>CM031244.1:781784229-782984229 GCA_018340775.1 Taxus wallichiana var. yunnanensis | reverse complement strand
CTAGTTATCATTCCTTTTATGGTATTAGAGAAGGAGATTGTTGTTGACATTCATCTCAGACGTTCGCTTTTGTAAACATTTTTTAGTATATGCATATATTAGGGATTTGTTTGTATTTTATTGTTGTGTTTATTTTTATGCAAAACATAGACTTCCATTGATACTGAAGGTGGTAAAACCCTAAGATTGATTGTAAACTTGACCATTTCTATAGGCGAGTATTTTGTTTTGCATAATGAGGGTATTTTTGTGGTAAGGCGTAGCATTTTCGGTTTGTGTGTAGGAGACCTTTTCAAAGGATGGATATTTCATTTTTTGGTAGGGGTACCAATATCTTTGCTAAGCAAGAATGTTTCTATTTTGAGAAATTCTATGTCCTATTATTTTTGGCAACATGCAGTCATTATCCACACAGGTCTCCATAATAACATTTTTTACTAAAGAAGTAGTTAGATGTGAATTTCTCAAAAAAAAGTGGCACACCCATTGAAATCCTTAGCCCCTTGTCATATGGTATGGTCATATGAGGTCTTAAATCTTGTTATTGCTACTTAGTAAATGCTTAACTCCAGCCCCCTTTCATTTTTTTGTGGTGAAGGAAAGAGCATTTTATTTTGTTTTAGTGGCAACTAAAATAAATAGTAGAGCATAATATTGAAAAGCTTGTATCTTGTGTGGTGAAGGCAAGAGTATTTTCTTCCATTTTTTTCGCAAAAGTGATTTTTTTGTTCTCTTTCCGTTGAAAATATTTATGTTGAGAATCGTACTATGATTATAAAGTGTCATATTGTAGAACGCACTCATTATAAAGTGTCAAAATCTAGGGGGTCTTATTACATTGCTTGGGGATTTGATTGCATTGCTTGCTTATTACATTTATTTTGGTGTTTTTTTGAGGATGGAATATTTATCTACTTCTACATTAGATCATGTTGATCCATTAACAACACATAATTACCACACATGGAAAACAAGAGTGGAAACAATAATCAAGTGGAAAGGATTATGGGCTTTAACTTCTTTAGAACAACTAGTGTTCACTAGAGAATATGAGAAATTTCAGTACTAATGAAAATTTGATGAGTGTATGGGTTTGATAGGAACTTATGTAAGTGATAGTATTTTGTTTCATTTGGAAAAATGTGAATCTCCTTTCAAAATATGGGAGAAATTAGAGGATTTATTTAGTAAGGTGGATCATATGAGAGCCATGCAACTTGAAATTGAGATCACCTCTCTTAATCCTAAATATTTTCCAACAATTATAGACTATCTTACCAAGTTCAAGCATTTGTTGACATAGTTGAAGGGGAGTGGAAGAGATAAGAAAGATGAAGAGTGTGTTTACTTGATTCTATCCCAATTGAGAGGACCATTTCAAATCAACATTTTTCTCTAGCATGGATGCCCTAGGTGAAACATTCAAAATGTCTGACTTAGAAACATTTTGTTAAAGAATTACTAGGGAAGAATACAAATTGTCTCACCTTGATTCTTCCACCTCTCAAAAGGTATTAGTTGCATCTAATCCTAAGGGCAAGGGAAAACCAAAAAGTAAAACCAAATCCACCCCTTCTCCATCTCAAAGTACTCCTAAACCCAAAGAAAACAACTCTGAACCCAAGGAGACTTCTAAATCCAAGAATAAGTCTAGTCTTTCATGTTCCTTTTATGGGGGTAGTGGTCATGAATAACATAGGTGTTATAAGTGAATGCAAGCCTTAGATGATGTAATCAGAAACACAAAATTTATATCTCCACTCCACCTCCTAATCAGCATGGAAAAGCACTTAATGTTGTTGGGAGATCTCAGTCACAACTTGCAGATAGTTGGGTTATAGATTATGGTACTTCTCATCACATCACTTATTCTAAAGAGTTCTTTTTTTCTCTAGGTTTGATTTCTACTTCAAAATTTGAGGTTGAGATTCTTCATTTCTTTCGTTGAGGGAAAATGTGATATACAACTTGATGGTGGTAGTATCCAAGATGCACTATATGTTCCTAACATCACTACATTTTTTTCTATATATCAAATTTTTCATTCTGGTCAAGGGAAAATAGTGACTTTTACACCACATGGGGCAGAAGTAAGAATTTTATTGGAGCCTTATTCACTTGCTTCTCGTCATTATTGATCATATTTCTAGACTATATCACTTTGAGGGTTTCATGACACTTCTTTTATAGGGATAGGATTGGTTTCTCATGTAGATTTAGAGACTAAGTTTTGGCATGAAATATTTAGACATCTTAATTACATATATTTGAAGGAGTTGAGCACTCATGGTATGGTAGATGGTCTTCCTAGAGTTTATTTTCTTGAGGGATTTTTCTCTGTCATGTGTATTAGAGAAATAATACCAAGATCTATTTCCTAAGAATTTTCTAATATAGCTTCTTCACCACTTGAGCTTGTGCATAGTTACTTGATGGTTTTTCCTACCCTCTTTCAAGGAGCTAAGTATGCACTTACCTTTATTGATAATTTCTCTAAGTGTACTTGGGTTTATTTTCTCAAGTACAAAAGTGGTGTTTTTTCACACTTCAAATTCTTCAAGGCTTTGTTTGATAAATAATATTCGAGTTGCATAAAGAACCTTCACACTGATAATGGGGGATTACTTCAACAAATGAGTTTTCTAGTTTTTTAAAACTCAAGGAATTATTCACCAACATTTTGTTCCTTGTACTCCATAACAAAATGGCTTCGCAGAATGGAAGAATAGAACTTTGAAGGAAATGGCTAACTATATGATGCATTCTATAGATTTACCTCCTATCTATTAGGTAGAAGTAGTTAATTATGCTAACTACATTCAAAATTGCACACCATAGAGAGCATTTGACTCTAGAGGAAGCTTAGTCCAACACTAAGCCGATGTCTCATTTTTTCGAGTCTTTGGGAGCCATACTTGAAATTTATGCCAAAGAAGAAAATGAAATATTTAGATAAGAAGAGAAAACCCTTGATCTTTATAGGGTATTATGAGGAATATGAGAGCTTATCAAATTTTACATCCCGATACTCATGACGTTATTTTTCAAACACATGTTTAGTTTGATGAGTGCTTCATCTTCGTGATTCTTCATCTCATCTTAAGGATCCTTTTCTTTAAGGAGGTTAATGAAGAGGTTATAGAAATCATTAAGAAACCTATTCCCATTGATGTTGTCATTATGCCTAAGTGGGCTTGTACTATACATTTTTTAGGAAGCACCTTTCATATAGATCTTCCACCCACTAGGAATCATCATTAAAATTCTACAGGTGTTCTAGACTTTTGTGTCGGATGTTTCGAGGATCCATTGTCTTTTTCAAAGACTCATAAGATACAGGAGTGGGATGATGAGATGATAGCTGAGTATTCTTCTTTGATAAAGAATCATACTTGGGATTTCATCTCTTCCTTAAATGAAGAAATATGATTAGGTGTAAGTGGGTATACCAAACAAAATACATAGTTGATGGGTCCATTGACAAGTATAAGGCTCTGCTTGTTGCAAAGTTTTTTTCACAAGTTGAAGATATTTATTACTCGATACTTTGGCACCCATTGCCAAAAGATTTTTTGTAGGCCTTGTACTTGTTAATTTTGAATCATAGGGGTGGCCCGTATACTTGATGGATGTGAAGAGTTCCTTCTTACATGGAGATTTACAAGAAGAAATATACATGGAGCAACCTGCTATATTTTTCAGGATTCTTCTCTTTTTGTAGGCTCCGAAGGTCTCTCTACGGTCTCAAAGAAGCCCCTCAGATTGGTATGAGAAGATGGATTCTTTTATTCTATCTACTCGGTTTTATTCGTTATCACTTTGATCATACAATGTATCTCTAGCATGTTGGTGAGGATATTGTGATACTTGTCTTGTATGTTGATGATATGTTACTTACTAGCATCTCTTCTTCCCACATTTAGACTATTCATAGGGCTCTTTCTACACAGTTTGACATGACAAATCTTGGGTTATTACATTATTTCCTTGATTGCAGATTCCTCAGATAGATTTAGGGATTCATTTGAGTCAAAAAGTACACCCATGATCTTCTTCGACACTTTGATATGGTTGATTTCAAGCCAAGTCCATCTCCTTTTTAGTCTGGGGTTACTCTTACTTCCACATGTACCACACCACTTTGTGATCCTACATTATATAGGCATTTGGTTGGGAGTCTCATGTACTTGACCCATACTCACCTTGATATTTCATTTGCAGTAGGGCTTATATCTCAATTTGCACATTATCCTCATAGTAGTCACTAGCAGATCGCTAAAAGTATTTTATGCTATTTGCAAAGCACTTCCCACTTCGGCCTACACTACACTAGGGGTTCTACTTAGTTGGTTGGTAAATAGATTCAGATTGGTAAGGTTCTATTGATGATATGCGTCCACTTTTGGCTATATTTTTGTCTTTGTTATTCTCCAATTGCTTGGGCGTGTAAAACAAAATAGGCTATTACACTTTCATCTTCGTGAGGTAGAGTATAGGGAAGCAAATATAGTGAGTCAATAGATTTTATGGCTTCAAAAGTTATTGATAGAGTTTGGATTCTCAAAAGATTCACCGACTTTACTTTGATGTGATAACCAAAGTGAAATTCACATTTCTTGTAACTCAATTGAGCACCAACAAACCAATCATATTAAGATACACATCCACTTCATTCATCAACACATTTAAGATGGAGTTTTTTTCTTAGAGTACATTTTGACTCACCAATAGGTTGTAAACATCTTTACGAAGCATTTTACATCACCTTGCTACCTTGAGTTACGTGGAATGCTTGGGGTTTTATAATTTTTTTTATGGGGTGTTCTATGAGAACCTATTCCTTCTTCTTCTTCTTCTTTCCTTATTTTTTGGTTCGATATTTTTCATGGATATATTCTACATGAGTACCTCGTCGGGCCTAGTTTTCGGGACTCATACTATGGACATTCCACTTCTTTTTGGCCCCTAGCTTCACTTAAGGGGGCATTAGAGTTAGTATTTACCTTATCTCATGTTCACCTAGGTACTTTATTTACCTTTATTGTATTTATCATTTCCCACTTATGTGTGTGGATATTTCTTTTTATTTATTTAGATATTAGGGGATATTATCTAGTTGTTAGGTATATTCTTTCCTTGATCTATGGTATTGAATAGATCCTTTATGTCTACTTATTTCCTAAATCTATGGTCTTGACTAGTTCTTTGATGACTAGTTCTTTCCTTGATTTATGGTTTGATCTACGACCTTGACTAGTTCTTATATTTTTATTCTTACCTATATAAGCAAGGCTCGTTCTCATTTTATTTCATTGACTTCCATAATAATATATGATATTACTGCTCATTTGTTTGCAAAGGTTTATGTAAAGTTATTTTGGTGAATTGTTTTCATCTTATTGATCATGGTATTTGATTAGCATATGATTTCTTGGCTTGGTATGATATGGTTATCATTATTTTCATCCCATAAAACAAGAGTAAATAATCCTTTTCCTATTTTCAACAATTAAATGAGAAATAATTCACTTAGCAATACATTTTAACAATACTCTCATTTCTCCCAAAATGAAACATATCACCCTTTTCAAAAAAAAAAAGAAACAATTTAAATTAAAGGATATGCCTATTCATTTTCAACCATGTCATGTTTTCTATTTTACCTAACCATGTCAATTTAATAGTTTCTTTTTTACAAAACTAACACATTTGAAAATGTAAATTTCTCATACAAACACTCTTAGAAGAGTTTACAAAATATAGGGATTTCCAAGTGATAGAACAAATTTCTTTCAAGCTTACAAATTTACAATCATCCACACAAAGTGGGAATAATTAAATTGACAATTTACAACAAAGGGTTATTAACAAGGATAAATATACAAGTCTCTGATTTTCATGTCTTCTCCCCAAATGTAGGTCCAATCTAGCTGACTTCAGTCTTTCACAACAAGGATCATAGTACAAAGGAAGGGGGAATAGACAAAGGTTATCTGCCCAACCATAATCCATTAAGAGTAGATGTCATCCCCTTAATGGCCCCCAATCCCCAATAAAATAACCATGAGGAATCTTGAGTAACATTTGACAACTTTACAACTAACATGGCTTCCACAACAACATACATTTAAAAATATTCAACACAACAAAATAACATACTCAACAAGTTTTAAAAATTTTCAAACAACATAAAGGTTTGAAACCAAAAAAAATGGAGCAAGGACTATGCGAAACAACCTCCTTTTTCCCCAACTCTGAAGTGGGAGTTTCACCCTAATCCTTCAATTTTACAAAACAAACAACATAATATCCTTATCTCTCCCTTACAAGTATGCAATAATATGACCATGATTTCCTTTTCACTCCCCATAGGTGAAATTTCCAATCACATTACCACCAAATGCATGCCTCAAAACGGTGTGATTGGATAACTCCCTTTTCCCTCCCCATCGGTCCCATGATTCCTTCTCCCACACCCAACTTAAGGCATACTACCCAACCACAGAGAAAGTGCAATAACATTCACAAAACTTAAACAAACTCAACAAGCACAATATTTTCACATCCACAAACATAATAAACAAAATAAAAAATGGTGGAGAGCCTACTCTCTATCAAGTTCCTAGAATATTCATTCCACAAGCCAAGCACACTCCTAGAAATTCCAACCATGCAAGCTTTTCCCAAATCCAAAAGTGCACAAGAATAAAAATGAACAAGTAACCCCCATTCCAACAAAATCCATCAATAAATAGAAATGGAATGTGAGGATGATGAGGTGGCTCCATGTAGGATGCCACTTCATCATTCCTCCATTCCCACACTCAAGTCAACACACCATTCCCAAGACAATAAATGAGCATGTAAGATCTATCGCATGAAACACAAACTTGCACACAATGCCTTCTAAGGACAAAATTTATTGTGACAAAAAGAAGGTGCAATAATTTTTCACTCTTTTACACTCCAAAAAGGATAAATAAGTCAAAAATAAACTCCCCAACTAATAAGTAGGGTTTTAGGGTAAATTTAATAGGCATGGGACAAGCTTAGCTTGTCCCACAAGCCTCCAAAAAGTGCTTCCCAATTCAAAATCCGAATTTTGAAATTGGGGTGGAGTAAAACACCCAAAAACAAACATAAATCTCACTTACAAAAAGGACCACCTAACCCCATAATTATCTATTTGTCACATCTCTATTCTAGTTAACCAAATAAGAAGGATTAGATTAATTAAAACACAATTATAAATGTTAATAAATTGATAACCATTTCCAAAAATTAAATACATAAAACACAATTAAAGAACATAAAAAAAGATTAAAATAAAAGAACATTACCCCATGGCCACACATGTGAGGTCACCCCCCCATGGGAAACCTCCTAACTAGGCATGCAACAACAATACAACATAACATTACACAAGTTGTCAAATTTGGCCATGTTTCTCAACACCCAACATCCTTTCATGGTTGGTCCCCTATCCCCTTTCGATGTATGTGATAAAATGTCCTGCAACACAAATAAAATACCTTTCTAGCCTTTCGACTTGGTCGTATTAACAACATCAAGACAATATACATATAAAATAAATAATCATCATTCAAAATTATCAATTATATCATCTAGCATAATGCAATTAATTCATTTTATCATCCATAAAATCATAATTCTTCTCAAAACATCCAACATAGGTTATGCATCCAAATTACACATGTTAGTAAAAAACTAAGAATATCATAACTCAAAACATATATAAAAGGTGTCATCATCACCATCTAGTTCATCATAGTAAAAATATAAACCACATAATGTCAATAGTCTAAATATCTGCACATAGTCCATCATCTACTAATCAAAATATAATACTCAAATGTCTAAGTATCAGTCCAACAGTAACAACATCAAAATGAAATAGTGTCAAAGAGGAGTGGGCACTACATTTCTCCAAAGTTGTTCTTCTTCTTTCTTTCCAAGACATTTGGTAATCCGTAAAGTACCACTCTCCGCCAAAGGGTTGTAACCCCATCTAATGGCTTCCTTGTGCCTACCATCCGATTGCCTTTAAATGTTATAGTGACCTTTCCAAAAATATAAGTCCTCTCATACAATCACCTTCCCATCCTTGAATCGTGGCCTCAAATAGACATATACACATGTAGCCTCAATTTTCCCCATGGCTAGAGTCTTCATGAGTTATTTCAATATTATCTATCTCCTTCATCTCCACATACGCCTCCTTTTTTTACATCACATACATATGTCCTATGCAAGATATGTATATATATTTCTATTTTATCAAATCATCAACTAGAGCTTTCATGAATTGTGTAATATATTCACTTAATATTTAAAATAACACATGGTGAAAGTGAAGGGTGACTTCCACCAAGGGCTCTTTTCACCCGTCTTCATGAAAAACCTCCCCATGTTGAAGTGTTGGTACACCGCAAAATCTTGTTATCCATCTAGTACTATAGGAAGCTCATGGTGTATTCAAGCACTCTACTTCAAATGCCTCGATGCATTCTCCTAAACCATTTCTCTCAATTTCCTTGTAAGTGTTTGAAATAGGACCATGACATTTTTACTTTGAAAACTTTTTTAGGTGATTTTTTCTCTATGGGATACTCCCAAACTTTCTCCCTTGGCCCATCAAGCATTCCTATTTCACTAAATATGATAAAAAGTAAAATAGAACACCAAGTTAATTTATATTCTTTATTAGCATGGATGCGCACCTCCACCAATAAAATAACTATTCACAATGTAATTTGCGATGTTATAGTAGGTATTTCTCATCATTTTATGTGTATATGTAATCAACACTTATTGAACTCTATCCACCTCTCGAGGCACCTAATTTTTAACCTTCTTCAAGTTGTGTCGTAACCCTTTTTTACTAGCCATATCATCTATGTTTATTACTTGTATTCACGTCCTCCCTATTTCACTAAATATGATAAAAAGTAAAATAGACACATGGAAGTTCATCCATTGATTCCTTCATCATCTAATTTGATATCACACCTACATCTCTAATCCCAAGTCACACAACCTCTGTGACATTTCTAACCAATTTGGTGGTAATATGCATCCTCCTACACGTAAAATAGAAGAAATATTCATGTATGTGTGACATCATCCACTATCGATTTTCTAACTAGTCGGGTAATCTTCCTCCAAAATATGACAACTCATAGAGTTGCATGACCCCAACACTCTCCAATAGTTTCTTCACCGAATCATCCAAAACCCTATTTCCATCTATAGCCCTCCTGTTGGTCTTCAAGACAGAGTCTCTTTAATGATATCCTTAGTGGTCTTCTCGGTCCTATGATTGAAATCACTAATTTTTCATCTGTGTTATCTTTGATGCCCATGGTCTCCCTTCAATCACCCCCTCTAGATACTACATTTCTACCATCCATTCCTCTTTCACTTCATCAACCTTCTTTTAACATCCGGGTCTCTCTGAGTGTCATTATTCTTTGCACTTATAGGTATTCTCTATAACTTCAACACTATCACTTCTCTTTACTCGTATGCCTCGAATTCAAACCAAACCCCTTTGATTCTATGAAACCTTTCTTGTAAATCGGATCCACAATACCCTAACCGGGAAAACCCTTCTTCCCCACACTCTTGAAAACTTAAACACACCTACAGATTCCTATTACTTACGTGTCATGATTTAGCTTGGTTTTTGGTCGAGATTTTATTCTTCGCACTAATAACTTCATCTCTCTTCGTCACACTTCACAACTCAAAACTCAAAGGATGCTAGATATTAATAACATTGCACTCACTAAATTTATAGTGTAATTCAAAATTCCCCATTTTAAATAGTCCCCAACTACTATTTTATGTGGAATTAATTCCACCTCCATGATTTTTCACATGTTATTCCCTTCCTTTCCATGCCTAACTTTTTTACACCTCATTCATAACCTTCTCGCATGCCCACTACTTCTTGGCCATATATTTCCTTACGCACACTTCTCTACATCAAAATAATTATCCAATATTCCTCATCCCAGGTAGTCTCCAATGTTACAACCTACCTTAGTGTTAGACTAAGCATCCATCCCTTTACACGTGGTCTTTAATATAAGCATTTTCCTTTAAATTCCTTCTCAATGTTATCTCTACTCGAGCACCTATATTTTTACAATGCATTGCAATCTAAAACAAGGCACCAATCAATTCTTCTCAATCCATCCCACACCAAAAGTATGTGTGGTCTTATGTGCATAAATTCAATACATATTGATCATCTCTTGCATGCAAGTGTGCTTATTACAAAATACATTGAACTAAATTGACAAAGCATAGCAATGATGAAAGAAAACACACATAAAGAAAATGAATTAAAGCGAAACCTAATCTAAATGGAAAAAATTCCTTATTACAAACACCAAGAAGAATTATTTATACTACGGCTTCACCGTACTCCCATTAAAGTAATTGGGAAACCATGTCCCATCTAGTGCCTATAACTGGTAAGTGCCTCGAATAATGTATATAAGTCACAACATACGATCCCAACAAATGCACTTTGAGATTTCTAGGGTTGGTGTAAGAACTTTTAATCATAAAGAAGAACCATCTATCTAACTTTAATCTTTTTATCCTTTATATGTTTATCATGTTATCCCTTCTTCCTATCCTTTTTGTCTTCTAACTCCATTTGGAAATGGCATGTCTTTCATCCAACTTCATCAGCTTTTCAATGTGGTCTTCAAATTCTTGTTCATCATCAAGACCTCCTACAAGTTCAATATGCAAATGAAGGTAACATGAACTCTACCAAGAAATAGCCTATGTGCCAAACACCAATTGAAAGGGTGCAACCTTTTTCAGTATTTTGTAAGTTGTCTCATATGCCCAAAGTATAGCAAATACTTTATCATCCCATTCATTCCTTCCAACATCAAAAATATTTGTCAATTTATGTCTCAATATCTATTGAAATCCTTGTGAGTTACATGTACCTATGGGTGATAGGGTGTATTTTTATATTGTATCACCATAAATTCTTCCTGTAGTATCATGATAGTCTCATTAAGAAAATGAGTGCCCCTATCACTTGTTAAACTTAATGGACATCCATACATATTGATAATGTTCTCCCACATAAACCTTGTTAATGTAGTTATTGTGTAATCATTTGTAGGTGTTGCTTCTTCCCACCTTGTAAGATAGTCTGTATAAGTTATAATGTAGCGGGATCTAGTCCTACAAAGAGATAGGGAAATATGACCCACAAATTCAAATGCCCATTTTTCAAAAGGTTTTGCACCAACAATAGGACTCAAAGGAATTTCATCTCTATGCACAGATTTCCAAGGTGCGACAATGGTCACGGGCATTACAATATTCTTTACAATCCTTGTGTAGTATTTCCAACCATAGGTTAGCCAATTAAATCTTGCACGCATTACATCTCTTGCATAATGGTCACCAGCTTTCCACCATGACCTTCCACCATAATTTCATCATGCTCATGCTCAAGTACACACCGACACAAAAATTCATCCCTACCTAACTTGTATAAATTCCCACTAATTAACATATAAGAGCGTAGTATGTATAGTAATTTTTTTATTTTCCAAAGCCTTAATCCTTCAAGCACCACACCAATACGCAAAAAATATTGTGATATCCTCTAAGTCATAGGGCATGTGATTCAATCGAATAGCTATGCATCTTAAATTATATCCATAATGCTTTTCATATCCTTTCTTGAATGAATCCTTGACAAATAATATGGTCATGAATTACTCTTACTTGGCTTCATGACAACTATGAAATCAAATTCCTAGAACAACAAAATCTAACAAATATATGTGCCCCTTGAAAATGGGTTTATTCACCAAGTACTTAAGTGTCATGTGGTTTATATAGAATATAAATGGGGTAGAAAACAAGTACTATCAAAATTTATGCAATGTGTATATCATGGAAGATGTCGTGTGCTCTATAGCTATGTAATTCTGCTCAACCGGTGTCAACTTCTTTTTGCAAAGAAAATATGATGATCAATGATATTTTCTCTAGGATAGGCTTAATACCATGCCAATGGCTATGTCGAGGCATCTACATGCACATGGAAAGGTTTTAATCCATGAAGGAAATCTCATAATAGGTGATGTAATAATCCTTTCTTTCAATGTCTCAAATGTGCATTGTTGTTTTCACCCTAATGGAACTTTCCTTTTCTCTTCAATAATTTTTCTATGGGTGCAAAAATATTGGTATAACCTTTAATAAAATTTCAGTAATAACCGGTGTGTCCTAAGAATCCATGTAGCTTTCTTTGGTTAGTAGGTTACTCTAATCCCTAAATGATAATAGCAACTTTAGCAGGATCTATCAAAAGCCTTCTTTACAAATAATATTCCCAAAAAGTACCAAAGGGTATATCAAACATGCACCTCTTAATGTTTAAGGAGATGCTTAACTACCGAACCTCTCAAACATAAGTATCTAATTATCACACATAGCCCATAAAATGTCCAAACATCCAATAAAGTTATAAAAAAATGTGAATGAAGTCTTAAACACTTGTACAATAATGCGCGAAAATACTACAGTGCATTATTCAATATAAATAGCATGGATGTATATCCAAAACTTCCTCATTTGGTCATGAAGGTTCTATTCCTAGAAAATCTATCAAGGAAGGAGTAGATCTCTTGTCCTGCAACACCTTCTAGAATATCCTCTATAAACATGTACGGAAAGGATCTATTACACATACAACATTCAACTCCCTAAAATCCACACAAATTTTATCCTTCCATATTTCTTCATACTTATTAGTTTAGGGATAAGCCACGCTCACTCCTCAATGATTCAATGATTCTAGATTTCAACATCTTTTTAATATCTCCCTTTACCTTGATGCATAGATTAGGATTCATCTCTGTAAGGCCTCTTCCTAAACATGTGTACCTTCTTTTAGCTTGATCATCGTATCACACAAAGAGTGGTGTACTTCTTTCAACTCATGATATCCTCAAGGAAATAATTCCTAAAGTCACAAAATATTACTAATATTTAGAACCTCTTAATTCAAACCAAAGAATCACCAATGATGGTCTCCTTAGGTTCAAAATCTTTCCCAATGTTGACCTTATTAGTTTTCATAGGCTCATGGTACATGTACCTTCTCATCTACACTGTCTAAGACCTCACATGTACCCTTAGTATGATCAACATCTAGACTTTCCACTTCTTCATCATCAATAAAGTAGACTATTTTACCCTTTTACTTTTCTAAGAAGGTGTAATCCAAGTTGAACTTCATTTTTCACTTCTTCATCAAAATGTGCCTCAATATCTAACTCACCTAATAATTCCTAAATATTTTCCTCAACCTTTGCACTATCTCCCATAGTCAAACATCATAACTTTGTAATGCCTCATTCACTGAGGTTTATTTAAAAATATTCAAAGGTCTGAATCATACTTGCAGTTAGCTCTTTCCAATTCCTAGTTTCTCTATTTAACTTCGAGTAAACATACCATGCACACACACACCCTCACAAGGTGGAGTAGAAATTATGCACCCACAGTGAAGGTGGTAAGGCCCCCTTCCCTCCGCCGAGTCTTTCATATTTCTAAACTTTATGTGAACTAGAATCCTTCCCATGGAATTCACATGTCTTGGTAGGTGCATTGCTTGAAGAAATCTAGTAGAGAAGGAGATTCTCATTTCTCGCCACTCTAAAATATTATCTCTATGTACAATCCACTAATGCATTATTGTCCCATGTAAGGTATATACTTGCATATTTCTTCTTTCCACTCTATTTATTTAATGGGCTTTAATAAAGCACGTAGAAATACATCAATGTTCCTCATGGTACCTAGTTGCCCGGTTACTACAAAATTCCTAATACAATGTGACCTACTTATGAGTGTAATTTCACTCTTCATTTCATGTCTAACCATCTCATAAGTCCCATGCACCTAGTTTTTACAAACAACATTAGTTGTATCACTCATATATTGTGCATCATCTCATTAAATAACTCCTTCCTTTAACAGGTTCAAGTAATTCAAGGTCTCTAATGGTGCGCATAAATCATGTTCAAATCTTCTTCACTCAAAGGTTAGACATAGGGTGCACATTTTCCATCTATCAAATGAATGATCCCACACTTTTTTTGTTCTCAAAAGTGATGTAGCCTTTATTGAAATGCATATTATCATTGTGCGCATAACACGAAGGGTGCCCAAGTAATGTTGGAAAGCTATCATCTTCGGCAAGCACCAAGACTTAAATTCCTCGGTAAACTTGGCCCTTTGTATAGTAATAATAGCATCCTTCAAGACTCCAATGGGCATAACTTTAGTCATGTTCACCATATATAACACATTTGAAGATGGCTGCAATGGTGGCCTTCCCATCTAATTCCATACATCCAAAGTGAGCACATTCACTTCTACACTTGTATCACTTTACCCAACAACCATCCATCAAAAATGCATTCAAAGTGATCTCTTTTTCATAATCAATATTTTGAGTAGGTAATTTGGCATGTAAAATTTATCTCTTGCGCCAACTCCATCATCTTCCCCTTAATTACTCTCCATCAACAAATGCATTCAGAGTGATCTCTTTTTCATAATCAATATTTTGAGTAGGTAAGTTGGTGTGTAAAATTTATCTCTTGCGCTCAAATCCAACATGTTTCATCTTCCCCCTTAACTATTATCCTAATAAGGAATGATTTTTTCTTGGTGCAACATCTTACAAACATCCTTCAAGTAATCAATGTACTTATTAGGAAGTTCAACTTATTTCTCCTAGTTTAAGTTCTATGACTTCTCCTTCAAGCATTTTATCTCACTCTTCAAGTTCCTAATCACTTCCATAATGTCCTGATAAACTTCCTTCTAAGCAAAGAGGGTATGGATACTTTTCATGTAATACCTCTTCTTTTGTAATAAGAGGTTACTTCTTTGAATTTTCAAGAGCGCACACAAATTTAGTGCATGTAGTAAGTAATACCAAGATTATTTTAGGTCGGGAGCTAACTTCGGCATCCATTAATCTTCCACCATGCATTGTACTCAAATCATTCTCATGCTTTTATCTTATTTTACTTCTTTCTCAAATGCTCATACAAATCCAACATTCTTCATAATTTTAATCCATTCCATAAAAGGAGCATATAATATTCTAAGGACATTTATGCTTATAATGATTATGGGATCCACATGTATAACATGTTCCTCACATAAATTCACTTCTTCCACTATTGTGACCTCTTCCTCTAAATCCTTCACGGTATCCTCTACCTCTACCACCTCCATCAAAATTCCCTTCATTATGATTATGATTATGTTGCTCACCTTATTCCTTATAATTTCGCAACACTAGTTTGACAAACACATGTTTCAATGGATTCTAAATATGATCAATCAATCTATAATTATTTGTATCATGAGTGGTAGACCTAAAATTTTTACAATAACAAGATACATTATTCTCGATTGCATGATGCAATAGAGGGAATCTACTTAAATCATGATCCAAGTGAAAAATCTCACAATCTAGTAACATGGTGTGCATCGACTTCCAAGAACAACTATCCTTGGTATGTCCCTCTAATTCACAATTTTTGCACCAAATGCCACTTTGCATCTCATGTATTGAATTAGCTGACAATTTTTATAATGGTTTCGCCATAGCTATAACTTGAGCCTCCCAACAATTTGCTAACCTCGGCGTCTATGCTCTTGAATGCCTAAGCACGCATAGCTTTCTCAAGTTCCTTACATGGATCTATGTAATTCTTTGTGAGAGAACCCTTCTTAAATTTGTAATTAGACCTCCAAAAATCATTGTACATGCTTGACTAGGGTGAATTTCATAGGATCAATTTGAAAAAAATGTTCTAATTCACAATTCATATTCCCTTATGCTCTCATCCATGCCCTGTTCAATTTCCTTCAATGGGTTGAT
This sequence comes from Taxus wallichiana var. yunnanensis, assembly GCA_018340775.1. NCBI lineage: Eukaryota > Viridiplantae > Streptophyta > Pinopsida > Cupressales > Taxaceae > Taxus > Taxus wallichiana. The sequence continues at coordinate 782,968,250 of CM031244.1, read as the reverse complement.
GTTCTTTTGTTTGAACTCAAGTATATGGAAATATCCAAAGAAAACATATCGTAGCGCGATATAGTAAACACAAGTCTAGTTCATATCATATTTACTATACCAACTATACATGCACCTTTGCAAAGTAATATCAAATTGACTTTACTTACGCTCAAGAATGTGATCCCTTTCGCACACCATATAATTTCACACATATGTACATGCTCCACTACATATTTTAATTCCTTTGTGTTCTAGGAGACAAAGTGACATCTCAAAATATATTTGTTCGGCTTGGTATGGACCATCCCCACAAGATCCATAACCTAGATAACCTCATGTGTTTCCTCATCCTCTGAACCACCGGATCCACTAGATCCCAAACCACTTAATCCTTCTTATCCACCCCATGTTTTGGAAATGAACCAGAGGATGCACTACATTTTATTCCAACAGCTTGTTGTGTTTAATTGAACTCCTACGATCTAAGAAGTGGTACCACTCATAGATGTTTTACAAATTTTTATCACACCCACACTTTGTGCGAGATAACATGCTAGAAAAAATACCTCCAATCGAACCTCCAAATAACAAATATGATGTTTTCCCGCCATAGATGAATATGATATTTGATTCATTATTGAAATTACCGGAAACTAAAATCAGCTTATCGCCACCAAAGACCTATACTATCTTGATTATTACTATCTCAAAACTAGAAAACAAAGCATAAGGGCTAGGTTTCTAAGAAGGATCAAATGGGTTCCCGTGGTTCTTGTAGTTTCAATCGGCATGCTCTCTCATTGGAAACTAAAGAGGGTTCTCTATCATGTTTACCCAAATGGGGAGTACGAGATGCTCTGCTCCATGCCTTCCACATAAGCTCTAAATCCTTCATGAATCATCTCTCTCGGTAACACCATTCATTCCACAATATCACATTTCTTCATCAAATACCTCTTGCATGCTTCATTAATATTAAGTTTCCTTTCCTCTCTTTTCCTTTCTTCTCGCAAGGTCTGCCATGTTTCAACACACCTACTCCTTCCCCATGTGTGGTGGGGTTTAGCTAGCCAAAGGAATTTGTTACAAATCAAGGGTTAAGATCAAGATCTTAATCACTAAAGGGATAACATGCAAATACGATCCTTTGGGCTCGCACAGAATTGCAACTCAAGAACATTTGGATAGGAATAAGTTGAAACATCTTACTTCAAAGTATAACTATGCAAAATTCCACTCCACCAATGATCTACAAGTGCATGTCCAAGTCATATCGACATCATGTAAATTCTAGTATTCTTCTGTATCCAAACAATGCTCTATACCTCCAACTCCTCTTTGACACATATGTTACTAGCCACTCATACACCTCTATAGGAAAATAGATATAGAGCATATCATAGAGCTCATCATATAGATTTTGTTCCACACTTGTGCATGCATCAAAATCTGGTCCAATGTTAAATATGTGAGCTTACTATTCCTCTAAATTCTCTAACCAATCCTCAATGCTAGCCAAATTCAACCGGTACATCTTCATCATGCAACATCTTGGAAAACAACTAAAAAAGAGGTCCCAACAATAGAACAAAAATTAAGTCTTTTATTTACCAAAATCCCAAGGTGCATTGGCACATAACTCAAAAATATCTCGAGCGCTCACCGAAAACAAACAACGGTACCAAGTCCTTCTTTTATGTAAGCCTTGTCAAGAATTTAGCATGATGAACATATATGTAAACCAAACCCATAATAACAATACAAGTATAAACCATAAGTAGATCTAGATCATAACCACATGTAAGAATAAATTACACAAGAATCAAGATTAGATTTAGCACACAAGAACCAATCATAGATGTGTCGATAAATAATATCCATCCACAAATATCCATTAATTACTCTAAAATATAGAATTTTTATACATACATAGTAATGTCATCATAAGTCATGTGCTCATAACCAGCAACATAACTCTAAAAAATTAGGATATGATCATCCCTCTCAACCGTAAATCAATACATATATATAGGAGATGGGTACTTTCCCTTCACTTCCTATGTATCCTCAAAATAGGCTACATACTAAAAATAAGCATGCTTCACTAAAATATAACCACAAAAGCATGCAAAATTTTCTAACAATAAAACATCTATAGATAACTCTAGTTCACATCCTATAATTAGATCAAAACTATGCATGTTGTTTGATCTTCCTTTCATCCCAAAATAACCTTGAGTAGTTTACAGTTGTTACAAATCACAAAGCACTTCCTGAAATCTTTAATTTGATGGGTTGATATCCTTAATGTGACTACACAACATGGAGCATCACGCAAACTGTGGGACTTTGTGAGTCGAGAGAGCTCTCCGGATGAAGGTTGGATCCTATTCCTTTGTTTAGTGCACACATTCGATCAGAGGTTCATTCTAACTCCTACTCTAACTTACCAAGGAGACAGGGTTAAGGGAATGCAAGAAATGAAACCTAATCTAATAGAGGTGATGCACCAAAGGAATGCTAAACATTTGCATTGCTTTTAAACAAAAACCATTAAAATGTAAAACAATATCCATGCATACAATAATCAAGATTGCAATGAGGGATCAAGAAGAAGAAATAAATAAAACATAAGAGGGGGTTTAAATCATCCACAAACTTATTCTATTACTCCAAGAATTGATATAGTGCATTACAGCAGCCAAGAGGTAGAAATTGCATTACAATTTGGATGGAGGGGTTCAAGACTCCATGAATTCACTCGCAGAGAGAGAAAGGGAGGGAGGCAAAGCAAGAATGTCCAATCTCTTGAAATTATCCTCTTGTACAATATATAGGAAGAATGAGAGAGAGAAAGGAGGGAAAATCCAACCCTGTTCCAACTACCCCTAAAGGGGCATTGAATTCCCTACCACAATGATGGGTCTCACCACGCGGGTGAAGGTCACCACGTCTTAATGAAAGTCACGTGGCACTTCGTTGACACCCATGCCCCGTCAATTGTTCCTTACTAGATGAGCAAAACCCATTCTTCATCATAGTGGCAAAGTTGGTAGGAGACTTGATGGCCTCAGTAATGGTGGGTCGAAATATTAATGGTGGCAGGTGGGTAGCAGGTGCCGAGAGCTCTCTAAAATGTCCCCTCTCACTCGATTTGGAGCTTCTGATCAAAAGATATGGCTACCTATAGGAATTTTGGATCTAGAGTCTATTCACGCATGTCCACGTGGTGGCCTCGCGCATCTCAAAGTTTTTCCCCCTCCTCTACACTTTTGAATTCATGCCAAAGAGACACGTAGTGGCTTCCACTTGGCTGCCCCTGCTTATTTCCTTTATATTCTACCCAAGTTCCCTATTAAAAATTTTCCTCCGTAGACACTATACCTAACCCGAGACACGTGGAGAACTAGTGCATGTTTGAGTCTTCACTTTTGATCACCCCTTTGAAGTTGTGTGACGTGACATGTGGAGGCCTCCGCAATCTGTCTCGAGCTTGGAATTTTCAATGGAGGGTGTTCCCTTTTTTTGACCTTCGACCACATGGTGAGATGGTGCTCATTTAGGAACTACCTTTGGCCATGCCCTTGAAATTGCAACGATGAAACATGTGGCTTCTTCCACGGCTTTCCCTATTCCTTGTGTTTGGCTAATTTCCTTTTTCTTGCCATTAAGCGGAGCCATAAAGTCCTGTGAAGTCCACTCTTCAAGACACGTGGAGGCTCATGGCACACATTTGGGAACCCACTCCAAATTTTACTTTTAAAGTTACGTTCAGTCTTCACCGACACTTGGCCCCTTCCTTTCTTCCTTAGCAATTAAATTAGAGGGAACTTTTTTTGTGCATAGATGGCCACTTCTACTTAAAGTTTACTATGGTAAAGTCTTTGGACATGTGGGACACGTGGAAAGTCAAGGCCGCTGCAAGTTTGGTTGGCTTTTATTTTTAAAAAGTGCCTTTATATTTTACACCATTGTGACATGTGGTCATTTCAGCTTCTCTTCAATCTAATGACACTTTTATACTTAACAATTTGTATTTGAATGGCCTTATAAGATTTGGGCCCGCTTTGTCCCCCATTTTTACTTGGACACATGGTGCTGGAGCTTGTTTGAGTCTCCGCTTTGGGCTCTTCTTTAAAATTGTGCCGAGATGACATGGATTTTTCTCCGTTCGAGATATTTTCAACCGCTAACTATGCCTCTTTTGGACTTGGGACATGTGGAGGCCTCCATTATTTGAGCACAAATTCTCCACCTTTTTATCCTTCCTTTTCTTCTTCAAGGAAGTTACGTAGATGAGACACGGGGGCTTCCTTGAGCTTCTTATACTTAGTAAATTTTGGGCCCACTGCTTGAAGTTTTTTCTACCCATTTAGGGACACTCATCAGATCTTGACACAGTGGAAGATTCGAAGATCACTCATTTAGGGACTATGTCTTGGGTCTCACTTCTAAGATGCACCGATTAGAGATGCATGGCACTCTCCATGGGTGTGTTCTTAGTTTACTTAGCCATTTAGCGATGAGACCCCCCAAATTTTAAACCCCGACTACATGGCGGGCTGGCACTCGTTTGGGGTCCTCGCTTTGGATTCTCCCCTTAGGGTTGCGCCAATGAGGCACGTGGATCCTTTGCGCTTGTTTGGGGACTACCTTTTGGTCTTGTCCTTTGAGGTGTGTCGCTTGAGGCATGTGGCAGCTTCCACCGATTTTTTTTATACTTATCTGATTTGGGCCCGAGTGAACGTTTCTTTCCCATTGTTTTTCTATGTGGCTCGGGAACCTCTTCGACTATTTGTTCCTTTTCCGACCCTGCCCCTTCATTGGTAAATCTACCCACCTCTTGATTTGGGATCGATTATGAGCTCGCAAGACTGACCAACCCTTTGATTTTCTCTTATTCTAAAGGAAGTACGCAGGGCATGTTTGATTAATTTTTCCTAAGGGGCAAAATTGGTAAACAATTTGGCAACTCGCAGGATCACCTGCCTACTAGTGAATGGATCAACTACCTTGTTGTATCCATTGGGCATGAGTTCATGGGTGGTAGCTTGATACTTTTTTTGGTCCCATTCTTAAAGCTTGAATCCAACGCTTGCACTTGGCGACCTTGAACCTACCTTGTTGTTCTAGAAATGGACTCCTTCGAGACCTGATTTTAGTTGCTCTGTATTTGTTCTATTTTAAATTAGTAACTATTATGGCAACTATGGGTCTCCCTATTGTAAATGCTGAAGGGCCTAGTGCATTCACCTGGGCACATCAAATCATATAATGAGGAAAACCTGAGCAAAAAACTTGTGTGTCGAGCACTTAGGGAAATAAAACCTAAGCTACAACAAGACAATGTGCACACACACTTAGAGAAATTAAAAAACCTATGCTAATATTTACAAGGGTGGAACCTTCCTTTTCATAGTAGCAATGTTTAAGATGGATCCCATTGACCGGAATCGAAAGTTCCTCTCTATCCAATGTAGATAATTGGAAGGCATTGCTACTTTTACATCCTGTGACCATGTAGGGGCCACTCCAAATGGCATCAAACTTGGAATGCCTTCCCGGTTTTTCCTGATCTGCATCCCATTTTAGAACTAAGTCCCCTTCTTGAAAGGTCCTTTCTCTTTCTTTCTTATCAAACCATCTCTTAGTCAAGGCTTGATCCTTTTCCATTGTTTGAGTTACATGTTCCTTGATTTCTTCTAGTTCAAACAACTCTACATACCTATCCTCCATCGGTTCAAACTCAGGAAACTCCAACTTGCTTCATGAGCTCTAATGTGGGAAATTCTAAAGATATGGGCAACACTACCTCTTTCCCATAGACTAATTTGTAGGGATAATTACCTATTGACCTTTTAGGGGTGACTCTATCTGCCCAAAGAGCCAATTTGAGTTTTGTGTGCCAAGTTCTCTAATTCTCATCAAGAGTCCTCCTGATGATTCTCAGCAAGTTCTTGTTCATGGACTCTACTTGGCCATTACCTTGAGGGTAATAGTTTGAAGAGGTGCTGAGATATACCCCATTCTTGATAGCCCATTCAGTAATTTTTTTGCCAAGGAATGCCAATGCATTTTCGATATGATAGTAGCAGGGAGGAAACCTCTTGTGATTATCCCTTCATAGAAATCAAAGATGTTGGATTCATTTACCTCCTTAAGTGCCACTGCTTCAATCCACTTGGTGAAGTAGTCAATCGCTGTGAGTATCCACTTGTGGCCCTTGATTGAATTTGGGTTGATCACTCCAATGAATTCCAATCCTCATTGCATGAATGGTTGATTTACCAAAATTGGGCGAAGGCAGGGGCTTAACCTTTCCTTCCCTGTGAAGAATGCACACTTCTTGCACTTCTTGATCCATGAGTAGCAATCCCTAAACATCATAGGCCAATAGTAACCAGCCCTCATAATTTTGAGCGTTGTTACCCATGGAGCAAAGTGGCCTCCAACTTCTCCATCGTGGAACTCATGTAACACTTTCTCAATTTGGACTATCCCAATGCACCTTAATAGGATGCCATTGATGTCCCTTTTGAACAAAATCCATCAACAAGTGCATATGGGATGGCTTGTAATCTAAAGTACCTTCTCTTTGTTCTGCTCATTTCTAGAGGACACGAACCCATTTGGAGATAATGCACCAAATCTTGAGTCCAACATGGAATGGGTGCATTGTTAGCTAGATGCTTTGGCTCATTCTACATTAATAAGACAACCTCTTCTTCATCCACTACTTAGTTTTTTTCTTGGAAGTGAGTTGTTCACACAAACCCTTACCACGAACCAACTTGGTCACTTTGATTTCAATATCATACTCCATTACATGGGTGATCCAACCTACTCTCTTCTCATTCAAGTCCTTGTTTAAGAGAAAGTCTTAACACCAGCATGAGACACTAGCAGTTGAATCTTGTTGTTCGAGACCAAGTGTTTGAACTTCTTCAAACTCCTAATGACAATAAGGACATGCTTTTCAATGAAAGAATACTTTACCTCATAATCTTCTAAGCCTCGACTGAAGAAGGCTATGGGATGTTCTGAACCTTCCTTGTTAGGCTAAACCAAGATAGCTGAGATTGTGTCTACCCTCCAAAAGCATACATCATGAAGTCCTTTGAAAATTTTGGGTTAATGAGAGTTGGGGCCTATGATATTGCAAGTTTGATGGCCTCAAAACTCTCTTTCCTTCTGTTGTCCATTTGAATGCAAGACTCTTCTTTCAGCATCATCATCAAAGGATTTACAAGGGTGGAAAAATCAGGTACAAACCTCCGGAAAACCTTTATCCTTCCTAAGAAGCTTTGGAGGTATTTCTTGTGATGTGGCAGAAGATGGTAGTGTCCTAATGGCTTCAACTCTTTCAGGGTCAATAATCAACCCTTCTTTTGAGACAATGTGGCCCAAAACTTGCCCTCATGTTCCAGAAATACACACTTCTTTGGATTCAATGACACCCCAAATCTTCTACACCTTTGAAATACTTTCCTGAGGTGAAAGAGGTGGTCTATTGCATTCTTTGAGAAGATAGTGATATCATCTAGATACACCAACACCATCTTGTTGATCAAGCCTTTGAACGCCATATCCATAGCTCAATGAAATGTTGCTCTAGCATTGGACAATCCAAATGGCATTTTCTTGTAAGCATATGTGCCCCATTTTTGGTGTGAAGGTCGTCTTGTACTAATATTCCTCTTTCACCATTATCTGATTATAGCTTGAGTATCCATCTAGCAATGAAAACCTTTCAGAGCCAGCTACAACCTGCAAGATCTATTCCATTGATGGAAGTGGATAATGATCCTTGAGTGATGCTCTGTTCAATCAAAAGTCCACACACAGTCTGATTTCTCCATTTCTTTTCCTCACAGGCAACCAAGTTTGCAACCCAACTTGAATGCTTGATAGGGAAGATGATGCTACCTCAATTAGCTTGTTCAATTCTTTCCTCATGAGAGGTTCAATGTGAGGGTTTACTGGCCTTTGCTTCTGTCTGAAAGGCTTAGATCTCGGATCCAGCTTGATAGTGTGTTGTGCCAATCTTGGGTTGAAACCTCTTAAATCCTTGTAATTCCAAGAAAGACATCTGGGAATTCCTGACAAAGTTGAATGAATTCAGATTTTTCTTATTGAGTACTTACCTTTCCAATTCACAACGTTTTTCCTTCTTCTATGGAAATGGGCTCTGAATCTTCACCCTTTATTTGAATATTCACTTTCTCCTTCCGAATTGATCATTTGGGTTAAATATTGACTCTAAAGTTATAAGACCCTTTGGTAATTTGTTGGTTCTCAGCTGCACCACTTGGTCACCATACCACTATTCCAATTTGTCTTTGTTTCTGGCAGAGAACTCAGCTTCTTCTTGTAAAAAATTGACAATTTGTTGATCATTCTCAAGACTTTCCAACTTGTATTGTTATCTGGAACATCTAGTCTTACAACCACTTTAATATGGGGCTGATATTTCTCACTCTTGATACTCTCTACTACATCAAATGTCACCTCGATGGCTACCAATCTGTCCATCGCTACTTCATTTTTCTTCCTTGGGATGGAATTGATGCTAAAAGCTTCAAAATCTTTGATGAGATCCCATACTCAATTCTTGTAGTTTTTAAAAATCATTCTTGGCAGCATTTTGTCCTCGGACTTGATTCACAACCAGCTCACTATCACCAAACACTTGTAAGTTTTTAATCCCCTCTTTCTTTCCCAATGTAGTCCATGGATCAAGGCTTCATACTCTACTATGTTGTTTGAGCAAGAAAATTGGAAATGGAAGGCTAAGTAATATTTCATACCTTGAGGTGAAACAAGCATAGCTCCTCCTTCGCTCCTTGTCTACTTCTTGAGCCATCAAATAATAATTTCCATACCTCATTATCATCTTTGTGGCCTGGCTTAGTGATGCTAGGAAGAGGATGATTCTCCTCATGAAAAAATAAACTCCTAGCTCAGATTCCTCCATTTCCTTATAAGGGTCAAAAGCATGCCTCTTGTTTGCCCATTCATCGAGAGTCAAGTCAAGAATACACCCAACCTTGGTATCTACTTCATAAGTGCTTGGGAGGTCTTCCTATCAAAGGTTGAACAATTCACATTGATTGGGCTGGGTACATGAGGCTCAATATGGAAATATGCAATGGGCTCAGATCTGATCATAGCCTTAGCTCCATACCTTGTTCTAAAAATCATGTGTGACCAATCAATGCAGACAAATAGCCTCCAATTTTAGTAGTGAAGTATCTTGAAAAACACAATGCAAAGTGTGGTGGCAAGTCTATAAATGATACGTTTTGTAATATGGTCACATTGGGCATGTGTGCAATGTGAGGATTAAATCCTTATGATTCCAACCATTGTTACCATTGTCCCATCCAACTACACTACACCCTTAGAGATGACTTTATTATATGAAGACCCAGCTGATTGGCTACTTGTTTTGACATGACCAAGCCACTTGCTCCCGAATCAATCATGTAATTATGTACTAGTTTGTCCCCAATGATCAATGAAACATATAATGTGGGGGCTTCATATTATTACCTTGTTGTCTTCCATGATTTCCTTCAGGATGAGCCAGTATTGGTAAGCACTTTCTCTTGTTGGTTGGGGGCTGATTTGAGGTCGGCAATTGGCCATAGGAGCCTCGCACAGATCTCTTTCCCTAGGATAGCCAACGACTCCCACATTGAGATGTTTAAATTTTTTTTCTTCATCTGTTCAATGATATTAAATGGGGATGAGCTATCTTTTTCTACCCCTTTCCTTACACATTCTTCTCTTGCACATGGGTCGTTACAACCGGTACCTGAGCGGGTCTGGAAGGTGGCTTGGGCTGACTCTACACATTGGGAGTTATACTTTGTGGGGAAACAGAGGGCTATGGACCATTTAAATTAAAGGATTTCCCCTCTCCAATATTCCTCTTTTTGGACCGCATATTTTCTACCACACTATGAGGAGGTGCTCGGTTCATACCACAAAATCTTTTGACTTGCCAATTGACAAGCATGGTCTCACTTGGAGGTGCCTCTTTCTAGGTTTCTAGCTGTTGATTTTCCTCTTAATTGGGCTCTTGGGGCACACCAATGGTATGTACCATCACTTGGTTTAGTGCACCATCAAACACATGTGACCGGTTATGGGGCTGATTGCATGGGAAACACCAATCATATTCTTGAGCCATGTTGTTTTGTGTTGGAACCAAGGCCCTCGATGTCGAAGATGCGTTTGGATCATATGGTTGGAAAGGCCTAGCAACTTGGGGTTGTCCTTGGTTTTGGTTCTTATTTTCAGCCTGAGCCGGTGGTCTATTTTATTGGTATGGGGGTCTAGCTTAATATTGGGTTTGAGGTTGATATGGCCTAGAACTCTGAGCTTGTTGTCTCTTGATGGTCACTAGCTCATTCCCTAGGTTCTATAATTGTTTCATAACCTCTTGTAGCTCTTTTGAAGTGCTAGAAGATGAGGTGGAGGCTTCAGTTGAACTCTGATTCCTTGAAGTGGGTATGGGAGCTAATGTGGGTGTTTGACTAGTGCTTGAGCTCCTAGTTCTGGATATAGAGGCATGGGTGGCCTAGGTGCTAGTTTACCAGCCTGAATTAAGCAATTTTCAGCTCTAATAGCAATGTTATATGAGGGGGTAAATTTCTACCTCCCATTAACTGAATCATCATGGAAATATCAAAATTTAAAGCTCTAAGGAAGTATAGAAAAGCACCTTTGTCCATTGGTCTCACGGCCACCAGAACCCTATCCCACGTACGTTGGAATCTGAAGTTGAAATTAGTCAACTGCTCATTAGGGGCCCTCTTGATGGTTGTCAAATGTTCCAACAAGGATAGATTGTCCCCTTTTCTCCAAATTGGTTATGAAGGGTTAGTGCACAGATGATCCCAATTCTAGATAGACCTACGATTAGACTCCTAAACCATTACAAATATTTACCTTTAAAGGAGGATGCTAATAACTTAACAGCAATGTCCATTTCAATAATCTCATGAATTGCAAATACATTTGTGATGTCTTGAACGTGATCACCAGGAGTAGTCTGGTTCTCTCTAGTGAAATATGGAATTTTTTCAATTCTAGAACTGAACTTGATTTTGTATGTTGAGAGCTAGCGAACTACTACCAAAGTGAAATTGACATAGGGGTTAGGCTATGCCATCCTCATTGGTCAAGGAATCGAGTCGATTGAAAAAAATCCTACCAAGTGGAGGTGTTGAAAAAAGTCCTATTTTAGCGGAGATGGAGACCTTTGGGCTCTTCTTCCTCTCCTTACTCTTTCCGGGATAAATGTAGATAGAAAAATAGTCCCTCCTCTCTAGTTCTTGACCTTGTTTGTATTCTTCTCATGAACTTAGCAAGCTTGGACTACTAAAACTAGTGGGTTCTTCCTCTTTTGGAGTCTCCAGATGTGCAATTTTAGAGCTTCTTATGAGCTGGGAACTTACAAGTGCAATCAATCCTTCAGTGAAATGAAGACTTCTTGTCCCACTGGGCATGCCAAAACTATTGTTGTAGAATCATAACACCCCTGAAATCTATAACTTGATGGGTTGAGATCCTCAGTGTGACTACACAACATGGAGCATCTCTCAAAGTGTGGGACTTTGTGAGTCGAGAGAGCTCTCCGGATGAAGGTCGGCTCCTATTCCTCTATTTAGGTGCACACGTTCAGATTGCAGAGGGTCATTCTAACTCCTACTCTAACTTACCAAGGAGATAGGGTTAAGGGAATGCAAGAAATGAAACCTAATCTAACAGAGGTGATGCACCAAAGGAATGTTGAACATTTGCATTGCTTTTAAACACAAACCATTAAAATGTAAAACAATATCCATGCACATATGACCAAGATTGCAATGAGGGATCAAGAAGAAGCAATAAAGCATAAGAGGGGGTTGAAATCATCCACAAACTTATTCTATTACTCTAAGAATTGATACAGTGCATTAAACAGCTAAGAGGTAGAAATTGCATTACAATTTGGATGGAGGGGTTCGAGACTCCATGAATTCACCTGCATAGTAGAGGAAAGGGAGGGTGCAAAGCAAGAATGTCCAACCTCTTGAAATTTTCCCTCTTGTACAATATAGGAAAAAGAAGAGAGAGAGGAGGGAAAATCCAACCCTATTCCAACTACCCCTGAAGGGGCATTGAATTCCCTACCACAATGATGGGTCTCACTGCAACACCCATGCCCCCATCGTTGTTCCTTACTGGACAAGAAGGGAAACCCATTCTTCATCATGGTGGTAGGTAGGAGACTTGATGGCCTCAGTAATGGTGGGTTGAAATATTAATGGTGGAAGGTGGGTAGCAGGTGCCGAGAGCTCTCTGAATGTCCCCTCTCGCTCAATTTGGAGCTTCTAATCAAAAGATATGGCCGCCTAAAGGTATTTCAGATCTGGAATGTTTTCACACATGTCCACATGGTGGCTTCGCACATCTCAAAGTTGTTCCCCTCCTCTACACTTTTGAAGTCACACCAAAGATACATGTAGCGCTTCCTAGGCCCGCCTTCTTCCTTTATATTCTACCCAAGCTCCCCTATTGGTAGAGACACTTTAATCGACCCGAGACACCTGGAGAACCGACACATGTTTGAGTCTTCACTTTTGATTACCCCTTTGAAGTTGCATGGATGTGACATGTGGAGGCCTCTGTAAGCCTATCTCAAGCTTGGAATTTTCAATGGTGGGTGTTCCCTTTTCAGACCCTAACCATATGGCGAGATGGTGCTCATTAAGGAACTTCCTTTTGGGTTGCACCCTTGAAATTGTGCTGATGAAACACATGGCTCATTTTGTGGCTCTTCCCTATTCCTTGTGTTTCTACTAAGTCCCTTTTTCTTGGTGGAGCCATAAGTTTGACCCTGGACACGTGGAGGCTCAGCGCACATTTGGGAACCCACTCTGAATTTTAATTTTGAAGTTGTGTCATGCTGACACTTGGCCCCTTCCACGGTTCTTCCTGGCTTAGAATTTTCAATGACCACTTCTACCTTTTTGGACCCTGGGACATGTGGAAAGTTGGTGCTCATTTGAAGCTGGCTTTTGGGGTGCACCTTTTAAATTTACATCATTGAGCCACATGGTAACTTCTACTAACGCTTTTATACTTAACTGATTTGGGCCCTCTCTATCCCCCTTTTTTATTTTGACCTCATGGCGGGATGGCGCTTGTTTGAGTCTCCACTTTGGGGATACCTCTTTAAAATTGCGTCGAGTAGACACGTTGCTCTTTCATTATCTCAAGACTTTTTAACTATCGACTCTCCCTCCTTTTTCGGATCTGGGACATGTGGAGGCTTGGCACTTGTTTGAGTCTCCACCTTTGTATCCTTCCTTTGAAGTTACGTGGATGAGACACATGGGGTTTTCCACCGACCTTCTTATACTTACTCAATTTTAGGTCCGCCTATCCCTTTTCTTCCCATTTAGGAGCCACTCATCGAACCTTAGATATGTGGTGTAATGCCCCATTCTCCAACGACCATGTCACTAAGATTTTAACGTTTTGGTGCTCATGCCGATCTCTCGCTAGCTTTTCCCTTGTCACGTAAAAATGACTAGAATTATCCCACTCTGTCATGTCTTCTCGTGTCGTGTCGATGTTTACTATGGGTGGCCCCACCTCATCCATTTCCTTTTCCTCCTATTAAAGGAAAACGTGTGCTCGATTTATCAAGCTCGTAAGAGGGCTCTTATTAGTACGATTAATAAGTATTAATACGTGGTAATAATAATAATAATAATAATATTATTATTATTATTATTTTTATTTATCGATCGACGTTAACCTCATTTTCTCGATCATCGATTTGTTATCAACCTTGTTGTTAATTTTTTTGATAAGCGATTTTATTGTTTTAGTTTGGTCGCTTACGGATCGAGCCTCGATTCACGCAAGGGAAGTTTGTTTGTGGGTGGCTCCATCGTCGGGGGACGTAGTGTTCTTGTTTAAGGTTCATAGTTTTATCCTCGCCGCCTCGGTGCCCTTGTATGCTTTGTAAATGTTTGGGTAAATGCCTTCAACCACATTTTCTTCTTTTTCCCTTGTTATAAAATTGGTCCAGGTATGCCAAGTTAGATAATTATCAAGTTAGTGGTGAATTTGACCACCAACCTGCCCAGACTACTCCCGCCATAACCCAGCTCACCTCTTTGCTCTTCGCTTCACATTTCGGTTTCTCAGAAGATACCATGTTCAACATGATTATAAAATGGTTGTCTTTTAAAATGGATATTGTGGATCCATTATTTATTCCTTGTTTCTATCGCGTTAAGTGTCATTAGAGATGTTAATATCGAATTAGGTTAGGGCTTCTTTCAATCTAGCCTAAAACTATACATGTATATTCACGCTTAAGGCGTTATATAATAATATTTGTATGCTTTTATTTGTTTCAGATCAGATCTAAGTACCAGACTTCTTGAAACAAAGCGATTACATAAAATAAGGCAGAGAATGAGGACGAAAGTTTATTCTGCTCGGCATTTAAGGAGAACTAATTAAATTTGGTTTAGGTTTGTGAAATCATAAAATACATGCTCGAATGGGGAAGGAATATTGGATCTGTATCACATAGATCTAACCTCCAAAATAGACGCTTTTTTTTTAACCGTGTTGATTATTATTGTCCAACCTGGCGTACGTTTTGAAGGATTTCACTTTAGTTTTGAAAATGGCCGCATGAGGAAGTAACAACCTATCTTTTCTGCGCCTTCCTGTAAGGGGAAATGTGTTGGATCTCACCTGGGATCTGGGAAAGCACGATTGAAATCTTATTGGGTTTTTTTTTTGCCTGCGTTTTGACTTCGTGAGTTGTAATGGCTTGCTAGCCACGCCTTTTTTTTTGGGATCTGCATGCTCAGTGGTTTGGGGGTCGCGCGCCCAGGGGGAAGCTCACATTTGTGAGTTTATTACAACATTTTCTTGCTGCTTGGTTGATTTGCTTAATGCACAGAACCTTGACGTTTTTTTTTTCGGCCCTGGCCGCGTGGGGGAGTGAAGCCTCGAAATCATTCTGGTCAATACGTTTTTCCTGGACACATTGTTTGGTTTTCTGGGACGTGGGCCTGATTTATTTCCCTTGCTCGATGGATGTATTTTCCTGTTTTAACTACTACCACTCGCTCTGCTATGTGAATCTTGGATTAGGTGAACTCGATCACTTTGACACCTATTGTGTGCCTTCTAGGAGGAAACGAGTTGTAGAGTTTGGATACCTGGGGCTACGGGAGGTGAAGTATTTTTTTGTTTTCAGATCCCTTTCATGTATTTTTTTAACAGCCGTGACTATTCAATGAGACCCTCCCCCATCGCCTGGTGGCATTTTGTCCCATTTTGCATGCTTCATGGATTCGCCCTCTCTTTGCTTATGTTATTTATTTATTTATTTATTTATATATATTTTTTTTGAGGCATCTTCTTCTTCAGTTGACTAATATCCATGTTCCTTGTTCTCGTTTGATGTCTCTGTCCTGCTCTGACGCCTCATATTTGACGTGGGCTAGAAGGTTATTTGGAGGGTTGTAGTTTGGTCTTATCCCTGCCTTTCACGTGTGTACTGGCCTTTTTCCATTAAACCCATCTTGTGCATACCATAGTCTTGACAACCCTTGAGACCATTGTTCTTTCCATTCGATGTTGCTTGTAAACTGGAGCTCTCTACCGGGCTAAGCATAGACGAGAATGGAGCTTGAGTTCCCAGCCGGTAGAAAAGGGGAGATGCGACTCAAGATTATTGTTGCTCCGTGGTCCGTGTAGTGTCTGTATGACTGTTGAAGCTAGAGAAATAGGCAAGATATTTCTACACTTTTCTACTGTTGCTATATTTAATTTATCGTGAAATCGAACCACCATTTCCTTGAATTGGTTGTCTTTTGACGTCTTTTCAGTAGGTCTCTCCTTTCTACTTGCTTTCTTCTTGTTTTAGTCATTATCATTGCACTGTATGTTAGTGGAAAGCATACAGTGTTCTCTCCTTTGGTGTATGTTTTTCTTTGTCGAGGATCGATCTTCCTTTATATAGCTATATACTCTTCTCTACGATAGAGTTTCAAGTTAATATGTTGTTCCAAATAGTAATTAGCGATCGTTAAAGTAAGCGTGCAATAACTATGAAGCTCCTTCCTATCACACAGTTTGTCTTTCTTTGTCTTTTGACATATATTGTTAATGATCTCTCAAGCCCACTTGATAACCCTTTTGGCATGAGAAAGAAAGGTTGTAGGATTAGTGTAATCAACGCTTGGACTATTTTAGGTTAGAAATTCGGTGTTAAAACTTTTAGAATGAATAAGTTTGCGTGCAACATGTTTCAACCTCACGTGTTTAGACTCCTATGTAGCTTCAGCCTTGTTCCTAGGTTTTAAAGCCATTCTTAGGAGGTACTTTGACTGTCCCCTTCAACTTGAATCGTAACTAGTTTTTTTAGATTAGCTAAGTTCGAGGTCTTAATTGTGCAAATCTAGTACCCCCACTATTACTAGAATTATTTTGGTCTTTTTCCCTCTCGGAAGATTGTTGGTGAAATAATCTAGTCTTCTAACTTGTGTTTCCTCCCATTTATTATGACTGTGTTGTTAATTAGGATTGGACAGTTTCTATGCACATATGTACCTTAATGTTTTGTGATGAAAATTGCCTTGAACGTTGTTAACCTTGGGAAAAACTTTCTTGCAATCGATAGTATTATGGAGTTATAGCAGAAGGAGTTGTTTTGATAATGAAACTTAGTAGTTTATGTTGTACCTATGTTTGAACGGTTGATTATGTTACCAAGGGTTGCCTTAAAAATATTGTTGTTTTGGGAAATAGGAAATTTATTTTAAATTAACCGAACTTAAAAAATTGATGTGGAGGTTTGTAAATCTTTAGGGTTATGAAATTAGTTGTTGACATTTTCGTATACTCTTGTTTGACAGAACTCCTTTCTTCTCTCGTGTGTTTTCTACTAGCCTACAAGGCATTGGCCTTCTTGAATGATTGGGAAATCTCTTGGAGTTAGTGGCCAAAACTAGTTTACTTTTCCTTTTCTTCGAAACTTATGTTGTGTGGATACTCTATGTGATTTCAGGTTTGAAACTCATTTATACATGGATTTTTGTGTTAATTCTTGAAACCCGTGGTTTCCTTTTCTTGGGCCGATCAACTCTTGTTCTTTTAGAAATATAATATTTTAGCCTATGCATTTGGTACCTTTGATAAATTTCTAGATGGTTGGTCTATATATCAAATCTCAATCTTGTGATTGTTATTTAATTATTTACTTGATGGGAATCTTGTTTTGTTATATTGGTTATTTCTCCTTATAGGGCCAAGGGCCATTCTCATACGATTGTTATACTTTCATTGTTTTTTTACTCCTAACTAAAGTACAGGTCTTCTTCCTTGATTAGCATGGTGGAGACTTATTATAACTTGAAGTGTTGATAGTGTTTAGAGGTTGACCCAAATTATTGTAATAAAGTGCTTCCTTTCATGGTATTGTTAGATGACTTGTTATGGTGGTTTTGTGTAGCCTTACCTTGCTCAATTATCGTGAATTGAATCTTGTAGAAAATTTGTTGCAGATGGATTTTGTGAGTAGATTAGGGATAGACTTGTAGATTTTTTTCATCAACCTCAGTTGAGAAGTTATTTTACTCGAAACCTTTTTACGTTGTTCAACTATTGATAACGTCCAGTGAAAAGTTTAGAAGAGGAGATCAATGTATTAGTATAATGTATTGTGGACTTTGTCATCCGAACTTTGGAAACCTTGGATTGTTTGACTATCATTGAAATTATAAGAAAATTTGGTTATCGTTGTTGAGTGACTTTGTTGGAGTATCGAGTATTTTAAGAATTGATGTAACCTTGTTTTCTTCTTGTAAATGAGCATTGCTACAACTTTACCCTTGATTTAAATGTTGAGTTAAATCTTGTTATGACTTAGTAATAATGTGTCATAAGTAAACTAACATGGGTTGTTTAGTACTTCCGGAAGTTAAACTAAAAGTTGTATTCAAATAAAGTAACGTCGGGTCACCAACTTGAGAGCAAGTAATTCTTTAAATAACCAAAGGCGAGACTATCATTGCAAGTAAAATTATATAACATGATACCCCTAGCTCTTCCAGTGAACATTATCCCTTTTATGGTGAAATTTGTAAAACGATCCTAAGGTGAAATGAATTATTAGTTGTTAGAAGATGATAAGATTCAATAAGCCGGAGAAAACAATTTGGAAATCACACGATCTATCTCACCACCATTTGGAAAGTAAATTTTTCTCTTTGGTAATACTCATTTAGTGAAGCCTAAGTAAAATCATTGATAATTCTGGTTAAGATCTCTAGCTTCAATTAAATATTGGCATTAACTAATGAGGTCCTAAAGATGTTTTCAACTCGACCTTCTCCCTCTAACCTTTTTCCAAGGCACTTTGTTTTTCTTCTCTTAAGTGTGTTGAATGTAAACCCATGTTGTCTTGTGGGCAAGAACGGGTCATAGTAGCGTTAGTGGTGAATAGATGGCCTTGTGGAATTAAATTACTCCTTTATCTTGATAAATGAATTAAGAAAATAAAGGCCATAATAGAGAAGACTTAGAGCAAATTTCTCTTCAGAGTAAAAGTAAGAACTTAGCGTTGTAAGAAGTATTGTATGAATCATATCTAGAGTCTTAGAAAACTGAAGTAAGGATCGAAAGAGGTTTTATGAAAATATATATAACCTTCAATAATTTTCTCATTGTGGTCTTTGCAATGTCCGTAAGTGTGTTTTGTGGTGGTTTCTATGTTTTCTTGTCAAAAGAAAAGTGAATTATCCTTGGTCGGTGTGAACATTTCCATGCTACCTTTGTGGTCATCCTTGTATTGAGTTATCCACGGAGTTAGTTGTGTAATTGGTGGTTACATGTTGTGTCGTGTTATGTGTCATTAAAAAAAAAAAAAAGTTATCTTGTATTTCTTGTGTGTTTTTGTGTGTGAAATTTTGGGTCGTTACATTTGGTATCAGAGCGAGGTTCATGCTCTCGAACCTTTGGGCCAGATTGGAGTGATGATGGTGTTGCATGATGGTGGTTGATATTGGAAGAGTAATGTGCTTTAAGCGTGATGTGATCCATGTCGTAATTGTGATATTGTGAACGCACATGATGTGTATGTCACTTAGTGCGTATTTGTTATCATGTTGATGTGCTGAGGATGGGAGTGTTCTCTCTCCTTCTTGTGGATTCTATGAAGAGTTCACGTGTGAATTACTGCTTGTGATGTGTGAAAAGTATTCTAATGTGGATGACGGGGTGTTGGAGCATTGTGGCATATTGTGATATGTGGGTGTGTCGATATGTGTATGACTGGATAATGTAAAGTGAATTAAGTTGTACCATGATGTTTTACCATGTTTTGAAGAAATGTGTGTATCACCTTGTATGTAGCAAATGAATGTTATGTTGTGATTGTTACTATGTCCATCATATGTATGATTTATGTGATATGTAATGATTCATGTCGTGACTTAGGGTCATACGGTGAGTGTATGAACCCTATCGTATAGTGATTGCACTTTGGGTGCAGAATGTGGTAAAGTGATGTATTGCACCCGGTGAATGTATGATTGTGATCTACCCTGTATACATACCATACATGAGACATTATGGTAGCTATGTGTGTACCACCATGGTGTTAGTGATGTAGTTATATGTTATGTTGTGAGCCTTACACTAACCGACCCTGAGGGAAATCGGTAAACTGTGTATGTATGGAGTGAGAAAATGTGTACCGTTGACCAGTCACTCGAGCTGAGTACGAGATAGGAAGTGGAGCCTTACATAGGCTGAAAACCCACTTTTGTTCGTTTGGTATGTGTGGCACTTGCTCAACGGGTGTCATGCATATTGTGTTTCGCGGACACCTTAGGCTCAGTAGATGGTGACATGTACTTTCTTTCTCTCTCCCGATATGGTTGTCATATGGACTCTACCTATGTGATTTTGACTATGTTGAGCCTTGTTGAAGTTGTGGCAAGATGATTCAGATTGTGATGATGACAGTTGTATTATTGATATGTATTTTTACGAGTAGAGGCTCGATGTTCCGAGTGCTAGCAACTCGTTGAGTACCCCTTTGGTGGCTAGTTAAGGCCACATAGTCATAGTAATGTGTTATTCTTATATGTGTATTTTATTCATAAATTGAACCTTTTTACCTTACTTTTGCAAGGACCAGCAGTTTTCTTGTTTTCCATGTTTTACATTTTGGGTATTTCCTTGGTTTTGGTACTAACACGCAGATTCTTGCACTAACTATGGCCATTTGGTCATTTGTCTTGCTTGGTTTTGGATCTTCTTCTAAGTTTTATGATTTTACCGCCTTGCCCAAGGCTTGTACTTTGCCACTTGGCATTCTAATCGGATTGTTATGCTGGTTCTATTGTCGTGATGTGGGGAATAGGGTCATGGGATGCACCATGGAATGGTTGGGCTCGTGGACCTACTTTTTTATGGGGTACGCCCCGAGGAGTTCTGAGATAACTAGCGGGTTGTTGGACCACGAGTTACTATGTCACTTGGGTTGGGGGTGACGGGGCTCTACGTGCCTGGGGCCATAGGGTGACCCGACCTCATTAAAAGGAGACAGCCTCTATGGTTGAGTGACCTAATATTCTTTATGGCACTCTCGGTTAAGTGACTGATATTCTTGATGAGGCTCTATGGTTGAGTGACCCGACTTGGTTTTGACACTATGTTTCTTTCTCTTTGGGAGTTATATGGAGTTGCTTTGTAATACTTGGGAGTAGGTGGTTATTTTCGATGTTTTGGGTGGTATATGGTGTTCTTGGTAATATTTGGGGGTGGGGGGGGTGGGTAGTGTTATGATGTGTGTGTTCTCATGAGAGTTGGTTATGGTTGTGGCTTCCGGTAAACACTATGTACCGTAGCTTTTATTTGGAGTTATGTGAAAAAAAAAAATTCATCTCGTGGAATTGAGGAATTGTCTGGTTGTCATAGTACACTTTGCTCAAGTATTCTATTTGTCAATCATAATTGTGTGACAAGTACTATGTTAGGTGGACCATGCCTAATCCCTTCCATATTTGAGTAATCTTTTGTGGTGTAATACATTCATGAAGTATATACTTATGTGTTTGTTAATCTGTAGTGTCTTGTCTGACCTCGGTAGGGTGTTGAGTATCAGTTCATGTTGGGGCACCCACAATAAGGAATAAACTAAAACTCTTCAACAATGAAATTTTACAGAAATTAAACTAAAAATAATGTTAATGGAGAGAGACTAATGAAATAATGAATAAGAGGGAACTTCCAATCTTCACAGAACCTTAAAAGTTAAAATTTGCACCAAATGTTCCTAAGGCCACCTCGTGGCCATGCTTTAATCAACCGAGTTTTAACCATAGAGTGTAATTTTTGTATTTTTCCGTTCCTCAGTAGCTTATCATTGCTTTTCCTCTATGCCTTGTCGCATCGGGACAATGCTTTCTTAAGGGGAGGAGAATGTAATGCCCCATTCTCCAACAACCATGTCGCTAAGCTTTTAACGTTGTGGTGCTCATGTTGATCTCTCGTTGGCTTCACCCTTGTCACATAAAAATGACTGGAATTCTCCCACTCTATCATGTCTTCTCGTGTCGTGTCGATGTTTACTGTGGGTGGCCCCGCCTCATCCATTTCATTTTCCTCCTATTAAAGGAAAATTGTGTGCTCGATTTATCAAGTTCGTAAGACGGCTCTTATTAGTATGATTAATAAGTATTAATATGTGGTAATAATAATAATAATAATAATAATATTCTAATTATTTTTATTTATCGATCGACGTTAACCTCGCTTTTCGATCGTCGATTTGTTATCAACCTTGTTATTAATTTTTGATAAGCGATTTGATTGTTTTAGTTTGGTCGCTTCACGGATCGAGCCTCGATTTGTGCAAGGAAGTTTGTTCATGGGTGGCACCATTGTCGGGGCGTAGTGTTCTTGTTTAAGGTTCGTAGTTTTATCCTTCGCCATCTCGCGCCCTTGTATGCTTTGTAAATGTTTGGGTAAATGCCTTCAACCGCATTTTCTTCTTTTTCCCTTGTTATAAAATTGGTCCGTATGCCAAGTTAGATAATTATCAAGTTAGTGGTGAATTTGACCACCAGCCTGCCACACTGCTCCCGCCATAACCCAACTCACCTCTTTGCTCTTCGCTTCACGTTTTGGTTTCTCAAAAGATACCGTGTTCAACATGATTATAAAATGGATGTCTTTTAAAATGGATATTGTGGATCCATTATTTATTCCTTGTTTCTATCGCATTAAGTGTCATTAGAGATGTTAATATCGAATTAGGTTAGGGCTTCTTTCAATCTAGCCTAAAACTATACATGTATATTTACGCTTAAGGCGTTATATAATAATATTTGTATGCTTTTATTTATTTCAGATCAGATCTAAGTACCAGACTTCTTGAAACAAAGTGATTACATAAAATAAGGCAGAGAATGAGGACGAAAGTTTATTCTGCTTGGCATTTAAGGAGAACTAATTAAATTTAGATTAGGTTCATGAAATCATAAAAGACGTGCTCAAATGGGAAGGAATATTGGATATGTGTATCACATAGATCTCACCTCCAAAATAGACGTCTTTTTTTTTTAGCATAACCGTGTTGATTATTGTTGTCCAACCTGGTGTACGTTTTGAAGGATTTCACTTTAGTTTTGAAAATGGCCGCATGAGGAAGTAATGTTTATCTTTTTCTGCGCCTTCTGTAAGGGGGAAAACGTGTTGGATCTCACCGATGCAGGAAGCGTGATTGAAATCTTATTGGGCTTTTTTCTGCGTTTTGAGATCGTGAGTTGTAATGGCTTGCTAGCCACGCCTTTTTTTTGGGATCTACATGCTCAATGGTTTGGGGTCGCGCGCCCAGGGGAAGCTCACATTTGTGAGTTTATTACAACATTTTCTTGCTGCATGGTTGATTTGCTTAATGTGCGAACCTTGACATTTTTTTTTCTACCCCGACCGCATGGGGAGTGAAGCCTCGAAATCATTCTCAGTAATCGTTTGGCCTGACGCATTTTTTGGTTTTCTGGGACGTGGGCCTGATTTATTTCCCTTGCTCGATGGATGTATTTTCTGTTTAATCACACGCTGCCTCTGGCCGTGTGAATGTTGGATTAGGTGAACCGATCGGCTTTGACACTGCTGACTGTGCCCATCTTCTAGGGAGGAAACGAGCCATGCAGACTTGGAGACTCAGGGCTACGGGAGGTGAAGTATTTTTGTTTTCAATCCTTTCAGTCATGGTCAAAAAAAATACATGAAAGGGATTTGAAAACAAAAAAATTATATATATATATGGAGATATCTTCTTCTTGATTGACTAATATCCATGTTCCTTATTCTCGTTTGATGTCTCTGTCTGCTCCTGCACCTCATATTTGATGTGGGTGGAAGGTTATTTGGAGGGTTGTGCAGTTTGGTCTTGTCCCTGCCTTTCACATGTGTACCGGGCCTTTTCCATTAAACCCATCTTCTCGCATACCATAGTCTTGATAACCCTTGAGACCATTTTTCTTTCCGTTCATGTTGCTTGTAAACTGGAGCTCTCTGTCGGGCTAAGCATAGACGAGAATGGAGCTTGAGTTCCCAGCCGGTAGAAAAGGGGAGATGCGACCTGAAGATTATTGCTGCTGGTCCGTGTGGTGTCTGTATGACCTGTTGAAGCTGGAGAAATAGGCAAGATATTTCTACACTTTTCTACTGTTGCTATATTTATTTTATCATGAAATCAAACCACCATTTCCTTGAATTGGTTGTCTTTTGGACGTCTTTTCGGGAGGTCTCTCCTTTCTACTTGCTTTCTTCTTGTTTTAGTTGTTATCATTACCTGTATGTTAGTGGAAAGCATGCAAGTGTTTTCTCCTTTGGGTGTATGTTTTTCTTTCTCGAGGATCGATCTTCCTTTTTATAGCTATATACTCTACTCTACAATAGAGTTTCAAGTTAATATGTTGTTTCATAGTAATTAGCAATCATTAAAGTAAGCGTGCAATAACTATGAAGCTCCTTCATATCACCCAGTTTGTCTTTCTTTGTCTTTTGACATATATTGTTAATGATCTCTCTAGCCCACTGATAACCCTTTTGCATCGAGAAAGAAAGGTTGTAGGATTAGTGTAATCAATGCTTGGACTATTTCAGGTTAGAAATTTCGTATTAAAACTTTTAGAATGAATAAGTTTGTGTCAATGTGTTTCAACCTCGCGTGTTTAGACTCTTGTGTAGCTTCAGTCTTGTTCCTAGGTTTTAAATCCATTCTCAGGAAGTACTTTGACTGTCCCCTTCAACTTGAATCATAACTAGTTTTTTTAGATTAGCTAAGTTCGAGGTCTTAATTATGCAAATCTACTACCCCCACTATTACTAGAATTATTTTGGTCTTTTTCCTCTCGGAATATTGTTGGTGAAATAATCTAGTCTTCTAACTTTTGTTTCCTCCCATTTATTATGACTATGTTGTTAATTACGATTGGATGGTTTCTATACACATATGTACCTTAATGTTTTGTGATGAAAATTGCCTTGAACGTTGTTAACCTTGGGAAAAACTTTCTTGCAATCAATAGTATTATGGAGTTATAGCGAAAGAGTTGTTTTGATAATGAAACTTAGTAGTTTATGTTGTACCTATGTTTGAACGGTTGATTATGTTACCAAGGGTTTTTAAAAATATTGTTGTTTTGGGAAATAGGAAATTTATTTTAAATTAACCGAACTTAAAAAAATTGATGTGGAGGTTTGTAAATCTTTAGGGTTATGAAATTATTTGTTGACATTTTCGTATACTCTTGTTTGACAACTCCTTTCTTCTCTCGTGTGTTTTCTACTAGCCTCTGAGGCATTGGCCTTCTTGAATGATTGGGAAATCTCTTGGAGTTAGTGGCCAAAACTAGTTTACTTTTCCTTTGCTTCAAAACTTATGTTGTGTGGATACTCTATGTGATTTCAGGTTTGAAACTCATTTATACATGGATTTTTGTGTTAATTCTTGAAACCCGTGGTTTCCCTTTTCTTAGGCCGATCAACTCTTGTTCTTTTAGAAATATAATATTTTAGCCTATGCATTTGGTACCTTTGATAAATTTCTAGATGGTTGGTCTATATATCAAATCTCAATCTTGTGATTGTTATTTAATTATTTACTTGATGGGAATCTTGTTTTGTTATATTGGTTATTTCTCCTTATAGGGCCAGGGCCATTCTCATACGATTGTTATACTTTCATTGCTTTTACTCCTAAGCTCAAGTACATGGTCTTCTTCTTTGATTAGCATGGTGGAGACTTATTATAACTTGAAGTGTTGATAGTGTTTAGAGGTTTGACCCAAATTATTGTAATAAAGTGCTTCCTTTCATGGTATTGTTAGATGACTGTTATGGTGGTTTTGTAGCCTTACCTTGCTCAATTATCGTGAACTAACTCTTGTAGAAAATTTGTTGCAGATGGATTTTGCGAGTAGATTAGGGATAGACTTGTAGTTTTTTTCATCAACCTCGATTGAGAAGTTATTTTGCTCAAAACCTTTTACGTTGTTCAACTATTGATAACGTCCAGGTGAAAAGTTTAGAAGAGGATCAATGTATTAGTATAATGTATTGTGGACTTTGTCATCCGAACTTTGGAAACCTTGGATTGTTTGACTATCATTGAAATTATAAGAAAATTTGGTTACGCTCGTTGAGGGGCTTTGTTGGAGTATCGAGTATTTTAAGAGTTGATGTAACCTTGTTTTGTTCTTGTAAATCAGCATTACTACAACTTTACCCTTGATTTTAAATGTTGAGTTAAATCTTCCTATGACTTAGTAGTAATGTGTCATAAGTAAACTAACATGGGTTGTTTAGTATTCGGAAGTTAAACTAAAAGTTGTATTCAAATAAAGTAACATAGGGGTCACCAACTTGAGAGCAAGCAATTCTTTAAATAACCAAAGGCGAGACTATCATTGCAAGTAAAATTATATAACATGATACCCTAGCTCTTCTAGTGAACATTATCCCTTTTATGGTGAAATTTGTAAAATGATCCTAAGGTGAAATGAATTATTAGTTGTTAGAAGATGATAAGATTCAATAAGCCGGAGAAAACAATTTGGAAATCACACGATCTATCTCACCGCCATTTGGAAAGTAAATTTTTCTCTTTGGTAATACTCATTTAGTGAAGCCTAAGTAAAATCGTTGATAATTCTGGTTAAGATCTCTAGCTACAATTAAATATTGGCATTAACTAATGAGGTCCTAAAGATGTTTTCAACTCGACCTTCTCCCTCTAACCTTTTCCAAGGCACTTTGTTTTTCTTCTCTTAAGTGTGTTGAACGTAAACCCATGTTGTCTTGTGGGCAAGAACGAGTCATAGTAGCGTTAGTGGTGAATAGATGGCCTTGTGGAATTAAATTACTCCTTTTTCTTGATAAACGAATTAAGAAAATAAAGGCCATAATAGAGAAGACTTAGAGCAAATTTCTCTTCAGAGTAAAAGTAAGAAACTTAGCATTGTAAGAGGTATTGTATGAATCATATCTAGAGTCTTAGAAAACTGAAGTTAAGGATCGAAAGAGGTTTTATGAAAATATATATAACCTTCATAATTTTCTCATTGTGGCTTTCCCGTCTGTAAGTGTGTTTTGTGGTGGTTTCTATGTTGTCTTGTCAAAAAGAAAAGTGAATTATCCTTGGTGGGTATGAACATTTCCGTTCTACCTTTGTGGTCATCCTTGTATTGAGTTATCTGTGGAGTTTGTTGTGACCTTGGTGGTGGCATGTTGTGTCGTGTTATGTGTCATTTAAAAAAAAAAAAGTTATCCTATATTTTACTATGTTGTTTGCATGTGAAATTTTGGGTCGTTACATGTGGATGCTCCATGCTCATTTAGGGACCTGTCTCTTGGGTATCACTTCTGAAGATGTGCCGATTGGACATGTGGCACTCTCTATGGTTCTTTTTTACTTAGCCGGTTCGCCAATGAGACCCCCTTTTAGACCCCGACTACATGGTAGGTTGGCACACGTTTGGGGTCCCCGCTTTGGATTCTCCCCTTGGGGTTATTCCAATGAGGCACGTGGCTCCTTCGCACACTTGTTTAGGGACCGCTTTTGGTCTTGGCCTTTAGAGGTGCGTCGTTGATACATGTGGCAAAGCTTCCACTCGATATTTTTATACTTTGTTGATTTTGGGCCCACCTGAATGCTTCCTTTCCCCATTGTTTTCCTATACACCTCTGGCCTCTTCGGATTGTTTGTTCCTTTTTCGACCCTACCCCTTCAAAGGGGAAAATCCACCTACCTCTTGATTTGGGATCGATTATGAGCTTGCAGGATTGGAGCGACCCTTTGATTTTCTCTTGTGCAGGGCGTGTTTGATTAATTTTTCCTAAGGGGAAATTTTTTTCAACAATGACTTCTAATTATTCTCACTATTGCATGCTCCTCAATCCATGTCATTAATTCACCTTATGCAAAATAGCTAATACTTTACACCATGATTTTACCCATCGTGCCCCTTTCCTAGCAAACTTGTACACATGTCTTATTCATACGCGCCTGTTCTCTCATACCTCTAATACTAATCCATATTTTGACATCCAAACATATACATATTTTATATTCCATATCTATCCCACTATGATTTGTTCAACTTTCACAAGGGCATCCTAGGGCATTATTTCTACACACACAAGAACTCGCACAGGGTCTAAGATGTAGTACATTGCTTAGCACTAAGTTCACTTCTTGTGTGACCATCGTGGTCACCTGAATACCCATTATGCTTTTTCCTTTTTAGATTTTATGTTATTTATAGGTATGTGCAAGTGAAATTATTTCTTAAATTTACAAGTACCATTGGCGATCAAGGAGCGAATATTAAGTAGCAAAAAAACCAACCGCAAAATACTTGCGACACAAAATAAATCAGTTCTTGATTATTTTCATAACCTCTAATGCCTAGATCAATTCACCAGCACCCATCCTCTATCCTCCAAAGGGGAACCCTTATTCTACACTCGTTTCTATATTTCATAATATATAGTGACCATTAATGATGTCGTTTCCATCCTTTTTAGCACTTTTACCTTCCAAGATTACTAAAAAATTAGCTAAGTCTTCTTATCTCTCCTTCTTGACTAGGGTTTTGCATTTTACATCCTTTATTGTTTGCGTCTTCTTCAGTAAATATTCCTTGTGTATCATATTAGAGAAGTTATTCTAAAATTAGATTTAGTTCAAATTAAATTAAATCAACATGGATTTAAGTAAATGCATCAAGGAGTTTGTCATTGTCAGGGTCATAACTAATAGGATTTGTATCGGATACATAGTATGTGATAGTGTGAGGTTGATCATGAAAATATCTTGTGTGGTGTAAATTATACATGCCCATAACATATTCTTCATCAATGAAAGTGGGTTGCAGAAAATCATGTGTGTACCAACGATTACGTTTTGGGAATAGCAAAGGAAGAAATTATTATCACCGAATCACATCACCCTTAGATTTTCATAAGTGTGTGTGCTTGAGCTCACGATGTGATTGGGTAACATGGGTGTTATCTCTAAGTTGTGGGACTTGCTACTTGAGATAGACCTCTAGAGAAATTTGGTTCTTACTCCTAAACTACCTACCACAATCTACTCTAATGTAGGAAAAACTATCTTATCCTAATCTAAATTTCCAAGGGACCAGGAGAGAGAGTGCATGAAATTAAATCCTCTAATAATAACGGTGATACACTAGAAAAGGAGGGAATGAGAATAGCTTTCCAATGTGTGAAAAATGGAAGTGAAGTGCATACTAGAGAGGGTGATAACAATTCTCCATAGTCTAGCAACTGCATTCACAACAATATTTCATACACACACAATGATAATGAATCCCTGCAAGAGTATAAAATAGACACAATATATTTTTAATAATATAAGAGGCAAGAAGAATTCTAACAACACAGCAAGGGAAGATACATCCAAAAACTTGCATATATTGCTTCATGATATTGTTGGCGAGGAAATTTTTTAGGTGGACAAATTTGTGAATTCCTTACCAATGCTCTGGGAATCTAAGTCCCTCTACTTAATCAAAAAGTGCGGTTGTCGTATATGCACGCGCGAAAAATGTGGATTTTGTGGTGGCCTTTAAGCCGAGGATTTAATAGAGGCACTCCACTGACCCTATGGCAAAGCTAACAATCTCTTGCTAGGGAAGACTTTGTCTAAAAGTGGGAAAGGGAGTGAGAAATGAGATAGGGAAACTAATGTTGTAGGTAGGAAATCAGATTCTTGCACACATTAGTTAGAAACTTTAACACATGCATTTATGAGAAGAAAAACTCTGTAAATGGCAACAAGATGAGATAAGATTGCAAACTAGAAGTTTCTAAAATCTCCTCATTAAAGAGGCTACAAAATCCTTCCTCTTGTATTGGTGCTTAAACAAAAGTTGTACATAATGAGGGAATGGAAGAAATTTGAGAATGGAGGAAATTAGAAGTAAATGGCTATCTCCTTTTCTTTCTCTAAGTACAATGCACTTGTTATTTTACAAGATCAATTGTCAACCCTTTTACAATGCTTGAAGAAGGCATTAAATATCTTGCAAGAAACAATTACAACTTCTTCTTTGCTATCAAGAAATCTGTTACAAATTCTTCAATCCTTCGCATCCATTCAAATTCTTTGATTCGCGAAGAAACGTAAATGGCGGAAAAACCATACTTTTCATAATGTGGTCATTACACTCGTTTTGTAACTTTGAATTTGAACTATTCATCTTTCCTTTGAAAATTTAAACCAAAGTCGTCCACGTGGGATAAATTTACTAGAGCAAAGCGTGGAGTATGCCTTTTACATTTTGTGACTTTATGGAGATTCGACATTTTTACATTTTTGGTTCGCTCACCCACTTTTGATATGGTCTTGACACGTGGCTTCACTTGATTAGAGATAGAATCGTGGGTCGCTTTTATGATTTTACCTTTTTTTTAAGGCAGGCTCAAAAATAAAAATTACTTCACCGACCTGCTTCCCCACTTTGACTTTCCAATGGCGGGCTCAAGATTTGAATTTTTCCTTTGTGATTGGGTAAGGCAATGGGTAACTTTTTAAATTTAAGCCCCTTTAATGAAAACAAGGCTCAAATTCTCAAATATCCCCGATGATCCACCTCCCTTGACTCTTTTGATGTGGGCTCAACATTTGAATTTTTTCCTCTTGGCATTATTAGGGTTACGGATCACTTTATGACTTTTAGCCCTTTTTACAAAAAGGCTCAAAAACACAAATTGCTTCACAACCTACTTCCCCACTTTGACCTTTTAACGAGGGGCTCAACATTTGACTTTTTCCTTTGTGTTTGGCGGGGTTGCAGGGTCACTTTTTAATTTTTAGCCTTTTTTACAAAAAGGATCAAAACCTCAAAGTTCTCCGCCGACCCGCTTCCAATTAGATATGTCCACGTACCTATGGATAATGGAGCCAAAATTTGACGGGAAGAGAATGCATGTCATTCACAATCGTGGAAAAAATGTAGAGAAGAAGAAAAATCCACCATTTTGCGCCCGATTTTCAAATTTCTTTTGTGATTCAAGGAAGTGAAAACAATACAAGGTTCGATGATCCATGGCCATAGAAATATAAAAAAATTCATTCAAATTAGGAAAATAATAAAATTTTAACGTTGTCTCAGACAGAAGATGGAAAATTTATCGAAATGTGCAAACTAGAGAGTTTAAACAACTTCAAAGTATGAATTTCTCTATCTTTTCAGACTTCCACTTTACTTGAACACTTCTCGGAGGTCAAGAGCTCAAAATCTTCAAATTTGACTTAGAAAATGAGGGGGATTTTGAGGGCGAAAAACAGATATACATAGTTCAATCTATTACAAAGTAAAGTCCTGGATCACCATATCAGAATTCCACTACAAGGGCCTACATAAAATTGGCTTCACAAAACCAAAATGATAGATTTTTGCTACTAGCAAAATCATCATTTATAATGATCCCAACACTCTAATTTATAGAATTTTGAGAAGAGAGAGAGAGAGAGGGAGAAATGAAAATCCTGAAATTTTACTTCCCACAACTTGCAAGAGGTAATAAATGAAGTGAAATGATGGTATGTTTCTTGCAAAAGGCTCCCATATTATCCCATAACTTTCAGCAGTGAAAAATGTATGCCCATGCTTCATTAAATGTTCTCACAACCACCAATAAAATCACTATTCTAAACCTGGCCACGTTTTCAAAAAATCAGTATCAAAACTTCATCAATTTCTACATTTATTGATTTCTATGCATTGGGATTGGAATCACAATTCCAACGAGACCAATTTTGTGAAAATATGTTGAGAATTGCAAAATTTATGGTCTTCTGAGTGTGAGAAACTATTTTGGGTTTGCTAGGGATTTCTTGCATTTGACGACTGCATTTACTTTTTAGAGCTAGAGATGTTTATTTATTTTCACCCATCTACCCTCATTAAAAATAATAAATCAAATCTTTTTGGAGCATAGAGGATGTTGTGCCCTTTCCAAAAAGTCAAATTTTGTGAAAATCGAAGCTCTGGGTCAAAAGTTATGCTCGTTTGAACTTTGGGGGTCACATTACACCACTTCCCTTTGTATTGCAGAAATTTTAGGTTTTCAAGGAACTCATGTCCCAGGGTACTTGGACCATGTGGGCCTCCTTTCTTCGTGTCTCTCGATTCAGAGGCTTTTCTGTCCCTCGTAAGGCCCACCATTGATCGGAGCCGTGGGTCGTTGACTCCCAACATATCCGCACCTTACATACCTATGGTTATTTCGACTTTTGGGGCCTCACTATCCTGCAAATATTTTTCTCGTATGACATGTTTGGTTAACATATATCCACTTGTATGGGGTTTCAAGGAGAGGTATTCCTAATTATAGGAGGCTTTAAGGAGTTGCATCAATCGTGCCACAATAATAATTGTATTCTCATGAATAAACCCGACAGTTGATTTGGTAATCTCAAAAACCCACTTATCATAATAATGGAAAATAAATCCAACTAATAATAATTAATGATCGATAAGTAAAAATCAGTGTTTGCCACGTGCCACCTCCAAATTCCAAATTTCATTTCGTTTGATTTCTCTTCAAGAAAGGTTGGGAAAATTAACTCACCATTTTCTTCACACTTTTAGAGGTTTAGAATGTCAATTCAACCCAAATTTGACAAATATAGAGAACTTGGAAAGCCAAATTGCATTTATAAAGATAAGCTCGCAGTGAAGGAATGCATTTCATAAGTAATTGCAATCAAAATTATTTTATTTTTTCTGTTAATACCCGCTAAAAATAGCCTTGTTATTGTATCCTGATAAAAACAAGTTCCCAGGAGCCGAGGGATCTTTTAAACTTATCACACAAGCATGGGGAGTTCTCTCGATAATACCGGAAAGGGTACTAATGATGCCATGAGAAAAAACCAACAAGGGCACAACCCCACCTTCCACCGACCAAATTCCACAGGCACTACCACTTCCATAAGAATTTCAAACAATCTAAATGGAAATAACTATTCAAGTGTGGATTCCTTTCCTGAAACTTCCATATTTGATTACCACAACTAGAACTAGAACTCAAAATAGAAATAAGACCAAGAACACAACCTAGACCAGACCTAGATAGCGGCAATTTGAGAGGATTTCGAGGTTCAATTTTATTTTCCAAGATGCGTTAATCTAATGTTTGATAATACTTTCTCCATATGTAATGACATTTTGATTCAAACACTCGATGATTCCTAAATTTCTAATCCCGCCACAGGCACTCCGATAAACCTCAATCTTTCAATACAAGGAGAAACTGCACTTGGCTTCCATTTATAACAATAGATATATTTGTAAATTTGTGATATGACCTTTAAATGTTTTTGCATTTCAAGTTGTTTGAAATCACATCACTCCCTTCACTAGGATCGATGACTACCCCTATCTTTTTAAGGCACTTTTGAAAGCATCCATGGGCTTATCATGAAGGGATTATCAATGAATATAAGGTCACTAGGCATAGGCTAGGTGACTCCGACTCGAGAACTAAACAAGAAATATTCACTAGGCATTTGATAACCCATGTGTGTTCTTAGCCATTCCCATGTTGTTATGTTTATTTTGTACAAGTAGACTCAATGATGGTTCTAGGCACAAGAATAGGAAAGAGGGTCCTAACATTGTCATTTCCTCCTAATCGAGTAGTGGAAGCCATATTCGCTTGTTGATACTTGGTACTAATTACCCATGAAATATAATTTCTATATTTCATTTGCTTTTTCTCATCTTCCACGTCATCTTGAATAACTAATTTGACAGGGGAGTTTCCCTCTTCGATGGCGATACACCAAATATGAATATGATCCTTGAGATTTGACCCTCATCCAACCATAATACCAGTACAAACTCATTTATTGGTAATGTTGCATGGTTAAGGGTTGAGTGTTTAGGGTTAAGGATTTAGGGTTTAGGGTTTAAGGTATATGTTTTGGGGATCAATGTTCATGGTTTAGGGTTTAGGGTTTAGTGTTTAATGTTAATGGTTTATGGTTATGGATCAATAATTAGGGTTTATGGTTTACTGAATTTAGGGTTCATATCCTAGGGTTTAAGGTTTAGGTTTAGGATTTAGGGTTAAGGGATTAATGTTTACGCTTTAGGGTTTAGGGTTTAGAGCATATGGTTTAAGGTTTAGGGTCCATGATTTAGGTTTTAGGGCTTAGGGGTTAGGGTTTAGGATTCAAGGTTCAATGTTTAGGGAACAAACACTCTAATGGTATTGATCTTCGCACTTGATCTTCATTTTACAAAAGCAGTGATTACAAAGTGAAATTTTCTCTTCATCTTCTTCACATAAAGGATCAAAAAACCTTATATATTACACATATCTTCCAAACATGTTTATCCCCACATACACTTGCACTATTGAATGTTTCTTGATCTTTTGCATATAATTTTATTATTTATAACACTCTTGGAGCTCCAAATATTTCACAAGCTATAGAAAAAGGAGATAGTCAGTATTGGGTAATATTTCTTTGTACTCAAATTAATCTTGGATATCTGAATTTCCATCCTTCAAAATATCATCGGATGAAAGGCATTAAATTGTGACGACTCTTTCAATGTTATGCCTACGAAGCAGATGAACCATTTTTAGTTAAATACTCTGTCATACTAATAAGAATGGTAAGACAAAGAACATTACAATGAATGAAATAGTTCCCATGCGATGTGAAAAAAAGATAGCTTTATTGGGTAACATTTATTTGAATGCAAGCTTCCGCAGAGAAGGGGTTCATTAGAAAAGGGTTATACTAAATTTTTCTTCAATATCTAAAATTTCCCTCCTTCAAAATTTTGTAGCAATTTCAATCATTCTCATTAGTATCTTTTTTTATAAGTCTTTCCAACAAGTATTTTCAGTGTTCAAGGTTTAAAATTTAGGGTTTAGAGTTTAAGGTTTAAGGTTCAGGGTTTAGGGTTTACAGTTTAGGATTTAGGGCTCAGGTTTAGGGTTCAAGGTTTAGGGTTTAAGGTTTAGGGCTTAGGGCTTAAGGTTGAGTGTTTAGGGTATAGGTCTCAAGGTTCAGGGTTCAAGGTTTAGGGTTTAGGGCTCAAATTTTGGTAATTAGGGTTTAGGTTTTAGTGTTTAGGGTTGAGGGTTTAGGGTTTAGATTTAGGGCTCAGGGTTTAGGGTTCACAGTTTAGGGTTTAGGGCTCTGGTTAAGGGTTGTTGGAGGAAATGAACTCGCCATTTTATTCATGCCTTCAGAGGTCTAGAATGTCAATTCGACTCAAATTTGGAAAATATGGAGAACTTGGAAAGTCAAATTGCATTTATAAAGATAAGATCGAAGCAAAGGAATGCATTTCATAAGTAATTCTAGTCAAATTTGTTTTCTTTTTTGTGTTGATACGCAGCTACAAGACTAGGAACACAACCTAGACTAGAAATTTGAGAGGATTTCTGAGGTTCAATTTTATTTTCCAAGATGCATTAATCCAATGTTTGAGAATGTTTCTCCAGATGCAATGACATTCTGATTCAGACGCTTGATTATTCCTAAATGTCCAATCCTACCATGGACCCAGTAGTCCTCGATCCTTGGATAAAAGGAGACATCATTACTAAGACAAACTAGGGATTTCCCGAAGAAGAAGAGGTTCTTTTGAATATATAGTTTGACACATCACATCACAACCTTCATTACGCTTGATGACTACCCCTATCTTTTTTAAGGCACTTTTGAAATCATCCATGGGTTTATCATAGAAGGAAGTATCAATGAATAGAAGGTCAATAATCCATAGGCCAGCCTAACTCCTATTCATAACTAAAAATAAAGATTTACTAGGTAATTGATAACTCCTTTGTGTTCTTAGCCATACCCCTATCGCTATGTTTATTTTGCACATGTGCACTAATGATGGTATGAGACTAGGAAAATCTGGCCCTAATATTGTCATGGACTCCTAGTCAAGCATTCTTAAGCCATATTAGTATTGTTAATACTTAGTACTAATTACCAATGAAATATAATTCTCCAGACTTTCATTTTCTTTACTCATCTTCCACATCATACTAAATAACCAATTTGACAGGGAGCTTCCCTCTTCAATGATGATACATTGAATATGAATATGATCCTCAAGAGGGGAGTTACACCTGGAAAGGTATCGTTAAACCCTGAGCCCTAAACCCTAACCCTTAAACCCTAAATCCTAAACCCTTAACCTTAAACCCTAAACCCTAAATCTTGTGCCCTAAACCCTAAATTGTAAACCTTAAACCCCGTGATCCCTAAACCTTGAACCCCGAGCCATAAACCCTAAACACTAAACCCTAAATCCTAAACCCTAAACCCTAAACCCTAAACCCTAAACCCTAAACACTTAACCCTAAACCCTGATCCCTAAACCCTAAGCCCTAAGCCCTAAACATTTATTTTTGTACATAAAGCATGCAAGAAACACATATACCCCATAACACTTTGAAATGTGAGTGCATTATAACGCGAGCGAGTTATAGCGCACTCACATTTTACCTTTTTTGGTTTGAAATTCCCAATCCATAGGCTTGGATTTTCCTTGGATTACCAAACCAAAGGTTTGGACTGTTTCTACATGTTTAGAACCGTGTTTGACAAAAAAAATTCACAATTTCATGTGTGCACCCCAATATCTTGTGATTAAAACATAAAATTCAAAAATAAACTCTACTACGATGTTAAGCTTTGTTTTACCTTGATGACAATATAATTCTTTCTAAAATCTGATTAGTTTAAGGCTTTCATCCATATTTTCTTTTACTAGTGCCTTGTTTTCTTGCAAAACCTATGCATACATTTTGGTGCACAATTTATGATTTTTTCATCCAAATAAAAAAAAGTGGTTTTTTCTAAACTCCATTCTACACGCACTCAAAAATAACTAAAAATTGACTTTTTCTCAAAGTTATGGGGGTGTACACACAAATATTTCATTTTTCAAGATATGTGCTCTTTGAAAAATAATTAAAAAATTATACATTCATCCAAAAATTACGAAAAGTTAATGAGACCTCGTATACATGGTCTTAGCTAACTTTCTACCAAGGGATTTGAAAAACATATATATAACTAAAAATGGGGAGCGCACACACAATAGGTTCTTATCTTTTTGACACAAAAATAGACATACTTTGTGTGCGCACCACATTTGACCCTCTTAATCTCAAGCATTTTTATTAAAAAAATA
Source organism: Taxus wallichiana var. yunnanensis (assembly GCA_018340775.1). Taxonomy (NCBI): domain Eukaryota; kingdom Viridiplantae; phylum Streptophyta; class Pinopsida; order Cupressales; family Taxaceae; genus Taxus; species Taxus wallichiana. The sequence goes on along the minus strand of CM031244.1, from coordinate 782,931,447 downwards.
GTAGTTTAGAAACTAGATTTCTTTAGAGATCTACTTGTACTTATTCTTATTACTTTTTCAAATTTTGAGCATAGGCATACCAATTATTAGATGAAGTTCAAGTTTTTCTAATTTTGGGAAAAAGGTGTCCCTTTTTAACTCCTTTTTGTCCCTCATCTTTGTGCACTTACCCTATGCTTTAGGACCTAGAAATGTAACCAAGTGCATAAATTTTGTGTCTACACATGCATGCATCATCATCACTCCACACACGCAAAGGTCACCCCTAAGATCCTTATCCTTCCATCTCCTTAGAATTTCATAGTACACATCTTGCACTATTCCATTTGACACACTACAACACTCATTTGACATGCTATTGGGAACAATATTCATTCGACTCTCCAAGGTATGCTTTTTTGTTCTACTTCATGCTACTGAGTCCTTATTCACTAGCATAAAGTAAGAGAAATTTTAGTCACTAAATCTTGCACTTACTATGTACATCTAGCCTCTAAATACTTCATTTATATGCTTGATTCCCAAGAAAAATAACTACTCATTCACATCTCTTTAATTTGCTTCAACATTTCGTTTATCCTTTTCATGCTTATTTGTTGTTGTTTCTAGTTGACAACTTATGGTTTTACACACTAGCTGACATCAAATTCGGATCTAATTTCACGCTTTTATCTTTCTAACACCCTATACAGGACCATCTATTAGGGACAAGAGCGCTTGAGTGCTACTCCCATGTGGATTCTTGTGTCCTCTTTACCTATTTTTTTGGTCTTTTAAATGTTACTTCTTCCTTTTTCTCTTTTATCACTCTTAGTCATCCTTTTTATTATTAATGACGAAACTTAAGAAAAGGAATCATACACACACACATACACATGTATTATTTAACCTCATTAGGGAGGAAGAATTCAAGAGACACATGCATCTATAGGGAGCTAATATTTTCTATCTACTACATCAAATACTACATTCTGACCGCATGCTTCACTTCATAGGAGGGTTTATTCTAAATTACATACCACACATTTACATTTGGGACAAATTAGGTGTATCCCATTATCTCTTTACGCGAATGGAACTAAGGCATCCTAGCTCAAGGGACACTATTCCAATCACATACACACAAGAACTACATAGAGTCCGAATGTAGTGCGGTGCTCGTGTGACAATCACATTAAGGTGACATTTGAGGTTAGTTCAACTCAAGTATTTGTATTATTGTATTCATATAATGTGTGTCTTGAGTAGTGTGTATCCATCTAGGGTTTATTTTTTAGGTCATAAGTGTGAGATAATTAATATGATGTGGCGCACAATGAACAATGAGTGACAATAAGTGACACAAAATAAACCATATCTTGAGCACTTCCACAAACACCAACTCCCATAATAGACACAAGTGCCTAGTGGAACCCTGTCCCTTTCCAGAACTCATGTCCTTGACATTGTTGCAGGTATAGTTCCCGAATCATAGCTTATACAGTCCATAATATTCCTTTCCGGGTAATTCACTAACCTAGAATCAATCCAAACATACGGTGGTAAGCTAAGTCATTCTCCAAACCCTATCTATCACTCTTTCTTGCATTTCCTTTGCATAATATTTCTTGAATATTGTTATATTTATAGTATCAGTAGTGTCCTTATCTTAGATTTAATTTTAATTAATTCAATTACTATGCAACCCAAGTTTAAAGCACATATTATAAGTGAAAACTCAAATCCACTTTATGCGTTCAAAAATGTCTTCTAAGGCATTATTCCAATCAATGGTATATGCATATATATTTCAAGGTTTTGTTCACCAATAACCTCTTAAGAGGTCTTAATATTAACTTATTTTTATTTGCAATGACCATTACTTGTCAAGGGGTTAACACTAGGATATAGACAATATTCTTTCCTCACAAAATTTTTATACCTCATGGTTATCTTTTATCCATTTATTTGAAGAGATTTAAAACACCTAATATTAACACTACTACTCAATTTTCATGCGGTACAAAATAGATGACCATTCACTTGTTAATCACAACCTCTACAACCCACCATAGGGTCAAAACTAGATGCATAACACATACCCATATCACAAGGACTTTGTGCAATAATAACGACATTACCTTATCGCAAACCTAGTTAACACTTTTCATGCCCAATATTATCACAAGGAACATAACCCAATATAGGGACAACATTAGTAGATGACTAGGAAATCTCATCTTGAAAAATATTTTCTTAAACCAACACTATTATGTGTCATTTGTCAAGATGCACAATCTTTCCTATAGAATTTAATAAGATCAATCACACATTAATCTTGAGTACTAAACAAGCTAGATGGGACTGAATTTGATTACAAAGGGATTGTTTCAATTTTTCCCATATATACCATGGTTTACCGAGATTAGGAACATGATGGTTTGGTTAAGAGAGCTCATTTAATGTTAAATAGTCTAAGTGATCATGTTTACTACCAAAAATGCACAATGGATAAGAAAAATACCATGATAACCAAGTATAATTCTTGACGCAATAGTACTATAAAATGCCACGTATAATTACATCATTATGTTAATCACCACATAAACAAGATATAAACCAACTTTTCTTTTCTTCATTTTATACAAGTACAATTACTCAAATAGAAATCATTTCTTATTCCATCAATATTATACATTTTACAAGCTATAAAAAATTTAAAACTTTGAATTCATCAATCATCCCAATCTTGACACGCTACCTACAACTTGTCGGTTTCGTAAATCGTGGGTCGAGAGAAAAAATTGGTATGGACCTACCTCTCATATCTAACACACTATCAAAATTCACAACATAAATTTAGAGTTAGGGAGTGATAAAAAATATTTACTTTCCATATTATTCAAACCAAGGAAACCTTTCATGATTTAGAAATAGATTAGATAGAGAAAACTATCATTTTTTTACACGAGTAAACCAAAGTACATTTCCATGGTCATAGAGGGTGAGAGACAACACAATCAATTATTATTCATAATATCAAAATTCCAAAAATAAATCAATGTATTATGAGTTTTACTATTTCAACATGTGTCTTATTTTGTTGTCACTAAGGAGGCAAGGCTAACATGTATGTCATATTCACCACTATATATTTTCACTAACCAATTGTTTAAGTATACCCCAAACCACGTAGTTCTACTCATCATACATATTTCTAAATAATAAATGAGTTTAACACTTTGAATGAACCTTGGAGGGTCAACACGGGTCCATGGGTCTTCGTTACCATGTTATGCAAATTAGCCCAAGTAGCCATGGAATGGGCCTAGAAAAGGGTGTATACCCTCCCGATGGGACGTTTATTAGTCCTACCATATTATCTACTATACAAAGAATCAAAAGAATATAAACGGGTCCAAAACCAATACCCAAACCTCAAACCGCAACTCTATCCGGAACCAATTGGCTAAATTTGGTTGTTTTCCCTTCAACAAACTAAGTCATGTTGGCTTTGAAATAGGTGTACAAAATGCACTTTTGGACAAAAGGAGTAAAATGAAATGTGCTAAAAATATATCTATATAGAAATGAAGATTTTTACAAGGTCAAATTTTACTTTTGGAATTCGTAGGCATAAAATTCGAGGTGATTCCTAGAGGGTTCAATCGTAGCAAGCGGTTGCTCCCAGTAACCAGTTTTTTGAAGTAGGCCGGAAACCCACTTCGTACACTTGTTCTCCAATGGTTTTAAATATTTTTATTAATTTAATGAGATCATTATATGAAAAGGAATAGGTTACTATAGTTTAAAAGTGGCAAGGAGGTCTCGTAGATGATTTTTGTGTGTTAGTTTTAAGAGGCATTTGTCAAAATAAGAGGTTATTTTGACATTCCAAGTTTGCATTTTAGAATTCATTTTCCTTTCCAATTTTACTGGTCATGAAACATTAACAAAGTGAGTGTGTTAAGGTTTTGTTCTTATTAATTCCATGGCACAGTATTTTGGCATCGCCCCAAAGTGTCAATTTTCAACATAGGTTAAGCATGATGCGGGAACTATTTTATGTAGTTTGTAAGACGACTTAAAAAACAATATAAAATAATAAGCTCAATTCTAGATTTAACATTTATCTACTATGAAAGAAGTGAAGAATCCATAAACAAGTAGGAGAGGAGGAATAGAGTCCATGCTTGTATCGATCCTGCAAGCGAGAGTTATGGAGCCGACATTACACATATTGATTGCATTTGTTTGAAATCCTTTTCACAAATCCATTTTCTACATACTTGATAATCATTATTTCCTAGGATAACACACCTCTTTGAGACATTATAACAATAATTCATGTTCATTATCAACGCTTCCCAAATAACTATGGGAGATAATCTAATAACAATTTGTGTGCATTGTCGAGATAATCCAAGTTTGAATTTTTGGTGTACTTTTTTTGAACTTTCGTCACCTCAATCCAATAGATTGATAGTCTCCTTATAGCCATTTTAGTACATATAGTGTTAACCTTATATCTTTAGTGATCGAGTAGTGGATTCAAACAACTCAAGCATATTTGAGTTCTTCACTAGTCTTTTCACTTGTAATTTATATATTCTTCGTTGATAGCTTTCATCAAATCCAATGGATGTGCATAATCATACTACTTCTTTGGATGTTTTGAGCCATGCTTACTCTTGGCACATTACATCATCTAATTCAGGTAGTTGATGACATTCTTGATGTAATCTTTTGTACTTTTTTCATCTCATTCAAAAAATTGACAATCTCCTTAGAGCTATTATGGTACATACAATGTGTGTATTCTTCGATGATTGAGTAGTGTATTTAAACCACTCATGCATATTTGAGTTATTCACTAGTATTTCCACTTATGCTTTACATATTATTCAATGATGGATTTCATCCCATCTAGAACTTTTTTTAGTGATGTCTTCCATCTCATTTAGTGTAGTATTCATAGTACTAGTCTAGTTTATTTAGAGACCTTTGTTTTGTATCTCATTTTTCTAAGTTATACTTATTATACATGGATACCTTATCAAAACTAGTTGTCAAGGCCCTTTTTTTTTTCACTTTTAACTTCCCTCGGTATAATGTAAGGGAGGATGTTGGTGCAATACTTATATATGCACCTTTTATTTTAAGTTTACTTAGTTTATTTATATTTATTTAAACTTTGTTGACTTAGTCTACTTTCCACACCTCATAGGCTTAGATTATGATAAGTGACACGCATAACTTGATCACTTGTCTCATGTGTGCCTATTCGAGTGGAGGTTTCACATAGATGTATATCATTTAGTAAAAAGCAAAGCTAGACTACAACATTTTCTTTTACTATATGTAGACCACTTCTCTTTGTAAATTGTAAGAATGTTAATATAAAATTCATTCGAATGATTTATTAGCTATATTATGTTTATTTTATTGCTTATTATTGTAGTAACTTCTAACATTTAAGAGTGAGTCAAATTGAGAACATTCATGGGTTTCACCTATACTTTCAAAAGGCAAAGCCCAAGCATAAAATCCTAAGGATCTTGTGGACACAAGCATAAAAAATGATACCATATGTCTATGTATATCATTGAGTAGGTCATAGAGATCACGAGGAAGGATATGGGGATACTACATACATTAGATGTTGTGCGACATGATCCAAAGAGAAAAGGAGATAAACAAAGAAAGGGTGCAAGGATCTCGGGAGAGAAACATGTCCCAAGTGGGACATAATTTTAAAGCATTTTTAATTTCTTAAGACATAGGGACACCTTATATTGACAATGAAGAAGGGACCCAAGACACACATAGGCATAAAGAGATCAATGGAAGTAGGCCGATGAAGAAGATACTTCTTGAGAAATTACAAAGACCTCAAACATTTGTAAAGGGTGTCATTCAATGCAAATGAGGACTCATTGGAAAGCTTGGATGACAAGCTATCAATTGGGACACAAATGAAGGATAAAATGGTAACTAAGTCTTGAGAATGTGATTTGGGATGAAAGAAAGAGAGTTTAGATTCAAATTTAAATTTCGGGCATGGGAACATAATCACAAGGACACCATTTTAATGGAGTTAGGTATCTTGAGCCTTACAAAAGTTATAAGGAGAGCCACAATCACATTTAATGTAATTACAAGGCCGTCGGAGATTGTTCGGTGTGTAAATACCCAAACCAATTTGAAGTATTGCTTTGGAAGAGATTAAGGTGTTCAAAGTCTCTAAAGTACCATCATAACCCATAAAAATACTTAACTTTTTGTCATATTCAAGTGTGACATCTTAGTGTAATTGGAGCACACACATGTTACATAAGAGAGTTGTTTATTTAAAAAGAGTCACAATGAGTCTACATGGGGGTTGAGTGTGTCTCAAGAATTGTTGAGACCCAAAAGAGGCTCAAGAGTGTATAGTGATTGAGAATAAGAGTCACAAAGTCTCTAGATGCCATTAAGGCTCATAACAATTATGAAAATAATGTGTTTCAAGTGTAACACCAGTGCAATATTTTGAAGGTTGCTTACTCGAGAACCAGAAATTCTACTCAACATTAAATCCTAACGAAAATCCAACTTTGGTTTAGTAATCAGCTCAGAAAATGGAAATGGTACATGCCTTAGAAATTCAGTAGAGAAACTTTGGCAACTTTTTACAGTTATGTGGTCTTGTGGAAAATAAGATCTTGTGCTGTACAAGAGGTTTTCAGGGTTCAATTGTTTGATTGAAAGATAAATATACAGATCTTTCATTGGCTTTTAGCGTCATTCTGTATTAGGTGCATAAATATTGAGTTTCTTGGACTTTAATCGGGTAACCAATCTGCCAAATTCACCTGGACTTGAACCCAATAATTGGCACCAGTTAGACTAAGAACATTTTCGATTGGGTTTCAAAATCTAAATTTTGAATTTTTATTTACACCGAAGTTAAATTACAGGTTAGATTACTATTTCTCAAAAAACTTTCAGCAGATCTTGCAGAAATCCTAAAAATTAGCTTCTCCAAATTTTCAGTCGCAAGAATATGTTTATTTTTCATAACTAGGTTAGAAAACAAATTGACAACATAAATCCTAACCTGTGTAACATGGTATTGGTAAATAACAAGTGGGTGAAATTCGACATTAGAAATCGAAATCCTTCCCCAGGGCAGCATGGAAGTTTACCTCAACAAACCAATATCACCCCTGACAAACCAATTATCAGTATGGGGTTTGATTCGCAGAAATAAATAAATGGCTATAATACCCCGTTTGAGGACGAAGACGGTGATGGCGATTGAGTTTCAATGTCACTGTGGCAGAAGTAGGATTAAAATGAACAAGACAGGCTTCAAGTATAATCACACGATGCCATCCGCTGCCAATCTCAATCTCAATCTGGGAGCACTGTGTAGAGAGGGTCGGTTGAAGGATGTTGTGGACATTGTGCTTTCCACACACAATCCCCCTGTAGACTCTAACACATATCTTCAACTATTGAACACCTGCATTGCCAGGAATGCGCTTTCAGAGGGTAAAAAAATCCACTCTTTCATCATTGACAGGGGATTTGCATTTGCTACACGCACATTTCTCCAAAATAAGCTTATCAACATGTATATCAAATCTGGTAGTTTGTTAGATGCTCGTGAAGTGTTTGACGAAATGACAGAACGCGACAGCTTCTCATGGAATGTGATGATTACAGCTTACCGAAGACATGGATGTCCTCACGAGGCATTGACAATGTTTCATGATATGCAACGAACAGATGTCCAACCCAATCAGTTCACCTTTGCCAGCATCCTTCCAGCCTGTGCAAAAATGGGTACTTTGGAACAGGGTATTTATATCCATCGAGGCATAATGGAAAGTGGGTTTTTCTCAGATGTTGTAGTTGCAAGTGCCCTGGTAGACATGTATTCAAAATGTGGAAGCTTACATAAGGCACGCGAACTGTTTGACAAAATCTCTGAACAAGATGCTATAGCATGTAATGCAATGATTGCAGGATATGCACAAAATGATGTTCTTGACGAGGCTTTAAAGCTTTTCAAACAAATGCCACAACCAGATGTAGTCTCATGGAATGTGATGATTGCAGGGTATGCACAAAATGGACTTGTTGAAAAGGCCATGATGATTTTTAAAGAAATGCAATTGGCAGGTGTAAAGCCAAACTCCACAACCTTTGCCAGCATCCTGCCAGCCTGTGCCAAAATGGGAGCTTTGGAACAGGGTATCGACATCCATCAAGGCATAATTGAAAGTGGATGTTTATCTGATGTTGTCGTCGTAAGTGCCCTAATAGACATGTATGCAAAATGTGGAAGCATACACAAGGCATGGGAGCTGTTTGACAAAATGCCTCATAGAAATATCATCTCATGGACTGCAATCATTGCAGGATATGCACAAAATGGTAATTTTGACAAGGCTTTAAAACTTTTTGAAGTAATGCCTGAAAGAGACGTGGCGTCATGGACTGTAATGATTACTGGATATGCACAAAACGGGCTTGTTGAAAAGGCCTTGCAGACTTTTAAGCAAATGCGATTGGCAGGTGTAAAGCCAAACTCCACAACCTTTGCCAGCATCCTCCCAGCCTGTGCCAAAATGGGAGCTTTAAAACAGGGTATGGACATCCATCAAAGCATAATAGAAAGTGGATTTTTGTCAGATGTTGTAGTTGTGAGTGCCTTGGTAGACATGTATGCAAAATGTGGAAGCATAACGAAGGCACGTAAACTGTTTGACAACATGTCTCAACGAGATGCTATCACATGGAATGCAATGATTGCAGGATATGTACAAAATGATCTTCTTGATGAGGCTTCAAGGCATTTCAAAAATATGCCTAGCCGAGATGCAGTCTCATGGAATGTGATGATTGCAGGCCACACACAAAATGGGCTTGTGGAAATGGCCCTGGAGACTTTTCAGCAAATGCAATTGGCAGGTGTAAACTCAAACTCTACAACCTTTGCCAACATCCTTCCAGCCTGTGCAAAAATGGGAGCTTTGGAACATGGCATGGACATTCATAAAAGCATAATCAAAAGTGGATTTCTGTCAGATGTTGTAGTTGCAAGTTCCTTGGTAGACATGTATGCAAAATGTGGAAGCATACAGAAGGCACGTGAAGTGTTTGACAAAATTTCTAAACGAGATGTAGTATCATGGAATGCAATGATTGCAGGATATGCACAAAATGGTGTTCTTGACGAGGCTTCAAGGCTTTTCAAAGAAATGCCTTTACCAGATGTAGTCTCATGGACTGTAATGATTGCAGGGTATACACAAAATGGACTTGTTGAAAAGGCCTTGGAAACTTTTAAGAAAATGCAAGTGGCAGGTGTAAAGTCAAACTCCACAACCTTTATCAGCATCCTCCCAGCCTGTGCCAAAATGGGAGCTTTGGAACAGGGTATGGACATCCATCAAAGCATAATCAAAAGTGGGATTTTGTCAGATGTGGTAGTTGCGAGTGCCCTGGTAGACATGTATGCAAAATGTGGAAGCATACAGAAGGCACGTAAACTGTTTGACAAAATATCTCAACGAGATGCAGTCTCATGGAATGCAATGATTGCAGGATATGCAATGCATGGATTTTGTAAGGATGCTCTAAAACTATTTGAACTAATGAAGCACTCAGGAACATACCCAGACCATGTAAGTTTAGTTTGTGTTTTATTTGCATGCAGCCATGGAGGTTTAGTTGATGAGGCCTGTAAATATTTCAATGGTATGAGTGACCCTTATTGCACAATGCCTACAATGGATCATTATATATGCATTGTTGACCTTCTTGGTCGTGCTGGCTATATTGAGGAAGCTCTAAACTTTATTATCAAAATGCCAATTAAACCTGCCTCGGGTTGTGTGGGTGTGTTTGCTTGGCGCTTGTAGATCACATAAGAATATAGGACTTGGGATATTTACAGCAACTCTCCTTTTTGAGTTGAATCCTAAAAATGCTGCACCTTATGTTCTCCTGTCAAACATCTATGCAGAAGTGGGCAGGTGGGGTGATGTTAAAAAGGTAAGGAGATTGATGAAAGATAGAGGAACTAAAAAGATACCTGGATGTAGTTGGGTTGAAGTCCGTAAAATGGTACATGTTTTTGTGTAGGAGACAGGTCACACCAACAAACAAAAGATATCTATGCAAAGCTAGAGAAATTGTCAGGGAGATGAAGGCAGCAGGGTATTTTCCAGATTCAAGACAGGTACTGAGTGATGTTGAGGAGGAGGAAAAGGAATTATTCCTTGGCCACCATAGTGAGAAGTTGGCAATTGCATTTGGATTGGTAAACACATCCCCTGGAACAACTCTTACAGTGGTCAAGAACCTCCGAGTATGTGATGACTGCCACACTGCAGCCAAGTTTATCTCCAAGATCGTGTCAAGAGAAATTGTTGTGAGAGATGCGAACCGGTTCCATCATTTCAAACAAGGACGATGTTCTTGTGCAGATTATTGGTGATGCTAAGTGAAGCAAACTGTAAACACAGGCTTTCACTATAACAAATTGTATAATATTAAACATGCAGTGATAAGAAGGAATCAAGTTTTATCTTCAGTTTCCAAGAAACGTTTTTGCTGTGTGTTTGGAGAGTTAGCATGATGTTGACTTCATAAAATCAGATGTATAGTATGCATTGCTGCCTATATATTGATGGGTTGTTTTGTTAAAGCCCTATCTTATAATACCATGGAGTAGTCATGACATTGAACTGTTTTTCAGGAAGCCTGTTTTTCTTTGGAATGAAAAGCAAAAGAAAAGGGATGCTTTAAGGAAACGGAAAGATGCATGGCAAGCAGGATTTGCAAGAGAAAGGCTTACAATCAATCTAGTACTTGGAGATGACGAGGAGAGCATCTCTTGATAGTTCTTTACTCCAACCTTTTTCATTTTGTATAGTCCTTTTGTGTGTATTGATTGTACTATCTTTTATTTATGTTAGGTCTGCCATTTGGGATTAAATTAGATATGTGTGTTTGTGGCTTAGGTCTTGATTTAAAATTGGAGAATTCCAATTTTGCTTTACATCCGTTTTCTTCCTGGGAGAGCTAATATGTTCTGAAATCGTTATCTTTTTCCTTTTTTCTTTTTTTTGCTTTAATTTTATTTCAATCTGTTTGTTTTTTATTTGAAATAAGCTATTAAAATTTATATATGTAAGAGCAAAATTATAATTTTTATTATTTTGTAGTTGGCAAACATTTATGGCTTTCAAAAGACTTTCATAATGAGGTTAATAGATTAATATTAGTGAGAAGACAATAGGATTTATATGTAGAAGTAAGATCACAATTTATATTACATTGTAATTGCATGAATATAGTATTATAATATTGTGCACAATCAGGTTTATAAAATGAAGTTAATGTTTGCTGAAGGTACTTCAAGCAGAAACAACAGAGGTAATCAGACATCATTGTGTCATCGCCCTACGCTCCACGAAACCACAAAAATAATGTCTTTTTAAGGAATTCTCGGATCTTAAAACTTAGGAAATTCTATCAATACGAAGGCAGGTAATGGTAGTGCAGGTGTTTGCATGGATAAAGCTTATTCTCTGGCTTAAATAAAGGATCAGCTGATGTATAGTGGAACCTACAGGAAATTTAGCAAGAATCCAGTGAAAAATATTGTGAAGAGATGTCAAAAAAGCTATTTCAACAAAGGTTCCTGAAATAATTAAACAATTAAAAACTTATTGCATTTATGCTCAAGTATCTCAATGTATATTAATAATTTAAAAACTTGATCATTGTTAAAAACTAAAATTAAGTTTAATATATTGAGGCTTAATTTAATCATGGCTTGATATCTTAATTTTAAATTAATAACCAATAAAATAGGGTTTCCTGTAAGCAAAAGTTAAATCAGTTAATTGAGATATCACGATAAATCATGTAGGAATATTGTGCATGCTCCAATAACATTTATATGGATATGAGGAGTGGAATGTATTCCCCTCTTTGAGATTTGGGATTAACATGTAAAATATACATCTCAAAAGAATGGGATTACGGGTATGTGCATGCAAATGAAAGACCAAAATGAGGCAAGAAAAATATGTTTTGAGGCATTTTGCATATACCGTGCTCGTGTTATGACTGGGTTGCGTTATAACGTGATCTAGTTGTAAAGTGATTGTGTCATGGTTAGGCGATTTTGAGCCATAACATGAGCACGTTATAACACGCTCATGTTATGATCAAACAAATAAAAAGGCTCGATCAAGACGGAGCCTTATACATTTTTCTCTTGATCAAAAAACACAACAAAGCGATAAACACAAGCGAGAAATAATAGGAGTAGGTTTTGGCAAGCTCAAATCCTTCCACACAATGAATCAATGATGGAAGAGAGTCCAAGAGGTAAGTTTAAACCGAATTCGGGTAGTCATAGTGATTAACCTTATTTTTGCTTGCATTTTTGCTAATTTATCATTTTTGTTTTCACTGGATCCAAACTCTTCACATGAAAACCCTCCTTCACCAAGAGAGAGGAGGATGAAGAAAACCTACGTCAAACACCTCTTTCAATTCCTAGACATCCTCCTAATACTCGAGAGTTTTCGATAGGGGAAATTCAAAATAACAAAGCTCAAATTCAAGGTTTAATAGAAACCTTAAGAAACTCCAATGTCATGAGTACCCACCGCCAAACTCTTGCATTGTCATTGAAATCGTTAATATCTCAAATTGATGTCGTGATGAGTCAAATAAACATATGGTAGGAACACAAAACCAATTATCACAATTTTTATGCAAACAAATTGCCTTATGATTTGGTGAAGAAAAAAATTATCACCAAAGACAAGTGTGCTTTGTTTACCGACCCCAAAACCAATTCACCCTTTAATTGAAATGCGAATGATTCTCAAGTCGTAATCTTATAAAAATCATCAAGAAAAAACAATTGATTGTCACCGCCACTCATACAAGGCGAAATATGCGACACATATTATTGGATTTTTATCTTTATTATGGTGTAACGTCCACATTTTACACACACAATCACAATAAAAAAATACAAGAATTTTTCTTTTAACTTACATTGTAGTATACTTGACACTACGAGGGATCACTTCGGACAACGCACAACACAAGATATGCATGCACAAACAATAACCCGCATAGATAACATGAAACACGTGATGCACAACAAGGTCATTTTTTTTTTTAAATAAAAAGGCACAACATAACGATTCAACTACAGTATAAACTTATAGATAGGGTCTTCCCACGGCACAATATTTTTAGGATTACACATTTATTAAAATCATGTTTCAATCTTTAACTTAAGTTCTAGGAAGGCTCATAATGTGAGAATCATACATTCATTTTCCTTTTTCTAGATTTCCTCTATATTGTTTAACATTTAACTTATGGTGTAACTCATTAAATAAGGATCATCTACATTATTTCAATTACTTGTTTAATTCACTCATTCGTTAATAGGATATTTATTTACACACAAGGCTATTTACATACACACAAGGCTACTAGGTATTATCCCTAGGATTCACTCCTAAGGGCATGCATCTTGATCTTATATCATACCTCTGTTACACAATGGAACAAGTGTAAGTCCAAAGGATGTGAAGTTCACATTTTTTTGTTTAAGGATTTAGGGTTGTGTTTCTTTCACTCATTTATAAATTGATAGTTGATTTAGTACCCACTAAGGATTATATACAAAATATGTTCTTTATCCACAACAAGAGGGTTTAATCACATTACAAGGAAGATCATGTTTCACTTTCCTATGGAATAACATCCCACGATTACACTTCCCAAGGTCAAGCGTCAATTATAATTTTACTATAGTTATGCTCCAACAATTAATTAAGGATTCAAAGGAACTTAACATGGCAACATACTTCCTTATTTTTGTTTCTAGATTAGGTTTCTGAGTATTGTTTATGTCCAACTTAAGAGGGTTTTCCCTAACTAGGTTCATATGCTTTTTGTAATGAATTGTGTAGCCTATTTGTTAATAGGGACATTTATATCCTCATGAGACTACTAGTCCCTATCTTAGGGATTTGTCTCTAAGAACATTAGACATCCATTACCTAATAGGACTAGTGGGAGAGCAAGATGGAGTAGTTCATCGTTTTAAGGGGTTAAGGTTCACATTAGAGTTTACACAACGTGGGTCTCATTTCTCACCACAAGATGGTTTAAACACGATAAGAGAACGACCTAAATTTCACCTTTCTCCAAGCACATCATCTTATGGTTACGTTTTCTCAAACTAATCATACACTAAAATGTTGTTAAGTTTCACCATTAACTCTTAGTATTGCATCATAGAACCCAAATGACAATTGAGATTGGGTATCAAGTTCATTTATGATCCCAACTCTTAAAGGTGACTTTCAAGGGTAGTTGGTGATCTTGCCACCTAACACTCTTCACTCTACACGTGTGCCCGACCAAGAGGGTTTTACATTATGTTGGAGTTTGGTTACCCATAGAGTACCACCTTAAGAAAATCACATTCTCCTTACTACACACACAACTATCAATCCTAGGAGGGGACCACATACCCAAAACAAATTTTAACCATGTCGTTCTTAACTGTTGGGTTCACAAAAATGTCGCTAAGCATATAGGCTATGACGACAACTCAAACTTGGACTCTTATTTACCTAAATTAGAAGGTGTCATCAAGTGTAAAGATTTAAGTTCATACTAAGGTTTTAGTTTTCTATGTTAAAAAGAATCACATAGGAATAATAGTTATACATGAATTTATACTAGGGTTGACTATTTCGTTTAGATTTCTTTATTACATTTTCAAGGTAAGGAACACAACACACCAATTATTTAATCATCAATTGCACAATGGAAATGCACTATAAGATATTAGATTCAATTTCATTTAACATATATGCTCAACCCCCTTTTTATTTTCATACATATATACGAATGAAAAGGACACCTATGGTTAAATGCACATTTCCCAAAGCACCCTAAAACCAAAGATCTCATACATATTACCAAATTTCAATAAATAAGCTTTATTGTGAAGTAGCAAAACACACACACACACATCCCATTAACATATATAAATTACAATAATACACAATGAATTATAACCACGTCATTTCACCATCTTACTTGCATCTTGCAAAACCATGTGAGCATGAAATCAACGATAAATTGTTGGCATGGCATCCACCTAAATCTAGCATAATTAACATTTTTAGTTTCCCATTTACATAATAATAATTTGCATTCGAAAGGAGAGGGTTAGAGACATATATTCATTTCATTTCATTTCACTTCATTTCTTAACCAAGGAGAGAGAAAGAGATAGGGAAGAGAGAGAAACACTATTTTTCTAAAAGTCACACACCACAAGCCACATGAAGAGTTTCATACAATTACTTATACGTTTCAATAGTTTTCACGATGGTTTATTGTCTTGTCTAGGGTCTTGTGACCTTATTTTACATTTTTATACTAGTTACAAAAACGTCTCATTTTGGCTTGGAGGCTAAAAACCACGTTCAAATACTATCTTCCGATAAGCAAATGTAGAACGCAGTGAATTTCTACGTTTGCTCCTTTATACCAAGAATTCACAGGAACTGATGGAATTAGGAATTGGAAAATGGTTTACAATTGATGGCTAGTTTTCCGGGGCCATCGGTCATGTAATTGGGCTAGTTGCAACAACCACCAATTTTAGCTCGAGGGCTAAGAAACCTCGTCCGCCCGACTTTCAATGGTTGGATTCTCCGGAGAAGGTTCCTACATGCCCTCCTATATATGGAGAATACGTCGGAGTTGTGAAATAGGAAGCTGACAAATGAGTTGCAAACGACGAGGAGTTTTCCAAAGCCACCGGTAGTAATTGGTCTAGTTTGACCTAGTCAAACTACAACTAGAGGCCTACAAAACCTATTTCCAAACTATTTCGAAAAAAAATTCCACCAAATTTAATGTTGTACGCAATTTTCTAGTAGAAATACTAGAGGTTTACGAAGGCGGAAAAGCATTTCGTTGCTTAGGGTCCAAAAGGCTAGCGAAACGAAACTCAACTTTTCAGTTTTAACAACTTCCTAAAAGTGTAAAACGGGGTAACAGGGCTCCTAGAGGAGCGGCGAAGAGAGTATAAACGGTCGATTGGGGTCAATCTACAGACTTGATGCGACTCTCCTCATAACAAGGAACACATACGACACTTGACATCTCTTTTATGGGGCACACTATGTTGTTTTGTACGTCTCTAGAAATTGCATTTTTCTAACTTTGCAAGGTAGATAGAAATGGTTGTTTTAGTTGATGACTCATCTAGTTCTCGCCAATACCAACGGACATGAACACCTAATTTTGACACCCTAGGTTTAGCAATGCATAAGGTTGTGGTCGCGACACGGTTGAGGGTCAAATTGTAAGTCGGTAGCATAAATTATGAGGTGTTGTTTTATTGATTGCACTAGTCGTCTGGTTAAAATATCCAATTGTTTGAGTATCTAATAGTTTAATATTTTTATTTTATTGCAAATGAATAACCAAATTATACGAAAATTATAAAAGATAAAGGTAAGGAGACCATGCCTGGCAATACCAGCGTCCGTAGTGCAAGTGGTGCTCCAGGTGGGTTTACCCGCATTCTACAAGGCTCCAACTCTCTTTTGGCAATCTGTCAAACAGTTCGCATGCATCGAAAAATCCTCTATTTTGGACCATTCAAGATACATCCTTGTTTAGGATATTTCAATCCTTCTAACCACCCCGACCAACACTTGTGTTAATCTATGTTGCCACATTTAGTACACATATCTCATTGCAAAGCTCTTATTTTGCATAGGTTAGAAGCATGTTGGCAAGGGTGAAAAGGTCAAGCTGGACACCTCTTCGCTGCATTTGGAGAAACAACAACATTGTCTACTGAGAAACCCCATGTCCATGAAAGATGAAATTTGATATTCCAAGAGTGAATGCCTCGTACATACATTAGATCAAGCTCCCATGTTGGCATAAAATTGTTCACAAGGCTCTTCCATCAACCATTTTGTGCATTTCGTGCAAAGATGGCAATTCAGGGAAAGACATATGGAAAATGCACTTATTTGAAATTCCTCAAGAATTGACAAGAAAACTATTTATCCTGCAATCACTACATTCTATAAAATCACATTTCTTTAAAAACTTTTGTCAAATTGTCCACGCACCTCGTGCTTCTGCATACTTTTCTTCAAAGGTAGTCGCAACTACAACATCCGACAAGCTTCCTCTGTTCGTTATGCTTTGATGAGTGTCCATACTCTGTTCCAAACCTACCATTTAACGTAGACATAGCGGTGTTGACCACGGTTACAGAGTTGGCTTCGCCTCTGCCAATCACATTTTTGCTTGAAGTCTTTGAAGCCTTTTAACAGATCCTCTTTATTTTTTTGTTTGGCCGGAAGTCCACGCAGCCCATGAGAAATCATCTCATTGAGGCCTTATGTCCAACAGTCTAGTGCCTTTGAAATGCTCCCACGTATGCATACATGTCTAACAGAGCATTTTGCAACTACAGCCTGTGGCAGATTCCTCTTTGCATTGCACTTTGACGGACTTCCACACCCTCATCCAAACGCATTTGCTCAAACAATTCCCATCCGTTATGTTTGCTTCCATATTTTACAGCCATGTTAACTAGGGCACTTGCAAATACAACATCTGACAAAAAAACCCCTTTTCATAGTGCTTCAGGTACATAAGATTCCAGTGCAGCTCGGGATCAAGACCAGAAAGCTCATCAAGGAAGCTATATCGACCAAGTAGCTTTCACACAAAAACGTGAGAGAAATAGTAATCCATTAAAATTCCCTCATACAAGGCTTTACCTACAATTCTTTTAAGAAACTCGATCATTTGTATTCCATTTCCAAGGAGTCTAGCTTGTGGATGTGGAAAGAGCAGTCTCTCATCAGTTGACATTTTCATAAAAATCCCATAATGAGGATCAAAAGCCGCCTTTGCCAAATCTGTCAGAAATTCCTTAAACAGGCCTCCATAATCCAACCCTGCCTCTGGAAGGCCACACTCATTGAAACAAGAAACATTAATATAAAATTTTAGTTTTGATCCAAGGGAATTTAATTGGGAAAAACCATCCTCCACTATGTGGTCACAATGCACTGCTATCTCAATAGATCCTGGTCCAGGTCCAACAACCTCTTCGAGATGCTTTATCCGCTTTAACAAACTCACGGAACATTTGTACCCTCTCTTCAAATGGAAAGACGTGGGGAACAGTCATGACCAAAGAAACCATCATTGGAGCTACTGATGAATCTTGCAGCTTCAAGGATGTCGCAACAGCTTCATGTGCCCTAGCTGCAACTATCCAAAACTTCTAAAATTTACAACGTGAACTTGGGTTTCAGCGTGGTTTTGGCCTTTGGACCTTAAGCAAAGTGCTTGTATTATTATGCAAGGAAAATGATAGGCCTAAATTCCACGTGGATACCCATACCTTGCAAGAGCTCCTCCACATGCCAAGACTCCTTCAGCCGCGCATCCCCCATTAACTCTCTCCAACTACTCCCAATCAATTCCTCCCCTTTTCTTAAATTTGATTATATTTTATTAATATTTAATGGCGGCACTACATATGGGGTCAATCCAATGCGCTATATTTTTGTTTTTATTTAACGAGCTACACCTAAGCGTAAGATTTAGTCAAGTAGTGTATGTTGTGATTTGGCGTTTTGTTTAATCGCGTAGGGATAGTTAATCTGTAATGTTGGTTCAGTACTTATGCACTCGTGATGCATTAACATCCATTAAAACAAGTTAAACAGCCCTGCCAATCAAATTTGCGCAAAAACATAAAAGTGGCTAGTTAAAATTAGTTTAATTAATCACAATATGGATTATTTGACAATAATAGTCTAAAATAAAAGTGCTACTCTGACGAGTGGTGCATGTTGATTGGGATGCCCCGAGTGACTTAGCATCACTCAACATGGTATTAGCGATTATGCAACGTTGCTTGTTCCCCAAAAACAACCAAGCATAAGAAATTCAATCACTCACGATTAATGCCGAACACAAACAAGATGCCCAAATCTATCAATGCATGCACACTAATGCAAGCTAACAATGCAAGTGACATACTTGCATGTGTGTTGTTCTCAAGTTGTTTTTCTATAATGAGATGTTTGCACCATGTCTACTTCCTCTCTCCTTGATGATATCCTCCCTCTAGGTATCCATGTTTTTGCGAGGATACTTGTTCTCCTCATCACATCTCACACACACAAAAATTGATCGAGCCTCATCATCATATAATCATATAATTCAAAATTCATTTAATTCACACAATTAATTAACCACATATCATAAATGAAATTAATCATTAAATGTTATAATTTAAAAAACATTCATATCACAACAATTATCCACATGTTTCCCCTAAACTTAATCCATCAAATTTACCTAAATTACATGCATAATTAATGAGATTAATCAACCATCTCGGAATCCAATAATTAAAAAATATATTATTAGAGGTTAATGTTTTCGAAGACAAAGAAATCAAGCACTCTAATCAAAACGGACCACACAACAAAATCCAAGAATGTTATTAACACTCTTGAGGAATTAAAAAACTTATTACCATTAAATAAATAAGAAAGGAACAAATGTGAAATAGCATAAACAAACAAAATGCCCCAAAACTTTGAAGAAGCTCATACATTAAAGTTGTGAAACAACCCCCAAAAAAAAAAAACATCTAAATTTTGGTATGTGATTGGTTATTAATTTTAAAATTGAAAAGGTACTACGCATTTCTATTCTTCTTAATTATTGGTTCATATTAGGCATTTAGTGGTGCCTTTTCTTGTTTCTGAGCGTCTTTTAACACATTTTTCTTGTTCCTCTCCATTCCTGTGTTATTGTATTTACCTCTCGAGCATAATAAGCTCCTCTTTAATAGTCCTCATTTCTTCTGCTTCAAAGGGCGTCATGCCTGCTCCGTAACCATTCAGAGGCACGATATCTCCGGGCTTCCACCCGGAAGGAGGAATCCACCAAGGATCTTGAATGCCAGCCTGTTTGCGTATCTCCTTAAGGCTAGCATCTTCGAGCCAGTACTTCATGGCTCCCTCTGAATTATGACAGCGCCTGAACCGCTCTCCATTTGTGATAACGGTATCTGTCATATGCTTCAATAAGTGATCAAGAAGACCCGTATCCCCAATGTGCTTCCGTGCCTCTTCTCTCAGCGCAGGTCGCAAGATAGGCTAAAGATCCTCACGTACGAAAGACCTCCAGCATGAACCGCCTTCTAAAGCCTTAAAGAACGAAATTTACTGTATCCTTTTTGGCTGCAGTAGTTTTGAGTTTTGATCTGCTAAAGATTTCTCGGTAGGGTTTCGTTTTGTTGTACGAGATAATGACTTCAAGGTTTGCCGATGAGTTTCTTTCTTCACTCGCTCAAAGATACGAACTATTTTGACTGCCAGTTTGTTGAATCCGTTGTAAATATTTGCAAGGTCTTCGTTAAATCTGAGTATTTAAAGCTGAATGAGGCGCAGAGAAGGTAATTACTTTATATCATTTGATTATTTGTAGATTATTTTTGACACGCAGTGCAAATTACCTAGGTTTTCATTCACAATTGTTTGTTATTATGACAGCTTATTCAGAATTTAGAGCATCTCAAAATCTTTGTCCAGCACCGACGGAGAAGCACCGGAAAGAAAAGGAGAGCGAGACGCTACTGGTCAGAGGATGCAAACAATAAAGAAGACGTCGTTTGTGAAGATGCAGATGATTCAGGTTTGTATTCATAATGAAATCTGCTAAATTTGTCTAGCAATTATTTTGGCTCTGTTGCATGCGTAATTTAAACGACTTATCGTGATGAATTTTTCAGACAAAAATGGCGGAAGGATAAAGGAGGGAGGCATCTACGAGATCGACCACAAAAATCTACAAATAATCAAATGCTATAAAGTAATTACCTTCTCTGCGCCTCATTCAGCTTTAAATACTCAGATTTAACGAAGACTTTGCAAATATTTGCAACGGATTCAACAAGCTGGCAGTCAAAATAGTTCGTATCTTTGAGCGAGTGAAGAAGAAACTCATCGGCAAACCTTTAAGTCATTATCTCGTACAACAAAATGAAACCCTAACGAGAAATCTTTAGCCGCTCAAAACTCAAAACTAATGCAGCCGAAAAAGATACAGTAAATTTCGTTCTTTAAGGCTTTAGAAGGCGGTTCATGCTGGAGGTCTTTCGTACAAGAGGATCTTTAGCCGATCTTGCGACCTGCGCTGAGAGAAGAGGCACGGAAGCACATTGGGGATACGGGTCTTCTTGATCACTTATTGAAGCATATGACAGATACCGTTATCACAAATGGAGAGCGGTTCAGGCGCCGTCATAATTCAGAGAGAGCCATGGAGTACTGGCTCAAAGATGCTGGCCTTATGCTCAAGAGGTAAATACAATGGTTTTTTGTATTAAAAAATCTGAAGGCAATTGAATGTAAGTTTATCATCATTTAAGAACTCTGCGAGAGTTTTTCTATCGACGTTTCGCCTCACATTCTGTGTTCATCATCAGAAAATTTGATGGAGAAGATGATCTTATTTAGAAAGTGAATAAAATCCGTGTCTAATTTTATTGATCTGCAGCGAACTATTTTCAATGAAAAGCATGAATGCCATTGAGGAGAAGAAAATACTACCTCAGGAGGAGGATGGCAGGGTTTTGAAATAAATGCTCAAGGTAGCTTCTTTACTACTATATGCTAGCACATAATTAAAAGTAAAACTATTTTCTTGTCGTCAAAAATTATTTACAGTGTATATGTTATTCAGCAACTACAAACGGAAGTAAAGTGTCTCTTCATATTGAGTCGCCGGGAAGGTAAAACTAAACAATCAATATGCTCAGCGTACACGAGCCTGCAACTTTCTCTCCCCTGCCCAAAGTCAGATCAATGTGCCTGAAAGTAGAAGGAAAAATATCAATTCAAATAAAACTAAAATCCTCAGCAGAATTATTGACGGTAACGGAAGGTTTCGGTTTGCACAGTTTGATTAAACGGTAGGCCCCAATCTACCACATCAGCAAAAACAAGAATGTGCCCGCTAGATAAGGCACTCCGCTCGGCCAGCGGTTATCCTCGATGCAAAATGATGCCCCTGCCAAGTAACTTTTCCCATGTTTAGCTTATCTAAGACATGATATGAGTGGCCATCTATTTATAAATGTGATAAGTGTGAGGTGCATTGGTTTTAAAGTGTTAAATTGGGTGACAAGTGCCGATTTAGCGGACTCAATGTATTGGAATTGAGTGGGATGTATTTAAGAACAAGAAAATTTATGTGTAAATGGGAGTACATTAGTATAAATGTCAAATGATTATTTTCAAGCGCTTTAAGTCTTAAAATTTGGGTACTAAAAGTTTATAGATATTTAATATTAGTAAGTTATTAGTTAATTACTATGGTATAAGTATATTTGTTTGTTTATTAATTATTGATATTCGATTCATTAATTGATATGGTATTAGTGTATTTATGTTTTTGTTGATTATTGGTACGAGACTAATTAGTTACTATGTGTAGTGTCCAACGTTTGTTTTAAATTAAAAATAAAAAATGAAATAAAATAATAAAAGGGGGAAGCGTAGGGGAAGTTGAGTGGGAGTGGTTGGAGAATTTATGGTGAGTAGGTGGAGGCGTGTGGGGGAGGGAAGTTGGCGTGTAGCAGGAGCGGTATAGAACATGGGAACCCTCAACGGCCAGTCAAACCTATCACTTTCCTTGGATAATAATACAAACACTTTATTGCGGTCCAGAGGCAGTAAATACGTTGAAGCCCAAGTAACATTGCAAGTCTAGCAGAAATTGGATAGTCGTAGCAATGACAGCGTACAGAAGACATGGGTTTCCTCATGGAACAATCACACTATTTCACTATTGCAACAAACAAGATCTAACCTAATCAGTTTACATTTGCTAGTCTCCTCCCAACTTTTGCCAAAATCTGAGCTCTGTAACATAGTATGGACGTCCAGCAAAGCATAAAAAGATAGAGGAATCTCATCGATTTTGTAGTTCTTTAGTGCTCAGAGATATGTATGCAAAAATGTGGAAGCATTGACATGTACACGAACTCTTTGAAAGAACGTCTTTAAAAAATATAATAATAATAATAATAATATGTGGCTTTGTGGACAACATTGACTGCAACATATGCATAGAATGGGTTCGTTGAAAAGGATTAGAAACTTTCAAGAAAATGTTATTGGTAGTACAGTAAATCCATATCCCCAAACCTTTGCTAGCATCCCCAAGAGTGCGTCAAAATGGGATTGTTGAAGAATGGATGTAGGATGTTGGACTAAGAACATGGATAGATAAAATGGGAAATGTACATGGGAGGACTAATGGAGTGAATGCCAGTGGCCCAAAACTTCTCATTGGCTCTCACTTGGATACAGTTGTTGATGTTGGAATGTATGATGGGTCCTTGGGTATCATATGTGCTCTGGCTGCAATCAAGGCTCTCAAAATTAGTGGAAAATTAGAAGAACTTCCACGCCCAGTTGAGGTAATAGCATTTAATTATGAGGAATGGAGGAAAACAACGTATGAGGTGTTTTGCAAGCCAGATAGGGAGGATAAGATATCCTTGCTCTTAGAGAAGAGCAAGCCTAGAGAAGATAAAAATTACCAAAATCAGAGTAATGCCAAAGAAGAAACAAGATTCATGGATATTCATAGGGATTTAAGAAAATATCGTTGGCAGATCTAGATGAAATTTGAGACCTTTGTGAACTTTTTCCTACCCGTGAAAATTCAAAGCTTCCAAATAGGGTAAGGACTCCCATTCTACATCAAGGATGTGTTGACCAAAATAAGCTCACACTTATTTTTGGTCAACTAACACCATTTTCCCCCTTTGGTGCTTCAATCTGAATTTTTATATATTTTAAATAATTAAGGTCCCTTAAAAGCATTTCCATCAGATAGGAAATTTCTTCCCCTTTCCAAAATATAAAGAAGTTCTTCTAACTCCTCATATTTTGTAAATTGTGGGGTGACAGGGCACAGGAAGGATATTTTGCCAAATGTCGGCCGACGGGCCCAGGGAAGAATTTTGGCCAAATGGGAAAAGTGTGGACCGGTAGGGTGGCGAGATATATTTTGGCATTTTTAACTTTTTGAAAAAGGCATAAGTTATAATTGCGGGCCACGAGCCCGGGAAGGATTTCTTTTACTAAGTGGAAAATGCGGGCGGTGGGCCCGAGGATGACTTTTGGGAAATAAGAAAATGCGGGTCAACATGCAGGGATGTCTTTTCACCAAATGTAAAGTTGCAAAGCCGTGGAAGGTGCCACGTTCCTCAATAGTGCAACTCCAAAGGTCAAGCCCAAGGGGTAGTCTCCAAACAAGTGCGGGCTCGCCACGTGGTCAGAGTAAAAAAGGGCGGATTCAAGCAATTGAATCGAGATAAGTAAAGAAGGTGTGAAAAAGCCTCCATGGGTCATCTTGGCGCATCTTCAAAGGAAAAATGGGAGGCGGACCCCAAATGTGTGTGGAACTTCCACGTGTCTAAAGTCGAGAATTTACTCCTAAATGGGTGGAAAAGGGACAAAGCCGGCCATTTAATCGGCTAAGTATAATAGGGCTAGCAGAGGGTGCCATGTGTCTCATTGGAAAAACTTCAAGGTAAATCGGAAAGTGGGTCTCAGCGGCGTGGAGCCTCCACGTGTCTAGGGTCTGAGAAAGGCAACAGACCTGACGGGTTGGATAAGTGTCACAGGGTCAACAAAATCCTCCACGTGCTTTATCGGTGTAACTTCGAAGAAAGTGAGACCCAAGGGACAATCCCTAAATGAGCGCAAAGCTTCCAATTTTCCTAGGTCGAAGAAGAAATAAAGTCGAAGTTGAAAATTCTAAGGCCAAAGCATATGGTGCCACGTGTCTCATCGATGTAAATTCAAAGGCACAACCCAAAGAAGAGACTTAAAAGTGTGTTGGCCCTCCACATGTCTAGAGCCCGAAAAGACAGAATCGACCATTGAAAATTCTAAATAGAGGCAAGCCAAACAGCGAAGGAGCCACATGTCGGCCACGACATAACTTCAAAAGTAAATTTTGGAGGGAGTTCGCAAACATGTACCAACTCTCCACATGTCTTAGGTCAGACATATGGCCCCGCAAAAAAAAAGGGACTTAGCCAAAACACAAAGAAACAGAGCAAAGCCGCGAGAAGGTGCCATGTGTCTCTTCATCACTATTTCAAGAGGTGAATCAAAAGCAGTCCCCAAACATGCGCCGGATCTCCATGTGTCTTAGGTTAGGTAGAGTGTCCCCGATAGGAGGGACTTAGGTAGAACACAGAGGAGCCCGCGGAAGCTGTCACATGTCAGTCCGGTGTAACTTCAAGAGTGTAAAGGAGGGGGTTGAATCTTCACGATGCGTGTTGTTGCCACATGGGTCTTGCATGGATGGAATCTTTTAAATATTGTGAGCCCATGACCCTGATCTTCAAATAGCCATATCTTTCAATTGGAAGCTCGGTTTTGAGTAGGAAAGGACATTTTGGAAAGCTCTCGGTTTCAACTTTTCTCTTCCACCACCACCATGATGAAGAATGGGCCTCCTTCTTTCCCAGTAAGGAACAACACATGGAGGCATGGGTCTTGCAGTAAATCCCATCATTGTTGCAGGTAGAATTCAATGCTCTTTTCGGGGTGGTTGAAGCAAGATTCAAAATTTCCCTCTCTCCTTCTCTCTTTCTTCTATATATTATAAAGGAGGGGCATATTTCAAAAGGTTGGTCATTGTTTCTCTCCTACCCCCTCTCTCTTTCTTCCTTAGGGTGGAATGTGGAGTCTAAGCCTCCTCTCTTGGCTCTGTAATGGCATTTCATTTCCTCTTGCCCACTGATGATGTATTGTGTGAACTTATGGAGCAATAAAATCTATTTTTGATGCATCTTGTCCATCATTTTCTTATTTTACTTGTTTCTCCTTACCTCTCATCATTACAGGGTATACTGTGCATACTCTAATGTCTATTACGGAGTTCTAGCGAGTTGTGTTTAATGGGTTTGAAGTGGTTTTCAGTGTGAAATTTATCTTTGGTTTGTGATGCATCTATCCATCCTCTCCATTACTCATCTCTCTCCATTTCAGGTAGTTGGATTTTGATCATCCACTTCCTTTTCTGGTGTATCACCACTTTAGTGTAGGCTTTGTTTTCTTTTATTTCTCTCTCTCCCTATCTCCTTGGAAGGTTAGATTAGGATTAGATAGTTTTCCTACACTAGAGTATCTTATGGTAGGTAGTTTAGGAAGAAGAAGTCAACTTTCTCTAGAGGGCCATCTCAAGTCCGCAAGTCCCACAGCTTGAGAGATGGTCCCATGTTGTGCAGTCACACCGGATTCCCCACTCAGATCTGAGGCCATTCGGGGTGCTATGATTTTTCATCAACATTTTTGGCATTCCTGGTGGGACACTAAGGTTAGATTTTTCTCATCTTTCCAAGGTGTCTCATTATCAAACAAAAAATCTTAAGCCACATGCGACCACATCAACAGTTTTGGCATGCCTAGTGGGGACAGTGCCAAGCACCTTACCACTTCATTTCATCAATTTTATGTGGTCCTTGTGAGATTCAGCCTTTTGAGGCACATGCAAAGCACATATGATGACTCCATTTTGTCAACAACCCATCCTCTGAGTTACAGACCTTCTCCCATCCATTTTCACCCATTTTTCTTTCCACATCTTTCATCTTCTTCCATCCCATGAAGTTGTGCAATCATGACTTCTTTCCCGCCATGGAATTCTCATTTGCAACAACAAAACTATTTCCCTCCATCCCCACAGTTTAAAAATCCTCCTCCAAATCAATTTTATAAGCCCCATTATCCCGAAAATGCATACAACCCACTTTTTTCTAACCAAAATGTTTATGAAGAACAAGTTTATGCAAATGATGGTGGAAACTCCTTGGCCGAAGCTGATTTTGAGATGTAGGTGCAAAAGATGGAGATGGAAATGATGTAGCTTAGAGTCAAGTGCTCCATAATGGCAGCTGAAGTTGGCTACAGGCCCCGTGTCATTGGGTCGACCACATGCCAGTGGTTTAGCACCCAAAGAAAAGCCGCCCTCATCACTGAGATGTTGCCCTAGATTACGGAGTGGGCGGAAGGAATGGAAGCTCAAAAATCTAGTGCACCTTCCATCCCTTCTATGTCCATCCTCCCATTTTCTTCCAAGTCCCCTTTGCCTAGTAGTACCATAAATGAATAGTCCTCTATCCTTCCCCAACCAACGTCATCATGTTCGGCGACTACATGACAGTTGAAGAATAGCGTGACTCATGCAACTCTGACTGAGGAAAAGAAAATCATACAGGTGCCTGATATAGAGAAAAATTAGTTAGCTCCAAAGGGTATAGTTCTGGAGGAGACTGATTTTCTTGTAGAGGTACAACCATGCGCACCCTAACCTGCAAGCGCACCCCTACCTACAAGCGCTCCCCTTCGGAGGAGAACCATAAAGTTCTAGAGGCTCTAAGTGTAGAGAAAACCACAAAAGAACCTTCAGTTCTTCCTCCCACTTCAACCCCTTCAGCTCTAATGTCGAAGAAGAGTTTGAGCTTTCAAACTTCATGTTTGAAGATGAGGGGAACCATGGTGAGAAAATTATAGATCCGAAGGACACCATGGAGGAGGTCGAACACACGCAACAGGAAAATGAGGAGGTAAATTATCTATCTGACTTGGAGGATTGTCTTGATGGAGAGGAGCCCGAGGAGATCACATAATTTACTCCTCCATCATCCACCTTCCAAGTACATGAGTCCGTGACCATGAGGAGAAAATTTAAGGAAAGTAGCTTGTGTCTCGTAGCGGCCCTCTGGAACCAAGGTTGGAGGATCATGATCTTCCATTTTATTCTCAGGAGGAGGAAGGAAAATAGCACAGGATTCCATCTCTCCCACGCCATCCATATAAGAAGGTCCACAAGAAGACTCCATTCTAGGAGTTGAAGTTTAGAGAAATGGGCACATCCATCGGATCAGACTATGCCCAATCAGGTACTTGGCTTCATTGGAGCCAAGGGAGAAGCCAAAACTAGTCATGCCCACTTCAGGGCATGAGGATGAGCTCCAAAGTACCAAGGATCAGTTGTAATGCCTCTTCAATCCAAATGTAGAGAAACTAAAAGAGGCATTTGTCTTGTTTCTAGTGACACCTTGATGATTTGGGTGGAGGATTGGCTTATAGTCAGTTTTTCACTCATACAAGCAGCCATATTCAGTGTCAAATCATTTGCATGGCTTCCTTTTTTGAGAAAGGAAGCTACTTCTCCTACCAGTTGCAAGATTTGTTTGAGTTATCTTTTTGCTCTTAGTTAGTGTAGAAGTAGGAGTAGATTTTTTTTTTCAGAAAAGTTCTTGAACACACTCTACATATCCCACTTGGGGTGTGTATGATTTCTAATTTTGTACATAGTGTGTTGTGGTGTTTTGTTTCTCATGCACAATACATTGGAAGTAGCATTTGGTGAGATCAGCTCCAGTTCCAGTGGTGTTCCAAGTGGCTCAGGGATCAGATTTTAAAGATTATGATCATATTTTTGTTTATTAGGCTATCATTCATGACTCCATGCCCAATGGATGCTTCAAGGCAACTGATCATTTCACCTAGCAGGCAGGTGATCCCCATGAGTCACCAAATTGTTGACCAAAATAAGCTCACACTTATTTTTGGTCAACTAACACCATTTTCCCCTTTTTGGTGCTTCAATCTGAATTTTTATATATTTTAATCACTTAAGGTCCCCTAAAATCATTTCCATCAGATAGGAAATTTCTTCCCCTTTCCATAAATATAAAAGAAGTCCTTCTAACTCCTCATATTTTGCAAATGGTGGGCCGGTGGGCTTGGGAAGGATATTTTGCCAAATGTGGGCCGATAGGCCTGGGGAAGACTTTTCACCAAATGGGAAGATTACGGACCGGCGGGGAGAGATATTTTGCATTTTTGCACTTTTTACAAAAGGCACAAGTTATAATTGTGGGCCTATGAGCTCGGGAAGGATTTCTTTTGCTAAGTAGAAAATGCGGACCGGCGGGCTTGAGGATGACTTTTGGGAAATAAGAAAATGTGGGATGGTGGGCCCGGGGATGTCTTTTCTCCAAATGTAAAGTTACGAAGCCACAGAAGGTGTGACATGCCTCAATGGCGTAACTCCAAAGATCAAGCCCAAGGGGCAGTCTCCAAACAAGCGTAGGCTCGCCACATGGTCAGAGTAAAAAAGGGGGTAGAATCAACCATTGAATTGGCTAAGTAAAGAAGCAATGACGTAAGCCTCCACGCGTCATCTCGGTGCATATTCAAAGGAAAAATCTGGAGGTAGACCCTAAATGTGTGTGGAGCTTCCATGTGTCTAAGGTCCGAGAAGTTGCTCCTAAATGGGCGGAAAAGGGACAAAGCTGGCCATTTAATCGACTAAGTATAAGAGGGCTAGCGGACGAGTGCCACATGTCTCATCAGCGCAACTTCAAAGGTAAATCCAAAAGCGGGTCTCTAAGCGAGCTTGGAGCCTCCACATGTCTAGGGTCCAAGAAAGGAAACAAGCCTAAATCAACTAAGTATCACGGGGTTAGCGGAAGCCTCCATGCGCTTCATCGGTGCAACTTCAGAAGTGAGACCTAAGGGATAGTCCCTAAATGAGTGTAAAGCTTCCATGTGTTGTAGGTCTGAAAAAGAAATAGAGATGGCAATTAAAATTTTTGAGGCCAGCAGACGGACGGTGCCATGTGTATCATCGACAAAAATTCAAAGGTGTGAACAAAAGTAGAAAATCAAACAAGCAACAAAGGCCCTCCCCGTCTCTAGAGAGCTCGAAAAGGCATAATCGACCATTGAAAAGTCTAAACAGAGGTAGGACAATGGAAGGAGCCACGTGTCGTCATCTCACAACTTCAAAATTAAAATTCGGATGGAGTTCCCAAACATGTGCCAACTCTCCATGTGTCTCGGGTCGAGGTCATATGGCCTGCTAAACAAAAAGGGACTCATCCAAAACAAAAAGAAATAGAGAAAATCCATGGAAGGTACCATGTGTCTCTTCGGTGCTCTTTAAAGAGGAAAATCCAAAATCGGTCCCCAAACACGTGCCACCTCTCCATGTGTCTCGGGTTAGACATATGGCCCCGCCAAAAAAAAAAGGGACTTAGCCAAAACAAAAATAAATAGAAAAATCCATGGAAGGTACCACGTGTCTCTTCGGTGCTCTTTTAAGAGGAAAATCCAAAAGCGGTCCCCAAACATGCGCCAGCTCTCCATGTGTCTCGAGTCAGGTAGAGTGTCTCTGCCAACAGGAGGGACTTAGGTAGAACACAGAGGAGCACACAAAAAATCACCACGTGTCGATCCGGTGCAACTTCAAGAGTGTAAAGGAGGGTGCTAAATTTTCACGACGTGCGAGGCTACCACATGGGTCTTGAACGGATGGAATCTTTTAAATATTGTGAGCCCGCCACCACCTTGATCTTTAGACACATATCTTTCAACTGGAAGCTTGATTTTGAGCGGAAAGGACGTTTTGAAAGCTCTCTACTCCGCTTCTCACCCACCACCATTATGTTTCAGTCCGCCATTTTGAGGCTATCAAGTCTCCCACCTGCCGCCATGATGAAGAATGGGCCTCCTTCTTTCCCAACAAGGAACAACACATGGAGGCATGGGTCTTGCAGTAAAGCCCATCATTGTTGTAGGCGGAATTCAATGCTCTTATCGGGGTGGTTGAAGTAGGATTCAATTTTTCCCTCTCTCCTTCTCTCTTTCTTCTATATATTGTAAAGGAGGGGCATATTTCAAAAGGTTGGTCATTGTTTCTCTCTCCCCCCTCTCTCTTTCTTCCTTAAGGTGGAATGTGAAGTCTAATCCTCCTCTCTTGGCTCTATAATTTGATTTCCTTGCCTCTTGCCCACTGATGATGTATTGTGTGAACTTATGGAGTAATAAAATCTATTTTGTGATGCATCTTGTCCATCCTTTGCTTATTTTATTATCTCTTCTTACCTCTCATCATTGCGGGTATATTGTGCATACTTTGATGTCTATTACATGTTCTGGGAGTTGTGTTTAATGGGTTTGAAGTGGTGTTTTGTGTGAAATTTATCTTTGGTCTGTGATGCATCTTGTCCATCCTCTCCATTGCTCACCTCTCTCCACTTCAGGTAGTTGGATTTATGATTTTCCACTCCCTTTCTGGTGTATCACCACTTTAGTCTATTATTTGTTTTCATGTGTTTCTCTCTCTCCTTGTCTCCTTGGAAGGTTAGATTAGGATTAGATAGTTTTTCTTACACTAGAGTAGCTTGTGGCAGGTAGTTTAGGAAGAAGAATTTGGCTTTCTCTGGAGGGCCATCTCAAGTCTGCAAGTCCCATAGCTTGAGAGATGGTCCCATGTTGTGTAGTCACATCGGATGCCCCACTCAGATCTGAGGCCATTCGAGGGGTGTTGTGATTTTGTATCAACAAGATGAAGAAAATTTGAAGATGTAGAGGTGGTTTGGCGGGTAGTTTTATTTTCAAAGCATGGGGACTTAGGTGTAACGCCCACAATTTCGACGTTCTAAAACCACATTAATCCTTAAATAATTATCTAGAAAGTTGTAGAATTTTTAATTTTTTTGTTTTAAGTTACAAGGGTGTCAAACCCTAATGTACGTTAAATTAATTTCTACCAATAACTACTACATTTCAAAGGCTGGATCTAGTCTATATTATTAATTAAATGTTCTTAATCTAGTTCTAAAGTCAGTTTAATTAACATCACTAGCTAAGTGTTCAAAATTCCCTTTCACTAGGTTAAATAGTTCTCATAAATCATTTTCCTTAAAGTCCATTTAAATAGTTACTAAAACATACTAGGAATAAAATAAATAACTTAACATACAAGGGTATTAAATGGCCCCATTCACCCATTTACACATACCCTTAAATTATCTAAAACCATAATACATATTCCCACCTAACAATTGTAGGGTTGATTCCTAACCCTTGGATCAAACCAATTATGGCCACTAGATCTTAGGGTTCCATACTAACCCTAACTATCCTTATGAAATCTTATTAAACCTTTTTCTTTTCCCTAGCCTCCCCATTTGGTCACTTTTCTTTTATTTAAATTGTAGGTTGGAGAAATGGAAGCCATGGGAGCAAGGAAAGGAAGAACCATGGAGGAATTTACAAAATCAAGCTTAGTTTAGTTTAGGTTATGGATTTATTATTGTAATTTCTTTCATTTGAAGATTGAAGGGGTTTCCACTCCAAATATGGAGTTGTGATTTAGTTAATTCCATTTTTGTCTTCTATTTGGGCAAGAACCCTACTTTATTTTAAATCCATGAGATTAAATTCTTTTAAATACCCATTTGAAGATTTACAAGTTTAGAACAATGAATTTATGCCCTTATGGCTTGTTGGTGATTTCCTCTTCAAATTTACAGGCTTAAATTTTTAATTAAACCAAGTTAAAATTTACCTGAAATGGATTTGTATTTTTCCACCATCAGTGATTAAACCGCCGCCCAAATCATGCGACGACGTCCCGTGACCATCGCCCTAACTAGGTGACGATTCACAAACTATCGCCTTGACTGAGTGGTGGTTTAGAGACCGCCGCTCTGCATAGAGAAGTAGTCCTATTCTTTAAAAATAGAACCATTAATTCCATAAATTTTCCATTTTTTTTTACTGGAGTGCTTAATGAGTTTATCCTTTAATGAAATTATGTTCCTAAAGTCTTCGGTTGAAGGGTTTAACCATTTATTCATTCCATGCTTAAAATTACTAAATTTAAAGATTTTCTATTTCCATAGTAACAAGAAAACAACTACAAGATCATTTTCATTTTCTTTCAACAAATTTTCTTTCAAGTTCAAGAGTAAGAAAGAAGCTTAATCTATTCCTAATATTATTGTTTTCCTTTCTTCAACAAAATGCAATTTTTCAACACAATAACTTACTTAAATTTTATTGCATCTTTCCATCTCTACTACAACCATTTGTTCAAATAACCATAAGCAACTTTATTTCACATTCAAATTTTTAATGAATACACTATTAATGTTTTACAACTTCTATGCTCTTCTTTTCATTTTTACAAAAATATAAACACTTACAATGGCAATGAAATTTCCTTTTCTTTTGATCATGACTCATTCTATTACAATGTAAAGAGCTTTCTTTCTACAATACATTACAACTTAATAAACAAAATACACAATGCAACTTTTCTTTCAAATACAATACTACAAGTCTTCCACCTTAAGTGGAAATTACAAGAAAGGTTTTCTCACAAAGAAGGATTTATTTTGGGACTACAACAAATGCTCCAAATTCCAAATTTCTAACAACATCACCACCATCTATTCACTTGATTACAACAACAAAAATGGGGGAGAGACAACAATCTCTACTCAACCAATAATCCAATGAGGAGAAGAAGCTATCCTCCTCATTGGCCCCCAAGCCCCAACCACAATGCAATAAAAGATGGATCCAACTCATGAAAACTATTACAAAGCTTCCACATCACAATACAAAGATTTCACAACCATTTCAAAACATAATCAACACCAAATACAATCACAAGAAGGAAACTAACAAAATATACAAGGCTTGAAAATGTAAAGCCAATGGAGCAAGGATCTATGGGAGATCACTTATTCCTCCCAATGGGATTAGGTGCCCACCTTAAAAACCCTCCAATATACATCTCAAAACCCCTACACAACTCTTATGCCTCCCTTAAGATCCTCTTATGCCTCCCACATTCTCTTATGCCTCCCTACAATATCTTATGTCTCCCTCATAAGAACCAAGTAAGAAATGCAAGCATTTTCTTGTCCAAGGTGGGGCACCCAACCCAACTCCTCCCAAAACATGAAATAAAATCTTATTCCTCCCTACATATAAGATCCCCATATCCTTCTCCTACACCATACTTAGGCAATCTACCCAAGAACCCAACAAGCATACCAAAACATTCAATAACATACAAATATACACATATAAGAGAAAACAATTAAAACAAGGGTGTAGCTCCTACCTTTCCATGGTAGAGCTTGATCAAAGAGTCACACACCAAGCTCCTTCAAGCCCAATCCAACTCCAACAAGCTCCAAAATTCAACAAGCCCTCCAAAATCCTCCAACTCCAAAAATACAAGAGCACAAATGAAATGAAGTAACCCCCAAACAAACAAATGAACTTGCATAAATAGAAAAGGGGAGATGAGGGTGAGGTGGCTCCATGTAGGATGCCACATCACTTATCCTCAACTCCACATCACAAGTCAAACCTCAACCCCAATGCACAATAAATTTTTGGTTGAGAGGAATGACAAACCTCTTACACACACAATCCAAACCCACACCCCTAAGGACAAAATTTTAGAACCCATGTAAGAAAAGTGCAATAAATGTCACTTTTGTCTTACAAAACATATAACAGGGTCTATTTTTGACCCCCAATCCATAGGTAGGGTTTTAATAATAAATTAAGAGGTGTGGGACACGTTTAGCTTGTCCCACAAGCCTTCAAAAATGGCCCTTAAGCCCAAATCCTAAATTCCAAGGCAAGCTAGAGTGTACAACACTCAAAGTCACTTACACTCAACTTAAAATCACATAGTCCAAAAACCAACAACTCTAATAAATGACTCCATTTTTCACATCCCCATATAGCTTAATAACATGATTAAATTACTAAATAAAAGCACATTAATCAATAATGATAAAATAAATTACATCACAATAAAATCACATACTCTACAATAAAAATAAAAAAGGGTAAAGAATTGCACACATGCCCATGGTCACAATTGGAGATCATCCCCCATGGGGACCCTAACAAACTAAAAAAATAACAAACAAAATGACAACATTACACAAGTTTTCATGGTGACCTTCATTGTATCCATTTAGTATTCCGTTGTGGTTGGTCTCCAATCCCCCTTTTGATTGTTGTGATTTAATTACCTGCAAAATCACACAATACCTCATTTGGCCTCGTGGCCACATTAAAACATCCAGGATAAAATATATGCACATCAATCAATAAACATCTGCATATATAGCTAAATCATCATCTCAACTAAACAATGCTATCATTTGTCTAAAATTTTCACAACATCTCAATTCTATCTTTTATCAATATCCACAAGATTACAAGATTAGTTCAAAAGTTAAATCCTACCCAACATGATGAGAATTCTGAATTTCAGTAATACATATATCAACAACACATCATCATCATCAAATATAACATGTCTCTCTATTTTTCTAAAAGTCCACATAATCTCACTATGAATCAAAATACATCAAAATCAAAATATCTCTATCATCTAACATCATGCTAAACAAAAATGATACAATAATATCCATGTCTAAAGTCAACAGTAATCAAAATCAAATATAATAAGTGTCAAAGAGGAGTGGGCACTACAATAGGAAAGCATGCAAACCATCGATGGAATTCCTGGTAGAGGGATGAAGTCTTTTGGAGTGTGAGTGAAACCACCTAGACTACCTTTTACACTTTGTGGACACAAATATCTCACAGGCATGGTTCATCTCACCTTGTCCTTCATAATTCTCGTACTTTATTTTTTACGTTTGGAACGAAATAAATTTAAAACATAATTCTCGTACTTTATTTTTTACGTTTGGAATGAAATAAATTTAAAACCTCAACTTCTAGAGAAGTGGAGTATCTCACATTCGATTATTTTATATAAACTTGTTTTGCAAAACAATAAAATTTCATCTAACACTTATGTAACCAAAATAACACTTGGTATCCAAGTATAAACTTAAACCCCTCCTTTGGACACAATATGGAAAACTTTGTAACTAGACTATTAGCGTGAAATAATAAAAATCCTCCTTATGATTTACATTACTGACTTGTAATTTGATCACCACATGTGGTTGCGACCACAACCTTATGCATTACTAAACCCAAGGTATCAAAATTTGGTGCTCGTGTCCATTGGCATTGGTGAGTGCTAGTTGAGTTGCCAACTAAAATAACCTCTCTGTCTACCTAGAAAAGTTAGAAAAACATAGTTTCTAGATACTTGCAAAACATAGTTGTTATATAGAGAGTCACAAAAAGCATTATCGTGACCTCATTTGATCTTTTTTTCTCTCTTCGCTGCTCCTCTAGGAGCTTTGTTACCATGTTTTGCAATTTTAGAAGGCTGCTAAAATTGAAAATTTGGGTTTTGTATCAGCTCACCGTTTGGATCCTAAACAACGAAATGCTTATCTCGCCTTCGCAAACCTCTAGTATTTTTACTAGAAAATTTCCTGGAACCTTCGGTTTGGGAAGAACCCATTCCTAGTTAGTTTGGAAAGGAGTTTTGTAGGCCTCTGGTTGCTATTTGACTAGGTCAAACTGGACCAATTACGACCAGTGGCTCTAGAAAACCCTCACCATTCAAACCCATTTGCTAATTCTCGATCTATCAACTCGATGAATTCTCCATATATAGGGGAACTTGTAGGAAATTTCTCATTGTGCATTTTTCCATCAAACATTAATTTTGGATGTGGTTTTCTGAGCCCTCGAGCTAACTTTTGATTGTTTTCAACTAGGTTGATTATGACCGATGACCCTGAAAAACTAGCTGCATCAATCGTAAACCGTTTATCGATTCAATTATGTCAGTTCCTGTGAACTCTTGGTATATAGGTGCACACGTAGAAATTCACCCATTGGGAATTTTTTTATCGAAGATAGCTTTTTAATGCACTTTCTTAGCCTCCGAGCCTAAATTGAACATTTTCACAACTAACGAGTTAACCTAAAAAGAAAGTTGTAGGACCCGCATCGGGTTACCAAAACACTGTGGAAAAGTTTTTACACTTGTAAATAACTTTTTGAAACTCTATCATGTGACTTGTTGTGTGAAATTGAACTTTTGGCAAAATAGTATTTCTCTCTCTTCCCTACCTCTTTCTCTCTCCTTGGTTAAGAAATGAAGAAAAATGAAATGAAATCAATACATGTCTCTAACCCTCTCCTTTCGAATGCAAATTATTATTATTATGTAAATGGAAAATTGAAAACGTTAATTATGCTAGATCTAGGTGGATGCCATGCCAACGATTTATCGTTGATTTCATACTCACTTGATTTTGATGTAATGCCCACAAAAATTGACGTTCTAAAAACACATTAATCCTTAAATAATTAT
This sequence comes from Taxus wallichiana var. yunnanensis, assembly GCA_018340775.1. NCBI lineage: Eukaryota > Viridiplantae > Streptophyta > Pinopsida > Cupressales > Taxaceae > Taxus > Taxus wallichiana. Next base: position 782,894,169 of record CM031244.1, on the reverse strand, counting down.
CTCGGAAAGTTGCAAATATATATATATATATATATATATATATATATATATATTTTGAGTTACAAGGATGTCAAACCCTAATATACATTTAATTGAATTCTTACCAACAAAGTTGCATTTCATAAGATAGATCTGGTCTAGATTATTAATTAAATATTCTTAATCCAGTTCAAATGTCAATTTAATTATCATCACTAGATAAGTTTCCATTAATTTCTCTTACTAGATTAAATAGTTCCCCTTGGGTATTAACATTCAGTCCATATTTAATAAATCCTTATCCCTAGTTACCTTAGTTCTCTTGAAATATTTTCTTTAATTTCCATTGAATTATTCACTAAAACCTACTAGAAGGGTTACATTTTAACTTAATACCCTAGAGCCCTAAGTGGCCCCATTCACCCATTTACACATACATTTGATTTATTTAAAACTTTACAACCATAATATCAATATTCTCACCTAAATTTTTTAGGGTTGATTCTTAACCCTTGGATAAAAATGAATAGGGACCACAAGATTAGATCTACCCTAAAGAAACCCTAATCATCCTTAAGGGAGTCTTCTTAAGCATTTCTTTCCCTAAGCTCATTCATTTTATTCTCTTTGGTTTTGCAGTCAAGGAAGGAGTGGATGTCATAGATCAAGGAAATTCATGAAAGAGTCTTCTGCAAATCAATGTGTAAGAAGAAGGGGATTCCATCCATTGGCTCCTCCTATAGATTAGTTGAATCTTAGATTAATCAAGAATTCTTAGTCATTTTATTGCAATACTAGCATCTATCCTAGATCTGGTTTGAGATCTATCGTTGGTTAGTTCTCTATTTATATATATATATATATATATATATATATATATATATATATATATATATATATATATAATTTATGGGGAAGAAACCCATTTTGTAGATCAAGATTTTAATGTACTTAAATCCCCATGTGCTGATTGGAGTAGGGTCAAAACAAGCATACACAACCCATAATGGCCGGATCTCGTATTTAGGTGAAGTTTACATTTGTAAGAGCTAATTGTTTGGCCGAAATACCTTTTTTAAAAAATTCCATGCATAGGTGACCGACGATGGTCTCTTGATTGACCGTGGTAACCTCTATGCTACCAACATCAGTTCCACTACCGGTGCAGCGGCTTTAAGGCATCCGTAAATTTAAAATTATTATTTTAAATGCCAAGGATGTTGGATTTGTACCAGGAGTAACTTATTATTCAAATTCATGATGGCATAACAGTTTAAAGGCATCTGATTCAAACAAAAGCACCAAAATGTCTTTCAAGTTTGAAGAATTATAATTTATATAGTTTACAGTGACCGATGTCGGTCACAGGAATGTCAACGATGGTTCAATCGCCGACGCCGATTACTATCAATTGAGTCTATTCTTATAAATTTTAGCATATCTTTTACATTTTGATATCTACACTTTTCTAAATGACATTTCCAACAATCATACATTAAATTTGGGTTTGCTGAGCAATTCATAATATCATTTAAGTTGAGATATAAGCTAGAAGTTAAAATTTCAAAATTGTAACCATGAAACAGTGATCGATGTCGGTACTATGTACACCGACGTCGGTTTAGACTGACCGATGTCGGTCATTGTGTAGACCAGAGAGCTCTAAAATTAATGTTTGAAGGAAAATTGATATCAAGAGATAAATTTAACTTTACATATATCAAAACTAGAGAGTGTTTAATCTGTTTCAAACCAAAATAAAACTATGACAACATTTCCAATTCATTTTGTGATCAAACATTAAAATTTACAACTTTCTTTTCTTTCAACACAAGGTAAAATTTAAACATGATATCCATTCTAATTCATTCCTTTACATACAACAATTTTAAGAGAAAGGAAAATACACATTCTTTTAATGATATTTCTTCAAATATGATATTACAACTTAATAACAAAATATATAATACAAATTTTCTTTCAATACAATCTACTAGTCTTCCACCTTAAGTGGGGATTACAAGAAAGGTTCTCTCACAAGGAAGGATTTATTAGTCTTCTAAAAGTTCTCCAAGTGCCAATTCTTCTAAAAGAGCTCCACCATTTCTTCTCCATGATCACAACAACAAAAATGGGGAGAGGCAACACTCTCTACCCAATCAATAATCTAGTGAGGAGAAGAAGCTATCCTCCACATTGGCCCCGAGCCATAACCAAAATGCAATAAAGGAGGGATCCAACCCATGGAAACTATTACAAAGCTTCCACATCACAATAAAAACTTTCACAACTACTTCAAAACACATTCAAAAAGGATACAATCACAAACATGAAACTATCAAAATACGAAGGCTTGAAAATGCAAAGCCAATGGAGCAAGGATCTATGGGGAGATCACTTATTCCTCCCAATGGGATTAGGTTCCCACCTTAAAACCCTCCAATATACATCTCAAAACCCCTACGCAACTCTTATTCCTCCCTCAATATCATATTATGCCTCCCACATTCTCTTATGACTCCCTACAATCTCTTATGTCTCCCTCAAAAGAACCAAGTAAGAAATGCAAGCATTTTCTTGTCCAAGGTGAGGCACCCAACCCAAATCCCTCCCAAAACATGAAATAAAATCTTATGCCTCCCTCCATATATTACACCCATAGCGTTCTCCTACACCATACTTAAGCATTCTACCCAAGAACCCAAAAAGCATACAAAACATTCAAATACATGTAATACACATATATAAAAAAACAAGTAAAAATAGTGTAGATCCTATCTTTCCATGGTAAGAACTTGATCAAGGAATCAAACTCCAAGCTCCTTCAAGCTCAATCCAAATCCAACAAGCTCCAAGAATTCAACAAGAACTTCAAAAAATCTCTAACTCCAAAAATTACAAGAGCACCAATGAAATGAAGTAACCCCCAAACAAACAAATAAACTTGCATATATAGAAAAAGGAGAGAGGAGGGTGAGGTGGCTCCATGTAGGATGCCACATCACTTATCCTCAACTCCACATCACAAGTCAAACCTCAACCCCAATGCATAATAAATTGGTCGTTGAGAGGAATGAAAAGCCTCTTACACACACAATCTAAACCTACACCCCCTAAGGAAAAAAATTAAAATCCATGAAAGAATTGGGCAATGAATGTGATTTTTGTCGTACAAAAACACATAATGGGGTCTATTTTTGACCCCCAATCCATAGGTATGGTTTATATATGAAATTAAGAGGTGTGGGAAAGCTTAGCTTGTACCATAAGCCTCCAAAATGGCCCTTAAGCACAAATTCGAAATTCCATGGTAAGGTAGAGTGTAGAACACTTAAAGTCACTTACACTCAATCAAAACCACATAGTCCGAAATACCAACAACTCTAATAAATGAATCCATTTGTCACATCCCCATATAGCTTAATAACATGATTAAATTACTTAATAAAGGCACATTAATCAACAATGATTAAATAAATTACATCACAATTAAATCACATACTCTACGATAAATAAAATAAAAAAGGAAATAATTGCACACATGCCCATGGTCACAATTGGAGGTCATCCCCCCATGGGGACCCCCTAACAAAATAAAACAAACAAAAAAATATTACACAAGTTGTCGTGGTAACCTTCATTGTATCCATCTAGTTTTCTGATGTGGTTGGTCTCCAATCCCTCTTTTGATTATTGTAATATAATTACATACAAAATCACATTATACCTCCTTTGGACTCGTGGGCATTAAATAAAACAAAGGTAAAATATACGCATATCAATCAATAAATATCCACATATAATTAACTCATCATCTAGATTAACAATGTTATCATTTCAAGTCTAAAATTTCAACAACATCTAAATTCTACATTTTTATTAATATCAACAAGATCATGAGATTAATTCAAACGCTAAATCATAGTCAACATGACAAGAATTCCAAATGTCGATATTACATATGCCAACAACACATCATCATCATCATAAATATAAAATGTCTCTTTATGCTTATAAGAATCCACACAAATCATACTATGAATCACCATCCATCAATAGTATGAATATCTCTATCATCTAACATCATGCTAAACTAAAATAATACGATAACATCTATGTATATAGTCAACAGAAATAAAAATTAAAATATAATAAGTGTCGAAGAGGAATGGAAAATACATCCCACTTCTCTTAGACTCGACTTCCTCCTTGAAGTCACTGAAATAGATGTGGGAACTATACTCGTAGTAATGTAGCATCCTCCCATGTAGCAACAGTCTCATCATACCTATCTGACCGGAATCACACCTTATCAATATCTTGGCCTCGAAGGCCTAGGGTCCTACTCTCTAAAACACGCATGGGCCTAACCATCATCTTCCCCTACTCATGTACCTATAATGCGGTCCAATCCAATACATGAGATGGATCTGGGATATATCTCCTAAGAAAAAATACATGAAACACATCATGTACGTGAGACAAGCTGGGTGGAAAGGCTAGACGATATGCTAAGGGATGGATCCACTCCAGGATCTTGAATGGACCCACGAATCTAGGAGACAACTTAGAGCCTATTCCATAATGGATAGGACTATTATGAGGTCTGACATGAAGAAACACCTTCATTCCTACCTCATAACTACGCTCAAATATCCTCCGATCTCGCATACTACTTTTCTATCTATCATGTTCCTCCTGCAATCTCTGCTGGACCAAAACAACTGCTCCTCCCTATCCTATAACAAACCTGGGCCAATAGATACTTTGTTCTCAAGTCTATCCCAAATAAATGCTTTAATAAAGTTCCTAAAAAGGTGTCACACCAATCGAAAACTGAAAGTTGTTGTTGTAGTAAAACTCCACTAAATACAATTACACCTCCCACTTTGAATGATGATCCATGACGTATATCCGAAGCATGTACTATAAAATTTGATTTACTCGCTTCATTTATTCATCTATCTCTAGATGATAGGTTGTGTTGAAGTTGATACTCATACCAAGGCCCCATTTGTATGGTATTCCGGAAGTGTGATGTGTATAAAGGATCGTGGTTGCAGACGATCTTTCACGAGAATTCCATGTATTCTAACAATCTCATCCAGTACACTCTCACTACTACACTAGCTATATAGGTGGTCTTCATCGAACAAAAATGAGCAACCTTCGTCAATCTATCCAACGTGATCATGACGGAATCGTGGTGGTATCTCGACGTCGATATCCCTACTATGAAATCCATGGAAACAAAGGTGTTCCATTTCCACTCCGAATAACATGTGGGTAAAGTAGGCCAACCGGATATTGATGCTAGGCCTTCACCCTCTGACACTCTAAATAGTGCAACACAAATTGAGCTACATCTCTTGAAGGCCTCTCCAATGGTAAAGTTGTCTCAAGGTGGTGTGCATCTTCTTCACCCCTAGATAGGCTGAATAAGGTGAATGATGAGCCTCTACCAAGATATATTTTCACAAACATACATCCCTCCGTACATATATCCAGCTGCAAGTGCTCGAGAATTCCATTCGAATCTAATGTAAAACCATCTAAATTCCCCTCAAGAGGTCTTTGAGACTCAATCTCTGATCTAACTGCAAGGTAAAAATATCATGAGGAAGTCTGCTTTAAAAAATTTGGCTCCGCAAATCGGTATCCATTGAAATAGTCAAAACCAAATGTCTCCATCTACTCAGAGCGTTAAAAAAATTATCTTTCCCCTTCACATGATCTATCTCCATGTCCTACTCACATAGCAACTCCATCCAACATCACTGATGAGCGTTGAGATTGGGTTACATGAAGAGGTGATGAAGACTCAAGTGATCAGTTCTGAGAATAAATTTCCTACCAAGAAGGAAATGTATCCATCGAACCACAACATGCACAACTATTGCAAGCTCAAGGTCATGAGTCGATAATTGAGCTCATGATATTTGAGTTTGCGAGACTCAAAGGCCACCAAACGACCCTCTTGCATCAAAACACCACCTAGTCTAGCTAAGGAAGCATATGTACAAATGAAGAACTCTCCATGCAGATCTAACACTGCAAGAATTGGTGATGATGTAAGGCATCCCTTCAGGGTACTCAAAGCCTGTTCACAGACTTTGGACAAAACAATATTCTTCCATTTCCACTGAAGGGAATTGAGAGGATGCATAATTCGAGAGATGTCCTAAATAAATCTACTAAAGTAACCTACAAACCCCATGAAACTGCACACCTTGGTCACACTAGTTGGTATGGGCCAATCCATAATAGCTCTAATCTTATAAGGATCAATGTTGATACCTTCCCCAAAAATGATGCAACCCAACTATTACACCTCTGACTGAAAGAATGCACACTTCTCTAGGTTTCCGTAAAGTTGTTGCTCACGAAGACACTGCAAAACATTTCAAAGGTGCCCTTTTGCTCCTCATGCGTACATGAGTAAATAAAAATTTCATCAAGAAATATGAGCACGAAGTGATCTAAAAATGTCCAAAATACCCCATTCATCAAACTCATGAATATTGCGGGGGAATTCATCAAACCAAAAGGCACTACTGTGAACTCGTAGTGGCCATATCTCGTACAGAAGGCTATCTTATGAATATCTTCCTCCATGATCCTCAGCTAATGGTATCCAAACTTAAGATCTATCTTGGAAAATATTGTGGCACCTTTCATCTGATCAAACAAATCATCAATACGTGGAAGTGGTAATGATTCTTGATTGTTACTTTGTTTAGCTACCAATAATCAATACAAAATCACAGAGATCCATCCTTCTTCTTCACAAAAATCACCGGTGTACCCCAAGGGGATACACTAGGATGAATTAGGTATTTCTCTTGAAGGCCCTCAAGTTTTAAGTTGAGCTCACATAGCTCATTGGTGGTCATCATATAAGGTGCTCGTGAGATAGAATTTGCTCTTGGAACCAAATCAATGTGAAAATTTATCTCACTTGGGGGAGGTAACCCCGATAGATCCCTCGAAAAGACATATGAAAAATATATCAAGAGAAGATAATCATCAAGTGACGGCCCACTAGACTCATCCTATGATCTGTCACTAACTGTGATAGAAAACAACTTGCAGCCTCGTCATGCACACTGCTTAAGCTGTATACCGGATATGGTGCAAATAGAGGTGGGTCTTTTGACTCCAACTATCACTGAATCTACTCCTAAATCATCTGCACATGATATTACTTTACTATAAAATTCAACCCCAGGATCGTGTGCGATAACCAATCCATGCCCGTAATGATCCCATAGGAACCCAAAGGAAGGATGCGAAGATCTAAGGTCGTGGAAAAGGGTCCTAGGTTAAATTTACACTCCTTGACTAAGGATTCCATTGTGAGCTTGGATCTAGAAGCCATCTCCACATCCCAACTATAGCTCTACCTAACTGCCACCAGCCTACATCGTTCTACTACAAATGGAGAAATAAAAGAATTTGAGGAGTATGGATCAAATAAAATAGGAATAGAAATGCCATCAATGGTACTTTTTGTCTCAATCATCATCATCTGTTGCTCTATCTCGTGGTTCTCGACTACTACATATATCATGTGGCTAATAGCCATATCCCTACAATAGGCTCTAAAACCGTAGTGCCATATCAAAAAAATAATAATAATGTGGTGCTTGAATGGGAGTTGCGTGTGCTGGAAATTTCATGTGGAAGGAGTTATAGAAAGGTATGGGAGGATATTCAAACATGTCATTTTCCTTGCATAATGGTCCATGTAATTTATGTGAGCTCCAGAGGCATTTAACAATCTTAAACCCAATTTAGTGCTATAGGTTTAGTAGTAATTAGATAGTTACATCGAGTGCAAACACTAGTTGTAAAGTTTTTAAAAAATATGGTTCTTTTGTTGAAACATGTTAGGTTTTAGATGAGTAATCCATCAAAGAATGATTTATGCACTGTGGATCTCTTCCTTTTCTATTATTTTTTAATACCTTGTGAAAAACATGTGGGAGGTGGAGGATTTCTCGGGATTTTTGTAAATTATTTCATTGTTTATTTCGATCTTGTGGTGGTAGGGAACTTGACTAGGAGAGATGTTTGGACACTGCGTTGGGTGTAGGATAGGTTAAAGTGTGAAGGAGACCACATGTGCATATTTTATGGAATGGATGGGGTGCTTAAAGTTTTATTTTTCTGGAAAACATGGAAGAAATGCTATCTCCTTCTATGATTTGTTGGACCGTTGGGGGTGGACAGTTTATCTATGTTTCCAACTTCTTAATGGGACAATGGGTGTTGTCGGGGTTGGAATTTGTCTGCCTTTATAAATAAAATGGGATTCCCTTTTATTACAACCTCTACACTAATGCCTTGTCTTTTCTTACCTTTAGCTATTGATGGAAGCTTTGATGTTGTGTTACATTTCCTTATTATGTTGTCCTATGTATAGCTATGCAAGTTTTGTCTCTTCCATTTTTCCCCTACACTATAAGGAGATATGAGTATATCCCAACCATTGTTAAAATAGGATCTTGGACCCGCATCCGCCAATTCATTATGGAGAAGCGGGAGGGGGTTTGTATGATGTTTTATTTATAAGTTCCTTGTAGATATGTTTGGAGAATGTGAAAGCATGCGTAAGGCATGTGAACTGTTCAAAAAATGCATGAAAGAAATGTGGGCATCCTCGTGATCATTTATAACTATTTCACTAAATGTACACCATCATAACATAAAGAAAAAAAGGAAATTTTGTTTGATGTGGATGTTAATCCATTTTGTATGGACCGTAGACAATGCCCCACCAAATTTGCGCTAAGGTATTATGAGGAAAAGTTAAGCACTTAGCACCGTGTGGCAATGAGTAGGTTGGAGGGATAAGATTTACATGAAAATTTGTTGGAGAGATAAGGGGTTTACATGACAATTTTATCATTGTGTTGAATTTCTTAAAGGTATGCGGTGGGCGGTTAGAATATTATTGGAATGGGTTATAAGGTTTGAATGACCAATGTTTGAAATAGAATATTGTATTCGATAAAAGGATAATGGAAAAGGATATTTTTTTCATCTCTACCGTAGTGGGTGTATACCCTATTCCATGTCGGTGAAAGAAACCTGAGATGGTGATTGTGATTATGAAATAAGTGGATGAGAAATTATAATATGGTGATGGGAATAACCACTATAAGAAAGGATTCTTGACACACCTCTGTAATAATCTTTGAATAAAATGCAATGGTGGAATGGTGGATGTGTGCAACCATTTGACAAAATTCCTAGCTATGATGCGTAACTAAGTTCCACAATGTTTGACCAACTTCATTCCTCCATGCATGTCATATCTAATTATCTTTCATAATTCATATCCTTTATTTTTTCATTTGCAACAAAATAAACTTTTAAACCATAGGATTTAGCGTACATGGGATTGTTTTAAATAAAATTGTTTTAAGAGAAAACATTCTATCGTAACTTACGAAATCCAAATATTCCTTAGTAGACAACCATGAACTTAAACCCTCATTTTGAGATGATTTAGAAAACCTCTTGAACAAACTAGATTGTTATAGTACCCCTTTTATTAACGGTTGAATTTGAGTTCCTCAAAATGAGTTGACCGCTCCCTTGTTAAAACAAATAAATTATGATTTTTGGAGACTCGCAAAATAACCTTCGTAACTCTAGAAAGGATATGTTAAATTTCCTATGTGTACCTTGTTATGTGAGGAGTCACTTCAGTCCTTGAATCGACCTCGAGTGATCGTCTGTGATCTTTTTGATGCCCTTCTAGGAGCCCTATTACAGCGTTTTATAGTTGTAGGAAGCTGCTTAAATTAAAAAGTTGGGTTTCGTATCGGCTTTCCATTTGAATCTTGGAAAATGAAATGCATATTTGACTTTGAAAACCTCTATTATTTTTATTAGAAAATTTCTGGAACCTTCTATTTGGGGAAAAACACTCTTCTTGATAGTTTGGTAAAGACATTTTGTAGGCGTCTAGTGGTAGTTTGCTTAGGTCAAAGTCGGACCAATTATGAGCGGTGGCTCCAAGAAAACTTGTCGTCGTTTGATAACCGTTTTCTAGTTCTCAGTCCCATAGACTCTGGTGAATCCTCCATATATAGGGGAACTTTCAGGAAGTTTCTTGTTGTGCATTCATCCATCGAACATTATTTTTAGAAGTGGTTTTCTGAACCCTTGAGCTAAATTTTGATTATTTGTAACTAGGCCAATCATAACCAATGGCCTTGGAAAATTTCCTCCAATCGTAAACCATTCGCTAGTTCTAAATTTTTTTAGTTCCTATGAATTCTTTGTGTATAGGAGGACATGTAGAAATTTACCCATGGTGTGTTTGCTCATCATAAGACAACGATTGAAAGTGGTTTCTTAGCCTTCGAGCCTAAAATGGGCATTTTTGACAACCAACGGAAAATGTAAAAAGGAAGTTGTAGGACCCCCATCGGGTTACCAAACCAATGTGGAAACTTGTTGACACTTGTAAATAACTATTTGAAACTCTACTGTGTGACTTGTGTGAAATTGATCTTTTGGAAAAATAGTGTCTCTCTTTTCCCTATTTCTTTCTCTCTCCTTGGTTAAGAAATGAAGTGAACTGAAATGAAATAAATGTGTCTCTAACCCTCTCCTTTCGAATGCAAATTATTAATGTTATTATGTAAATGAGAAACTAAATATGTTAATTATGTTAGATTAGGGTGATACCATGTGCATATTTATCACTAATTTCATGCTCACATGGTTTTGCAGATGCAAGAAAGATGATGAAAAGGCGTTGTGTAATTCATTGTTTATTATTGTAATTTATATAGGTCATTGTAAAATGTATATATGTATAATGTAGTTCCATGTTACAAAAAATTATATTTGAAATTCGCTAATATGTATGAGATCCTAGTTTTAGGGATATCTTGGGAAATGTGCATTTAATCATAGGTTTAATTTTGATTCATATTTACATATGGGAAAAAGAGGGTTGGGTATGTGTATATTAAATGAATTTGAATTTAAAATATTGTAGTGCATTTCCAGTGCTCAATAGATGATTAATTAATTAGTGTGTTATATTCTTACCTTGTAAATGTAATAAAGAGATCTAAATGAAACACCCAACCTTAGTATAAGACTTGTGTATAACTACCTTTCTTGTGTGAATCCTTTTAGTGTGGAAAACTAAAACCTTAGGATAATATTCAATCACTACACTCGATGTCACCTTCTGGATTAAGTAAACAAGATCCCTAGTTTGAATTATCTTCATAGTCGGTATGTTTAGCGACATCTTCGTAAACCCGACGGTTAGGAATGACATGGTCAAACTTTATCTAGAGTAAGTAGAACTAACACTTCCTTAGTATCCTAGTGGACTACCTTGTCTTACAAAGTTAGATTTAGAATTAAATTTCTTCATCCAATGAATTTCTTGTGGGATCCAGATGACACAATGAAGCTAGTGAAATAGTTGTACTATTACTTAAACTCTTGTTAATGATCTCTTTAGATCCTCTCAGCTAAATGTGTTACCTTGGCTAGTGAAAGTATAGTGCTTGGGTCCTTTGTAGAGGCTTTATAGGGCATAGATCCCTGAGTGTAAATCGGAATTAAACTAAACCATAGTTGATTTAGAGGTTAACTAGTGTGAAGAAAATTGTAAGTAACTCCTTCTAATTGAAATTGAGTTCAAAGATGTTGACTTAAGAGAAACCAAGAAACTAAAAACTTGTTTCTATAATTTTCCTTGTTATTTCGCTTAGGACGTTAAGAATAAAAGAAATTTCTCATGTGGAATTGTGAAATACGGACACATGGGATCTCACTTTGAAAACAAATCACTTGTGGTTCGTGTATGGCTCTAATGCTTCCAATAATGTACGCTCTAAGGTATGTGACAAGTACTTTAATAACTCTCTTGTTGTAAAGTTATGTTATTAATGATACCATGTTTCAAGGAAAATAGATATCAAGAGATAACTTTAACTTTACATATATCAAAACCAGAGAGTGTTTAACTATTTCAAACCAAAATAAAGCTATGACAACATTTCCAATTCATTTTGTGATGAAACATTAAAATTTACAACTTTCTTTTCTTTCAACATAAGGTAAAATTTAAACATGATATCCATTATAATTCATTCCTTTACATACAACAATTTGAAGAGAAAGGAAATACACATTCTTTTAATGATATTTCTTCAAATATGATATTACAACTTAATAACAAAATATATAATACAAATTTTCTTTCAATACAATCTACTAGTCTTCCACCTTAAGTGGGGATTACAAGAAAGGTTCTCTCACAAGGAAGGATTTCTTAGTCTTCTACAAGTGCTCCAAGTGCCAATTCTTCCACAAGAGCTCCACCATTTCTTCACTATGATCACAACAACAAAAATGGGGGAGAGGCAACACTCTCCACCCAACCAATAATCCAATGAGGAGAAGAAGCTATCCTCCTCATTGGCCCCAAGCCCCAACCAAAATGCAATAAAGGATGGATCCAACTCATGGAAACTATCACAAAGCTTCCACATCACAATACAAAATTTCACAACTATTTCAAAACACATTCAACACAAGATACAATCAAAAACATGAAACTATCAAAATACACAAGGCTTGAAAATGTAAAGCCAATGGAGCAAGGATCTATGGGGAGATCACTTATGCCTCCCAATGGGATTAGGTTCCCACCTTAAAACCCTCCAATATACATCTCAAAACCCCTACACAACTCTTATTCTTCCTCGATATCCTATTATGCCTAGCACATTCTCTTATGCCTCCCTACAATCTCTTATGTCTCCCTCAAAAGAACCAAGTAAGAAATGCAAACATTTTCTTATCCAAGCTGGGGCACCCAACCCAAATCCCTCCCAAAAATTAAATAAACTCTTATGCCTCCATACATATAATATACCCATAGCATTCTCCTACACCATACTTAGGCATTATCCCCAAGAACCTAATAAGCATATAAAACATTCAAATAGATGCAATACACACATATTAAAAAAACAAGTAAAAAGAGTGTAGATCCTACCTTTCCATGGTAATAACTTAATCAAGGAATCACACTCCAAGCTCCTTCAAGGTCAATCCAAATCCAACAAGATCCAAGAATTCAACAAGCACTTAAAAAAATCTCTAACTCCCAAAATTACAAGAGCAACAATGAAATGAAGTAAACCCCCAACAAATAAATAAACTTGTATATATAGGAAAAGGAGAGAGGAGGGTGAGGTGGCTCCATGTAGGATGCCACAACACTTAGACACACCAGAACCCCAATGCATAATAAATTGGTGGTTGAGAGGAACGAAAAGCCTCTTACACACACAATCAAAATCCACACCGCCTAAGGAAAAAACTTTAAAATCCATGTAAGAAATGTTCAATGAATGTCATTTTTTTCTTACAAAACACATAATGGGGTCTATTTTTGACCCCCCAATCCATAGGTAGGGTTGATATATGAAATTAAGAGGTGTAGGACAAGCTTAGCTTGTCCCACAAGCCTCCAAAAATGGCCCTTAAGCCCAAATCCGAAATTCCAAGGTAAGGTAGAGTGTACAACACTTAAAGTCACTTACACTCAATCAAAATCACATAGTCAAAAATACCAACAAATCTAATAAATGATTAATAACATGATTAAATTACTTAATAAAGGCACATTAATCAACAATGATTAAATAAATTACATCACAATTAAATCACATACTCTACAATAAATAAAATAAAAAGGGAAATAATTGCACACATGGCCATGGTCACAATTGGAGGTCATTCCCCCATGGGGACCCCCAAAAAAATAAAACAAACAAAAAAAAACATTACACAAGTTGTTATGGTAACCTTCATTGCATCCATCTAGTATTCCATTGTGGTTAGTCTCCAATCCCTCTTTTGATTATTGTGATATAATTACCTGCAAAATCACATAATACCTCCTTTGGCCTCATGGCCGCATTAAATACATCAAAGGTAAAATATACGCACATCAATCAATAAACATCCACATATAATTAATTCATCATCTAGACTAACAATGTTATCATTTGTCTAAAATTTCAACAACATCTCAATTCTACATTTTTATCAATATCAACAAGATCACAAGATTAGTTCAAATGCTAAATCATAGTCAACATGACGAGAATTCTAAATGTCAGTAATACATATGCCAACAACACATCATCATCATCAATATAAAATGTCTCTCTATGCCTCTAAGAATCCACACAAATCATACTATGAATCACAATCCATCAATAGTCAGAATATCTATATCATCTAACATCATGCTAAACCAAAATGATACGATAACATCTATGTATATAGTCAACAATAATCAAAATCAAAATATAATAAGTTCTCAAGAGGAATGGACACTACATCCCCCTTCGTGTAGACTCGACTTTCTCCTAGAAGTCACCGAAATAGGTGTGGGAACTAGACTTGTAGCATCCTCCCATGTAGTAGAAGTCTCATCATACATGTCCCACTGGACTTGCACCTAATCAATATCTTGGCCTCAAAGGCCGAGGGTCCTACTCTTTAAAACACGCACCAGCCTCACCATCATCTTCCCCTGTACAGTACTCTGCAATGCGGTCCAATCCAATACATGAGATGGATTTGGGATATATCTCCTAAGAACAAATATGTGAAACACATCATCATGTACGCAAGACTAGCTAGGTGGAAAGGCTAGACGATATGCTAAGGGATGGATCTACTCCAGGATCTTGAATAGACCCACAAATCTGGGAGACAACTTAGAGCCTTTTCCATAATGGATAGGACTCTTATGATGTCTGACATAAAGAAACACCTTCGTTCCTACCTAATAACTACACTCAAATATCCTCTAATTGCATACTTCTTCTATCTGTCATGTGCCTCCTGCAACCTTTGCCGGACCAAAACAACCTACTGCTCCATGTCCTGTAACAAACCTGGGCCAATAGATACTCTGTCCTCAAGTCTATCCCAAATCAATGGTGTCCTGCACTCCTTCCAATAAAGTTCTTAAAAAGGTGTGACACCAATCGAAAACTGAAAGTTGTTGTAGGAAAACTCCACAAAATACAAGTACACCTCCCACTTTGAATGATGATCCATGACGTACATCCGAAGTATGTCCTATAAAATTTGATTTACCCGATCCGTTTGTCCATCTGTCTCTGGATGGTAGGTTGTGCTGAAATTGATACTCATCCTAAGGGCCTATTGCATGGTATTCAAGAAGTGTGATGTGTATAAAGGATCATGGTCACAGACGATCTTTCACAAAATCCCATGTAGTCTAACAATCTCATCTAGGTACACTCTCACTACTACACTAGCTGTATAGGTGGTCTTCATCGGAGAAAAATGAGCAACTTTCATCAATCTATCCACTGTGACCATGATGGAATCATGGTGGTATCTTGACATCGGTATCCCTACTATGAAATCCATGGAAATGGTGTCCCATTTCCACTGCGGAATAACATGTGGATAAAGTAAGCCAATTGGATGTTGATGCTAGGCGTTCACGACCGACACTCTAAATAGTGCAACACAAACTGAGATACATCTCTTGAAGGCCTCTCCAATGGTAAAGCTGTCTCAAGGTGGAGTGCATCTTCTTCACCCCTGGATAGCTTGAATAAGGTGCACGATGAGCCTCTACCAAGATATATTTTCTAAAACCTACATCCCTCGTACATAGATCCGGCATACTTGCTTGAGAATTCCATCTGAATCTAACGTAAAACCATAAAAATTCCCCTTAGGAGGTCTCTAAGACTCATTCTCTAATCTAACTACGCAAGGTAAAAATATCTTGAGGAAGTGCTAAAAATCCGGCTCAGTAAATCGGTATCAACCGAAATAGTCCAAACCAAATTTCTCCATCTACTTAGAGCGTCGGTAAAAAAATTCTCATTCCCCTTCACATGCTCTATCTCCATGTCTTACTCACATAGTAACTCCATCGGACACCCACTAACGAGCGTTGAGATTGGGTTACATGAAGAGGTGATGAAGACTCAAGTGATTAGTCCTGAGAATAAATTTCCTACCAAGAAGGAAATCTATCCATCAAACCAAAGCATACAAAACTATTGCAAGCTCAAGGTCATGAGTCAGATAATTGAGCTCATGATATTTTAGTTTGCGAGACTCAAATGCCACCACACACCCTCTTGCAAAGAAAAAACACCACCTAGTCTAGCTAAGGAAGCATCATGCGTACAAATGAAGAACTCTACATGCAGATCGACACTATAAGAATTAGTGATGACATAAGGCATCCTTTCGAGTACTCAAGGCCCACTCACATCCTTTGGACAAAACAATTATCTTCCATTTCCGCTAAAGGGAAGTGATAGGGTGTACAATTCGAGAGAAGTCCCGAACAAATCTCCTAAAGTAACTCCCCAACCCCATGAAATCTGCGCACCTTGGTCACACTAGTTGGTGTGAGCCAATACATAATAGCTCTAATCTTGTAAGGATCAATGGTGATACCTTCCCCAAAAATGACGCAACCCAATTACTACATCTCTGACTGAAATAATGCACACTTCTCCGCTTTTCGGTAAATTTGTTGCTAACAAAGACACTGCGAGAACTGTCAAAGGTGCTTATTTTTCTCCTCATGTGTGCATGAGTAAAAAAAAATTTCATCAAGAAATATGAGCACGAAGCGATCTAATATTTTTTGAAATACCCCATTCATCAAACTCATGAATATTGTGGGGGAATTCGTCAAACGAAAAGGCACTACCGTGAACTCGTAGTGGCCATATCTCATACGTAAGGCTATCTTATGAATATCTTCCTCCATGATCCTCAGCTGATGGTATCCAAACTTAAGATATTTCTTGGAAAATACTGTGGCCCGTTTCATCCGATAAAACAAATCATCAATATGTGGATGGGGGTGATGATTCTTGATTGTTACTTTGTTCGGCTACCGATAATCAATACAAAATCGCAGAGATCCATCCTTCTTCACAAAAATCACCGGTGCACCCCAAGGGGATACACTAGGATGAAATATGTATTTCTATAGAGGCCCTCCAACTATAAATTGAGCTCACAGAGCTCATTGGTGGCCATCATATAAGGTTCTCGTGATATAGACTTTGCTCCTAGAACCAAATCAATGTGAAAATTTATCTCACTTGGGGGAGGTAAGCCTGATAGATCCCTCAGAAAGACATATGAAAACTCTCTCAAGAGAAGATAATCATCAAGTGATGGCCCACTAGACTCATCCTATGATCTGTCACTAACCATGACAGAAAACAATTGGCAACCTCGTCATGCACACTGCTTAAGCTGTATACCGAATATGGTGCGAATAGAGGTGGGTCTTTTAACTCCAACTATCAATGAATCTACTCCCAAATCATCTATACATGATATTAATTTACTATAAAATTCAACCCTAGGCCTATGTGCAAATAACCAATCCATGCCTAGAATAATCCCATAGGAACCCAAAGGAAGGATGCAAAGATCTAAGGTCGTGGAAAAGGGTCCTAGGTCAACTATACACTCCTTGACTAAGGAGTCCACTTTGTGAGCTTGGCTCTAGAAGCTATCTCTACATCTCAACTACGGCTCTACCTAATCACCACCGAGACTACATCATTCTACTATAAATGGAGAAATAAAAGAATCTGAGGAGCCTGAATCAAATAAAATAGGAATACAAATGCCATCAATGCTACTTTTTGTCGCAATCACCATGAGCTAGTGCTCTACACGGTGGTTCTCGATCGCTGCATATATCATGTGGCTCCTAGCCATATCTCCTACAGTAGGCTCTAAAACTATAGTGCCACATCAAATAAATAATAATAAAGTAAATTAAATGCGGTGGTTGAATGGGAGTTGCATGTGCTAGAAATTTCGTGTGGAAGGAGTTCTAGAAAGGTATGGGAGGATATTTATCCATGTCATTTTCCTTGCATAATGGTACATGTTATTTATGTGAGCTCCAAAGGAATTTAACACTCTTAAACCCAATTTAGTGCTATAGGTTTAGTAGTAATTAGATAGTTATAGCGAGTGCAAACACTAGTTGTAAAGTTAAAAAAATATGGTTCTTTTCTTGAAACATGTTAGGTTTTAGATGAGTAATCCATCAAATAATGCTTTATGCACTGTGGATCTCTTTATTTTCTAGTAGTTTTGAATACCTTTTGAAAAATGTGTGGGAGGTGGAGGATTTCTTAGGATTTTTGCAAATTATTTCATTTTTATTTCGATCTTGTGGTGGTAGGGAACTTGACTAGAAGAGATGTTTGGACACTGCGTTGGGTGTAGGAGAGGTTAAAGTGTGAAGGAGAACACGTGCATATTTGATGGCATGGATGGGGTGCTTAAAGTTTTATTTTGCTGGAAAACATGGAAGAACTTCTATCTCCTTCCATGAGTGTTGGACCGTTGTGGGTGGACAATTTATCTATGTTTCCAACCTCTTAATGGGACTATGGGTGTGGCCAGGGTTGGAAGCTCTCTGCCTTTCTAAATAAAATGGGATTCCCTTTTGTTACAACCTCTACACCAATGCCTGGTCTCTTATTACCTTTGGCTAGTGATGGAAGCTTTGATGTTGTGTTACAGCCTTATTATGTTGTCCTATGTATAGCTATGCAAGTTTTGTCTCTTCCATTTTTCCCCCTACGCTAAAAGGAGATGTGAGTACATCCTAGCCATTGTTAAAATAGGATCTTGGACCTACATCTGCTAATGCATTAGGGAGAATGGGAAGGGGGTTTGTCATATGTTTTAGTTATAAGTGCACTGGTAGATATGTTTGGAGAATGTGGAAGCATTTTGTAAGGCATGTGAACTGGTCACAAAAATTCTGAAAGAAACGTGGGCATCCTCATGTTTTTGTAACTATTTCACTAAATGTAAACCATCATAACATAAATAAAGAAAGGAAATTATGTTTGATGTTGATGTTAATCCATTTTTATGGACCATAGACAATTCCCCACCAAATTTGCGATAAGGTATTACATGGAAAAGTTAACCTCTTATGACCATGTGGCAATGAGTAGGTTGGTGGGAAAAGATTTACATGAAAATTTGTTGAAGAGATAATTGGTTTGCATGACAATTTTATCATTATGTTGAATTTTTCAAAGGTATTCGGTGAGAAATTAGAATATTATTGCAATGGGTTATAAGGTTTGAATGACCAATGTTGGCAATAGAATATTGTATTCAATAAAAGGATAATGGAAAAGGATATTTTTTCATCCCCGCCGTAGTGGGTGTATTCCCTATTCCATGTCGGTGAAAGAAACCTGAGACGGTGATCGTGATTATGAAATAAGTGGATGAGAAAGTATAATATGGTGATGGGAATAACCACTTTGTAAGAAAGGATTCTTGACACACCTCTGTAATAATCTTTGAATAAAATGCAATGGCGAATGGTGGATGTGTGCAACCGTTTGAAAAAATTCCTAGCTATGATGCGAACTAAGTTCCACAATGTTTGACCAACTTCGTTCCTCCATGCATGTCATCTCTCCTTATCTTTCATTATTCATATCCTTTATTTTTTCATTTGCAACAAAATAAACTTTTAAACCATAGGATTTAGCGTACATGGGATTGTTTTAAATAAAATTGTTTTAAGAAAAAAACATTCTATCGTAACTTACGAAATCCAAATATTCCTTTGTAGACAACCATGTGACTTAAACCCTCATTTTGAGATGATTTAGAAAACATCTTGAACAAACTAGATTGTTATAGTAACCATTTTTATTAACAAGTTGAATTTGAGTTCCCTGTAAATGAGTTGACCACTCCCTTGTTAAAACAATTAAATTATGATTTTGGAGACTCGTAAAATAACCTTCGTAACTCCGGAAAGGATATGTTAAGTTTCCTATGTGTACGTTTTTATGTGAGGAGTCACTTTAATCCTTGAATCAACCTTGAGTGATCGTCTGTGATCTTTTTGACGCCCTTCTAGGAGCCATATTACACCGTTTTGATTTAAGAAGTTTGCTTAAATTAAAAAGTTGGGTTTCGTATCGGCTTTCCATTTGAATCTCGGAAAATGAAATGCATATCCGACTTTGAAAACCTCTATTATTTTAACTAGAAAATTTCTTGGAACCTTTAGTTTGGGGAAAAACACTCTTCTTGATAGTTTGGTAAAGACATTTTATAGGCGTCTAGTCGTAGTTTTCTTAGGTCAAACTAGACCAATTATGAGCGGTGGCTCCAAAAAACTTGTCGTCGTTTGATAACCTTTTTCTAGATCTCATTCCCATAGACTTTGGATCCTCCATATATAGTGGAACTTGTAGGAATTTTATTTTTGTGTGTTCATCAATTGAACGTTATCTTTAGAGGTGGTTTTCTCGAACCCTCGAGCTAACTTTTGATTATTTACATCTAGGTCAATCATAACCAATGGCCTTGGAAAAATGGCCGCCAATTGTAAACCATTCACTAGTTCTAAATTTGGTCAGTTCTTGTGAATTCTTTATGTATAGTAGGGCACGCAAAAATTTACCCATTGTGTGTTTGCTCATCATAAGACAACTATTGAAAGTGGTTTCTTAGCCTTCAAGCCTAAAATGGCCATTTTTGACAACCAATGGGAAAATGTAAAAAGGAATTTGTAGTTAAACCCATCGGGTTACCAAATAAATGTGGAAACTTGTTGACACTTGTCAATAAATATTTAAAACTCTACTGTGTGACTTGTGTGAAATTGATCTTTTAGAAAATAGTGTTTCTCTCTTTTCGCTTTTTGTTTCTCTCTCATTGGTTAAGAAATGAAGTGAGCTGAAATGAAATAAATGTGTCTTTAACCCTCTCCTTTAAAATGAAAATTATTAATATTATTATGTAAATGAGAAACTAATTATGTTAATTATGTTAGATTAGGTGGATATCTTGTGCACAATTATTTATCACTGATTTCATGCTCACATGGTTTTGTAGGATGCAAGAAAGATGATGAAAAGGCATTGTGTAATTCATTGTTTATTATTGTAATTTTTATAGGTCAGTGTAAAATGTATATATGTATAATGTAGTTCCATGTTACAAAAATTTATATTTGAAATTCGCTAATATGTATGAGATGCTAGTTTTAGGGATGCCTTGGAAAATGTGCATTTAATCATAGGTTTAATTTTGATTCATATTTACATATGGGAAAAGAGGGTTGGATATGTGTATGTTAAATGAATTTGAATTTAAAATATTGTAGTGCATTTCCAATGTTCAATAGATGATTAATTAATTAGTGTGTTGTATTCTTACCTTGTAAATGTAATAAAGAGATCTAAATGAAACACTCAACCTTAGTATAAGACTCGTGTATAACTACCTTTCTTGTGTGAATCCTTTTAGTGTGGAAAACTAAAACCTTAGGATAATCTTCAATCATCACACTTGATGTAACCTTTTGGATTAAGTAAACAAGATTCCTAGTTTGAATTATCTTCATAGTCGGTATTTTTAGCGACATCATCGTAATCATGACGGTTAGGAACAATATCGTCAAACTTTATCTGGAGTAAGTAGAACTAACACTTCCTTAGTATCCTAGTGGAATACCTTGTCTTACAAAGTTAGATTTAGAATTAAATTTCTTCATCCAGGAATTTCTTGTGGGATCCAAATGACACAATGGAGCTAGTGAAATAGTTGTACTATTACTTAAACTCTTGTTAATGATCTCTTTAGATCCTCTCAACTAAATGTGTTACCTTGGCTAGTTAAAGTATAGTGCCTGGGTCCTTTGTAGAGGCTTGATACGAGGTAGATCCTTGAGTGTATATCGGAATTAATCTAAACCATAGTTGATTTAGAGGTTAATTGGTGTGTAGAAAATTGTAACTCCTTGCAATTGAAATTGAGTTCAAAGATATTGAATTAAGAGAAACCAGAAACGAAAACTTGTTTCTATAATTTTCCTTCTTATGTCACTTAGGACATTAAGAATAAAATAAATTTCTCATGTGGAATCGTGAAATGTGGAAACATGGGATCTCACTTTGAAAAAAAATCACTTGTGGTTCGTGTATGGTTCTAATGCTTCCAATCATGTACTTCTTTAAGATATTAGACAAGTACTTTCATAACTCTTTTGTTATAAAGTTATGTTTTTAATGATACCATATTGCAATGTTAGAGTAAAGCATATAAGAGTAAAATGAGATTCGAGGTTAGGAATAATGTCACTCTTGGAGTCCTTGTAACTCAATTATACATTTACTTGTGTTAAAAAGAATATGAATTGCCTTGGTGTGATCAAACTTTGAGAAAACAAAAGATATATATAAATCTAAATAAAATTTCTTGATGTGGAAATTTTGAATGGATTCAACAAGTTTTTGAACTATTTTAACTATGATGGGAAATAAGGATACTGTGATCGAAAAATGTTTTGGAAAAAGGTATCTTGAATCTAAATCTTCCTCAAATCCTAAGATTTATGTCTTGACATCACGTCGATTCACTATTGTAGTAAGGGTAAAATTTAAACATTGAATAAACGTTTGAGAAACATAAGCTTAACATAAGAATGAGCGAATTAAGAACTTGGTATGCAATTTGAAATATGACAAATAATTATGTAAGTTATGGAGATTTTCGTAAGAGATAAAGAGCCAACTTAAATGGTTAAACTATAAGTTGATTGTGAAATGAATTTAAGAATCTATAGGTGGAAAAAGAATAAAATTATCCTTGCACAATAATGTTCTTGGAATGTTTATCGTAACTAAGATGTAATCATGGTAATGATGTGTTGAGGGTTTTCAATCCTTGAGCCCCTTTTTTGTGGTTTGGTCATTGCTAGCATTCGTTCATTGGGGAAAGTATGGAATTGACATGTATATGGTGTTGTCATGTGTTTATGTGAATCGATGACTTTTTTAAGTGTAAGTGTCTTATACGTTGTTGAGTTTCTCTACTTGGAGCCCTTATGGTGTTGTGTAGTGAGCAATGTTAGTAAAAAAAAATTATCCTGTTATTTTTTACTGTTATATTTGTGTGTGTAAAATGTGGGCATTACACAGTATCGTGAGCGGAGGTTCATTCTCTCAAACCTCTGGGACAGATTGGAGTAGTGATGATTTTTCATGGTGGTGGTGGATATTGGAAGAGTAATGTGATATATGTTGTAATGTGAACAACGTTGTAATTGTGATATTATGAACACACATGTTGTGCATGTCACTTAGTGCATATTTGTTATCATGTTGATGTGCTTGTGATAAAATTATTCTCTCTCCTTTTCATGGATTCAATGAGGATTTTATGTGTGATGTGCCACCTTGGTGTATATGAAAATAATGTTTTTATGGATTGTGTAGTTTTAGAGGTTCTTGTTATTCGTGGTATGTGGGTGTGTTGATGTATTGCATGACATAATTGGTATATGGTGAATTGGATTGTATCATGATGTTGTCACCGTGTTATGATGAATTGTGTGTGTCACCATGTTATATAGAAATTAATTTTATGTTGCAATGTGTGTGTCACCATGTTATATAACAATTAATTTTATGTTGTAATGTTAACTAATATCAAGAGAAATTTTTTCATGGTTGCTCCCTTTGTTGTCATGGCTCCTCCTCCTCATCCTCTTCCAAAACCTATGAATAAAAAAAAGAACAAATGAGGTTGTTTGAGGAAAACAAGAATTAAAAGAGAATCATAAGGAAATTTAGGAAACCTAAATCTAAGGGCTATGATAGATCCAATCCTATGGCCCAAATTAAACCCTACCTCACTTAAGTGGGAAGATATTTTGTGGGAATGTAACTTTAAAATAAAAAGAAATAACATGGGTAATGGGGTGAATGGGGCCACTTAGTGGCTAGGTAAAACAATTAAACCTTTGAGTTAGAAAATAATATAACCTTGGTACTTGATAACTAATTTAACTAATGGGACTTAGTAGATGTTTTAAAATGTAAATATAACTTAGGAAGTAAATTATAATATTTAATTATTAATTTAATTCCATTGTTCATAAGCTTGTGTAGAAATCCCTAACCGAGAAATTTATTAAGTGTGAAAATGCCTAACCTTGCTAAAAGTTTTAAATAAAAATATATAAATTATGTAAACTTGACTATTAATTTATTAGTTCTCTTTGTTTTGAGGGTAGAAATTTGTGGGTGTTACACTTGGTATCAAAGCCGTGGGTTCAACACTTGGACTCGAGCACACTTAGAAACATGAGACACAACAAGAAAACCTAGAACACATAACATTATATGATGTTTTAAAACATAGAAAACTTAGAAAACTGAAACAAAGCCTAGATGATGATAAACTAACTCCCGTCTTGGTTTGTGCAAGAGGCATGGACTAGATGAGGGGTCCTTTCACATGAGCCTAGATCTACCACCCCGATCAGGTAGTAGCAACCATATTACCTCAGATACTTCAAACACTATAGGATGTTAATGCCACTTTACGCGGAGGATCTTTAGGAGGGCGACCTAGCAGACATGACAGAGATCCATCAATAGAGGCTTGTGCACCTCCATATCACAGTGCCAAGGATAGGGTAGAGCACTCCCACACAGAGTCGAGTTGGACATGAGTCACCACCTAGAGAGCACAAAGATAGAGCTTTGGGACACAGAGAGATAGATCTAGGATCCCTAGGCTGAGGGATGTTCTTGTAGAGAGACCTAGGGGCCGATCATCGATAACGGAAAATCACATCAAACATATATTGAGTTTACACCCGCCACATTTTTTTGGAGACATGGGAGGATTTTAGGCCGAGGCATGGTTGGTTATCTTGAGAAAATGCTTCAAGATATTTCCTTGTACTAGCAACACGAAAGCTCATGTTTCTATCCACCTTCTGAGAGATGGAGCCGGAGTTTAGTAGAGGACTTAGGAGTACAAGCTTCATGTAGATTTTGAGATAATCACTTGGGAGCTATTTGAGGAATGCTTCAGGAGTAGATATATATCCAAGAGATTCATCTACCAACAGATTGATGAGTTTTATGATCTACAATAGGACTCCATGACACTGACAGAGTATGAGGGTCAATTTTTGGATCTACTTCAGTATGTGGATTACATGAGGACGAGCAGGTTAGAGTTCACATGTTCATCAGGGGCCTGAACTTAGACTTGGGTGGGGAAATGCGCATTCATTTCCCACATATACTATCGAGGATGTGGAGAATGCCTATATTGCATATGAAACAAGGGGGAACAATCAAAATGCTTGTGACAGAGTGAGGATCCATATACAAAAGTTATAGGAAAGTAGTTCAAGGGGATCAGATTTTCCTCCTCATGGTGGACACACTTCAACATATTATTCCTTCAGGACTCCTCCTTAGCAACAACAATATACTCAACCACCCTTTTTGCCTCCACAACACCATGATGCTCAGAGTGAATATAATATGGAACCTCAAGCTAGGGGGCCAATAAGAAGCATGCTCTACCTCGAGCACAGTTAGCAGGAACACATCCACCGCAACACCCACATAGATCTATGATAGGATCATCATGCTCTAAATCATGGACTAATAGGCCACCGGGAGGAGTATCTACTCAGTGGAGAGGACCAGGTACTTGTTATGGGTGTGGTGTACATGGTCATCATTAGAGAGAGTGCCCTCGAACCCTGCTAATTAGGGTAAAGCACTAGTTTCTGAGCCTACGGTTGGTGACATGGCCATGAGCCATAGGATCTATGTTACGGTTGAGAACCGGAAGGTAGAGCACTAGGGCATGGTGATAAAGACTACATGTGGCATTGGTTGTATTTCTATCCTTATCTTATTTGATTCAAGCTCATTAGATTCTTTCATTTCTCCAACTTTTTGTAGAGAGCGATGCAAGATGGTGGCAGTTAGGCAAGGCCTTAGTTGAGATGTTGAGATGGCTTCTAGAGCCAAACTCTCAGTGGAATCCTTAGTTAAGGAGTGTATAGTGGACCTAGGACCCTTCACCATGACTTTGGATCTTTGTATCCTTCCCTTGGGTTCATATGGAGTTATCTTGGGCATGGATTGGTTGTTTGCGCATAGAGCTAGAGTTTATTGTTACAACAAGGTTATATCTTGTGTAGACAATTTAGGAGTGGAGTTAGTGATTGTTGGAGTTAGGAGACCCATCTCTATTTGCACCATATCCATTATGTATCTGAAGTAGTGTGTGTGCGATGAGGTTGTTAGTTATTTTCCATCACTGTTAGTGACCAATCAGAGGATGAGACTCATGGACCGTCACTTGATGACCACCCCATTTTGCAGGAGTTCTCTGATGTCTTTCCTAAAGATTTTTAGGGTTATCACCCCCACGTGAGATCGAAATTCATATTTATTTAGTTCTAAGAGCGAATCCTATCTCACACGCACCATATAGGATGACCACACTTGAGCTATGTGAGCTCAAGTTGTAGTTGGAGGGCCTTCTTGAGAAAGACCTAATCCATCCTAGTGTATCTCCTTGGGGTGCACCAGTGATCTTTGTGAAGAAAAAGGATGGATCTCTGCATTTGTGTGTGGACTACAGGTAACTGAACAAAGTAACGATCAAGAATCATTACCCCCTTCCACAAATAAATGATTTATTTGATCAAATGAAGGGAGCCACTATATTTTCTAAGATTGATCTTAAGTCAAGCTACCATCACCGAGGATTATAGAGGTAGATATCCACAAGACAAATTTCCGCATGAGATATGGCCACTATGAGTTCACGGTGGTACCTTTTGGTCTGATAAATGCCCTTGCAGTATTCATGAGTTTGATGAATGGGGTGTTTAGGATGTTTTTGGATCGCTTCATGCTCATATTTATTGATGACATTATGATATATTCAAGTATGCGTGAGGAGCGGGGAGGAGCACCTTCAATAGGTTCTATAGTGTCTTCGTGAGTAGCAACTTTACAAGAACCTAGAGAAGTGTGTCTTCTTCCAGTCAGAGGTTCAATACTTGGGTCACATCATTTTTGGGGAAGGTATCACAGTCGATCCTTCCAAGATTAGAGATATTATGGATTAGCTGCATGCGCAACCAATGTGACTGAGGTACACAGCTTCATGGGGTTTCCAAGTTCCTACAGGATATTTTTCAGGAATTTTCTTGGATTACGCACCCCATCACTTCCCTTCAGTGGAAAGGGAAGAAGTTTATTTAGTCTGATGGATGTGAGAAATACTTCAGTACACTAAATGTATGCCTTACGAAAGCACTAATTCTTGTAGTGTCAGATCCTTAGAGGTATTTCTTTGTCTGTACAGATGCTTCTTTGGTAGGATTAGGGGGTGTTTTGATGCAAGAAGGCCGTGTGGTTTCCTTCGAGTCTCACAAAATCAAGGATTATGATATTAATTATCTAACTCATGACTTTGAGCTTACGGCATTAGTGCATGTTTCAGTGCATTGAGGTCATTTCCTTCTTGGCAGGAGGTTTATTCTTAGGACAGACCATTTGAGCTTACGTCACCTCTTCACGTAAGCCAATCTCAATGCTCATCAACATCATTAGATAGAGTTGATATGTGAGTACGACATGGAGATAGAGCATGTGAAGGGGAAGGAGAATGTGGTTGCAGATGGTCTAAGTAGACGAAGAAATTTATTTATGGCTAATTCAGTGGGTACATATTTACGGAGAAGGATTTTGCTACAACTTCCACATGATAGCTTCTACCTTACAACTAGATCAGAAGTTGGGTCTCAGAGACCCCTTGAGGGGATGTTTTATGGTTTTGCATTAGATTCGATTGACATCTCAGACATAGAGGTCAGATCTATGTACCTAGGGATGGAGGTTTGAGACAAGATATCTTAGCAAAGGCTCATTATGACCTTATTCAACCCATTCGGGGTGAAGAGAATGCACGCCACCTTGAGATAGCTATTCCATTGGAGAGGTCTTTAGAGAGATGTAACTTAGTTTGTGTTGTGTTGATTAGAGTGTTAGAGGGTGAAGGTTGAGCATCAACATCCAGTTGGCCTTCTCTACCCACATGATATACTGGAGTGGAAATGGAACACCATTTCCATGAATTTCATAGTAGGGACTACTGACGTTGAGATACCACCACGATGCCATCATGGTCACAGTGGATAGATTGACGAAAGTGGCTCATTTTTATCTAGTGAAGACTATATATACATCCAATGCGGTGGCACAGTATAATTAGATGATATTTTCAGACTCCATAGGATTATGGGGAGGATTATTTGTGATCGTGATCCCTTATACACCTCTCATTTCGGATTACCATACAGCATGCCCTTGGGACAAGTATCAACTTCAATACAACATATCATCTAGAGATAGATGGATAGACGGAGCGGGTGAATCATATTTTAGAGGACATGCTTCGGATGTACGTTATGGACCATCAATTGAGATGGGAGGAGTATTTTTACCTAGTTGATTTTTCTTATAACAACATCTTTCAGAGTTCTATTAGTATGGCTCCATTTCAGGCACTTTATGGCAAGGAGTGCAAGACACCACTGAGTTGGGACAAATTGGAGGATAGAGTATCTCTTGGGCCAGCTTTGTTACAGGATATGGAGCAACAGGTTGTTTTGATCAGACAGAGGCTTCAGGAGGCACAAGATAGATAGAAGAAATATGCAGATCAGAGGATATTTGACCATAGCTATGAGGTGGGAATGGAGGTTTTTATTCATGTCAAACCTCATAAGATTCATGTCTATTATGGAAAAATCTCTAAGTTGGCTCCTACATTTATGGGTCCATTCAAGATCTTGGAGTGGATTGGTCGCTTAGCTTATCGTCTAGCCTCGCTACCCATCTTGTCTTGTGTGCATGATGTATATCATGTTTTTTATTAGGAGATACATTCCAGATCCATCTCATGTATTGGATTGGACCGAATTGTATGTATAGAAGCGGGGTAGGTGACTATTGAGCTGTGCACATCATAGAGTGCAAGACCACTGGGCCTTAAAAGCCACAAGTTTGACTAGGTGTGAGTCTAGTGGGATAGGTATGATGAGATTGTAGCCACATGGGAGGATGTTACTTTGTTACGAACCTAGTTTCCTCACCTATTTCAATGACTTCCAAGAGGAAGTTGAGTCTAAGGGGATGGGGATGTAGTACCCAATCCTCTTCGACACTATTTTCATTATGTTAATATTACTTTTAGACTTATACTTAGTCATTTTGATAATGATACATTGATCAAGTAGATGATAGACTATGCAGATATTTGGACTATTGATATGTTGTGATTCACATTTTGATTATGATACACTAGATGACATTGGTAGATAGTTCGATATATGTTGATTTGTATTATTGGATTTTATACTGACACGTTATACTCTGGATGTTCTGAGTAGAATTATAATCTCATGGATGTTAGAATAAAATTATTTGATATGTTGATAGATGATAGAATTACTTAATTTCGATGATGAGTATTGATTTTTATATGTATATTTGTCTCGATGTTGTTAATATGGTCATAAGGCTAGAGAGGTATTTTTTTGTTGCAAGACATTTTATCACATACATCGAAAGGGGATAGGGGACAAACCATGGAAGGATGTCGGGTGTTGTGCAACATGGCCAAAATTTGACAACTTGTGTAATGTTATGTTGTGTTGTTTTTGCATGCCTAGTTAGGAGGTTTCCCATGGGGTGACCTCACATGTGTGGCCATGGGGTGAAATGTTTTCCTTTTCTTTTAAATTTTGTGTGTGTGTTTTTTTGTGTATGTGTATTTAATTATTAGAAATTGTAGTCACTTTATTAACAATTATTAATGTGTCTTAATTAGCTAATCCAACTTAATTTGTTAACTAAAATAAAGATGTGACAATTGGATAATTATGAGGGTAGATGGTCCTTGAAATATTGTGGATGTAAGTTAGATTTGTGTTGGTTTGTGTGTTATGTACTCTTCCCCAACTTCAAAATTCGGATTTTGACTTGGGAGGATTTTTTGGAGGCTTGTGGGACAAGCTAAGCTTGTCCCATGCCTCTTAAATTCATCCAAAAACCATACCTATGGTTTGGGGAGTTAATTTTAGAATTATTTATGTATTTTGGAGTGTAAAAAGTGAAAATAATTACACTTTCCTACTTACCACAATTAATTTGTCCTTGGTAGGCATGGTGTGCAAGTTTGAGTGTCTTTTTGGTTGTCATAGTCTTACATGTTCATTTATTGTCTTGGGCATGGTGTTTTGACTTGTGTGTTGGAATGGAGGAATGATGAAGTGGCATCCTACATGGATCCACCTCATCATCCTCACATCTCGTTTCTATTTATTGATGGAATTTGATGGAATTGAGGTTACTTGTTCATTTTCTTTTTTTACACTTTTGGAATTGGGAGCTTGTTGGAGTTGATTTTGGAGTGTTCTTGGCTTGAAGGTGTCAAAAATCTTGTGGAGTGAAGAATCTTGGAAGCTTGATGGAGAGGTAGGATCTCCATCTTTGTTATTTTCTTATTTATGTTTGTAGATGTGAAAATGGTGCTTGTTAAATATTGTATGAGTGTTGTGAATGTGTTTTTGTGTGGTTGGGTAGTATGCCTTAAGAAGGGAGTGGGAGATGGAAGTATGGGACCATTGGGGAGGGAAAAGGGAGTTGTGAGGCATGCATTTTGGAGGGAGTGTGATTGGGAGTTTCACCTATGGGGAGTGAAAAGGAAATCATGGTCATATTTTGCATACTTGCAAGGGGAGAGATAAGGATGTTTTGTTGTTTGTATTGTGCACATGGAGGCTTTGGGTGAAACTCCTACTTCACTTGGGAGGAAAAAGGAGGTGGTTCCCATATTCCTTGCTCTTTTTGGTTTGATATCAAACCTATATGTGTGAGAAAGTTATAAAATTTGTATTGTGATCCTATTTTCTGAAATATTTAAAAATGCAAGATTGAAGCTAAAAGTTGAAGGAAGACATGAAATAAGAATTGAGTTTTGTCCTTTTTGAATAACCTCTATGTTGTATCTAATCATATTATTATTCCCACTTGGAGTGGAAGTTTGTAACATTTGTATGATTGAAGGAAAGTTGTAATATTTCATTTATTCCAAACTAAAATGAGTTAGTGAATGTAGAAAGATATCTTGGTTGCTTATTGTACGTACCCAAAATTGTAGGGTACCATACCACCGAACAATGTCACACATGCCCCAATGATGATACAGGTCACCTCGTAAGGTGTTCGGATCTAGAGAAGCTCACGAAGTATATGTTAGCATCCCAAATGCTTTATCCATGTTCCTTGTGCTTTGTTTTATTCCTCTGCCTTTCTTTTCTTAGCGTTTTGACTTTTAGTCACAAAACCGCTACCCTGTCAAGGTGGCGGTCCTGTAACCGCCGCCTTGCTCAGGGTGGCGGTCCTCTAACCGCCACCCTGCTCGAGGCGGCGGTCCTTCACGCGTTTTCTAGCACGTTCTTTTGATCATGACTTGCGTAATTTTTCAACTTTCACCAGCTTTTCTCAACCGCCTTGGCTTGTATTAATGTTTTATGTTCCCTGGAATAGTGTTTCTTCATTGTTTAATGGTAAAAGAGTTCTAATAGGTATCACGTTTGGGTGAATGTGAAATCTATAAGTATCCAACTTTTTTTCAAGTAAATGGCCCTTCAACTTCTCATTTCCATTGTTTAGTCTTTCAAATTCTTGCTTATAATTCATGTTGTTCTCATATTTGCATCCATGCTAGTTTTTTTTTCTTTGTTAGAAGCCATTCGATATTCTTACTTCATCCTGTTCATTGTTGTTCATACAAACTAGTTTAGAGAAGAGTAGTGTCATTTGTAGATTGCATCCATTAGAGTTGCAGGTTGTGTTCTTCGTAGAACGTAGATTCTAGAATCTCTCGGTACACTTGCGTTGTATTCCCAATAAATCCCGCTTGGAATTGCATATTCCAAGCTCTTTCACTGCGATATCCCTCTCCTACTCGCATTGTATTCGGTCTATATCCAAAGTTGCCATTGTTCAAAATACCTTCTTCGTTAATGCTAGCATATAGTTGCTCTTCTGGATTCATGTGAACACAAAGGAATGAGAAGATCATTTTGAGGGGGACAAAGTCATACACTCTTTGGATTTGCCACGATCTGCAAATTCTAGGTTTTATCTATCAAAGTTATAGTTAAAAAAATATCAAATAGAGTAGTGAATTATTTCATTTCATTAAATTTCACTTTTGATATTGCCAGGAAGTCATGTGTTGATTGATATTTTCTAAGAAACTATGATTCATTCCTCACTTTTGAGGTAGGATCGAGAGTCTTTTAATTAAGTTAATCAGCTATCTAGTTATTTAGGATAAACTCACAACTTGCACAGCAAGTAGATACACCGGGCTACCTTGCTTGTTTTAATTTTGTTATTAGTTTAGTTGTCATTTTCTAAATATATTAGATTAGTTTCTCCTTCAATTTTTTTAAAATTCTATCAAAAATACAAAAATAGAGGAATATATATATCTTGTAGATATATCTTGCATAGTAAATTTATTTTGTTTCAGTTAGGTTTATATTGATCTTGCATGGAAATCACGGGACCTAGGGAGCCCAGGGAATACGTTTTTGAGTCAATCATGCCTCAACCAAATCTCATTGTAGAATTAGCCGACATAGATTAAAATCTCGAATTCATGTCTTCGAAAAACAAAAAACCTACAAGAAATTAGCACACAACTAAGAGGATTAAACATAGAAGATGAAAAAGCACACACATTCTGGTCAAATCAACCAAATTATAGACTACCTTGATAGATATCCATATGACTGTAGAAGGACCTGAAAGAGAGAAAACATTCAGTTGTGATCCACTAGTCACACAGCTAGACGCAGGAGACCTCCTCATTGATATAGACACTATCTTACGTATCAAGTTGCGTAACACACATTAGGTACTCGAGAAAATTGTTCAACTCCTAGTTCTAAACGTAGAGGCCAAAAAGGCATATGACTATTGGATACTCAAAATCAGGGGTTGACTCTTCATATGACCATAAGAGGTCCACAAAAATCACGAGCTTACGGTTTGTAATCCATAGGTCCCACAACCCAATGAGCCTACAAATCAATCCAACATTGACAATGGTTTACGAACATTAGTATTTAGGTCCTCTCCACTCCCACCAGACATTATCACACAACTCTCATTATTAAATGTAGCAGCTAATCAAGCTAAAGATTTCTGGACTAGACCAGAGAATCGTCCATAAGGCACCAAAAGATCCACTACACATTTAGCCATTCTGTTTTCATAACCTTGTCGGAGACATATACGAAGCACCCATAGGTTATCTTCCACGTATCCCACAACCCATAGATCGGATCATGATAGAGCTCGATATTGATTGGAGCCTTCGAGTAGCTATCCTCGCTAAACGATCTATCACACCGGTTCAGGTTAGGAGGGCCTTCTTTGCCTTAGATTTGTAGATCCCGCTATTGCGTTTTGAAGACATAATATTACCTAACTATCTTATCTACATCCCACATGTATTCCATCCCCACCGGTTGTCTCGGCACGACCTCGGGAGGTCGGGTGCGAGGAAGAGTTACTTATAGATTCTCATGCTCGTATGTTACTTTTCCATCGTACAAAATTAGCAAACCCGACGTGAATCGTACACGCAACCTTCGATTCGAGTCTTATTTCTACTTGTTCTTCCAATTAGTATACTTTTCATATTTTCCACCACATTGGCCTTCACATCAACTTTACCAACAAAATTGGTGAAACTTACGTGAAAGGAACAATTGCTTCACTTTCACACTCTTCTTTTAGTTTTATCCACCTTCACTTCTTCCCATTATTTTGTGGGTATTTATATACCCCCCGAATATGTCGGGATATGATGCATATGGCAGACCTCTCCTAGGTCTTGAAGCATACTACGATCAACTAAATAGACAACCATCACCCTCACTCTCAGCATGGGGTGACAACTATTCAACTAACCGGTTTTCAACACAAACTCTACCTCAAAGGAATAGATATAGTTCTTATTTCCAAATAGAGGAGTTGGATCAGCTCACTCAAATGCAACAACCAGAGCCTTTAGGCTCAAACAATATGATGCTCACTAGAGAATCTGGTTCATCTCCTCAGGTGTTTCTTAGACCACAAATTAGTAGACAGTCAGATCTATATCTATTGTTAGATGACGAATACTTAGCACGCTATGCTAGGAATGAACAACGCTCTAAAAATATGTACTGTCTATAGGAGGTTTGCAAACACAACCTAAGGTCTCGCTCCCAAGAAAACACCCCCATCCCTCCACCTATAGGAATTTCCCTTGGTGAAACTTGGCAAGGCACCGATCAATTCATAGCGGATATCATATGCCTATACAATCGAAGGTATACAAAAAACACCACTAAAGCAAAATACCATGTCTTCACCAAACGAGGTCATCTCAGCCTTAGTTGAGAAGGTTAGAGGGTTGGAACTTGCTCAAGCAAGTCAAAATTCACAATTCATGCAAGTAGGAACTTCCAATCCTCCACATCATCCTAGCCAAGTAGACCTCCTCATAGGAATAGGCACATTGGGCATGCCTCCTCAGTATTCACAACAAACACCAACTAGAACCACGTTTTCTAATGCCACTCCAGTGGAAAATATGATACCTCCCGGTTTAGTACAAAATAATCCATTCTTGAGCAATGCTCCTCCATACTTAAACATGTATTCCAAATCACCACAAGGAGATATGTTCTCTTCTCTGGCATGTTCACTCAACCACAAGGATTCCCTTATGCCCCTACAAATACATATGCTATGCCATATCAACAACCCATTCCACCTCCCCCTCGTGAAACAACATCAATGGTTTGAAACCTATGCGATAGGGACTTATTCAGAATATTTGAAAGAACCTTTGGACTTCACCATATGAAGCGTCATGCTTCCAAGACCTCTCCCCGATCTACCCAAGTACAAAGGAGAGGGAGACCTGAATGCACATATTAAGGCTTATGCCACAGCCATTCAAGAATTGCTCCCTTGGGATGGAGTTGTTGCTAAAATATTCCCGAAAACTCTAGAGGGTATCACCCTCGATTGGTATTCTGAGAATACACAAGCCTCAATACATTCATTTAAAAAACTTGTTTCAGAGTTCATTAAGGCGTTCAACATGAACAAATTGTTGAGAACATGAATTAGGGAATTCTTACATATTAAGCAAGAACACAATGAATCTGTTGCTCATTTCATCCAAATATGGCATACAATCCTCTATTCTTCAGCAAGTGCTCCAAACATGGATTAGATGGAACTATGCGATTTATTCCTTCATTCTCTCAGCAGAGAGATAAAGGAAGAAGTCTAGAAGTTCCCACTAAGAACTTATGATGAAGTGCTCGAGAGCACTCTCTGAATAGATCAAGCTACAATAGATAGCGGTCGCAAGACATATGGAATAAATGGGAGGTTAATCATCCCCAACCAAAACACTATGACTTATCCTACTACCACAAATGCTAATCAAGGACCTAAAATCCTTAACAAAAACTACGGAGTGACAACAGATGGAGTAGTGACCGACTGACTAAAAAAGCAAATGTTTTAAATGTTTGACCACCGATTAACAACCAACGAAACAACATTTTAACCCTAACAATCAATGTGGTGGATTTTAATCATCCCCAACGACAACAACAAAAAACAACAACGGAAGATCCAGACACAGGGTCCAAGTCAAAACTCAACTGGATATCAAAACCAAAACCAAAGACAACAAACACAAAACTTTAATCCTAATATTCAACAGTTTAATCAGAGTTTTGGACCACAACACGTGCCAAACCAACAACCTAGGAATTATAATCCCAACTCGTATTGTGGTTTCCACAAAATTCGAGGCCATGACACCAGAACTTGTCACGATTATAATAAGTTCATGCAACGTTTTCCAGAAGAACAAAGATAACTCTTCATAGATATGTTCTTAACAGATTCTGTGACACCTATGCCAAATACTTTCACAGGGGTAGTTTCCCCTCAAAATGCACCTCTTAAGATCTTCAATGATCCACTTGCAAATCACAATAACAATAATAAATTAAATCCGAATGGGATGAACGAATGTGTAATGACAGGAAATAACGATCATGAAGCCTTAACTTCACTAAGTCCACCTCGCACCATATAATTAGGAAATCATCCATGAACCAAGATAGTTGGTCTAGTGGAGTTATATACTGAGCTGCACGCGTGAGAAGCCATAACAAGAACACGAGAATATTCTTCTCAACCAAATCCAATCTATCCACTAGAACTAGATAACATTCAACAAACATTGGTAAAACCTATAGGTGCTTATGATTTAATTAATGACTTAACAAAGACCTTCTCTCACATCTCCTTTTTGGACTTGTTGAAAAACTCTCCTACCCATAGGGCTGCTCTTTTAGAAGCACTAGGTTTGGGTCATTTAACTAACATCATTCCACCTCCGAAAACACAAGTAAACCATATAGACTTCGATATCCACCCTCTAAGGCGTTAGATAGGGATACCGAATTTATATTTGACATAAAAAAATGCCAACAGATGCTGAAATTGCACGCAAAGGTGATCGGCCTTACATTTACAGTGTGGGTTTACAATAATTACGTTAAACACGTAATGGTTGATGATGGTGCAGCGATTAACATTATCCCCTTCTCTTTCCTTCAAAAGCTAGGATATGGAGAAACCAAACTATTCCACAACAAGAAATACACTAAGAGGTTATGATAGCCTTAAAGCTACTTCAATCGGGACTATAATACTACCACCACCTTAGGACCCAAGACAATCCTCACTTGACTTTTATATCATAGATCATGAAACCAACTATAATATGATCCTCGGTCGTCCATGGATACATCGCATGAAAGCAATCCCTTCTATGTTATTCTAGGAAATAATATTCTTACACCTAGGAAAGATATTCGTCGCAAAAGGTGACCCAAAACCATTCGACATACACCTAGCAGACCTGAAGAAAAGACCAGGCATTCACTCTGAGTTTGAACTCCCAAAAACCAACTTAACAAACCAATCGAATCAAAACCGGAAGAAAAATTAATACCTACAATAGAGCTAGAAATTACGAACCTAGTCAAGGGCATCCCACCCTCAGAATGAAGCTAACGTTGTAGAAATAGTGTCATTAGGAACTATTGCAAAAAAATTTGAGTTCTTTGCAACAAGATCTACCAATTTTCCTACCATTTGATTCCGCAAGTACGAGACGTACCCTAGGAGTTGGTTCTCTTCCAGCAGAGGAACTTTGCATGGTAGAAGTAACTCAAACAGAAGAAAGAGATGTAAAGAATGTCCCAACATCCATCTTTCCTAATAAGTATTGGACTCTCCACTTCGATGGAGCTAGATGCTGCTATGGAGACGGGGCGGGTGTGATCTTCACTTCCCCTAAGGGAATGATCCTACCTTTTTTTTTAAAGTTGAACTTTGAATGCACAAACAATAGCATTGAGTACGAAGCCCTCCTCCTTGGCCTCATCATAGCCAAAAGGATTGGTATTAATGATATCAGAGTGTTAGGAGACTCACAATTAGTTACAAACCAAGTCTCTGAAGTATATGAGACTAGAGCTGAGCACTTATAGCTCTATAAAACAACGGTATTAGATCTAAGAAAAGGATTCGACTTCATATCCATTGAGGCAATCCCACAAGAACAAAAACTTCTCGATTCAATAGCAACCTCATCTTTGCGTTTTACCCCAAGTAATGAGTTGGAAGATACAAGTTTCAAAGTATCACTTCGTACTAAACCATTGGTGAAGAAAATGTCAACGAACCCTCTTCTAACACATACAACTGAGAATGAATCTTCTATCTTACATCATGTTGACAGTGATAAAGTCACTCTCAAATATCTAAACACTTATGCAGAGCTACACCTTGCTCACCCTATAGTTGATCTTTCCCTAATACCACACTCCTCTTCCTACTTTAGAAATCCCATGGCGAGCTCCCCCCAAAAGAATCTTGATATTTATGAGATAGAAAATGGAGAAGACTTGGAACTACCTCCAGCCCCACCTGAATTTGAAGAAGGTAACGCTTATTTGATAGAAGAAACAATTGACATAAACATTGGAACGGAGAAAGAACCAAGAATTTTGAAGTTGGGATCCTCGTTAACTCTGAAAGAAATAGAAATACACACCCAAATCCTCAAAGAACATCAAAAGGATTTTGTATTTAATTATAAAGAAATGACAGGTATTGCACCATAAGTTGTGGTACATAATCTTGTCACTAAACCGGGTGTGAAGCCAATTAAACAAAAATCAAGACCAATGAAACCAAAAGTAGCTCTCATGGTAAAAGAAGAAGTGATGAAGCTTCTCCAAGTAGGATTCATCAAACTAGTTGATTATTCACAATGGGTATCTAATATCGTCCCTGTTCTAAAAAAGAATGGGAAGATACACATTTGCATAGATTTTTAGGATATTAACAAAGCTTGTCCCAAGGATGATTTCCCATTACCATCCATTGATGTCATCGTTGACGCAATAGCTGGATTTGAGCTTTTGTCTCTCATGGATGGGTTCTTAGGATATAATCAAATCAAAATATCTAAACAAGACCAAGCCAAAACCATGTTTATAACTCCTTGGGGAACTTATTGTTATGTTGTCATGCCATTTGGTCTTAAGAATGCCGCTACATATCAGCGAGCAATGACTTATATATTCCATGATCTTATCCATAAAATTGTGGAATCATATGTGGATGACTTGTTGGCCAAGGCCAAGAAGCACTGTGATCACCCGAAGGTGCTCCATATCATCCTCTCACGACTAATTGAGTATGGTGTCACATTAAACCTAGAGAAGTGCATTTTCGGTGTAACAGGAGGCAAAATTCTAGGATACATTATATCTTCACGAGGGATTGATGTTGATCCGGCAAAAATACGGGCTGTTCTTGAAATGATCCCACCTTTAGAAAAATCTGGAATCAGGTCATTTCTCAGGAAACTTGGTGCTATCTGAAGGTTCATCCCAGATTTAAGCTTTTCGATTCATCCAATCAATAATTTACTCAAGAAATATTATAGCAACAATTGGACTGAAGATTGCAATGAGGCCTTGAAGCGATTAAGTGCTTCTTGTTGTCACCACCCATGCTAATTCCTCCAAAGCTAGACCGCCCTTTGATCCTATACTCACGAGCCACTCATGTCTCGGCCGGGCTCGCATCTTTGGTTCAAGAAGACGATTATAAACGAGAATGCGTGCTCTATTTCATTATCCAAACATTTCTCGATTATGAAACACGTTATACATAGGCAGAAAGAGAATGCCTTACCATAGTCTTTGCCACAAAAAATTTGAGACATTACATGTTAAACCAGAAACAAGGGTCATTGTAAAGACGGACCATTTACTGAACATTTCTCACACAAGGATCTTTATCTAAAAAAAAGTTGGCGTTTCATAACCCTAATGGGATAATTTGAGTAAACATTTATAAACCAAAAATCTATTAAAGGAAAATTCATTTCAGGTGGTTAGTGACAATCCACTAGATGGGGATGAGCTGGTAGATCTAGCCTTTCTCGATGAGTGTATATACTTTGTCGGCTTGGACCCCCATTTCTACGTGTCCCCTGGTATACTAATATCATCAATTTTACCATGGACCATACATACCGAAAGTGCCACGTCACAACAAAGAAGGAGGTTACGCATTATTACTGCTAAATATGTTTTTTTAGACCAAGTGCTCTATCGTAGAGCTTTTGACGGCATGCTTCTAAGATGTGTCGACATAGAAGAATCCAAGTGGATTCTTCATGAATCCCAAATTGGGATATGTGGGGGCCACTTCGGTGGTCATGCCACTGCTCGCAAAATACATTAGATGGGCTATTTTTGGCCCACTCTCGAACATGACACAGTGGAATTTGTACGCAAATGCCACAAATGTCAAGAATTCTCTCATGAGATTCACATGTCAACGACAATCCCTGTAACTAATAGTGACTCTGTGGCCCTTCTCCACTTGGGGTCTAGACTTAATAGGGAAATTCTCTCCCTCATCAACTGATGGCCATAATTTTATAATCACAGCCATGGAATATTTTACCAAATGGGTGGAGGCCATGCCTCTCACCACTGTACCAGGTTCGGTGATTGCCAAATTCATTTTGAACCAAATTATCTATAGGTATGGTGTCCCACAAGTCATTATCTCAGATAATGGCACGTCCTTTAAGAATGACAAGGTTTGTGAGTTATGTAGCAAGTTCAAAATAAACCATCACATAGCCTCTCTTTACTACCCTCAAGCCAATGGGCAGGCTGAAGCAACAAACAAAACATTGAAAGCTATTCTCCTCAAAACAGTCAAGGAGAACAAATGAGATTGGCATTTAAAACTATATCCGGCCTTGTGGGCCCATTGAACCTCAATAAGAACACCAACAGAAGCAACTCCTTTCTCATTGGTATTCGGGGTAGAAGCATTTCTCCACTTGAGGTTGAAATACCCAGTCTTCGCATCTCGCTACAAGGGATTCTAGATGAAGAAGCTTATAGGGAGGCACGCCTCTCTCAACTAGAAAGTCTAGACAAGGCCAGGTTAAACACCGAACAACGGCATAGAGCCTATGTTGACCGGATGTGCCAGTAGTATAAAAAAAAAGTCTATGAGCGAGAAATATATGAAGGAGATCTAGTTCTAAGACTAGATAGCTGGATCGATAAGAAAAGCCGACGAGGAAGAAAGTTTTGACCCAAATGGTTGGGCCCATATCGGGTCATGAAAGACTACGGGAATGGTGCGTATCTCTTGTGCACACTAGAGGGTGAGGAGTTCAATGAATCAGTCAATTCCTTGCATCTTAAATGATTTTATGCATGAAGCATCGACACTATTTGTATAATTATATCTACATTACATATTCATTTAGATAGGTTCATTTTGTTCACTCGTTTCATAAAATTTGGTGATCAAGGGACTTATTCTTAAGCAATTCATTACAAACTTCTAATAGTATTGGCAGGAGCATTCAAATCATACTTCTTCATTTTCATAACATCATCAACTATTTCAAAATCATTTCATCAATTAAAGCAAGATATGAAAAAGTCCTAACGGTGGCCATACCAAGGCCTGCATGCTTGTTCTCACTTTTGGTTTCTTCCTAGGATAGGTGTCTTGCCTATGGTCTATTCTAGAAGCTTCATGGTGTCACATCTATCCCGTGTATATATCTCATTGGAAATAAGAACATCCTGACATTTTTCTCAAGTAAGTAGGTCAAATGTAGATCAAACAGAAAATTTTACTTTTACACATTTCCTTTCCCTACCAACCTTCGGTGTTGAGCTTACGTCTCTTACTAATGACGAGAGGGTTGGGAAAGGATTGGAATGCCTTTACTCACCTGTGCCTTGTCCATGGTGATAAGCCCATGTTTCCTACTAGTAGCATGGGGCAAGGTGTAGGGGGTCCGCTTGACAGTAAATGTTGAAATTCATAAGAAAATAGTTCAAACAAACCTTTAAAATCTTGAGTCAAAACAAATGAATCGGATGTCCAAAATTCCAAGAGAGTTCAAAACATTGAAAACCAGATTTTGTCAACGAAGTGGCCATCTACGGATCTAAGTCTGGATAAGGCTGCAAAGCAAGTCTCATTCTAAACTATGGAGTCACTTAAGTAAGATAGGTTTGTAGCATCCTAATTTGGTGCCACCAACTCTTTGTCTATCTCCCATCATTACCATTTCAACACACCTCATAGCTTGTGCCCTTTCTAGCTCTCGGTGGTGAGCCCTCGCATCTTACTTTGGTTGCATGGAGTTAGGAGTGGGGCAAGTTCATCTACTCATCATACCAGTTCATCATCGCATTTTGCCAAAAAAATATGAAGTACCAGAAAATTGCTTATGAAAAATAAAGTTCAAGATCACAAATCTCATCTATGCCTTCATACATCAGCATCACGAAATACAAAAAGAAAATATTTGTGATATTTGTTCTCCATTGCATACATTCTGAAAAGCATATAA
This sequence comes from Taxus wallichiana var. yunnanensis, assembly GCA_018340775.1. Lineage (NCBI taxonomy): Eukaryota > Viridiplantae > Streptophyta > Pinopsida > Cupressales > Taxaceae > Taxus > Taxus wallichiana. The sequence continues at coordinate 782,852,118 of CM031244.1, read as the reverse complement.
AAACAAAAATTTTACAAACATCTAGTATACGTGTGAAAGTGAATCACAAAACTCTAGGTACAAAGAGATCTAGATCCAAAAAGAGATGTCTATATATATAATCAAGTTTTATGTACAATGTCATCATGCACTAGGCATGGTCAAAATGCTCAATGAGCTGAAAAATACAAAAATGGTCGTATAAACAATCTATCAAGAGTCACTACAAAAGGAACCAAGTGGCCTCTCAACCCCTATGAGATCCCTCAGAAGGCACACGATCACGCACAGGACTTTGGCTATCTTTGGCGCTCCCAGAGCGCACCGAGGGCTCGCGGTCCCGAATGGCAGTGTAGCCTCGCTCGAGAGCGGCTCCTCATTAGGTGCTCTGTAGTCCTATACCTAGCTAACTCGGTACGAAGGAAGGTCACCATCTTGGCCACATGCTAGACAGGGGCAAAAACATCGGTATGCCTACCAACTGCTGAAGGCTCCCCTGCATCCGCGGATAGCTCATCATGAGTCTTCTCCATGGGGAGCATTAGGGTGTCAGTACATACCCGCGAATCAAGTCTCACCACTCATCAACGGTCTCTGCTATGAAAGGAAAAACTTGCAGGGTCCTAGAACCGAAGGCGCGAGTCCTATAACCACCACCACCTGCTCGGGCGGTGGTCTGTCCCGTGATTAAAAATGGGTCGCATGCCCTAAAAATGATTTAAAATGCTAAATATCGACCATTTTAGCTAAAACAAAATCCTACCCATTAGGCACCCCCTAAGAGACACATTTAAAACTGAAATTTCTAAAATTGACTCCCCCAAGACAAATATTTTGACATTTTAACATTTTGGGTGCAAAAACGTTAAAACAAGAAGGACTAACTTTGAGATATCGCAGTCGATGTTCTACTCGCAGAGGCATGATCGCTATCTCACTATGAACATTTCGACTATACTCTCATCGAAAACCATCACCGTGGGTCCCAGAGCTCAAAAACTATCAAATCGACACGCACAAATGAATAGGAAAATGGTCATGTTATATATATATATATATATATATAGTGTTTTGACTCATTTTGAATGCCCCTTTCACAGGTTTAGAGCACCGACGGAGGTAAGTTCTCATCCCCATGCAAATGGTAAGTCCTCATTTCATACTAATTTAGTATTTATTTTTCAATTTATTTTATCTATCTGCACTTGAGTCCTCTTTCCATTTTATAGGTAGCGGGAACTCGGATGGTGAAATTTCGACACACGGGCATGTCAGGTATAATTTCTAACTTCCCATTTTGGGACCGCCATACTCGGACCCACCGTTTTATGCCTCTTCATGGTTAAAACGCTTCTCTGAGGGGGCAATATGTATGTACCCAAAATTGTAGGGTACCGTACTACCGAAACGATGTCACACATGCCCCAATGATGATACAAGTCACCTCGCAAGGTGTTCGAGATCCAGAGAAGCTCACGAAGTATATGTTAGCATCCCAAATGCTTTATCCATGTTCCTTGTGCTTTGTTTTATTCCTCTGCCTTTCTTTTCTTAGCGTTTTGACCTTTAGTGATGAAACCGCTGCCCTGTCAGGGCGGCGGTCCTATAACCGCCACCTTGCTCAAGGCGTCGGTCCCAGTAACCGCCACCTTGTTCAGGGCGGAGGTCCTTCACGCATTTTCCAGCATGTTCTTTTGATCACGACTTGCGTAATTTTTCAACTTTCACCAGCTTTTCTCAACCGCCTTAGCTTGTATTAATGTTTTATGTTCCCTACAATAGTGTTTCTTCATTGTTTAATCATAAAAGAGTTCTAATAGGAATCAACTTTGGGTGAATGTGAAATCTATAAGTATCCAAGTTGTTTTCAAGCAAATGGCCCCTCAAATTCTCATTTCCATTGTTTAGTCTTTCAAATTCTTGCTTAGAATTCATGTTGTTCTCATATTTGCATCCATGCTAGTTTTTCTTTTCTTTGTTAGAAGCCATTTAATCTTCTTGCTTGATCTTGTTCATTGTTGTTCATACAAATTAGTATAGAAGCGAGTAGTGTCATTTGTAGATTGCATCCATTAGAGTTGCAGGTTGTGTTCTTCAAAGAAAGTAGATTCTAGAATCTCTCGGTACACTTGCAGTTTATTCCCGTAATAAATCCCACTAGGAATTACATATGCCAAGCTCTGTCACTTGCGCTATCCCTCTCCTACTCGCATTGTATTCGGTCTATATCCAAAGTTTCCATTGTTCAAAATACCTTCTTCTATTGATGCTAGCATATACACGCTCTTCTGGATTCATGTGAACATGAAGGAATGAGAAGATCATTCTAAGGGGACAAAGTCATACACTAGTGGATTCGCCAGCGATCTCAGTAAATTCTAGGTTTTATCTCACAAAGTTTTAGTTAAAAAAGTATCAAATAGAGTAGTGAATTATTTCATTTCGAGTTAAATTTCACTTTTGATATTCTTTGGGGAAAGTTGTGAGGATTGATAGTTTATGAGAAACTATGATTCATTCCTCACTTCTGAGGTAGGATCGAGAGTCTTTTAATTAAGTTAATCAACTATCTACTTATTTAGGATAAACTCACAACTGCACAAGAAAGTAGCTACACCGGGCTACCTTGTTTGTTTTAATTTTGTTATTAGTTTAGTTGTCATTTTCTGAATATATTAGATTAGTTGCTCCTTCAATTCTTTTAAAATTCTATCAAAAATACAAAAATAGAGGAATATATATATGTTGTAGATATATCTTGCATAGTAAATTTATTTTGTTTCAGTTAGGTTTATATTGATCTTGCATGACAATCACGGGACCTAGGGAGCCCAGGGAATACGTTTTTGAGCCAATCGTGCCACAACCAAATCTCATTGCAGCATTAGCTGACATAGACCAAAATCTCAAAATTCAGGTCTTCCGAACAACAACAGACCTACAAGAAATTAGCACACAACTAAGAGGATTAAACATAGAAGATGACAAAGCACACATGTTCTAGTCAAATCAGCAAAATTATAGGCTTCCTTGATAAATATATGTATGACTATAGAAGGACCTGAAAGAGAGAAAACATTCAGTTGTGATCCACTAGTCACACAGCTAGATGCAGGAGACCTCCTCATTGATATAGACACTAGCTTACATATACAAGTTGCCATAACACATGTTAGGTACTCTGATAAAATTGTGTAACTCCTAGTTCTAAACGTAGAGGCCGAAAAGGCATGCGACTACTAGTTACTTGGAATCAGGGGTTGACTCTTCATATGACCATAGGAGGTCCACAAAAACCATGAGCTTACGATTGTGATCCATAGGTCCCACAACCCAACGGGCCTACAAATCAATCCAACATTGATTTGGTTTGCGAACATTAGTATTTAGGTCCTCTCCACTCCCACCAGACATTATCACACAACTCTCATTATTAAACGTAGCAGCTAATCAAGCTAAAGATTTCTGGACTAGACTAGAGAATCGTCTATAAGGCACCAAAAGATCCACTACACATTTAGCCATTCCATTTTCATGACCTTGTCGGGAGACATATATGAAGCACCCATAGGTTATCTTCCACGTATCCCACAACCCATAGATCAGATCACGGTAGAGCTCGATATTGATTGGAGCCTTCGAGTAGTTATCCTCGCTGAATGATCTATCACACCGGTTTAGGTTAGGAGGGCCTTATTTGCCTTAGATTTGCAGATCCCGCTATTGCGTGTTGAAGACATAAGATTACCTAACTAGCTTATTTGCATCCCATGTGTATTCCATCCCCACCGGTTGTCTCGGCACGACCTCGGGAGGTCGGGTGCGAGGAAGAGTTACTTGTAGATTCTCATGCTCGCATGTCACTTTTCCATTGTACACTTACCTTGTTGGAAAGGATTATTCCTTGTGAAAGAAAATGATTTAAAGTCTTGCATTATAAAATAATGATTTGGAAATTTGGTAGTTTTTATAGTTGTATTGTAATGTTATAGTGAAAGGAAAGCTTAAGTTGTTTATTTGTCTAGAAATGAAACTCTCCTAAAGTTGTAAGCATTTAAAGTTGCAATATATATACATGTATATTTGGAAAAAAAAAAATATGTATTGAAAGGAAGTGTGTTGAATTCTTGTTGTTTTTAGTTGGAAAAATGGAATATTTGAAATAGAATGAATTGAAGTAATGTTATACTTAATTTTTACATTTTATTGCAAAGGGAAGAATAGAGATTGAGTTGATGTTATGAAATTGGAATTAGGAAACTAGATATTCTATCACCTTACCAACAAATGAATAGGAGACACCCTCATTAAAATTAGTATTGCATTAAAAATCAACCCAAGAAGAAAAAATATGAAAATAATGTTTTGTTGAAGGTTATGTTTTCAAAGTGAATGAACCATCGCCATGTGCAAGCGAGTGGTGGTTTTAGAACCACCACCCAACATAGAGAAACATTATATAAACTTCACCCCAGGTAGGGTGGTGGTCACAAGACCATCGGCTGCGTAGGGCAGCAGCGATTTCATCACTTTTGATGGAAAAATAAATTTCTATCTGTGAAAAGCCCAGTTTTCAATTTAAGTAAAATCTAAGCTTAAAAATACAACAAGGAACCTTCCAACAACTAGGAATCAACTAAATTTAAAATTTATAGCCTTCCAATCTCCTTTTTATCACCCAAATGTGTAAAACTCATGGATTTAAAAGAAATGGGGTTTCCCAATAGTTGAACTCAAAAACAAGAAAATGATTTTATTAAATAATCAAAATAGATCCATGGAAGGATCTCTACATTTAACAATGGGCAACATTACAATGGAAAATCTTTACAACTAATATCAAGAGAAATTTAGTTATGGTTTCTCCCCTTGCTCTCATGGCTCCTCCTCCTCCTCCTCTTCTAAAACCTACAAATAAGAAAAGAACAAATGAGGTTGTTTGAGGAAAATAGGAATTAAAAGAGAACCATAAGGAAATTTAGGGCAACCTAAATCTAAGGGCTAGGATAGATTCAATCATATGGCCCAAATTAAACCCTACCTCACTTAAGTGGGAAGGTATTTTGTGGGAATGTAACTTTAAAATAAAAATAAAGAACATGGGTAATGGGGTGAATGGGACCACTTAGTGGCTAGGTAAAAAAATTAAACATTTGAGCTAGAAAATAGTATAACCTTAGTACTTGATAACTAATTTAACTAATGGGACTTAGTAGATGTTTTTGAAATGTAAATATAACTTAGTAAGAAAATTATGATTTTTAATTATTAATTTAATTCCATTCTTCACAATCTTGTGTAGAAAGCCCCTAACGAGAAATTTATTGAGTATGAAAATGCCTAACTTTACTAACAATTTTAAACAAAAAAAAATTATTACCGTAAACTTGACTATTAATTTATTATTTGTCTTTGTTTTGAGGGTAGAAATTTGTGGGCATTACACTTGCTACAATTTGTAGAAGATAAGGTACCTCTTCATATTCTGGTGAATTTTCAAATATTTTAATCCGACTTTAGACTGTTCATGTTCCACTTAAATATTTAATTCCCTTTTATAAAAACAAGGTGACTTAAAGTTTACATTATGTTTCTAAAGTCACTTAAAGTTATATTAAAAAGTGCAAACCTCAACACAAAAATATAACATTGAGGAGAGAGAGTGTTGGGTGAGAAGAGAAGAGAGAGAAAGAAGAGGAAGAAGAAGAAGAGAGGAGGAAGATTTATGCGAAGAATGAGCGGCTGCAGGTGGATTTGATCTCGCTCCATGGTGGCTTCCACCTCGCGCTTCTAAGAAGGCCTTCATCCCTCCAAGCTAATAATACTATTAAATAAACTTTAAACTATGAATTACAACAATTCATCATCTAAGAAAATAAGTATTACACATATATTATTTTTCACTTTCTAATGGTTGTTTCTAAATGAATGATTTAATTATCATTATTCTGATGAACATCCCATTGTGATGCCCAATAATTTAAATTCTATTTGACATTCAAAATACATTTCCTTAGAAAAAAGTCTTTAATAAATATAGAATATTTGTTATTATTAAAAATAATAATTTTCACATATTATGATAATACTTAAAAGGAGCATAAAATCATATGATATAATAAATTTGAATTAATAGATGTGTCTAAGATCACAAGGTTAGGTTTCCCTATAACAAAAGGAGTAAATTCTATATGTTATCAAAGGAAAAAGCATAAGTGAAGTAGAATTGAAATTCGCACCTTGAGACCTAACGTGGCATATGATTCACGTCTTGATTGAGTTTTATATTCACAAGTGTTCATTGTTATAACAAAGTTTTGGAACTTATAATAAAGAATTACCATGCATGTAAATGATAAATTTAGAAATTTACATTATAAAATGGCTACTAGCACTACACAAGCATTAATTTTAAGTCCAACTTATGAAAAAGGTAATTCAAAGTGATGATAACTAAATAAAATAAACATTAGAATAGATTGATATTGTTTATAATGAGAATTGATATTGTTCATATACGAGATATGTAAAATTATAAAGCATTATGTAGTGAGGTGAAGTGGCATAAAATTTTATAAATATGTTTCAAACCTTAAACTTAGCTAGTTTCTAAAGGAAATGTGGATAATCATGGCTAAAAGGAGGTGAAATTTTTTCAAATTAATGTAAAGCACATGGGTATGCTTCTAATCAACCCAAATGTTTTTCAATAACCTTAGGAAAATTCCTCCTTTCAAAGATGTGTCAATGTGTGAAAGACATTCATATGGGCAACCCTTCTAAGAAGCTTCCAAAGTACCTATCACTTGTGTGGTATCTCCTCAATATAGTTCTTGCTTACCATAGGTTTATTTTCACCAACTACTTCTCAATATTCTTAATTCTTAAGCACATTTTAATGATCGAGAAAAACTCATGGTGCATACCAACTCATTTATGTCCCCTAAATTGTTTTTCCTTTCCTTTCTTTATTTACTTGCCATAAATGATGGTCTTTACCACTACAACAAGGTAATTTTAATGTTGTTGAGTGTTCCATTTGCACATTGTAGTGTCATTACACACTTTGTGTTCATCTTCTTCTAATCAATTAAAACTATTTTTTTCGACATGGTGTAAAAGGTGATGTTTGATGCAAACCTATGGGTTGAGAAGTGATCATGGAGCATGGTCAAATTGATATCTCAAACAATTTTTTTAGATATTTATGTATTTAAAATACCTATACTAATTATTTAGGTATAAGTGCGCTTATACATCTCGACATTTTTTACCATTTATATAAACATAAATCAAAACATTGAAAAATATGCCGAGGGGTATAATTGCCTATACCTATCGGCATATTTTAGATATATTAATATAATATAGGTATTCTAGTTTTATCCAATCTGCATATTCGTTAGAGTCGAGGATCGAGGTTACTTGTCGGGAATGAATTTTGAAAAGCATATGCGACATTATACGAATAATATTAAAATATAATACGGACAATATGCGACATTATAAGGACAATATTAAAATATAATACTAAACAATATGCAACATTATACACACAATATTAGAATTTAATACCAAAAATTATGGAGGTAATTATGAAAATAAGATAAATATCATTGTCTTACGGGACGTTAATCTCAGACGATGACCTATCATAAACATCGCCAAGAACCCAAATTTCTTGCATTTCAAGAAAACAATATCTTGGATTTAAAAAATAAAAAATAAAATATGTATAATTGGCTTAAAATTCTTTATATCTTGAAATTATTTTTCATCAACAGGATGGAATCACATGGCTTAGTCTCTCTTTCTACCTGATTTTATAAACATTGTAATTTGGAATCTTGATAAATAATTACCATATTAAACTTCATTGTATAAATAAATACCATCTATAAATTTATAATTTTCATAGATGAAATAACAAAGTGTGATTTATTATTATATATACCATTTAAATTACAATATTTTAAATCTTTATTATTAAAAATTTGATTTTTATTATTAATTTAATTTTACGATTATTTTCAAATATTTTATCATATATATAATAGATTTATTGAGTTCATTTGGTCATAAAGTTTATTATTTTTGTAAAAACTAATTTGATTTGCTTCATTAAAATGTGATATTATTAAAAATATTTACTATAACGAACAACATTCTCGAAGGCATCCTCTCTCATTAGCTAAGAGAAGTAATACGAACAAATGAATGAAGATTTTGGAGAGGTAGAACCGATTTTAGATGCACTAAATATGATTATTTGACTTGGGATATGAAGGATTGTATCGAGAGAAGATTGAATAAGTTTTACAAGAGACTAAGAAGCAACAAAAGAATAGAGGGAAATGTTGAATTATTCTACAACAAATAAACTATTATGTTAGTAAGAGGACCACTTCCATTGTAACATCACCGTATTGGCAAAAGGACAATAGTATATAGAAATCTAAATATTTTCTTAAAACTACCAAATGTGAGATTAATTTATAAGATTCTAGAGCCGTAGGTTTACTTTATGAATGAATGAAGATTTAAGAGTTGAGGGATTAGCTTATGAATGACATAGTATTTTAATACCAAAGAAGAAATTCCACTATTCAACTTGGGATGATAAGGCATCTACTAGAGTCAATCGAATGAGATGTTGTTCAGAATTATGAAGGCATATAAGTGGATAAGTGAAGGACAAGTAACTAAAATGTGCTCATTTTGTATCCAATCGATCATTGTATTTATAGGAGGGCCACTTCCATTGTAATGTTTTAACACACACATTTTATACACACAAAAACAACACTAAAAATACCATAATATTTTTTTGACTTACATTATAGTACACATGACACCACAAGAGATCACTTAGGACAATACACAACACATGATATGTTTACACAACATTAACCCACATAGATAACATGAAAACACGTGATGCACTTCAAGACAATTTTTTTCTTGACAAGGCACAACATAACGACTAAACTATAGTATACGGTAATGGTTAGGGTATTCCCACGGCACGTTATTTTTATGATCATACATTTATTAAAATCATGTTTCAATCTTTAACTTAGGTTATAGAAAAACTAATCATAATGTGAGAAACATACATTACTTTTCTTTATTCTTTTTCTTTTTTTGCTAGGTTTCATTTTATATAGTTTAACATTTAACTTATGGTATATCTCATTCAATAAGGATCATCTACATTATTTGAATTAATTGTTTAATTCTTTCATTGATTAACGGGATATTTATTTACACACGGGGCTAATTACATACACACACAACTACTAGGTTTTATCCCTACGATTCGCTCCTAACGGCATGGATCTTGATCTTATATCATACCTCTCATATACACAACGGAACAAGTGTAATTTGAAATGACGTGAAGTTCACCCCCTTTTATTTTTGTTTAAGGATTTAGGTTTGTGTTTATTTCGTTCATTTATAAATTGATAGTTGAGTTGGTACACAATAAGTATATTAAGAAATAGGTTCTTTATCCATAACGAGAGGGTTTAATCACATTACAAGGAATATCATGTTTCACTTTACCATGGGATAACAGCTCACGATCACACTTCCCAAGGAAATCATCAATATTATTTTAACTATGGTTATGCTTCATCAATTAACTTAAGGGATTCAAGGCTCTAAACATAACAACATACTTCCTTATTTTCTTGTTTGTAGATTAGGTTTCCTAAGTATCATTTTACATCTAACTTAAGAGGTTTTATTTATCCCTAACTAGGTTCATATACCTTTTGTAATGAATTTAGTAACATATTTTCTAATAGGGGCATTTGTATCCTCATAAGACTAGGACTCCATGTCTTAGGGGATTTAACTCTATGAGACGATCACATAGTTTCAAATCATACATCCATTACATAATAGGACAAGTGGAAGAGAAAGATGGAGTAGTCCATTGTTTAAAGGGTTAAGGTTCGCATTAGAGATCACACGTCATGGAATTTGTCCCTCGCTATAAGATGGTCTAAACACATTATATGAATGATTCAAAATTCACTTTTCTCCTAGCACACCCTATTATGGTTACATTCCCACAAACTAATCATAAATTAAAAATTTGTTAAGTTTCACAATTAACTCTTAATGTTGTATCGTATAACTCAAACGATAATTGAGATTTGGTATTGAGTTCATTTATTATCCCAACTCTTCAAGGTGACTTTCAAGATTAGTTGGCAATCTTCCCCACTCAACATGTATGTCGGTCCAAGAGGATTTTGAATCATGTTTAAGGTTGGTTTCCCATAACATTATACATTAAGAAAAATAACATTCTCCTTATTACACAAGCGATTACCAAACCTAGAAGGGTACCACATACTCTAGATAATGTTTCACCATATCGTTCCTAACTCGTGAGTTCACAACGATGTCACTTATCACACAGATGTTATCGCAATTAATGTATGATATGAAAACATCTTTTGTGCCTTCAATGTACGATCCGATTGCTTCAACAACTAGATCAGATTTAATTTGATCCTTCATTCTTCCTTCTTGAACACGTAAAACAAACATAGAGAGGTGGACTTGACCAGTTGTGGGTGGATTTGTAGGGGCATTGATGGCTGGTAGGCCGAGCTTCAAAATTAGATTTCCTACCTCTTCTCTTCTCCTCTCTTTACTTCATCTATAAAGGTAATGGTTTGGCTCATTGTAAAGGGTTGGAAAATTTTGTTTTACACCCTCCCTTCTCCTCTGGTTTTGCGAGATGAGTTCATGGATTTTGAACCTTCTATTGAGACTGTAATGCAATTTTTTTTTGCCTCTTGGCCATTGTAATGCTTTGTATCAATTTGTGAAGTAATAATATAGGTTTTTGGATGATTTCAACCCTCTCTTGTGTTCATTGACTTTATCTAATCTTTCATTACAATATTGGTTATCTATGCATGGTATTTGTATTACATTTTAATGGTCTATGTTTGATAGCAAATCCAGTGTTCAACATTCCTTTGGTGCATCACCTCTGTTATTTTAGGTTTAATTTCTTGCATCTTCTTAACCCTGTCTCCTTGGCAAGTTAGAATATATTTTAGAATAGATCCTCTGTAAATTTTATGTGTGCACCTGAACAGAGGAATAGGAACCAACCTTCATCTGGAGAGCTCTCTCGATTTCAAAGTCCCACACTTTGAGAGATGCTCCATGTTATGCAATCACACTGAGAGTCTCAACCCATCAAGTTACAAACATTCATGGGTGTTGTGATTTTGTAACAACAGATTTTGCACGCCTTGATGGGACAGTCTCAAGCACCTTACCACTTCATCTTAGCAGGTTGGTGTGTTCCTGTTAGGATTTAGCCTTTTGAGGCACATACAAAGCACATCTAGTGACTCCATCTGGTCAATTACCCCTTCTCGGGAGTTGTAGACCATTTCCATCCATTTCCATCCATCTTCATTTATCTTTCTTTCCACATCTCTCATATTCTACCATTCATGAATCTATGCAATCATGACTTCATTCCCCTCATGGAACTCACACCTAAAATAGTGAAGTCCACCTCCAATGTATTTCCCAACTCCTCCAGATCAACATTATGATCAGATCTAGAACCATTATGCTTACCCATATGAGCAGGGTCAAAACCAGTTTGGCCATGAAGCTTATCAAGAACAAGGGGATGCATATAATGGTAACAGCTACATGAAGATTGCTGATTTGTAGGAGGACATTCAAAATTGGAGGCACGCATGGTGCATTCAAGGGCTACAACATAGATGAAATCATTCAGGATTGGCTATAGGGCACCTTGTCCATGGGTGTCCCTATGCCAAGACATTACAACCCTTAGAGAATATTGACTTCATGGTTGAAATTTTACCTCACCTTGCACAATGGATTGAGGATATTGAGGCATATGAGAAAAGTGTGAGACAACCTTGTCAATGGGTAAGTCAGTCACCAGCTCCTTGTCCTTCATTTTCTCTTTCTCAAACTCTATCATTTCAGCATGGTCAAGAGTCAAGCCCCTCACTTGCTGCCCCAAGTGTTGATTTCCCTTCTCCATCTCCTAGTCTTCCATCTCATCTCAATTATTTTTCCCTTTTCCCTCCCAAGCAGTCATTCCCTCCAAAAAACAAGAATTTTGACTTCCCTCACCACCACAAATAATAGAAAAACTGGTTGAATCCCAACCTACCACTCCTCCTGCTTTCCCAAGTCCATGTTGGGAAGAGACTCAAGAATCCATTCAAGGAGAACAACAAAGAAAAGAGGAACCCAACAGAGAAGAAATGATAGAAAATATGAAGAGTTGGGCTGCCAAATTTTGGATTACAAAGATCCCCTTGATGGTTAAGCCAATAGAGGAGGTCAAGGTTGACGAACCAGTGGTGGTTAATGTTGAGTTTGTAGCGAAGAAGAAACAACCACAAGAGGAAGAAGATCAAAAATCTGTATGATCTGAATGCAATGTCCATAATGACCCTTTGTCTAAAGAGGATTATGATCTAATCCAAGCTGCACAATCATTCAAGAAGGAAGAATAACAATCAGCTCTAAGCCCTCTGAAGAGAGCAACTTGAAGAGATCAAATCAGAGTTAAAGCCACTTGATGAAGGAAGCATTATTGAAGATTTTTTGCTTTCATTTGAAGGGCCTGATTTGATTGATGAATCCATGAAGGAAGAAGAACAATCAACTCCAAGTCCAGTTAAAGAGGAGCATATGGAGGTGACCAAGACAGATTCAAAGGCACTAAATCATGAGCTGGTTGCACAAGATATTACAAACCCTCTCCCATTCAACCTCTCCAAAATTCTGATTTTTTGGAAGAGTTTGAACTCACTAGCTTCATGTTTGAAGATGAAGCTTCATATGGTGAAAATAATGAAGATTTTAAGATCACCATGCAAGAGGGAGAGACCTGCTACAACAGGATAATGAAGAGTTTGATTTCCTATCAAACTTAAAAGAATGTTTTGATAAGGAGGATCCAGTTGAAATTGTAATCTTTTCTTCCCCATCATTCATCCTTCAACCACAAGAACCTATTGCCATGGAAGAGAACGTGCAAGCACAACCTGTAGTTTACAACATGCCTCTTGAATCAAGGTTGGAAGATTTTGATCTTCCAAAAGCTACACCTACTGCAGAGGAAGGGAAAGAGTATGAGGCTATCATCCCTCTCACATCATCCATCTAGGAAGATCTACAAGAAGACTCCATTTTGGAGTTAAATATCAAAGCAGTGGGAAAATTCAAAGGACTAGACCTTTCCCAATCAGATACTTGGCTTCATTGGAGCCAAGGAGAAGCCACAACTAGTCATGCTTACTCCTAAGCATGAGGATGAGCTTCAAAGTACCAAGGATCAGCTGCAATGCCTCTTTAATCCAAATGTAGAGAAACTAAAAGAGGTATTTTTTTTTTGAGTTGATACCTTGATGATTTGGGTGGAGGATTGGCCTATTATCATTTTTTCACTCATACCAATAGCTAGATTCAGTGCCAAATCGTCTTCATGGCTGAAAATTTTAAGAAGGGACAACTACTTTGCATTACCAATATCAGGTTTTGTTTGAAAATGCTTGTCTATTTCGTTAGTGTAGGGTAGTAGTAGGTTTTATTCCTCTAAGTGCATATACAAATTCTCTTGTTATATTTTAGGTTTGTTTTCAATAAAAGAAGTTCTTTTGCACACTCTACATGTCTCATTTGAGGCATGTATGGTTTTATGTTTGTACATAAGTTTTGTTCATATTGCACCGGAGGTGCGAGAGGCGAAACCCTTCAAAGTATTCATGAAAAAGAGACCCATAGTTATCTATAACAACTACTAATTTAAAATAAAATACAAATATAGAGCAACTAAAATCAGATTCGAGACATTCCATTCTTAGGAACAAGTAAAGCCCCAACAGGGGTGAGTTTAGAGTTAGCGGGATGCGGGCGATCGACGACAAGTTTCAAAGAAAAAAGGATTAGTATCAAGCTATCATTCTTGACTCCATGCCTAATGGATGCTTCAAGGACACTGATCATTTCATTTAGCGGGTAGATTTCCCCGTGAGTTGCCAAACTGTTATCCCAACTTTCCCCCTTGACAAAATTAGTCAAACATGACCTTGTACAAAAGAAAAACCTAAGGGTCGGCTCTGTCCTGTGAGATCACATTCAAATCCAATAATCAAGGAAAGGTAGGCTATACAATGGAGGAGAAAGGTCAGCAAATGATGTTGAACGGTGTCAAAGGAGATCGAGATCTCGGCGTAAGAAGATCAAATCAAGGGCTTGAAGTTTCGACTTCACATACGATTAAACTCAAGGCCGAAACCACCCAAGTACAAACAGACTCATGAAGGCGCCATGTGTCATCTCGACACAATTCTAATGGGAGAGTTCAAAATGGAGACCCCAAATCGGTGCAAGCTCGCCACGTGGCCGGAGTCAAAAAGGGCAAAGCGAACCGAAAGTTGAATCGCCAAATCGACTAAGTATAAAAGGTCCAAAGAAAAATCCTCCATGTGTCTCAATGGCGCACCTTTAAGGGGTGAAGTAGAAGGTAGTCCCTAAACAAGCGCCAAGCCTCTACATGTCCGTAACCCCCAAAAGTTGCACAGGCCATTGAAAATTCTTCAAGCCAGTGGAAGATGCCACGTGTATCTTTTGTGTAACTTCAAAGTAAATCCAAGAGTGAGTTCCCAAATGAGCGTGGGCTTGCCACTTGGTCGAGTAAAAAATGGGGACAGAGCCGGCCGTTAAATCAGCTAAGTATGGAAGGACCGGTGGAAGTCTCCACATGTCTCTTTAGTGCAACTTCAAAGGCACGACCCAAAATAGAGACTCAAATGAGTGCAAGGATTCCACATGTCCCAAGTCCGAAATGGGGGCAATAATAGCATTGAATCGACTAAGAAAAGAAGAGACAACAGAGGCCTCTATGTGTCCAATCGGTGCATCTTCAAAGGTCAAACCCAAAGGCTAGTTCTAAACAAGTGTAGGCTCACCACGTGTCCCGTAGTCCAAAGGTAAGAGGCCCAAATAGGCTACATATAGAAGGGTCAGCAGAAGCCTCCACATGCCTCATTCACGAACTCTAAAGATTAAAACTCAAGGGGTAGAATCAAGTGTGCACCGCCTCCACATGTCCAGGATCGGACATATCACCCCCTCCAAACAAAAGGGACACATGGCCATGTTTTAAGTCAAAGCGGGAAGGCGGGTCGCGGAGCGGTTTCAATTTTTGGCTTTTGTTCCAAAAAGGCATAAAGTATGAAAGTGAGCCACACCTCCACCAACACCCAGAGAAGCCATGTGTCAAGCCCAAAGTACATGTGGGTTGGCGGGCCTAGGGAGGAATTTTTTCCAAAGTGGAAAAGGCGGGCGATGGGCTCGAAGATGAATTTTGGGAAAATGTGAAGTTGCATGACCACGGAGGAATTTTTTCCCAAGTGTGAAAGCAGCCAGCTGGAGCCGCGTGATTTTTTTACATCTTTTACCACTTTCTTAAAATTTTCATTTGCAAGTGCGAACCACGACCTCGAGGATGCTTATTCGTCGAATAGAAAATGAGAAGCTTGCAGGGGATTTTGGGAAAAAGTGAATTACGGGCTTGCGGGGCTGTGGGGAGTTTTTGCACTTCTTTATTTTTGTGCAAAAGGCACAAAATGAATTTTAGGCCTGTGGACCCATTTTGCAAAACTGGTTTTTCACCATTTTTGTACGGATCGATTAAAGTATTCAAATGGGCATATATTTTGATCCAAAGGCTCAAAATTCAACAAATTTGGTACCATTAGAAAGGTCTCGACCTCGTCTACACCATGGAAGCCTGAAACTTTAATTTTGACGAGGTTAGGTGGGTGAAAAATATGAAAACATATTTCATGCCATTAATGTACAATCTGATTGCTTCAACAACCAAATCAGATTTGATTTGATCCGTCATTCTTCCTTCTTCGACACACCAAACAAACATGAGAGGCGGACTTGACAGATTGTGGGTGGATTTGCAGGGGCATTGATGGCTAGTAGCTGAGCTTCCAAATAAGATTTCCCGCCTCTTTTCTTCTCCTTTCTTCACTTCATCTATAAAGGTAATGGCTTGGCTCATTGTAAAGTGTTGGGCATTTTCATTTTGCGCCCTCCCTTCTCCTCTGTCTACAGATGAGTTCATGGAGTTCGAACCTTCTATTGAGACTGTAATGTAAGTTTTTTTCCTCTTGGCCATTGTAATGCTCTGTATCAATTTTTGAAGCAATAATACATGTCTATGGATGATTTCAACCCTCTCTTGTGTTCATTGCCTTTATCTAATATTTCATTGCAATATTGGTTATTTGTGCATGGTAGTTGTATTACATTTTAATGGTCTATGTTTGATAGCAAAGCCGGTGTTCAACATTCCTTTGGTGCATCACCTCTATTAGTTTAGGTTTAATTTCTTGCATCTTCTTAACCCTGTCTCCTTGGTAAATTAAAATAGATTTTATAATAGATCCTCTAAAAATTTTATGTGTGCACCTGAACAGAGGAATAGGAATTGGCCTTCATCCAAAGATCTCTCTCGATTTCAAAGTCCCACACTTTGAGAGATGCTCCATGTTATGCAATCACACTGAGAGTCTCAACCCATCAAGTTGCAGACATTCAGGGGTGATGTGATTTTGCACTAACAAACTATGGTGATAATTAAAACTAGGGATCTTATTTACTTAATATGGAAGTTGCCATCGAGTATAAATGTATAAGTTCATTTTTAAGGTTTTAGTTTTGTATGCTACGAAGAATCACACATGAAGGGTAGTTATACACGGGTTTTAAAATACAATTGACTCTTTCGTTTAAATATCTTTATTATATTTTCAAGGTAAGAAATGTAACTCACCAATTATTTGATCATCCATTGCACACTAGAATTACACTATAAGCTATTAAATTCAATTTCACTTAACACAATATCCAACTTTTACAATATAAAACTTGGAATCAAAATAACACCCATATTTAGATGAACATTTCCCTTAAACACTAGCATCTTACGATCGTTACAAAACTTCACTAATAAACCTTTCAATACTTCACACAATGTTTAACTATCCTCTACAATTTAACTTAACATATGTAAATCTAAATCTAAATCAATAGAATACCTATAATTAAATGCACATTTCCCAAAGCACCCCTAAATCCAAAGATCTCATTCATATTACCAAATTTCAATAATAAGTATTTACCATAACATGCATAACAATACATAAAATTTTATTTCCATTAACATGCATGAATTACAATAATATACAATGTATCACAACCATGTTGTTTTGCCATCTTACTTGCTTCCTGCAAAACCATGTGAGCATGAAATCAATGATAAATCACTAGCATGGCATCCACCTAAATCTATCATAATTAACGTTATTGGTTTTCCATTTACATAATAATAATAATACACATGCAATAAGAGAGGGTTAGGGCATATATTCATTTCATTCCTTAACTAAGGGAGGAGAGAGAAAGAGATAAGGAAGAGAGAGACAAAGTCAAATTTTACATGTTACACCATAAGATAGAGTTTCAATAGTTATTTAAAAGTTTCAATAAGTTTCCACGATGGTTTGCTAATTCGACTTCAATCCCACATCTTTCTTTTTTTCATTTTCTTGCTTGTTGCAAAAACACCAAATTTTCGCTCAAAGGCTAAGAAAGTGCGTTCAAAAACTTTCTTTCAATATGAAAATTCATGACCTGGCAAAATCCTCGTTCCCACCTATATACCAAGAATCCATAGGGACTAGAAGAATCCAAAACTAACAAATGGTGTACTTTTGGCGATGGTTTTCCGAAGCCACCGGTCATAATTGACCAAGTTTAACCTAAGCAAACACCAACCGGAGGCCTACGAAATTCCCTTTTCAAACTATCTAGAAGAGTGTTTTCCCCAAACTGATGGTTCTAGGAAATTTTCTAGTAAAAATACTAGAGGTTTGCGAAGGTGGTCAAACATTTCATTCCTCATGTTCCAAATGGCGAGCTGATACTGAAACCCAACTTTTTCAATTTTAACAACTTCCTAAAGGTGCAAAATAAGGAAATTGGGCTTCTAGAAGGCGCGCGAAAAGAGTACCAATAGTCGATCAAGGTCAATCTAAGGTATAATATGACTCCTCACATAATAAGGAACACCGACGAAATTTGACATCTCTTTTATGAGATTTAGGAGGTTATATTGCGAGGCTTTGAAAATCACGTTTTTCTAACTTTGCAACGTAGACGAAATGGTTGTTTTAGTTAACTCATCTAGCTCTCACCAAAACCAACAGACACGAGTACTAATTTTTACCCTTGGTTTAGCAATGCATGAGGTTGTGGTCGCGACACGATTGAGTGTCAAATGTAAGTCGATAGCAAAGTCACGAGGTGATGTTTTATTGTTTTCACTAGCCGTCAGTTAAAATGTCCAATTATTTGAGTATCTAACAGTTTAATACTTTTACTTTATTGCAAATAAATAACAAAATTATATGAAAATTATAATAGATAAAAGGTAAGGATACCATGCCTATTTTAAGAAGAATCGCAACATCACATTTTATGAGACCCCACTTCCTCTCGCATTTCATCGAGAAAAATCACAGAGGCTCCACATAATCTTCCATGCTTTGAATAATGGCTTACAAGAACACGGGCAACCGCAACATCTAACAATGTTCCTCTAAACTTATCCATGTATGGAATGCCCATATCTTGAAATCCCATCAGTCCATTGATCACATTTCTTTCAGGCATTTGCTTAGACAATTGCATTCTAGTTACGGGTGTCCATGACAACGCATTTATTTTACAATCCACACATCATTCTTTATTTCCATTCTCTCTTTTTATTTATTTATTATACTACACCCAAAGCCATAAAATAGCAAGACATTCACTTCCTAGCTCCATCACTAACACTATACAATGGCCAATGGAAGGAGGTGATGGTCAGAGTTTGTAAAGTTAGGCTTTCCACCTGTCAATTGCATTTTCTTGAAATTTTCTAAGCCTTTCCAACAAACCCATTTTGTGCATATCCTACAGTCCAAGCATTCCATGAACGCACATTTCTTTCAGGAATTTTTCAAACATTTCACATGGTTTGTTCTTGCTTCCATTCTTTTTTGCATACATATCTACCAGGGAACTTGTAACTAAAAATTTGACAAATTTTTTTCTCCATAATGCTTTGGTGGATGCCCATACCCTATTTCAAAGCTACAACTATTTTGGCACTAGTTGTGCATATGCTTAGAAAACGTGGACCTATTTAGGTTGGACACCTATTGGTTGCATATGGTGAAACAAGGATATTTTAACAAACCCATTTTGTGCACATACTGCAATCATTACAAAAGACATGATGCCACATCAATTTGAGCACTTTGTCAAATAGTTCACATGCCATGTGTACGATCCCATGTTTTTCATCCATGTCTACCAAAGTGCTTACAACTACAACGCTTGACAAACTTCCTCTATCTTTTATACTTTGATGGACGCGTCCATACCTTGTTCCAGAGCTTCATTTTTGGCATAGGCCAAGAATACACATGAAAATGTAAATTGGTCAAAGTTGTAGACCTGTTTCATGCATAGGTGAAACAATGTAACTGCTCCATGAGGAGCCCATGTCTTGTGATCCTGAACTTATTCTTCTTTCACATAGATCAAATAAAATGACGGCAATAGCTCTTCCTCTTCCCAAAGTGTCTAAACTAATCCCTACCGAAAGGATCGGGGAAATATAATGTAACAAAAATCCTCTCTTAAGCTTTCTACCTCTCGTAAATTGGAAAAACCAGTCACTTGATACTTTGCAACAAACCACCAATAATCCTCTATCCGGGGAGCAATAAACCTATAAGAACCCTTTTTACTAGAAAGATAGTTGCTTTCATTGCACAAGATCAATTCGTGTCCTTGAGTAGATAAATTGGAGATATCATAAGACTCAAAATCCTCAACATATACAACAATGTTTGTTTTATCCGTAGCCAAAAATTGAGGCTCTATGATAGGAAAGAGGGAGTACCAAGAAGATTGCTTCAATGGCGTCAAAACTCTTTCATTTCCACTGAACCTTCAAACACCGCAACTATCTAATTACTACTAAATTTGTAATGTTAACTTGGTTCTTGCATGGTCAAAGACTCTGTTTCAGATGGTTAAATGTTCTGATCTCAAAATAAAGCTCGGGTACTATTATGCGGGGAAAAATGATAGGTCTGAATGGTCTCTAAGGGCACCCATACTTGTCAAGGCTCCTTCCATATGGGACTTTCACATCTCCATCTCACCTACCAGCTTCATCCTTTACACTCCATCATCCCAATCACAATACCCCCTTTTTATTATTATTATTTTTAACTTTAATTTCTTATTTTTTAAATTAGGTGGGCACTACAAACATCATCGTCATTCAAATGTAAGACATATCCTTCATCATGGTAGCAAGAGAAGGGCTTTGCACATGAGCAATATGGAAAGTGAGGATGAAGTCTTATTTGGCGGTAGTAGAGCTATTTCCTTGAGTCTACACACATTAAATTTGAAATAATCAACGTTTGGTTTATAATTTTGACATAAGAACACAATGTATGTATGCTCATACTACATGATATATGTTAATACTCGATTTAATTTAAATTTTTAAAATTTTAATCCCAACCCAAATATCGTATAATCATTGGCTTTTAAATATTTAATATTTAATATAGCAAAAGATATGGAGAACAACCCTCCATTTGGGTGTGAACTTAATTTCCCCACCTCATAATTTCGTTGGAGTTGAGGATCGAGGTTACTTGTCAGAATGAATTTTGAAAAGCATATGCGACATTATATAGATAATATTAAAATATAATACGGACAATATCCGACATTATACAGATAATATTAGTATATATTACCAAAACGTATGGCGGTAATTATGAAAATAAGATAAATATCATTGTCTCTGGGACATTAATCTCGAGATAGTTGATGGTGAAGACAAGAATGTAGAAATGTCTGAATGAATTTTATTCAATGTGTGAGGAGTATAAATACATGAGAGAATGCGGTTAGGAGGTAACCGTCTATAATCAGTATCCAAACTAAACAATGTATTAACTAATGTGCTAACATCCCCCCCTTAATACATTGTTTCTACATATATACCCCCTAAAAAAAAAAAACTTCACCTTGCCGAGAGACTTGGTGAGAATATCGGTAACCTAAAAATTAGTAGGGCAATACTGGAGCTGAATTTGGTGGTTTAAGACATTCACGAATGTAGTGACATTCAACCTCAATATGCTTTGTTCGTTCATGGAAAACAAGATTCTTCACAAGCTTCATCACACCTTGATTATCGCAGTGAATGATGGGAGGTTTCTCTTCAGGAATCCCTATATCTGCAAGAATGTGATGTAACTAAATCACTTCGCACACAGATCCTCATGCGGCACGGTATTCAGCCTCAGTGGATGAGAGAGCAACAACAATTTGCTTCTTGCTAATCCATGAGATAGGTCCAGATCCGAGATGAAAAATATATCCTGAAGTGGATTTCTTGTCATCAACGGATCCTGCATAGTCTCGAGTCTATATATCCCTATAAGAAGAATTGAGTGTTATTCTGATACTCCAGACCAAAGTCAACTGTACCTCAGACATATCTCAACACATGCTTTGCTGCTATCCAATGACATTTCTTCGGCTCCTGCATAAATCTGGTGAGATAGCTCACTGCAAAGCAAATATCTGGCCTAGTATAAGTCAAGTAAATGAGAATCCCCACAAGCTACCTGTAGTGAGTGCCATCTACCTATGGTGAATCCTAGAATCTAGATAATTGCAAACCTTTTTCCATAGGTGTGGACATTGGTTTACAATCTGACATTCCATACTTTTCTAGGAGTGTCTTGGCATATTTCATCTGGGAGACAAAGATATGATTCTTCTTCTGCCATATCTCTAAGCCAAGGCGCAAGTGAAGTAGCCCCAAATTGTTCATGTCGAAGGATTTCTTCAGATCATTCTTTACATCATTCACAAAATTGTCAGAACTTCCTGTGATCATAAGATCATCTATGTACAAAACTAGAATAAAAATCTTTGTTCCTACCTTCTTGATATACAAATTTGTATCTAAGGGGCTACGAGTGAATCCATGCTACAATAGGTGATCATCAATTTTTATATACCATGCCCTAGGTGCTTGTTTGAGTCCATAAAGTGACTTTATCAGATGACATACCTTGTGTGGTTGATGCTCATCTACAAACCCTTCAAGTTGGGCCATGTATACTTCTTCTTTTAGATCACCATTCAGAAAAGCACTCTTGACATCCATCTGCTGAAGTTTCCATCCATTTTTTGCTGCCAGTGCACAGACAAATCTAATGGTTTTGATCTTCGCAGTGGGTGCAAAGGTCTCGTCATAGTCAATTCCTTCTTATTGAGCATAACCATTTGCAACAAGTCATGCTTTGTGTTTGTCAATTGAACCATTTTCCTTATATTTTGTTTTGAAAATCCATTTGCAACCAATGGATTTCTTACCTAGAGGCAAATCGATAAGTTCCCACATTTGATTCTCAAGTAGGGAATCATATTCAGCATCCATACTCTGTTTCCACTGTGGTTGGTCTAATGCCTCACAAATAGTGTCAAGTTCGGTCTACAACAACCAAATCATGAGTGAAAAATTTACCTCATGTTTGGCTTGAATTTGTGTTCTAACTCCTATAGAAGTATCTAGAAGTGAGTTCAGGTGTGCATCCCTAATAGTATTTTGGACCCATTTCAGACGTTGGTGCTATTCTTTGATGTGAAGATGTATTTACCGGTGTGCCTATATCAATGAATAAGTCTCCACTCAACTCTTCTTCTCTCTGAGAAGAATCATCTTGCCCATCATCTCGTTTGTGTTAGCAATATATGTGACGAGGTCGATACTGGATCTCCATTATGTGGCAGGGAGTCAAAGGATGACTCATCACACACCACATCTCGACTCTCATAGATTTTCTTCGTCTCAGGATCCATGAGATGATATGCCTTTGAGGTAGTACTATACCCCAAGAAAAGACATGGCAATGTCTTTAGATCAATCTTCTTCCTTTTCTCATCTGGAACATGCATATATGTAGTACAACCAAAAACTCTCAAATGATGGATAGAAGGTTTATGACCAGTCCATACCTCTTCTAGTGTCTTATTCTACAAGATCTTTGTGGGTGCCCTGGTTGAGTAGATACACTATTTTTTGGACTGCTTCTGCCCAAAATTGATCCTCCAACTTGGCGGTGGAGAGCATACAACGAGCCATCTCCATGACAGTCTGTTATGTCACTCAAAAATCCCATTTTGTTGGGGTGTGTAGGGTGCAATGTTGTTGAATGCCATGCTGCTTCAAGTATGCTAAGAAATTCTTTGATACAAATTCCCCCTCGATCTGAGCGGAGGAGAAGGAGAGGATTCCAAGACTACCTAGTGGCGTGCTAGTAAAAGTTTTGGAAATTGGCAAATGCCTCACTCTTTTTCCAATGATGAGATGGAAGTATTCAAAACCTCGGAAGCTAGCTGGCAGGGGTCCGCATAGATTGGTGTGTACAACCTAAAGATGCTCCGTAGAATGATAAGAGCTCTGTTTGAATGGACCTCTGTGTTTTTTTCCCACAAGACATCCCAGAGCAAACAGTAAGGAATGGGAGAGTGGAGGAATCCCTCTTACCATTGCCTTGGCACTAAGGCGATGTAGATCCCTAAAGCAGAAAGATGACCATATAGAAAGTGCCATAATGCGGTGTACTCGCCATTGAAGCAGAGAGAGAAATGTTAGATGAAGTGACAACATCTAGTGCAAATAGATGGCCCTTCATAAATGCTTGAGTAATAACTAATTCTCCCTGGGAAATGATGCAGGACTTGACCCCTTTCTCAACAAAGAATTCGACCTGCATTTGATGATTAAGAAGCTGACTCACAAACAAGAGATTTGAGGTCAAACCTGGAACATATAACACCTTTGTGAGTGTACATCTTCATGTCCCAAGAGGAATGATGACATCACCAATCCCGCCGTAATATACTCCTGATTATCTACAATGGTGATCCGATCTCCAGTGGGCGGTCACTCAGGGTATGGAACAACTTCTTATTGTCAGTCATGTGTTTATTGGCACCCGAATCAATCAACCAGACACTTTCTAATGGCTGCGAAGTCTGCATGAGACTAGGAAAATGTCCGGATGAGTTGTTTCTGGAACCTCTTCATCGGAGGAGGCATCCTGTTGAGTAGCAATATGACCCTTCTACCTCTAATTACGAGCACACCATTGGGATTTCTTGGAATATCCTTGGCCGAAGTTCTCTCTTCGCCAGAGTTGCCATACTTGTGACCATTGTAATAACAATTGCAGCATGTGTGCGTATTCGTGGAGCAAATGTGGCACCATTGATCCACCTTGTTGTTTTCACGCTTTATGCAGGGGTGGCCATTGAGAAGGTTCTTTTCGATTCTCAAATGTTGCCCTTTCCAAGGCTTGTTGTTATGCTTTTTCCTCATGATGAGAGCCTTGTCTTCGAAGGATTCTTGAACATTCTGAATGGCTTCTTCCTGCTGGAGATAATTCACCAGTTTGGAAAACTCACCTCCTGTTGAGTGATGGTCAATGTGGTGATTAGTGTCTAAAACCGGGAAGGAAGAGCTCACAAGGTGAGTGGGACTAGCAACTTGTCGTCCACTGGTTCATCGAGAGTAGAAAGTTTTGCACATAACTCGGCCACACGCCACAAGAAGGCTTCAACTGATTCGCCATCATGCATACTCATCGTGTGAAGCTTTTTCTGAAGATGCAACATCATCATCAGATTCTTGGCTTCATAAATAGTACACAACGTGGCCCATGCCTTAGAGGAAGTGGCTTCTTCTTGAATGTGAGGTTGAACCTCATCAGAAAGGCTCAGAGTGATAAGCATTAATGCTTTTGCATCGGCCTTTTCATACTTAGCCAACAGATCAACATCTATGGGAGGGGCGTCTGTGCCAAAAATGATCCCCCAAAGATCTTCAAACTGAAGAATCATCTGCATCTTGGTTTTCCATGCTTGTGAAATTTGGCCCTTTGAGCAACTGGGCATCCGACAACAAAATGTGAGGTGCAGACATTTTCAAAAACTCAAAATTGTATTTTATTTATTGATTGTTCAAAAACGGTTACAATGCTTACTGAAGGAACCTATCACGAAGATGGGCTCTATAAGCTTGTGTAGTGAGATGTGGATGCTTCTATGGGCGTTCTACTTCATGTTCATCATCTGCATCATAGCCACGCTCCAATTCTTCACGGATTCGGTGTGCTTGACAACACACGTTGAACCAAAAATAGTCGAACAATCCTTGACACACCAATTCATCAAATAATACGTTGCCGATATTCAGCAATTCATTGAGCAAGGAAAAATAGATGCCGGTGGTGTCCTCTTGGGCTCTCAGAGGTGACCCAGTAGAAGGGTTTCTCGTAACACTCTCGTCATTGGAAATGTGTGACATGTACGTGCTCTCTTGGCACTCTACTGGGGAAATCACGCTGGAAGGGTTTGCACTTGGCTCCTTGGCATCACACAGTAGCACCTCCTCGCTGCCCAACACCTCCTTGCTTCCAACGTTGGCTTTTCCTTTCCACATGGTGCCCAAAATTGTCAAACGTGGCTGATGAGATCCTCCACGCAGGTCACGCAAGCTACTTGCTGACATAGCTCACATCCTCCATGCACAACACACACAGAACCTCCACGCATTGGGTGCAGGAAAGAATGACACCAGGATCCTCATGCTAGGCAAGCTCTTTACTCAGATGGGGTCAAAATCTTAGCATATTCGGAGGTGGCGCTTGTGATGACAAAGACAAACATATTTTGAAAAAGGTTTCCATGTATGAAGCAACAACACACTAGATTCAAACACCAAGCATAGATTTAACCCTTATACGCTGGTGGCCGTGTAGAACATGTCATTTGGGCACTCAAATCCACGCCAAATCCAAATACGTCATCCTCTTGCGATGATCAAAATTTGATATCATCCTTCTCTCGAGCGCCGAGATCTACCGAATCTCTAGGCGCAGGTCTCCTCCTTTCCATGTAGTAGGTCCACTACACTTTAATTTGGCTTCTCCAAATTTACACGCAGGCCAAGGAAAGAATGAGGCTTTGATACCAATGATGGCTGAATATGAGAATGTAGAAATGTCTGAATGAATTTTATTCAATGTGTGAGGAGTACAAATACATTAGAGAATGCGGTTAGGAGGTAACCGCCTATAATCGTGTATCCAAACTAAACAATGTATTAACTAATGCGCTAACAATAGTGACCTATCATAAACATTGCCAAGAACCCAAATTTCTTGCATTTCAAGAAAATGATATCTTGGATTTAAAAAATAAACAATAAAATATATATAGTTGGCTTAAAAGTATTTATATCTTGAAATTATTTTTCATCGACGGATGGAATCACATGGCTTAATCTCTCTTTTTACCTGATTTTATAAACATTGTAATTTGGAATCTTGATAAATAATTACCATCCATCATATCAAACTTCATTGTATAAAAAAGTACCATCTCAAAATTTATAATTTTGATAGATGACATAACAAAGTTTGATTCATTATTATCTAAACCATTTAAATTACAATCTTTTCAATCTTTGTTATTAAAAGTTTGATTTTGATTAGTAATTTAATTTTAGAGTTATTTTCAAATATTTTATCATATATATAATAGATTTATTGCTTTCATTTGGTGATAAAGTTTTGTTGTTGTAAAAACTAATTTGATTTACTTCATTAAAATGTGATATTATTAAAAAGATTCACTATAATGCGACAACATTCTCAAAGGCTTCCTCTCATTAGCTAAGAGAAGTAATATGCGAACAAATGAATGCAGATTTTGGAGTGGCGAAAGCAATTTGAGATGCACTAAATATGATTATTTGACTTGGGATACAAAGGTTGTATCGAGATGATTGAATAAGTTTGATAATAGATTAAGAAGAAACAAAGGAAGAGAGGGAAATGTTGAATTATTCTACAACAAATAAACTATTATGTTACTAAGAGGACCACTTCCATTGAAACATCATCGTATTGGCATAAGGACAATAATATATTGACATCTAAATATTGTCTTAAAACTACCAAATGTGAGATTAATTTATAAGATTCTAAAGCCATAGCTTTACTTTATGAATGAATGAAGATTTTAGAGTTGTGGGATTTGTTTATGAATGACATAGCATTTTAACACCATAGAAGAAATTCCACTATTCAACTTGGGATAGTAAGGCATCTACTAGAGGAAATTGAATGAGATGTTTGTCGAATTATGAAGGCATATAAGAGGAGAAGTGAATGTGAAGTAACTAAACATGCTCATTTTGTAACCAATTGATCATTATATTTATAGGAGGGCCACTTCCATTGTAATGTTGTAAACCCCACATTTTACACACACAAAAACAACACTAAAAATACCGGAATAATTTTTTTACTTACATTGTAGTACACATGACTATACAAAAGATCACTTAGGACTATGCACAACACATGATATGTTTGCACAACATTAACCCACATAGATAACGTGAAAACACATGATGCACTTCAAGGCCACTTTTTTTTGACAAGGCACAACATAACGATTCAACTATAGTATACACTTATGGTTAGGGTATTCCCACCGCACGTTATTTTAGGATCATACATTTATTAAAATCACGTTTCAATCTTTAACTTAAGTTCTATAAAAACTCATAATGTTAAAATCATACATTACTTTTCATTTTTCTTTTTCTTTTCTTCTTTAGGATTAATTTATACAGGTTTAGCATTTAACTTACGGTATATCTCATTCAATAAGGATCATATACATTATTTGAATTACTTCTTTAATTCATTCATTTGTTAAAGGGATATTTATTTACACATAGGCCTAATTACATACACACACTTCGCCACTAGGTGTTATCCCAGGATTCACTCCTAAGGGCATACATCTTGATCTTATATAATACCTTTGTTACACAAATGCGGAACAAGTGTAAGTCCAAAGAACGTGAAGTTTTCCCTACTTTTATTTTTTCTTAAGGATTTAGGTTCACGTTTCTTTCATTCATTTATAAATTGATACTTGTGTTGGTACATCATAAGTATTTTAAGAAATAGGTTCTTTATCCATAGCAAGAGGGTTTAATCGCATTTCAAGGAATATCATGTTTCACTTTACCGTGGGATAACATCTCATGATCACACTTCCCAAGGACAAGCGTCGGTATTATTTTCACTATGGCTATGCTCTATTAGTTAATTTAAGGGATTCAAAGGCTCCAAACATAGTAACATACTTCCTTATTTTCTTGTTTCTAGATTAGGTTTCCGAGTATCGTTTTACGACTAACTTAAGAGGTTTTATTTCTCCCCAAATAGGTTCATATACCTTTTGTAATGAATTGAGTAACATATTTTCTAATAGGGGCATTTGTATCCTCAAGAGACTACTAGTCCCTGTCTTAGGGGATTTAACTCTAGGAGACATGATCACATAGATTCACATCATACATCCATTATATAATAGGACAAGTAAGAGAGAAATATGGAGTAGTCCATTGTTTAAAAGGGTTAAGTTTCGCATTAGATATCACACGCCATGGAATTAGTCCCTCACCACAAAATGGTCTAAACACATTATATGAGCGATTCAAAATTCACTTTTCTCCTAAAGACACCCTATTATGGTTACATTCCCACAAACTAATAATAAATTAAAAAGTTGTTAAGTTTCACAATTAACTCTTAATGTTGTATCGTATAACCCAAACGATAATTGAGATTGGGTATCGAGTTCATTTATGATCCTAACTCTTAAAGGTGACTTTCAAGGTTAGTTGGAAATCTTCGCCACTCAACATGTATGTCATTCCAAGAGGATTTTAAATCATGTTTAAGATTGGTTTCCCATAGCATTCTACCTTAAGAAAAATAACATTCTCCTTACTACACACACAATTACCAATCCTAGAAGGGTACCACATACTCTAGATAATGTTTGACCATGTCGTTCTTAATTGACGGGTTCACAACGATGTTGCTAAACATACAAGCTATGATGATAACTCAAAATAGGGATCTTATTTACTTAAGCTATAAGGTTTCATCGAGTGTACGATATAAGTTCATTTTAATGTTTTAGTTTTCTATGCTATGAAGAATCACACAGAAGGGTAGTTATACACAGTTTTTAAACTATGGTTAACTCTTTTTTTAGATATATTTATTAAATTTTCAAGGTAAGAAACACAACTCACCAATTATTGGATCATCCATTGCACACTGGAATTGTACTATAAGCTATTAAATTCAATTTCACTTAACACAATATCCAACTTTTACAATACAAAACTTGGAATCAAAATAACACCCATATTTAGATGAACATTTCCCTTAAACACTAGCATCTTAAAAATGTTACAAAACTTCACTAATAAACCTTTCAATACTTTGCAAAATGTTGAACTATCCTCTACAATTTCACTTAACATATATATCCAACCCCCTTTTTACCATATGTAAATTTGAATCAAAAGAACACCTATAGTTAAATGCACATTTCCCAAAGCACCCCTAAATCTAGCATCTCATTCATATTACCAAATTTCAATAATAAGTCTTTACTATAACATAACAATACATAAAAATTTATTTCCATTAACATACATGAATTACAATAATATACAATGAATCACAACCATGTCGTTTTGCCATCTTACTTGCATCCTGCAAAACCATGTGAGCATGAAATCGTGATAAATCACTGACATGGCATCCACCTAGATCTAGCATAATTAACGTTATTGGTTTTCCATTTACATTATAATAATAATACACACGCAACAAGAGAGGGTTAGGGCATATATTCATTTCATTCCTTAACTAAGGGAGGAGAGAGAAAGAGATAAGGAAGAGAGAGAAACAATATTTTCCCAAAAGTCAAATTTCACATGTCAAGCCACAAGATAGAGTTTCAATAGTTATTTACAAGTTTCAATAAGTTTCCACGATGGTTTGCTAACTTGACTGGGATCCTACATCTTTCTTTTTAATTTTCCTGCTAGTTGCAAAAATGCCCAATTTTGACTCAGAGGCTAAGAAAGTGTGTTCAAAAACTGTCTTCCGATAAGAAAATTCATGGCCGTAGAAATCCTACGTGTCCACCTATATACCAAGAATTTATAGAACGATGGAATCCAAAATTGGAAAATGGTGTACAATCAAGGCGGATGCATTTCCAAGCCACCGGTCAGTCGACCAAGTTTGACCTAGGCAAACAAAGTGTCTAAAGGCCTACGAAATGCCCTTGCCAAACTATCTATAAGAAGAGTGTTTTTGCCCACATTGACGCTTCCGTGCAATTTTCTAGTAAAAATGCTAGAGGTTTGTGAGGGCGGTCAAATATTTTGTTGCTCATGTTCCAAATGGTGAGTTGATACGAAACCCAAATTTTTTAGTTTTAACAACTTCCTAAAGGTGCAAAATAAGGAAACTGGGCTCCTGAAGGCAAATGACGACAATACTAACAATTGATTGGGGTTGATTTAAGGTATAATACGACTCCTCACATAACAAGGAACATTGGCGGAAGTTGACATCTCTTTTCCGGGGTTCAGGAGGTTATATTGTGAGTCTTTGAGAATCACGTTTTTTCTAACTTTGCAAGGTAGACAGAAATGGTTGTTTTAGTTAACTCATCTACCTCTCGCTAAATGGACACGAGTACTAAGTTTTGACACCGTGGGTTTAGCAATTCATGAGGTTGTGGTCGCGACACGGTTGAGGGTCAAATTATAAGTCGGTAGCAAAATCACGAGGTGTTGTTTTATTGATTTCGAGAATACACATGCAAATGTAAATTGATTAGGTTGGAGACTTGTTTGATGCATAGGTCAAACAGTGTGGATCGCCCGTGAGGAGCCCATGTCTCCCGATCCCGAACTTCTTCTTTTACATACAACAAATAAAACGGCGGCAACATCTCTTCCTCTTCCCAAAGTCTCGAACTAATCCCTACCGAAAGGATCGGATAAAGAGAATGTAACAACATCTCCTCTCTTAAGCTTTATGCCTCTGCAAATTGGAAAAACCAAATCACTTCAAGGCTACCAACAAACCACCAATCATCCTTTATCCGGGAGCAATAAACCTATCGTAACCCTTGTTACTAGAAAGACAATTGCTTTCATTGCACAAGATCAATTAGTGTCCTTGAGCAAAGAACTTGGAGCTTTCATAAAACTCGGATTCTCAACATATACACTAGCGTTTGTTTTATCCATAGCCAAAAATTGAGGCTCTGTGATAGGCAAGAGGGGAGTACCTGAAGAAGCTTGCTTCAATGGCGTAAAAACTCCTTCATTTCCCTTAACCTTCCACAACGCTGCAACTATCTAATTAGTACTAAATTTGTAATGTTAACTTGGTTCTTGTGTGGTCAAAGACTCTATTTCAAAGTGTGGTTAAATGTTCTGGATCTCAAAATAAAGCTCGGGTACTATTATGTAGGGAAAAATGATAGGTCTGAATGGTCTTTATGGGCGCCCATACCTGTCAAGGCTCCTTCCACATGGCACTCTCACATCTCCATCTCACCTACTCACCTACCAGCTTCATCCTTTACACTCCATCGTCCCAATCACAATACCCCTTTTTTTTTATTATTTTTTTAACTTTAATTTCTTATTTTTAAAAATAGTTAGGCACTACAAACATCATTGTCATTCGAATGTAAGACATATCCTTCATCGTGATAGCGAGAGAAGGGCTCCGCACATGAGCAATATGGAAAGTGAGGATGAAGTCTTATTTGGCGCAAGATGAGCAGCTATTTCCGACTCTACGCACATTAAATTTGAAAGAATCAACATTTCATGTATAATTTTGACACTTGACATATGGAAAACACAATGTATAGTCAAGCTCATACTACATGACATATGTTAATACTCGCTTCAATTTAAATTTTTAAAATCTTAATCCCAACCCCACTCTTATAATCATTGGCTCTTAAATATTTAATATAGCATCTTTCCGTGATCCCACACCCCTATATTTTTTAATCGACTTAAAAGATATGGAGAGCGACCCTCCATTAGGGAGTGAACTTGATTTGGCCACCCCATAATTTCCAGGGTTCTACGTACTAATTAATCATTGCTATTTCGGCATGTGTATATCCCGTACAAGGTGAGGGCACATAATTTTGTTTTAGAAAACCCAAATAATTTAATCCCATGATTATCCGAGTTTATGCATATGCGACAAATGCGAAAACATAAAATAATTGTATATTAGGAAAATGAGAGTTTATTGTTTGGGACCACGTTACACGTCAGATGCGAGGATTTTATCCGATAGCGACGTGACGCACTCTTTTCCTTTAATATATATGTCCGTTTCACGGGGTTTCATATTTCTTTTGGCCGTTGGTGCTCCGGTTAGGGTTTTGAAGCTTAAGGAGATTCGATGCCTTTATAAATAGAGGAGATGTCACTTTGGATGATGGTTATTTGTGCATGGACAACGAACGGACTTGATAGGTTTTTATTTATCTAGCCTAAGTTTCTCTCCTGGGGTTTGAATTTAGCTTCCAGGTTTCGACCATGGCTGGCGCAGAAACGCTGGATGACTTCAGGACAAACAATGGTGAACTCTTACACGTCGGTAGGTTGAAATTAAAACAGTAGATTGATAATGCCTTGTGTTTTAAGCGGTGAATTCGGTAGATCTTCCAGAACTTGTTTGCATTTTGGGTTTTAAGGGCCTTTCTTTTTGTGCAGGGATGTTTGTCTCTCTGTTTCCTGCAGATCCCAGTGCCGAGCTTTACGTTGCAAGGATAGATGAGATGTACAGGGACGCGGAAGGAAAAAATGATTCAGATCCGGTGGTAAGAATATTCTGCTTTCTTCTTTCTAATGATGTTCGGTTTGAAACCCCAAGACAAGATTTGATCATTTTCGCCTTTCTATGTTTTCTTGCAGGTATTATAGGCCGAAAGACCTCCAGCATGAACCGCCTTCTAAAGCTTTAAAGAACGAAATTTATTGTATCCTTTTCGGCTGCATTAGTTTTGAGTTTTAAGCTGCTAAAGATTTTTCATTAGGGTTTCATTTTGTTGTACGAGATAATGACTTCAAGGTTTGCCGATGAGTTTCTTCTTCACTCGCTCAAAGATACAAACTATTTTGACTGCCAGCTTGTTGAATCCGTTGCAAATATTTGCAAGGTCTTCGTTAAATCTGAGTATTTAAAGCTGAATGAGGCGCAGAGAAGGTAATTACTTTATAGCATTTGATTATTTGTAGATTTCTTGGATTAATGAACTTTCTTTTCGCTGAGATTGACCTTGAAACGATGAAATTATGCCAGGTCTGTGTGTGAAGAGGATATATTTTTCTTTCAGTATGCTTACTCAGCAGAGAATGGTTCATTTACGAAAATATCCGCATCAGGTATATGATCAGAACATTTCTGAATCAAACCGTTTTAGAAAATAATGCTTAGTCAAATTCTGTTAAAGTTAATGCTGCTTTACAGTGAAAAAAGCGTATAAAGATTTTGAAATCACTCGGTTTACTAAACAATAGAGGGTATGATTTTGTTGCGAGCAATAATGTCATTCAATATACACGTTTACAGGAAATGCACACCTTCAACAATCTTTCCGGACGCAGAACTCTCCGGACAGGACAACGGAAGTTTCGCTCAAGATTTTGATCGATGTATGTTGGAAAATTTCTGCTGATAAAAGGGTTATTATTATTCTAAATTTAGCTGCTAATCTAAGCTTAAGTTTTAAATGTTGTTTTAATCCAAAAAAATTTCCGATCTTATTGCAGGCGTTGATTGACCTGGAAGAAACCCTTTCGAAGGAGGCAATACCCACGTCTTGGACGTATATACGTTCGGTAAGAATGAGGGCTTTCATGTCCGCGGAGGCATGTAAATGTTTTTGATGCTTTTAGTGATCGACCGTACACCTGATCTGTTACACCGATTTTTGGCTCCATATTTAGAATGCAAATTCAGAAAAACGAAAAAAGACGACATTATACCCATTCTCTCCATTTATTTCGATTTTTAATTGAAACAGGTTTAGGTTTACCACGGTAAATCGGATTTATTCTGTGTTTTGTATTTTTGTTCAAATTTAATATTAAAGACAGATGTGCAGATCGTTGTTTTCTGTGTTTTGATGTGCAGATCTTTTTTCTCTGAATTTTGAACTTTTGGACGAAACTTTGAAGAAAACGTACTGTACCAGATTTCTTTTTTGATAAAGATTGGTTTAAATGTAAATTAACGGTTTCCGACTGAATCGATCTTAACAGACATGGATAGCGAACGTGAAACAATGCAAGACGGTACAAAGCATTACAGAGGGACTGCTGCATTTGGTGGAATCTTTGCAGTTAATCAGGGAAAACGATGGCAAAAATAAATCTAATTATCTCACTGCTTGGAAAAAGGCAGTGCTGATGGATTCAAGTCCTGAGTCGGTTCGAATACTTATAGCCTTCCCTGATTCAGATTTGTTGTTTTATTCTTTTTGACACGCAGTGCAAATTACCTAGGTTTTCATTCACAATTGTTTGTTATTATGACAGCTTATTCAGAATTTAGAGCATCTCAAAATCTTTGTCCAGCACCGACGCGGAAGCACCGGAAAGAAAAGGAGACCGAGACGCTACTGGTCAGAGGATGCAAACAATAAAGACAAGCTGCCTCTTCTCCAAGACGTTGTTTGTGAAGAACTAGATGATTCTGGTCTGTATTCATAATGAAATCTGCTAAATTTGTCTAGCAATTATTTTGGCTCTGTTGCTTGTGTAATTTAAACGACTTATCGTTCTGAATTTTTAGACAAAAATGGTTCTAAGATGTACGTAAGCGCCGATTGATTCTGTTTATTCTGTGCAGCCACCCAGGACATGATATTAAAAGTGACGTGGAGGCAGACAGGGACATAAAATTATTGTGTGACCTGGGTAGTGTCCTTCTTACTCTTAAATGGGGACTCCGCCGCAAGGTGAAAATCAATAGAAAACGACGGAGCTATGAGCAGACGTCCACGGAACTTTGCATTAGCTCCCAACCGAAGCGGCGGCGCTTTGCATTAGACGAGGATGACATGGCACTCTCCAGAATCCCTGAAGAAAAAGTAATGCTCAAACAAGGCAGATGGACCGGTGAAAGGTAAGAAAATTAAGGCTGAATACTTAACAAAGCTTTCTAAATTTTCATGTACTAAATATCTGTTTTTACCTCATGTGTTTGCAGGTACAGGGCAGCGCAGCTAAAGCTTTTGGCTATAATGCATGATAAGGGAGCCGTGCCAGGAAAGCCGATCTTGCGACCTGCGCTGAGAGAAGAGGCACGGAAGCACATTGGGGATACGGGGCTTCTTGATCACTTATTGAAGCATATGACAGATACCGTTATCACAAATGGAGAGCGGTTCAGGCGCCGTCATAATTCAGAGGGAGCCATGGAGTACTGGCTCGAAGATGCTGGCCTTAAGGAGATACGCAAACAGGCTGGCATTCAAGATCCTTGGTGGATTCCTCCTTCGGGGTGGAAGCCCGGAGATATAGTGCCTCTGAATGGTTACGGAGCAGGCATGACGCCCTTAGAAGCAGAAGAAATGAGAACTATTAAAGAGGAGCTTATTATGCTCAAGAGGTAAATACAATAACACAGGAATGGAGAGGAACAAGAAATATGTGTTAAAAGACGCTCAGAAACAACGAAAAGGCACCACTAAATGCCTAATATGAACCAATAATTAAGAAGAATAGAAATTCGTAGTACCTTTGCAATTGTAAAATTAATAACCAATCACATACCAAAAATTAGATGTTTATGCATGTTTATTTTTGGGTTGTTTCACAACTTTAATGTATGAGCTTCTTCTTTGGTTTGGGGCATTTAGTTTTGGGGCATTTTGTTTGTTTATGCTATTTCACATTTTTCCCTTTCTTATTTATTTAATGGTAATAAGTTTTTAATTCTTCAAAAGTGTTAATAATATTCTTGGATTTTGTTGTGTGGCCAGTTTTGATTAGAGTGTTTGATTTTTTTGTTTTAGATTATTCTCTTTATGACCATTTGATGTCAATTTGGGCATCAATAAAACTTTAATTCAAATTTAGTTTGTCTATAAACACATATATATTGTATTTCATTTGTACATTGAGTATATGTTTATCACTTAAAAGAATCTGTTTAGGATCCACAAGTATTTCATAGAGATCAAACAAATAAATTAGAGCATTTATTGTTGAAACACACACGTTCATGTTAAAGAAATCATTGAAGAACACAAACTCACAACAAAATGTCATTGGAACAATTCCAAATATAATATTTTTAGTCTAAATATTGGTATTGTCTATGTCACAACCCAAAAAATTTGATTTCATTTATTACTGAGAAAACATTAATCTAGAGTAATAAGTTTTTTTTAATTATTTGATTCCCGGATGGTTGATTAATTATTTGATTCCCGGGTGGTTGATTGATCTGCAGCGAACTATTTTCAATGAAAAGCATGAATGCCATTGAGGAGAAGAAAATACTACCTCAGGAGGAGGAAGGCGGGATTTTGAAAGAAATGTTCAAGGTAGCTTCTTTACTGCTATATGCTAGCACATAATTAAAAGTAAAACTATTTTCTTGGCGTCAAAAATTATTTACAGTGTACTGTTCATATGTTATTCAGGATCTACAAACGGTTGTAAAGTGCCTCAGAAAGGACGTTGGAGAGCTTCAGGTTAAGTCGCTGGGAAAGGTAAAACTTAACTATCAAACATCAAGACATTTTTGCTTGAATTGTTGTTAACGAAAATAAATAGAAGATAACCTTTTTAGACCGGTAAGCTATGGTTGTGAAACAATTTACTTCATTGCAGGCCGACGTGGAAACCAGCCAAACTGAGTGTCCAGTTGAACAGACGAACTTGTCAGGCGTAAGAATGTAAGTCATTGTATTGAAAGCCTGGCAATACTTAGATACGGAAAGGGAACCTCAATTTTACTATATATTTTTTTACATGGTAATTGTTTATTTTTTATATCTGAGGGATGTTGGTTGCATTTAATCTTTTCATTGTGACCTGCTTTGAAATATAATTCTAGACAGTTAAACCTTAACACTGTATGATAGCTTCTGTAATTGGTTTCTATTATTTAGAGCTTCTTACAGTTTGAAGTATAAATAATTCAAGAGTTATTTTTTCCCCTTCCTAAATACTTACGCATGATTATTTACTTAATGCAGGTTGCGTTGCAATATTGCTGACCGACTTGAGAAGCTTGAAACCGTAGAACACACATTTTTACAGGTAATGAATGTAAATGAACCTTCTACGCGGCGGGATGGTATGGAAATGTGTCTAGGGATAATTATATCGATTTTAACATTTTTAATCCTACAGGAAATGACGAGCAATCAAAGAGCAGAAAAGAAGCAATTGGAAGATGAGATTACAAAATTGAAGGAAGCTTTGGAGAGAGTGCAGGTACGTTGTTAATATTGAACTTAATAGTGCAAAATGAAGCTTTTTAAAATTGATTTTAAAACATTTTTTTGTGGTTAACAGGAAGAGATGAAGAGTGTCTTGAAATCCATCGATAAATCAACAGTGACACCCAGGAAAGAAGCTGCTAGCCCTGAACAGTCCTTTACTAAAGCCATTAATGTTGGAGGGAGCACAGAAAATAGTACAGCACAAGGTGTGGAGTTGAGCAGCGAAAACAAAGCGTGCAAACTGCAAGTTGCTAGTGTTCATCAAGAAATTAGAGGACAGTCTGCGCGGTCGGGGTTCAGGATTTGTAAGCCGGAGGGCACTTTCATATGGCCCAACATGGCCGCTAAGACCTCCACCTGGGTGTCCGTGGAGGACGTTCTGAGCCCGACCCAGATTCAACCGCCGCCACCTTCCCCTCCACCGACAAATCCACGCAGAGCGTCCACACCCCAATTCCCTTGGAATATTCGTCGCTCAAAACTGTGAGCTGCATGGATAACAGAGATTCTACCGTGCGAGCCGGGACGTCTTCCACACTAGCGGTATACAAGTCGCGGTCGAAGAGAGCTAAGCGTAGCGGCCAGAAAACCAGTTCCCACTCCCAGGATACCGAGCTGTCGCAATCACAGCACAATGGTCCGGTGAAAGTGCGAGTTGCGGCGTCCCCAGCAAAGCAAAAGGAATTAATTTCCATGTACGTGAGCCATCTCACGATGCCGAACCTGCAGTGGGCTCAGATGATGGGCGGGCAGATGAGATAATGAGCAACAACATCTCCGTACTGCCCGTGCTATCCACAGTACATATCCAGG
Source organism: Taxus wallichiana var. yunnanensis (assembly GCA_018340775.1). NCBI lineage: Eukaryota > Viridiplantae > Streptophyta > Pinopsida > Cupressales > Taxaceae > Taxus > Taxus wallichiana. The sequence continues at coordinate 782,813,658 of CM031244.1, read as the reverse complement.
GAGGAGGCTCAGTAACGACCACCCCTCACTCGTCATGGCTGGGATTGGCTTCTTCCGCTCCGCCCAATGATTAGAAGACACTTTCAAGCTGTCTTGTGTCCACCCTGTACCAATCTTGCCCCTTTGTTATTACAATGATGGCGAGATAGGTGAATATGAGGTGACTTGTATGATCAGATTATTATATTATGTATAGTTTTTCGTAGGTGAATATCATGTGGCGCCCCTGCCCCTGCAATACGATTTATCCTTGAAATGTATACGTATAGGCTTTTGGGGTCGAATATTCTACTGTTCTGTTTATAAATTTGACTTCGTTTGGGCCGTCATATTTTGTAAATCTGTAACGAAAAACTCTCTGATATATTAAAAATCTCTTTAAGAGATTCCTTTGTATAAAAGAAGCGGCTCCTCGTATTTGTGCTCAGAAGTGTTAATGGTCGCAGGTCCTTCACTGCCTAAATCTTTTGGTTCTCCACGTTATTTGCTTTATGGTAATTCTGTAAGTTTGCATTTTCGTGCATATAATTGAAAAGGAATCTATGGTGCTTGTTTCAAGTTTTATTTTCCGGAAGATTTTAAAATGTTAACTAGAACATGTCATTGGTGGTTTTAAAGGAGTTTAGCAGGAATTAATTTTTGTTGGTTGCAAGGTTTAAATACTTTAAAAAGAATGAGGCTAGGATTATGCTACAAATAAATGTATGTGTAATCTTAATTAACAAAAAGAAATATACATTAAATTATAGAAAAGTCTAAAATAAAATAATAAAAAGGAGGAAATGTGCATCAAATTGGTTGTTTTGGGGGCATCTTAATAATAAAACAAAATATTTGTAATAAAAAGAGATAAATAGTATTTTTTTGTATTTTCTTCATGTGCTAAGAAGTATAACGTTACATGAATTTTAAGTTTTATATAGAATCATATATATCTAGATTTTATTTTGCAATGAATAAAATGCTAATAGTATATAATAAGCGATTTAAATATTTTATAAAAATTATAATTGTAAACAAAGAAAAATAAAGTCATTTTAAGAAATTTATAACATTGGTTCATTTCTTTCAAAAAATATGTTTGCATTTTTTCCATGTTTAAAAATAATGTACCCAAAATTTCAAAAGTCACTTGAAGAGGCATATCTTGAGATCATAGTAAGACATATAGTTAGAGGTGATCATATCTTTAAAATTAGGAAAGGATATTCGTAGATACAATTCTAAGAATATGTAAAAAAATATCATATAATCATTGCCTTACCAAGTGAGACATAATTTTCCCATACATCCACCTTAATTTGTAGGTTTGATGTGTGGCACTGTGAACCTAATATATCACAATCCTTGTGATAATTGGGGCGATGCCACAATGGGAATAGCCCACCTAGAGTAATTGTAATAACTGATGTAACATGGGATGGGTATATTTACTTGCTCATCCATCCCTTCCTCTCATCTATATGGCTTCATAATCCCCAAAAAACCATCTACTTGTCTTTGAATACCTTCCTTTCTACATCAAGCTAGATATACCACGATTCTTATGCCAATAAGGGTGATGTTATAATCGATTCATCCCTTGATTGATTAAGGGATGAATATGATATTCCTCTTGATTATATCTTGGGATCGTTTTTACAACTCTAGAAGCCTCATTCTTTCCATAAAAGAACCACACATTATTTTGTAGGTTTGGATTGGAGTAGTACATATAAACTCCAATAGATCGTGGTCTTTATGAAAACGGGATGATGTCACTATTGAAGTGGCCCTCATACTAATGTAATGTAGGGTTAATTGTGGTACATTATTATGTTTTTAAATCAAAATCCCCTCTCTTCCTTTGTGCTTCATAATCATAGAAAACCATGTTTAATTGCCTCTAGGTACATGTCATACTACCCAAATTTGTATAGGCATATTCACTATATCCATCCCGTAGTTGTAATGGTTAACAATTAATTGTTGGATAAGTATGCATTATTAATGGTTGGCCATCCACTCTCCTCCTCTATGGCTTTATAATACCGAGAAAATTTTAAGATGGATATGTGTCTTCACTACATCTTGGAATTGTTTCTACATCTATAAAACCTCATTCATTCACAAAAAAATTGACATTAGTTAAATTATAAATACAATGGTTGATTAATTTTGGGATTATTATATTTTCTCTCTAGACCTTCCCTCTCCTCTATATGGATTCTAATCCCGAAAAAAACCTTAATGCACCATATCGTAACTTTGGATGCATATATATGAATATTGACTTGGGTGCATTATATTTGAACATGGAAGGAATTCACATATATCTTTGACAGAAAATGTCGATTTGAAAGCCATGTACTTAGAGACATGTAAACATGGTATTTTGGGATCATGAAAATCCATATAGGAGGAGAGAGAATGAATAATAAATAAAACATATCCTTCCAATAATCAATCAACCAATATGACTCTAGAAAGTTCATTTCCATATTGACATTACCCCCATTGACATAAGGATCATGATAGATTAGGGTACATATGTTGACACATACCAAACCTAAAAACTAATGTGGATGCATTTAAGAGGAATTTCTCACTTTTCATATTAATGCATATATATTTAGAGGTAATTAATTAATACATTTTTGGGATTACAAAGATACGAGAGGAGGAGGCATATCCGGGAAAGAAAACATACTCATATCACAATCAACTATCAATTATGTCATAAGATGTCCACTTCCATTATGACATCACCTTCATTGGCATATGCATTATGACATATTAGACTTTTATATGTTTACACAAAATAGATTTATTGTTAGGGTTTTATATGTTTACACAAACTAAATTTATTGAATAATTTAGGATTATTTGTTTGAATAAAAAGGATTTTAAAGTCATATGAGAGATTTCAAGATGCAACCAAGAGGAATATATGACTTTGGGTGGTAAGAAATGTGTTTAGAATCAATTAAATATGTTTTTGGATTATGAAGCCATAGAGTAGGGGAAGGGATGACTGACCAAGAAAATATATTGATCTTGCAATGAGTAAACCATTGTTTTAGTAGGATGGGAACTCATATTGGTGCCACACCCATTTGCATAATGACAATGGTATATCAAATTAGGTTTTATATGTTTCCTCAAACCAAATGTTACAACTAATGTGGGATTTAGCTTTTAATGAATGAGACTTTTAGAATCACAAAAGTAATTCTAAGATGCAATCAAGCAACATATTTTACGTGGGGTAGTAAGGAATGAATTGAGAGGAAATTAAACAGGTTTCTTTGGGAATATGATACCATGAAGGATTATAAGAAAAGGGAGAGAATGAAAACATACACATCATAAAATCAATCAACCATAATGTTATTGTCTCATCTAATAAAAAATAAATCCCATTTAATTGAGGTTTACAATGCATTTGCCAAAAAAATTATGTACTTGAATAACACTAGTACATTGAGTTTTATAACACAAATTTCATAATCAGGATATGTTAGATAAAATTATGTAAGGTGTGTCACCAACCTAACTCACCTATGGCTCTAACATTTCCTTCCATGTAGATGGGCCAATTTCATTATGGCATCACCATCATTGGCATATGGATCATGGTATTTTGGGGTTGATATGTTTCCAAGACTAAAATTACCACCAATGTGGGATTATTTATTTTAATTAGGATGTAAATGTTGCGAAAGCGATTCCAAGATACATTCAAGGGGCATATTTGAATTTTGATAGTAAGGCATGAATTTGAAGTAAATTAAATTATTATTTTTAGATTATGAAACCACTAATGAGGAGATTGGAAGGAAAAGAAAGAAAACATACTCATCCTACAATCAATAAACCATCCATTGCGGAGTCACCCCATTACCATGAAGAACATTCAATTTCAAATTATGTGTTAGATTTTGTAGCAAATCAAACTTACAATTTAGTTTCTAAATGAATGTGTCATTTGGATTTGCATAAGAAAATCTAAGTTGTGTTGAAAAAGAATATATGGCATCGGATAGTGAGGCATTTATTTAGAGGAAATAAAATGGGTTTATTTGGGAATATAAATCTAGTAAATTGGAAGGGGAGAGAAAACATATTCATCCTAAAATCAACAAACCATTATTTTAGTAGTATTGTAACTATCACCCATATTGGGATAAGGATCACGGTATATTGGGATTTTATTTTATTTTTTCAAACCAAACTTACCAACTAAAGTGAGATTAATATTTTGAATGATTGAGACTTTAAAATTCTAGAAGGAATTCTAAGATCCATTGAAGAGACATATCCAAGTTTGGTTAGGAAGGTATGTTTTTAGAGGTAATCAAATACATTTTTAATAGGTAAGCCATTTATGAGGAAAAAGGAAGGAAAATTCAATCGAATTGTATAACACGATTGTCATAATCTTGAATAGTTTATAAAAAATATATTTAAGGAGTGTTATGACTTGCAACCCTAACATTCCCTTCCATAACACAATAATGTTATCTTATTAAAAAAACTAGGCTTAAACTACATTAATTTATGTCTTTGTGTGAATTTACTTTGGATTTCCTTGTTGTTCTTGTTTCTATTCTATTTGTATATTTAATAAGGTATCATAGCCCAAGGAAGTGGGTCCAGTGGAAGTTAAAGGTATGAATTAAGCAACAATAAGTCTAAAAATAATTAGACAACAAGCAGATCATGATCTAACCAAAAATTGATGCAACCACCATCTCAAACACGTTGCTGCAACACTAACAAAATTTCACCCAAATAATTACAAATCACATCAACAACAAAATTAATTAACTATCCCTCTAAATTAAATAACATATGTCGTTCGCGTTCACATTGCATTGTACACTTATGATTTCGAGTTCATATGTTGTTTCATATATTTTATATATATCCCCTTTACAAGTTTTAACCATATATATATACTTTTATTCTACTCGTAAAAAAATGCCCCAAACATTTGTTGTGCAAAACTATATCCAAAATATAAAATATAATTACGCCGAGGCGTGGCTATAGTGCACTCGGTCTCCAACGACGACGGTGTGCAGCTTCCTGCTGCTTGTCATCCGATCCTCCTGCTTGACCTGCCTGTCGAGGAGTGCCGACGTGTTGGTTTTTGGTGATCTGCGTGTATGTTTTCGGACGACGCTCTGCTGCTTCAGCAGCTTCCACCTGCCTGTGACCAGTTTCGACCTGCTTGTCACCGTTTATACGCCACCTCTCGACACCTTGATCTGGTTTGTTCCGCCGCGTGTTACCCTGCTCCTGCTTCACCCTGTTCGGCTTCTTCTTCTTTTTTGTGCCCTCTACTTTCCTCTGTCGCCCCTTCTTCCAACCTGCAAAGCATGTTCGTTTTTTAAAAATTTCGTTCAATTTGGGGAAGATTTTAGGATCGACAAGCTACAGGAAACCCGTAAATCGTCGGGTGAAGTGGTTTCTGTCAGTCGTTGATTGCATATACATTTAGGTCTTCTCCGCTCCTCCCAGGTAACACTTCCAGGTTCTTCTCTCTGGTTTCTTTCGAAAGCATTGTTTAGGGCACAATTTTGACCTGAAAAGTTAAAGTCAGAAATCGCCACAGCATTGGAGGAGTTGAGAACCCAGCTCCAAGCTGAAGCTGAACAGAGGGGTTACCTTTTACAGAATCTTCATGAGTGAAAGGGTCTTCTTGGAAGACAGGCTTCGAATTGCCCAGTTTGAGGGGGGGAAAGTTGGCAAAGAGTTGACAACCCACATCCATTTCACAGAGACCATTTATTCTCATTTGGATTCTGTACATAAATTTGTTGAATGCAGATTGGTAGTGCATGCAGGCAACCTATAACAGCCTGCCGTTTTTTTGTGTTGAGTTTGGTGGGCATGAAACCAGGTGGTTAGTTCGTTGTAGTTTTCTTGCATAAAACTTGCCCTTCACCTACGATTGACCACGATCAATGCTTGTTTTGTGGAAAACAAATAGTCTTCAACTTTCCCAACTTGCGGTAACCTGTAGCCACATATATGAGGCCAAAATACCACATCCAATGCTATGAAGCCATTTTCATCTGTTCTTCTTTTGCTTTGTTTTTCTTTTTTCCCCCAACTGAAAGGAAAAATAGGCTTAGAATGGCATCTAAAAACAACACCTTGTGCTGAGATATTCAAAGCGAGGAACCAGTCTTATACAGTTTTCTATATATTAAAATACTAATAATCACAAATAGCAGGCGGTATGCTTTATATTTCCCAGGCTATCAAAACTAAACAGCGATGTTTTCAGTTGGGCGATACCTACAAAAGATCAGGTTCTTCAGGGAGAAGGTAAAATAAAACTGTTAAAAGTTTGTACAGTTGGAGACCTCCTCACCATTAATGAACATGCCATTTATGTTGTTTCGGGTTACACCATCATCTCGGAGACACTCCCTGCCTGTGCAAAAAGAGGAGCTTGGAAACAGGGTATGGACATCCGCTAAAGCATAACAGAGAATGGAGTTTTGTCACATGATGTAGTTGCAAGTGCCCTGTAGAAATGTATGCAAAATGTGGAAGCATTAACAATGTACGTGAACTATTTGACAAAATGCATGGAATGCCATGATTGCAGGATATGTTCAATTTAGACTTGCAAAGAGATTCCAATGGCTCCCAAGAAGAGAGGTGCTTCCGCCATTTCAAAACCCGTGTCTTAAAAAGAGAAGAAACCCACCTCTAATGGTGCAGGGGAGGAGCCAAAGGAAGACGGAAAACCCACTTCAAATGATGCAGAGGAAGAGCAGCAGCAGACAGCTTTGTAGCGAAGCTAAACCTACTGCCAAACTTCAATACGAAATATATTTTTTAACTAAGAAAACTGACAATTGCCAAGCTAAACCTACTATTAGGTTTCAATACAAAATATCTTTTTAAAACACATTGCTAAAGCTTCTTTTAGAACACATTGTGGCAAATGCATTGCTAAACACTGCATTCTTATCAACTCTAAGTATTGTGGTCTACAGTTTACAATGGTTCTAAAGGACCTTATTACAAGTGAAGATAAGAAGTCTTTTCCAAAGGCAAAGGTTTTGCAAGCACTAGAAACAGTTTCAGGGGAGCATATGGTAAGTTCTCTGTTATGAATATTTGAGCATAATTCTGCGAATATGTTAAATAGAAATGAAAATCAAACATTTGAAATGTTTATGATTATAAAAATTAACTGATGTTGATTTAAATATTATAATTGTATAGATTGTTTATGATCTGTAACTTTATCATAGTCACCATTAAATACCTTTTTAAAAAATAGAAATCTTGTTTGGGCACTGTCAAGACTGACATTTCAACCAAAAGGTGAATGCTAGCGAAGATGGGGAGAAAAAACAATCTTATGTTGATCGAAATGGGCAGAATGAGAAATGCTTCTCTGACAGCTCAAATGATGTAGATGATTATGGAAATGTTGTCCCCAATTTGTAGATGCACATCCGCCTTCAGCAGAAGGAAATCGAAGTAAAGTCTGAAACTTTCAATTGTATGTGATTGTTAATCAAATAGAAGAATTATTCTCATTTTTTCTGCAAAATCTGACAGGAACTGAAATATATGCTACGTAACACAAGGGAAGGATTTCAGATGATGCAAATGGAATGGAATGATGAAATGTACAATATAGGTAAGCTTTGTCAAAGTGTATACAAGTCAAATGTATTTTCTGCATTCTTCATGTTTTGGGTAACTTGATTTCCTTTCTACAGAAAAGTATACAAGGGGACTACCAAAGGCTGCATCAGGATACGACAAAGTGCTAGAGGAAAATCGACAGCTATACAATCAAGTGCAGGATCTAAAAGGTATGTTTTCCATTTTGTGTAATATTTTTTTTGACAGTTTTGGGAGGTGACAGAAGAAGCTGAGAATTTCACAAATTAGACACCGGAAAGTTTTTTGACTATCATAGATATTTTGCGCCTTTGTCCCTAATGCAGTACAATAAAGTATTTTCAACAAGCTTATCTGAAGCAATCTATATACAGTTTGTGATAGGGAAAAGTACTTTTAACAAGCTCATCTGAAGCAATGTAAATACAGTTTGTGATAGGAAAAAATAGTTTCAACAAGATTATCTGAAGCAATGTAAATACAGTTTGTGATAGGAATATAAATGGACCGTTATTGTTCTACATAAAGCTTCCCGCAAAATATTCCAGCCCTGTTGATAGCTTGTTTTAAACTGTTTAGTAAGCATAAGGGTATATTGCCGAGTGAGACCATTCTTGCCTGGCCAAGCCCACGGTCAAAGTACAGTGGATTACATTGGAGAGGATGGCAATCTCACCATTGTAAATCCTGCAAAGCAAGGGAAGGATGCACGTAGAACATTTGCATTCAACAAAGTATTTAAATCAGCTGCAACTCAAGGTTGGATCCTTATATCATCCCTATTTGGTTTCTTGAAATATGTTTTGGTTACTTAAAATGTTGTAAGATGGCATATGTTAAGTTGTAATCCATGTTGAATTTCAGAGCAAGTGTTTCTGGATACCCAGCCATTGATTAGATCTGTTCTAGATGGATACAATGTTTGCATTTTTGCATATGGACAAATGGGTTCTGGAAAGACATACACAATGGTAATCACAATAATATTCTAAATTGTGAATAATTTCAAAAGACAGCAATACGACATTGATAAATTGTGAATAATTTATCTGTAAATTAATGCTTCATTTGTGCAGGCTGGTCCTAAGGTGATTACGGAGGAGAATTGGGGTGTGAACTATCGAGCATTGAATGACTTATTCCAAATTTCAGAGCAAAGAAAGGATGTATTCACATATGATGTTGTTGTTCAAATGATTGAAATATACAATGAACAAGTCCGAGATCTTCTTGTTTCTGATGGTTTGAATAAGAGATATCATTTTTTCTATTTATGAAGCTTTTTTATCTTATTTTATTTTGGATTTTAGTTTCTTCAACAGTTGACAGTCCTTCACTCCTAGCACATTGGAAATCCGCAATAATTCCCAGCAGAAAGGACTCAATGTTCCAGATGCAAATCTGATACCCAAACAACTTTATGATTCCAAATTATTTGTTGCCATGAGGTCATTACTTAAAAATTGAAATATTATTTTGTTTGCAGTGTGTTAACTGTCCATGTCCAAGGCAAAGATCTTACCTCTGGAATGATTCTTCGGGGATGTCTTCATCTGGTGGACCTTGCCGGAAGTGAGAGGGTTGATAAATCTGAGGCCACAGGGGACAAATTAAAGAAACATATCAATAAATCTTTGTCAGCTTTAGGGTACGTGATTGCTGCTCTTGCACAAAAGAACTCACACGTTCCTTGCTGAAATAGCAAGCTCACACAGTTGCTTCAGGATTCACTAGGTAAAAAAATCATTCTTTGTGTATAGAAGAAACCCATTGCTTTTCTTCAGTCTAAGCCAGTAATAATTGTCGAATTCATTCTTCAAAGGACAGCAAAAATCTCATGTTTGTGCACATAAGTCCTGAAGTAGACGCATATGGGGAGACAATGAGCACACTCAAGTTTGCAGAGCGAGTTGCCACTGTTGAACTTGGAGCTGCAAAATCCAACAAAGAGAGTGGCGAGATTCGGGAGCTAAAAGAGCAGGTTTGTATGTGCCTAGGATTAATGCTTATCACTTTTCATTAACAGGATTGGCTTCAAATAATGGTGTTTTTGTGTCTCAAGGATCTCGAGTAGCTAGAAATTGGTATACTTCTTTTGTCAAGGAAACCGAGAATATTTTACTTGATCTTTCTTGAACATCGCAGTTGCGAATTTAAAGTATGCACTGCAAAGAAGGAAGCGAAGCTGATCAGGTGCAAATAACAACAGATTCAAGGATTAGTCCAGAGATGCAGAGAATGAGGAGTTGTGTCTCCCCATTACCTTTGCATGGAGGCGAGCTTAGGAGATGTCCAAACACAGTAAAACTCAGCAAATTTATGGAAGATGTTGTAAAAATAGAGGTATTTGGTGAAGATTTTTTTATCTCATGCTACTATCTTTTGATTCTCATTAAATTATCTCACCTAGGAATCCTTTTCTGAATTTATTTAACTAGAAAAGATGGATGTTGGATGAATGGTGGATACATTTTCTTAGGTTCGGAGCGATTGCACTTTGGGAGACAAAAGAGGCCTATTTATAGTCCGGGACACTCAACCAAAGGAGATAATTGATGATAGTCCTCTATGCGCAGGAGGATTTATGTGATGCGAAGAAACTAGTACGATTACCATCTCCCGGACTACCTTCTCTGGTTTACTACCCGATCTCATCTCCGCATCTATCATCTCCATACATTAAGCATGACATTAAGCAATGTTTGATAATGGTGAACAAACATATACCTATGCGTGGTTCACCTTCACAAGATGATGTGTATGGACTCCTTCCTTCCGAGTTCTATTACCAAAGATGCCCTCCAATCTGAAAGGTCTATCCAAATTGTGAAGAAGAGAAATTTTCACCACAAAAAATTTATGAGATGCATGGGGGAATCGAAGCGGAAGACCCGATGCGAAAGGGAAATGTGAATATGAAGGGAAAAAAACTCCTCTTGAAATTGATGAGTCGGAGGTTGAACTTGAGACAAGAAGCAAGGATGATTATCGAGACCACCGATTCCTCGTAGCGCATCTTCTGTGGCAATTCAATGTACCAAATGTTCCTGCCGTGACACCAGTTGAACATGTCTCACGACTTAAGAAGCCACAACATAGTATAACAAAGACTCCTGAGGGGAGGTAACTTAAATATCACTGGACTCTTTTGTTCATTTTGTTGATTTTGTTTCTGGACTTCAACTTCGAAGGAAGACATGCATAATTATGCTATACATGCATTTAAATTTTCAAATAGTGGTATGTTGTTGCAGTGACCTAGAGAAAGCACACTAGGTTTCGGAGGGCATAGTGAATTGAATCATATTTGTGACCTCTAATACAATTTGTTTCCTACAGTTCAAGTTTAGCTTTTAGTTTCCTGCAAATCATTTCTCTTAAATTTAAAATGATTCTTAAAATATCCGAACTATTCTCATAGAAGTCCAAGCCAAGCACAAAACCTTCCTCCAAAGAAATCAAGAATTACCGTAAGATGTTGAATGGGAACGGGCAATCACAAGGTCGAACTGGAAGACAGTTGCCTTCTACTGGGGGAAAATGTAAGCTTGAACCCATAAACGGTGCCAATAAGTAGCCCATTACAGAGGATTACAATCGAGTAATTCTTAAAGAAATGAAAGAATAGAAGCCCACATTTTCAACATTATACTATTAATTGGAACCGGAATGAGTTTTGAAGATATTTGTGTTGCATAATTTGCCTTCATTTCTATTGTTCCTTGGTTGTAATCGAATGATTGTCATCCAGCCATGTAAAAACCTCTTTCTCAAGGCAAGCATTTATACAGATTGGAATTATATCAAAGCCAGTCAAAAGATGGCAATAACGAGCGTTGCTGCTACTCCTGTTGTTTTCTTGATGGCTATACATGCAATTCTTTGAGCTTGGTAGCTATCATTTTCTCTTCTGAGGACATCTGTTATTGGATTACAGTGTTGTAGAAAATGATGGATAGCTAGAAGAGTAAGCAATAAATTCATTGCTTCTATATGTCTTGTAAGGTTGTATGGTGTGCATAATTAGAGTGGAGGTATCCATGTTGTTACATCTTTCTACACGCTGTGAGATGGAGGCCGCTCTATATGGTTTTGATATGTATTTATTGTAGATTAATCAAATTCCTTAGTGGATTCTTTCAGTTTTGGCCCAACATTTCTGTATACTTCGACCACTGGTATGTAATTTTTCTTTGAGTTTTCATTTTTAGGTGTATTTATATATCCGCATGCAGTGGCTTTTGAGCTTAGGAATAGGACCATTTAAGGGGTTAGGAAGTGGGTTGCGGTCTAAGGGATTTTGTTGTGATTTGGGTCACTGGTGTTTTACATTTCTCCGTTTTCTATGAAGGCCGTGCAAGCAGGGTCTTGCCTTTCCCTATTTTTACTCACATTCATCAGCCTCTTCTTATTGTCAATAAGAGTTTCTAAGTATAAGCGAGTCTCTGGGTGGCATGGAGGGGAATTTTTTTAGAAAAACCCTCATTCTATAATCCTTCTTCTTTTAAAGAAGCGGTGAAAAAATAGGTTTTCACCGGGTAACGAGGGTTTATTTCTGTTTCTGGTTCACCTGTTCTAAAATCGGCATCAAGAAAAGACTCTCCCAACTACTGTAGTATTTTACCCAAACCTCAAATTGACTTTAGTGTGTATGGTATGTTTTCTCTTTCTCTTCTTTTGAGATATTTCCTATAATTTTGTGCTTTGTGTTGTGTTTAACTATGTATAAAAAAATTGAACAAGATAAGAACTTACCAACTTTTTCTTGAGAGCGGTTCTTCTACTACCGACTGTGGTTACAATTTCCCCTCCTTTTCCTATTCTGGTTTGTTCTAAAAGTTTTGATAGAGAGACAACCTCTAAGTTGTGGGCATGTCAGGGTACAATGTCGTGGTACATCTAAATTGATCCATGTTCACATTCCACAAATGACACATTCTATACCAACCAAACTCAAAACCTTCACTTAGAGAGGCTACAATAAATCAACCAATTGTAAGCGCCTCACCTAACACCCTGGTCACCTAAGCTTTTATAGACTTTTTCTTTCTATTCATTTTGATCATAAATTCACCTTTTAGTTCTATTTTGGAGTTATTTTTATAGAAATACAGAAAGTCATCCCCTAAAGTGTAGGGATATTTGGCTCGGATATCACTATAAGCCGAGCATTCCATGATGACCTGCCTCTTTATCTTCACTACCCTTGCTGTACCAAATATATGTAACCTCTCTTTGTAACCTCTTTGTTTACACTTGAGCTGGGATGAGCTAGTTGTGCATAATACTGTTTCACATTTGACCTAGAATAAACCAGTCATCGATCGAGCTAATGAGCATCTTTGTCTTCCATTTGATCACCATGTCATCATTAGTGGTGTGTTATACATCAATAGCATTGATCGGACTAGATCGAGATATTCATATGGGTGCTTTGTGAATCACAACGGAGTACAAAATGTTACATGTGAGAAAGCTATGCGCGCGTTACATAGCCGTTGTTGTGCAACAATATAGACATCGAGAAATCACGGGATGCGGAAGTGTTGATGAGTTGCAATCCATATGTTGATATCTGTCGAGGAAATATTGCCAGCAAATCATAAATCATGGAAAGATGCTGCATCCCAGGGAAAAGCCAATACTTGCAAGTGCGGATCTTGACTAGCTGTGCTTACATAGCTTTTATACTCAATGTCTTTTCTTTTTCAGGTAACTCACGGCGTAATCTTGCTCCCCTCGGAGCAACCACTAGTATATTATATATGGACTCCACATAAACGACGACTTAGCAAATAAAATGGACTTGAAATATCCATGCAAAAGAGTTAATCCTAGGAGCCTCACGTTAGCGGAGGAGAATAGGGAAAGAGCATGGAATGAATCCATGTGGCAATCGGAAAGGTGGGGTAGTTTGAAAAAGTTCAACAGAAAGTATTAATATTTTTCATTTTCTATGCAACATTTATTCAGTTTGTAGAGAATATAAACACGTGTGCATATTTTGAAACAACGTCTAACCTTTATTTGGTTGTGTGCATGGTGTTGGTTTTGGTTTCTTTTATATACATGTTCTAATATTTTTAAAACTTATTTGTGTATGTTTAATTGTGTATATCATTAACTAAATATATATGATGTATCCCAAATGTTGACGCTAAATCTAACACATGGATTTTTTTCTTTAGAAATATCATTTCTTAGATGATTTGTAAGGAGGAATTCTCACGTATCCTCCAAGATCTAACAGATTCCCTAAATGTGTGTATAAATATCTCTTTATGTCCTAATTTTTTGAGCGATCTCGATGCCACTAGCTAAAGTAGTGTAGATAGGCACACCCACCGTAACCTCCAAGCCCTCAAATGCTTCCCGACTTCTAAGGACACCATGTCCCGTAAAATCTGCTATGTATGTGGCTCAGGACCGGTTTGAACCCACTCGTTGTATATATGAATGAACCGAAATGGTGTATAATCTCTGTGTTAATGTGTAAAAACCCCCAAATTATGCCCCCTATTTGGGGGTGCATACGATGTTCTTTGAGAGGAGAAATACAACCCCAAAGAGGACCAACCACATGCATATTGTAACCACCTGGAAAGTGCTTGGTAAAAACAAGGCACATAAAAACAAGAAGGATAGCCAAAGACAAGTGTGAACAAACATGCACGCATATGGAAAACATATGTAAGCTACACAGATAAAGTGAAATAATGTAAACATGAAAGGTGATAAAGTAAGCCACAAAAATGGGCTATAAACATGGGACATTACTCATGATGTCGCAAGATACGTAAGGCCATCATGGCCGCAAACAAAAAACAAGTGTGCACACAAAAAAAGGGCAATGCCCATAAACAAGATCAAAAAATAGCAGACGATGTAACAAAAAGTATGGAAACAAATATCCTGCATGACAAATTCAACACATGAAGCACCCATTAGCATGTTAGAAAGATATCTAGTATGTCAAAAGCATGTATAAGCAAGTAATGTAAAGTGCTAAGTACAAAATGAAACAATAGCACCTATGAGAGATGAATGTAAATGCCCCCAACAACCAATGTAGGAAGGGTACAAGGCGAACATGCATGCTACATGTAAGAAGCATGTATCTGCAATCACAACTAGAAAAGGACATAAACATGCATGTGTTGATGATATAGATAAATGCCATACAAGTAATTAGACTACCATGTGTCATAAAATGACCATGAACAAGAAAAAGTAAGCAAAAATAAAAGCAACTATAATATGCGGATATTATGGATGGAATGGAATGAAAATGAAGTGATAGGAGCAACGTGCCCCCGAGTGAATGGAAATGTCTGCAATGAGGTTCATTTGGTTTTCCCCTCATAAGTCAAGAATGAACCATAAACGAGAGTGCGTCATTGGGAAATGGTCAAATAGTGTGTGTTTTTTCTACCGCACTATAATGAATGTGTATATGTGTAGTGATGAGGATATGCGACATATAGAAGAGATGTGAGTGAACCTTATATCCTAAGCTTATATCACGACAAGATTACTATATGAGTGATAATTTATCCCTAACACATACATCACTACAATATGGATAAAGGGAGTGGTGATGTAGCCTATAGTGTATACCACTACAACATGATAGAATATATAGGTGACTATTTATCCTAAATCGTATGTCACTATCCTATAAATGTCGCATGATGAAAGATTGAATGATAAATACGTGATGAATGTAAGGTCCATTTGATTTATAAACCCTCGGCAATCGAGTATGGACTGAGGAACTAAAGTGCATCATAGGTTAGTGAGCGAAACGTGTAGAAGAAAATGTAAGCATGGAAGACGCATCGTGTGTGATGAGTGGCATGTTTAAAGAAGTGATGTGTAGAATGCAATGCAATATGTATAGAATGTGTAATGTGTAATGTATGTAGATAGAGAAAAAATGTGGTATGTAGGATGATGTAACATGTGACTTCTATGTGACGAAGACTAGTATAGTATGTAGAATATGTGTGAAAATGCACAGTGTAAAATGAATGGTATGTAAGGTATGTAGATAAATTAATAATGTAGTATGTGAGATAAGTAGTGTAGGATGTAAGATGTGTAGAAAATGGTATATGCATAATGACGACTAGCATGATGTATGATGTATAAATACAAAAATGTCAAAATGTTGTAGACTAAATATAGAATGTATGGTGTATGACACGTAATGTAAGACTAAATGCAATGTGTAGTACCTATAGATCAGCGTGTGGAATTCATGTGTAGTAATCCCTCAACAAAAGTGTGAACCGAAGCACAAGAGTGTGTCATTGGGTAATAATGACACTAAAGTGTGTAATGAGTATGTGTATGCTATGAGATTGATGTATGAGAATGCAAAAGTGAGATATGCGTAGATGCTAAGATTAGGGGGATGTGGGATGCTATGCCCCCAAGTGTATGATAACGTGTGTACTATGTGATAAATGATGTATGAGGGTGATGAAGCATTATAGATTTCGTTTAATTGATGATGTGTAAGGAGTGTTAAAGTCTTATAGATGTGTGTATGTATAGGTGGTGGTGTAATGGAGGAATATGGTAATGTAAGATGAAATGAGGTTCTTTATGGTAAAATACCCCTCAACAGTCATATAAGAATTTGAGTGTTTCATCAGGAGGGTAGAGTAACAAGAGTCGCCTACCAAAGATCAAGTCTGGGTGCGGTGGAACCATGTTGGATAAAGTCAATAGGAGAACTATGTGATGGTGGTGAGATTTAAAATATATCGTGATCACTAGTAGGAGGATTAATTGTTGGGATGAAATTAATTGGTTGAAGCTTAGGTTCTAGAGGAGACCATGTTGCACTAACTCTGAAGGAAACTTGCTTAAGTTGACTTGGTGATATGATTGGTGACTTATTAATAGGAGATTGTGAACTAATGTTAGTAGACAATGGATTTGGTGATGTCATAGATGGATGAATAGGAGGATATGGTGAACTAATTGCAAGAGGTTTTTTCTTACGAGTTCTTTAGAGTGACACCGACTTCGATGCTCCTTAAATATGTATAAGTCGGATTTAGGAACCCAATGGAAGTTATCACTTGTATTAGAATGTTGTGTAGAAAATGAAATAAGGCCCTGATGCCCGAGATGTTTGATTATGTCCATTGATTCAATGATAATTGCAATATGGACGACCTTGATATTTTGCTAACCGATAAGGAGAATAGTAATGAGTAGGTGGTAGAGTGATCAACTAATGACTAAGGAGTTGAATAAGAATGTCATGTGGTGTAGTATTATGCTCAAATATGAGAGGATCGGAAATGGCATGTCTTGAGGTTCAACTAGATGACATGTAGTGGACATAGATTGCATAGAGGATGTAGAATGAGCACAAACATGCGATTGAGAAGCATCCTTAAGCTATTGAATTTCATATCTAAGGGATGTAATGGTTGATTCCATAACCTTAAATTTGTCTTGAAATAAAGCATGTAGAGCTTGAATTTAATCCAATAGGGGTTGAGTAGATGAAGGATCACTAGTATCGTAATCGGCATATCAATGATCGAATATATGACTTATTTTGTGTGGTGGTGTATTGTCATCCAAAAACGTGCAAGCCTATCTAGCTATTTTTACAAAACATCATGGCAATGAGGATATCTCTTAAGTAAAGTAGATAAAGAGACTTGAGCAACTTGGGGAGCCATGATAGATGAAAAATGAGGATCCTAAGTGTGAAAGTATTGGGTTCACTAAAATTATTGACTAAAATATGTATAATGGTTATATATGAACTAGTTAATCTAATATATAAACAATTGTGAATGCGAAAGAAATATGCAAATGAGCTAAACAACTATGCTAAAGAAATGTTAACCCTAATGTACAAAAGAGAAGAGTAAATAACACATATGAATAACAAATGCTTACGAGACTACGTGTCGTAGAGGTGACTAGAAGATCTGCAGTAGCAATGACTATGTAGAAAATATGAAAATGATAGATCTAGAATGATTTCCTCAACTAGAGCACCTAGGAAAGGATTGGGGTGCTCATGGATGCTCTGAGTCCGTAAACCGGGCACCCCGATCTCGTATAAAATCTTTGAAAACCGAATATCATATGGCAAGGAGGTATTTTGAAACCCTCATTTTTGTCACATCGATTCATTGTCATGTAATAGATGTCTCCAATGATCCAAGATGAATAAAAATACCTACAAAACCCTAAACAAACATCAATCCCTAAAAAATGCAAATGAAAGGGTTGGAATGACCTCATATGCCACAATAGTGGACTTACTAACTAAGCGTTGCACTACATTTCAAACACAAATGTAGTTCTGGTGAGTGTGTGCATAATGTGCCCTAGGTGCTCTTGTGCCAGTCACACTTTGTGAAGTAGCGAGCAATAAATAAATGTAGAAAATGTAATAGTATGTGTGCATCGAATAAAATAGAATCATATGACGTGTGATGTAGATGTCCTAGCCTTGTGCCTTGTGATGGAGCTATGTAAATGCAAGTGATCTCCAATTCAATATATAGATGTAACTATAGATGAGTGAAAGTAGTGAATGATGCTAGGTCCCTCATTATGGTCTCATAACTTTATATTTATAGGGTTCTCTTGATCTAATTTTGTAAATGTCCCCGAAATGGCGGACCACTAAAATGATGAGAAGGAGAAACGGATAGAAAGATCCCAAAAAGTGGTGGAAAATTTCAAGAAGGATCGGAGCACCCATGGTGGGACTAGGGCACCAGTGTAATAATCTAGGTGCCCGAATTGAGGCTAAAATAACGATAAATTATCGAAAAATGCTAGGAATATGGATGTAAAAGGCCGGAATGATGAAATAAAATAAAATAATATGGACAAAAGATGAGGGTTAATTATTACTTTCTTCACTCAAGAACCTTCTAAACAAAGTAGTATCGCATCCAGAGACTAAATAATTTCTAAAGTGCATGATTTTATGTTTTCAGTAGCCTTGTCACCTTTGAGGTGGCATGCCATCTTTTTGGCTTCTTGGTCTTGGTGACACCTTAGTTTTTCCCTACAGGATTACCACAAACCTGAAAGTGACCCGAGTACATATATCTCTCGATAACACCTTGGTGGTTTCCGGTTTCCTTGATTACCACAAACCCATATGGTTTTCCAACTGTAGGTTCACCATGAACCTAGAGGTGACCTGATGTCTCAACTGTACACTTTGGTGGTTTCTCGATTTCCAAAAACCCTTTACACAAGAACTAAGCGCTAATTTAATGATTTTTCTCCTCACAATGTCCTTCATTCGGAGGTACCAATCTAGAAAATGCTCTGCATATTTTATTGAAAAACACACCAACAAACAACATCACGAACAACAAAAAATGAACAAAATAAAAATAAAATTATCACCAAAGAAATGGTACGACCCAGTCATAGGTGACTGACGAGAGGATGCAAATTATGAGAGAATGGCTAATTAATTAGCAGATATAGCTTTGAGGAACATTATGAGAGAATCCTATCACATTTTCTCGTAGCCCATCTCGTGATTTCTTGTCATTGCCATGCAACCCCAACACCGAAAAGATATTTTACCTCTGCATCACCTTCTACCTTTTTAACTTGTAGTATCTTCTTGATTAACTAAAAATAGGTAAAATGTAGCTAGTTATGAATAGTTAATATAAATAGAAACTAAATGTTATATTGGAATGCAAGAATTTGGTTTTTATATTTGTTATATATATCAAAGTAAAAAGGAAATAGAAGGATATGTTACTAACCTATAAATAACTTACCTCAATGTGTGATGGACTCGTATCAAACCGGTGTATAGATTGGGAAAGCTATGATAGAATGACCTCGAAGGGAAGAATTTGATTATATGACCGTAATGAGGCACTAGGAGTGGTAGTGTGGCACCTTGGTCTATGTTGTGGGCACTACAAACTATGAAAATGCACAAAAACGTAAAATGGTAGTGTCACAATATCTTTGTGTTATCTTCGCTCATGTCCCACGGGTATCGCAACAATGTTGTCTATGTCAATGCAACTACTATATGAAGATCTACCTGCAAAACCCTATCTAAAGCATCAATCCTGAAAAAATAAAAATGCATATGAATAGGTTGGATTGACCTCAGTTGCCAAACTAGTGGTCTTACGACTGAGCACTTCACTACATTTCGGACCCAATGTAGTTTTATGTGCGTGTGTGTGTAATTTTGTGCCTAGGATGCCCTAGTGCCAATGACATAGTAGTAAAGGGAAATAACTAGATGTAAAATGCAAAATGGTGGATGGAATGGAAATAATACAACCATTTCCCCTATGCTTGTGTGATGCAGATGTAGAAGAAGCCCAAATGCATTCCCTTGCCTTAGTAGATAGCTTCCCTTGATGAGTAAGATGTCCACCCATAATGTAGTGAGTGCTTCGTTTATATATGAATATCTTGTTCAAATTTTGACACTAGTGACCTGAAACTACCAACTACAACCTAGGGGAATAAATGGGGTAACCTGTTAGGACCGACCTCAAATAAAGAAATTAAGACCACAAATTATGATGACATGGGCACCTAAAATCACAGACTTAGCACCCCGGGGTGCTTCACAGTGTAACCCTAGGCACCCCAAAGTCTGCACTCTAAAGATGACAACTGCACAAATTATGACATCTGAGACACCCTAAAAGATGGCCAAAACTACAAAGACAACTACCGATCCGAACTGAAAAAACACAATGAAGCTCCCACTAACGACAACAAGACCTAAAAATGGGTCACTAGTGAATACTTTTACTATGCAATATCCATATATAAATTAACATACCCAACGGTATAAATGTAATAGTAAGTGCATGATTTTGTGACTACATTTCCCCCACTTTATGTTGGTGAGAAGAAATCTCAGTAACATAAAGTAGATAGAGATGTGTACCTAAGAAAAATCCAGAGAAGCCCAAGTTGTAGAAGAACGTGCATGTGTAGTAGAAGCGCCCGATAGAGCTATAAAACCATGTCAAATCATGGATCAATGAGTTAATCCATACAACATAAAAAATATAAGTGTCGCGATGAAGTGTGGGAAGTAAAAATAATGATTAGGATTTTTGGATGATTTCAAACATGGTTTAACAACAAATAGGTGGGTAGGGAATGATCATGGAAAGTGTTCTAATCATTTCGTTGGTTGTTGTCATGTTTTGTGCAGAGAGGATATCCACTCGAGGGAGTTCAGCGGTGCTTGGCACTTGAGTACACTCTTTGGGATTAGGTTTTTGGATGATGAGTGGGATGTGTTGGACCATGCCAACCTATGTCATATAGCATTGATGGGGGATGTGCCCCATAATATTCCTATGTTGATTACATCGAGTGAGATGTGGTGTGCACACACACATGCACATTTTGGTTTCCTATGGGAGAGATGACAGTGACGTTGGAGGGTGTATATCGTATATTGTGGTTTCCATTAGTTGGGGAGAGAGTACATGTGATGGTGGTAGTGGACAACGAGTGGCAAATGCGCTTGTATAGATGATATTTTACAATGTCAAAGGTTCCTACGAAGGCCCATATTAGTTTGGATGTGATATTACAATCGAGGGTTCCGCATTTGTGGAATTTTATTGCAGTGGTGATAAAATCTTGTATAACAATGGAGGGAGGGGATGTCAACATCGTGCATAAGATACACGACATATGTCAATGGATAGAGGATGATGGGACGTGATATGCATGGGTGCAAAGTGTGTATTAGCCCATATTTACAGGGACTTGTATCATTTTACACTTGATGAGTATGGTGGGGGTATATGATCCACCACACTGCTACATGTATGGGCATATGAGCATATAGCCGTATTGAGACTAGTTGTAGGGCCACGAGGGGAGTGGGCTCGAATAGAGATATTTTCTTGACATTGGGTGGATATTTGTGGTAGGAAGATGGACACAGATAGATTCAGGGACATTGATAGATAGGATGGGACCCGAGTTGGTGACATGGAGGCCATATCATAATTACGGGGATGGCCCGAGGATGTGACAGAGTTGTGATGTATTTAGAGGACCATGTGGTTAGAGGACCGATTTCTAGGTGTAGCAGAGATTTTTCAGGTGGAGAGAGTATCGTGGTAGTTCGGGATGGCAAAGATGTACCCCCGAGCCATATATATGGTTATGAGCTATTAGGGCCCCTAGGAGGGGGTGTGAGGCCAGGGACCTACAACAAATCAATTGATACCACCGGGGTTAGATGTGGTAGACCCAAATGATAACGGTTTTCGATGACGATGACACAGGGTGCACAGATTATTATTGAGCATGGTGGGAAGCACACTAGTGGGTGTTGCTATACCCAAGATTTTCGGGTCGTGGAGGTGTCCCTAACCATGTAGCAAGACGACTATGGCATATCGTAAGTATTTGTGTATGCTTAAAGTTGTGGTTAATTAACTATTGATGTGGTTTTGTATGTGATTGACTAACATGAGGTTATATGTTATGTATGTAGGAGATGCACATTTTTTGTTGATAGTAAAAACATTGACGTTGAGAATGTGCCTAGTGATGTGCTATGCGAGGGATACTAGAGTGCGTGGATGACATTGTAGGAGAGCATGCCCATTTGTTTGAGCCAGTGGCCATAGTAGCGGTGACATGTATAGTGTTGCTTAGCAATAGGGATGAGGCACGTGAGGAGACTCGATGTGCCTAAGAGGTGGCAGTGGTAGTCCCTTGGCCTAGTATGTGTTCACCCGATATGTAGATTTGTAGCGTCGCTTATCGAGTAAAACACGGAGATTGCAATCTTATACGTTAAAAGTGGATAAGTTTCATGGTCAAAAATTCGGGTCGCATTGGTGGTGAGGCATCTAGCTATAGGACTCTCACAGTACATGAGAGTGATAGTGATGATGAGGTTTTATAGTGATGATTGTATATGATGTAGGGGCCTTGCCCCCAATGATGAAACATGTTTTTTTGATGACGATAATATGAACGCTATATGTATGGACACCTATTTTTGATATATATGATATTGATAATTACGTTGTGTTGTTATTGTGGTGTAATGAATATGGTATGATGTTATCTTTATTATTCAAGCATGTGTGTTGTATTATATGTGATGAATATAAATGTGCATGATGATGTAGTAGTAGTGGTAGATAAAATATGTATGGTAACATGAGGTTATAGATAACTAATGTAATGTGATAGATGAAATATTGGATGAATAAAATATGTAGCATGTAGGTAATAGAATGATGATAATAGAATAAATGTGGAAATAGGTAAATATATCGTGATGAATATGTGAAAATGGAATGTAATAAGATAAAGTGATAAAAATAGGAGGGGGAAAAAGAGTAACGATTCCCCCAGCGTATGAATGAATAGGATCATGTAATAAGACCCCTCAGCAGTCAAGTATGAGCCACGTAAGCAAGAGTGTGTCATTTGGAAATTATTAAGGTGCATGAGATGAATGATGGAGCGCGTGATGTAAGATTCTTAAACTAATCCCTCAACATTCATGTAAGAACCAGAAGAACACAAGTGCATCATCAAGGGGTAAGGTAATATTGATCGATTCTGAAATGAATAGGATGACAGGTGGAGAATGGGTGTATGGACCAAAGTGCATGTCATATAGAGTGAGCATGGGATATGCAGAGACTGGTGGGAACCCATAGGATGCATGTGATGGATAGTACAAGTGAGGCGGATGCAATGAATATTGAGGTGGAAGAAATAGAGGTTGTGGATAGCGTGCATGTGACGGTGGTGAATGACGAAAAATGGAGTACTAGGTGGAGAAGACTTAGGGGTTTATTCCTACACTATCATGGTGAAGGAGACAATGATTTCTCACGAGATGTAAAAGATATGACACTAGTGTCCTCTAATTGTTGTAACTTCTCATGTAAAGAAAGACAATCATTGTCATGATGGCCACTAATACAATGGTAATTATAGTAATATTGATGATGTTTGGCGTTTTAAGCAATGTTGAGGGTGGCGTTGATTGGAAGGAAGCTGAATTAATTGCTCATAAAGTAATATACGCAAGACATCATGAGGTCTAGCAATAGGTGAAAAACATAGAGGCTCACAGTACTAAGGTGAAGTAGTAGTAGTAGTAATTGGTCGCAGGGTTGGAGAAACATGTGTAGGAGGTGGAGGAGGAGAATGAGGTTATTGCCTTTGCACTTTGGGTTGAGATAGGGGTTGCTTTGGATTGTTACTAGGAGTTGGCATAGGAATATCATGATTTGTTTGATTTTTAGCCAAGGGTGGAGGTTGCTGAGGATGTACAATTAAAGGTGTAGGTGGAGCAACAAGGGACATAGTAGTCGGAGAAATGTGGGAAGGCTCTACTAGAGGAGAAGCGAGAAGGTCATGTTCTAGATCAACAACCTTGTAACAAAAAAGTAAAAAGGAATCATAAGTATCATACTATAAGTGTTGTTGTATGCAGGAGGAATAATACCATGACAGAATATAAAATACTTTTCCAAGTCACCAGGATGAAAGATAAGTTGATGTATACAAGTATTGATGTATAAGATGTAATCCTGAATAGGTTCTGAAGAGCCCTGATGTAGAGTAGGAATGTGATTGTGTGTGACCCTAGAACCATTATTGATAATAAAAATACAAAGTAAGGCATCCTCCATGTCATAGAAAGTGCTAATAAAACTAGAAGGAGATGGGTACCATTTAAGTGCATCGTCAACTATACTAAATCGGATGGCCTTAAGCAAGAGTCTATCGTTGGAATAAGAGGCCATAAGAGTGCGATAATGTGTAATATGAGCATGAGGGTCACTGGTACCATTGAAGAATGTAAATTTGGGCATGATAAAATATTTAAGAAAGGCCAAGTTATGGATTTTTGGGAATGGGATTACCATGTAAGTAATTGTTTTCTATAGACGCATAGTAAGACCTACTTTCTAAGGTGAGGGTGTGAACTGAGACTGAAGTTGACCTACAACATGCATGAGAGATATAATTTCCTATGATAGAATAGAAGAAGATGGAAACAATTTATTAAGAGGTTGAAGCTTGTCATTATGTGTGATCATGGGTATATCAAGAGGGGAGATAATAGGATCCGATGCTTAAAGATGCATGTGGAGTGTGGGTCAAAGGAGCTACATGAGATGATGAAGGGGAAGTTTCACTAACAATATTATAAGGAACATAGAGTATGGGTGAAGTGTAAGAAGGAAGTGTAGATAAACGAGTAGAATGACAAGAAACAATGGAAGGTGGGGACTCATGCACTATGGTAGAAGCAATCATAGGAGAATAAAAATATGGAAGAGTTCAAGCACTCTCAATAGTGGAGAAAGAAGGAGACTCCTTAGGAACAAGAAACAAAGTAGTATGGTCAATTTTAGTCATAAGAGTACTATCAATAGGATCATCAAGGTAATAAGAATATGCTGATGGAATAGAATGAGAGGTTGGGGAAACATAATGAGAAGCGGTAGGAGACATAGGAGTAGCAATAGGAGTGGCCGGAGGAGAGGTAGGAGGCATACTAGATTGTGAATCAATGCCTAATAGATAATCAATGATAGAAGGATCTAAAACATTAGGTGGCATATCAGAAGAAGAATAAGAAGGATAAACTCTATACCAAATGGCATGGCATACAATGAGTAAAATAAATAGGGTCATCAACAAGGCATATACCTATAATAGAATCAACAGGATTAGTAGGCACATGTTTTTGACCTTCTAAGAGGAGTTGTTGAGTGGCGTTAGGTAAGGTCATAGGAGCACTATATAAAGTTGTAAGTTCAATGATGGGAGCCTCATCATAAATATGGTTGACACTAAAATGAGACATGATGAGAAAAGAAGATATATGCCAGTAACTAGGGTATAAAAGAGGATCCAAAAACAACAATGTTCGTAATGTGGGGTTCACAAAAATGATTAACTAAAAATAGGTAAAATGTAGCTAGCTATGAATAGTTAATCTAAATAGAAACTAAATGTTGTATTGTAATGCAATAATTTGGTTTTTATATTTGTAATGTATATCAAAGTAAAAGGAAATAGAAGGATATGTTACTAACCTATAAATAACTTACCTCATTATGTGTTACACTATAGCATGGGTGCGTGCGTAGCTGGGTAGGCTATGACAGAATGACCTCAGGAAGGGAAGAAGTTGACTGTATGACCATAATGAGGTGACCGGAGTTGTAATGGGGCACCCAGGGGTGCCCTGTCCATGTGTTTTGGGTGTTGTAGACTGTGAAAATGCTCAAATCTGAACCGGTAGTGTCACAAGATCTTTGTGTTATCTTCACTCCTGTCACACCCCTGTCATTAAAATGTCATATATGTCATTGCAACTATTGTATGAAGATCTACTTGTAAAATCTTATCCAAAGCATCAATCCCTAAAAAAGAAAAATGCATATGAATAGGTCGACTGACCTCATCTACCAAAATAGTGGTCTTATGATTGAGCGTTGCACTACATTTCGGACCCAATGTAGTTCTCTCTCTGTGTGTGTGTATGTGTGTGTGTGTTTGTAATTTTGTGCCTAGGATGCCCTAGCACCAATGATGCCGTAGTAGGGGTCAATAACTAGATGTAAAATGCAAAATGGTGGATGGAATGGAAATAATACAACCCTTTCCCCTAATGCATGTGTGATGTAGATGTAGAAGAATCTCAAATGTAGTCCCTTACCTTAGTAGATATCTACCCTTGATGAGTAAGATGTCCGCCCATAATGTGGTGAGTATGATTTGTTTATATAAGGATCTCTTGTTCAAATTTTGACACTAGTGACCTGAAACTACCGACTACTACCTATGGGAATACTTGAGGTAATTGTTAGGGTGACCTTGAATAAAGAAATTAAGACCACAAATTATGATGACACGAACGCCTAAAATCATAGAATGGGGCACCTCTCGGGTGCCCTAATGCAACCCTAGGCACTCAAGTGTAGACCTAAATATGAAAACTACACAAATTATGACATCTGAGACACCCTAAAAGATGGCCAAAACTATAGAGACAATTGATGACTGAACCTAAAAAACACAATGACACCTGACTAACTAATAACAAGACCTAGAAATGGGTCACTAGTGAATACTTTTAGTACACAAGATTCATATATATATTAACATACCTAGTGGTATAAATGTAATAGTAAGTGTATGATTTTGTGACTACACTTCTCGATTCACCTTTATACACACTTATGCAAGCTATAGCCTTTGGGATGCATTAATCTCATTCATTTCCTTTCACACATAAGAATTCTAGAATAATATTAACCACCAATATCCGCTCTATGTTATATCCATATGATCCCATTTCCTTTTCAAGTTCGTCCAACACAAGTTTGGAAACATCACCATTTTTTATCAAATAATTTGTCGAAGGCCATTTTCAACACATTTTATCGTACTACATCAAAAACATAAGCTTGGATTTGTTCTGAGGATTTTAAAACTCATAAAATGCATCACCAAAGATTTTGTTTCACAACACGGAATGGATAGAGAAAATAATTGCACAAATACATTTTCCTTTGTTTTGGTATCAACTTGATCATCCGTATTGAAGGAAAGTAGACAAAGTGTCGCAATCCATTCTCCCAAAAAGGTATTGATAAAGTGCAAGCCCACTCTTTAATCTTCACAAATTGTCCCCACTTCTCTATAATTCACACAATCACCGATCGATGCACAACTAACACAAAACCCCCATTTTATAAATTCAACTCCTCCAACAAAGTGCTTTTTCTCTTCCTTCGTGAAGCATAATATAGGTCACATCTGTTAGATTATCCTCCGAGATCGATCTGCTGTGATACTATCAAGACAAGGATACAATGGAAATTTGATGAATGCCTTGATTAAAACACAAAAAATACAACAGATATATATACAAGATGACCATAGCGGTTGCATGAGAACCATCGGCCGCTTAGATGCCATGAAGGCATAATTGACTTGGTCAATTTACCACGTAAGAATGTATTAAATTAATGTTAATAAAATTAAACTAATAAACATTCGTTGTTATGTGATAATATAATGTCGACGCTTTTGACATTTTTATTATTTGCAGCTATGTGGGAAAAGAATTGTTTATGAGTAGTGTACTCATTTAAGCACTAGATTAGAAATATTTTCATCATCTTTGCTCATGCTTTAGAGGAAGCATATATTTGTTATACAATTATGAGTAAGTGTACAAATAAACTAGTGATCACCTTCAGATTAAGAAGCTACGAGTAAGGGGAATCCGTGTCGTCAAAGTCACCTAAGGAACAATCCCGACCTCAACCATTTCAAATCTTTGTGTTGGGTATATCAAGGCCCTGCAATCAGCAATACTTGATCCCTAGTGGGATCATTAAAATCCTTAAAAAATCGCCACTAGACCAAGGGGCCTTCGATGGGAAATGAATTTTATAAATTTCAAGCTTGTAAATCGGGATATTTTATACACCCAAAAATTACATGGTGCAACACTCAAACGTGACATGTCTTCAATGATGACAAAGAATCCTTCCAATATGATAATGAGATCCGATCTGTCCCTCTCTCCTTTTTATCCCTCCTTTAACTCAAATCAACCCTTTCGCTTTGTCTCCAAACTTAAATTTTTCCTACAACACCTTTTTTTTTTCTTTTGGCATTGTTTTTGAGCGGTGGATGTGCAATCATCACTTACCAAAGAGTAGTGGTTATTTAACTACCACCATGGTTATGTAACCTCCCTTTTAGTAATAGGGTGGTTATGCAACCGCCCCTGCAGCAACAGGGGGTGGTCATGTCACCTCCTACATGAAATTAAAATGCGCATTTTGAAATTCATGTTTTGATTTCGACGTGAATTTCTCTTGCATTTCTTGGTAAAATTAACTAATAAAAGGCTTGTTGGATTGGTATTGATTTGTTACTCTCTTCTTATTAAATTTATTATGTTAAATCCTTCTCCTTTGGCTAAGTTATCATTTCTTAATGGACACTTTTATTTGGCATCTTCTCTCCTCACAAATTATCTATAGAAATCACATTTTTATCCGTACGGTGGGTTAGAAATTTGCTATTTTAGGAGAAGTATTATGCTATTAAAATTTGGAGAGGGATAACACGGATGAACCATTACATTTACTTTGTTCTTCATTGATGCTCACATTTAGTCGTTTCCTTTGTGCAAAGCTAGCCACAACAAGTATTTTAAATTTATTTTCGGCAATTTCTATTCCTAAATCCTGGATCATTTAGATTTTATCATTGGAAGAGGATCTAAAACGAGGATACAACAAGTAAATCTCACCTCTAGGAAGCTACCATAAGTACATGTAGTTACTTGGTTGGGGTTGTACTTTACTTCATTAAAACTTTTCATAGTTGTTATTTTTTGATTTTAGAAGAAATTATGTATTTAAATTGTTAGAAGTGGAAGATTTCATCACTTCATGTATGCATTGGTAATCTAGTGATTAACTAAAATTGGGGTTTATAAGTTAATCTATACTTGTAAAAAAATGTAATAACTGATGTTGATGTAATGTAAATGTTGGATAATTTTATTTTATATTTAAAATCAAATGAAATAAAAAAGAGGAAGGGATAAGATACTAACTTGAAAGTGACTTACCTTGATGTATGCGGGATTAGGAAGAATGATGCGTGGATAGGATAGAGACCGATGATGTTACCCATAAAATTACAACGAATGAAGATGTACCTCTCTTGGGGCACTGGAAGGGAACTAGGCACCACAGGGCACCCGGTCTATGATCTAGGCACTTGAGTCTACGAGAAAGCTCGAGGTCCGGTTCCAACAAAGGTCACCGAATCTTCGTAACAACTTCATATTGGTCACCTAGTTCTTACGATATCCTTTAATGTCATTGTAAAGATGTGATGAAAATATACCTGCAAAACCCCATACAAAGCATTAAATTCCCAAAAATAAAGATGCAAATGAAGGAGTCGACTAACCTTAGCTTCCATAGTGGTAGAGTTATGACTAAGCATTGCACTACGTTCCGCACTCCAATGTAATTTTGTGTTCTTATGTGTGCCATGTTTTTCCTAGGGTTCCCTAATGCCAATGACGTAAAAGTAGGGGTAATAATTAGATGTAAAAATACAAATGGTGGATGGAATGGAATCAATACAACCCTTTCCCCCTATGCTTGTGTGATGTAGATGTAGAAGATGCCCAAATGTCTCCCTTTTCCTTTGTAGATAGCTATCCCTTGATAGTAAGATGTTCGCCCATAATATAGTGAGTATGTTATGTTTATATAGGGATCTCTTGTTCAAATTTCAACATTAATGACCCGACAATGTTTGGCTAACTCTTTGGGAATGTAATTACAAAATCATAAAGACCGACCTCAAACTTTTAAATAAGAACCAAAATTTATGGAGACCAGGGTGCCTAAAATCATGGACTGGGGTCCCATGGCACCCCAGTGCTACCCTAGGTGCCCTAGTTATAGACTAGAGACTACCAACAATAAAATAATGACACCTGGCCATTTCTAAGATACTATCAAGATCGTATAGACAACTAGCTACTATGCAAGACAAACAATGATGACAATCGACTAACTGATGACAACACTAAGGGATGAGCCATTAGTCAATAATTTTATTACGTGAGATCCATATATAAAATAACATACTTGGTGGTATAAATGTAATAGTAAGTGTGTGATTTTGTGACTACATTTTCCCCCACTTTATGTTGGTGAGTGGAAAGCTTGGTAACATAAAGTAGATAGAGATGCGTACCTGAGAGAAATCCAGAGAAGCCCATGTTGTAGTAGAACACACACATGTGTAGTAGAAATGTGCCGAAAGAACCAAAAAGTGTGTCAAACCATGGATCAACGATTTAATCCATGCGAACGTATCGAAAAATTGTAGTGTCTTGATGAAGTGCACTAAATGAAATCCATGATTGTGATGTTGGATGGTTTCAAATGTTGTATAACGATGATGAGATGGGGTAGGGAGTGATCACTTCCCAACTTGAATGCGTGTATATGAATAAATAACTAGAGCATTTGGGAATCTTGTTGCCAAAGGAAGAATGTAGTAAGAAAATTGTGTTATTATCCAATCAGAACTACATCCTCAAGATATAGCCACCATAGACGGACTCGGATCAAATATTTGATGGTTTTTGGATCCATACAAATTTGATCAAAATAGTTGACCCATAAAGAGTGGTATAAAAAGGCACTCTTGCCCCCACTCCACGTGTTTCACTGCATGTGATGGCTTCCTTCCAAGTTAGGTCATATATAACAAAGCATGGAAAGTGAGAAGAATTCCAAGTTAGGTCATTTGGAAATGATAAATGAATGTAATCTCCTAAGTTAGGTCATCTAGGAGGTCACACATAACTCGCAGGTATGTCATCCGGGAGTAAAACTTGTATTGATGAAATGATATGATTTTTATTTTAAGGAATGTGAACACGTTGATTGATTGATTAGTGAATTGATTCAATTGGTTACTCATGGAGAGATTTTATGCAATTTTCCCCATTAGGTCATTAGGGGGAATCAGTAGAAATCGATAAATGATTGAATGAAAAGATTCTTAATTGTTTGTTTTCCCCTATGTTAGGTCATTAAGTGAAAGTAATAAAAATGTCTCATAGAGACATCAATGTTATTAGGTTCCCAGTTAAGTCATTAGGGGTGATTGGTGAAATGTCATGTTGTGAATTAGTAAATGTCTTTTGGAATTTGTCGAATTGGTAGTGTTTTAAGCATGTGATGATATAAGGGGAATTATAGGATGACCCCAATGATATGCCCCCTTTCGAAGAAAGGGAAGTGATGCTGAACAACGAACGCTAAGATGAAAGTATATGTGGAATATGTAGAAAAGTGATGGAAATCGAAAAATTTGTATGATTTGGTTTGGCGAGATAGATTGAATACGGGGTGATATATGTGGAACATGTTCATATAGTGGTAGGTGGAATTCTAAAAGAATGCAACAAAATGGGTGTAAATTAGAATAGAAATGTTCGAGATATGCAAAAATTACATAACATGTATTAGTAGTGGTAAGAAGTGCGAAATAATTACTATAGTAAAGTGGGTGATGAAAAAGTGACTATAATTAGTAAGGTGAAAAAGTGTTTAGTCACCTTATTTTTATTTACACAATTGTGAGAGTAATAAAAATTGAGTGAAAATGCATCAAGCAAGAGCAACACGTCCTAGTCGATTTGAGAGAGTTGTGACCATTGTATCGTCATGTACAACCGTGGAGTTGGTAAGCGCCTGCTTTTCACAAAATGTATGATGTATTAGGCATTTGTTCTGAATTTTGGAAAATTTGATCATTTTAATTTTCTCACCGTTTTGGGCCTAGACAATAGTGGTGAGGGCACTAGTGACTGCTGGGACAGGAGTGCCCAAATATGGGCGTAGGTGTCCCGGTTCCCGGTACCCCGATCTTGCATCTAGGTGCCTTGGTCTAGCATGCACGTGCTTTTCCTAAGATGATGGAAAATGAAATTTGTTATGTATTTTGATTATTACAAGTAATTATATTTTTCTTATGATGTGTTCTAATGCATGTTTGTTGTCATTTTGTGTTGTGTAGAGGGATATTCACTTGAGGGAGTTCCGCTTTGGGTGTCATCTGAGTACATTGCTTAGATTGGGTTTTAGGATGATGATTGGGATGTTATGGACTGTTCCATCCTACGGCATGTAGCACAAATAGGGGATGTGCCCCATAATATGTTGATGTTGACTGCAATGTGTGAGAGATACTGTGCAAACATGTGTAATTTTTAGTTACATATGGGGAGATGATTGTGGCGCTAGAGTTTTCTATCGTATATTGTGGTTTCCAGTTGTTGGGAAGCGAGTTCAAGTGATGCCATTAGAGGACATGGATAGGAAGATGCGAGTAGTGAGGCGGTATTTTATAGGGACTCGGACACCTACCGAGGCTCATATCAGTCTAGATGCTATTATGAGGTCTAATGTTTTGTGCTTGTGGAAATTCATAGTAGTTGTTATTGCTTCATCTATAGCGGTGGAGGGAGGTGGTGTGGGCATATTGTATAAGATGAACGATATATGTCTATTTATAGAGGAGGAGAGTACTAGATATCCATGGCCCAATCTGTGTTAGCCCATCTATACAGAGATTTATACTAGTTTACTCATGATGAGCATGGAGGAGGGATATGAGCCACTACACTGTTACATGTGTGGGCATATGAGCATATAGTGGTGTTTAGGCCAGTTGGGGGCCCATGAGGAGAGTGGGCTAGGTCGAGATATATGTAAGAAGATGGATTAACATACATGGGCACAAGATGCAAAATGATACTTATAGGGCATTGATAGATAAGATAGGGCCGTGAGGTTATTACATGGAGGTTGTCAATTATTATAGAGGATGGATTGAGGATTTCGTGGAGCTACGGTGTATTTAGAGGAAAATGTGGTTGGAGGATAGGTTTCCAGTATAGCTGAGCTATTTTAGGTGGAGCGAGTATCGTGAAAGTTTTGTATGGCTAAGGATGGGCCCCTAGAACCATATATATATGGCATAGAGCTATCTCGATCATCGAGAATGGTGGGGGCGGACAGGGGGGCCCGCATAAAAGTAATTAACACCAATCGGCCTAGATGAGGTAGATGTAGTGATAGAGATTATAGACATAGACGATGCTTTGGTAGTACATATGAGTATGGTGGTGGGACCTTGGTGTGGG
Source organism: Taxus wallichiana var. yunnanensis (assembly GCA_018340775.1). Lineage (NCBI taxonomy): Eukaryota > Viridiplantae > Streptophyta > Pinopsida > Cupressales > Taxaceae > Taxus > Taxus wallichiana. The sequence continues at coordinate 782,780,231 of CM031244.1, read as the reverse complement.
AGGTGTTTGGACAGTTCATGGAGTTACAACATCATTTTGCTAAGAAATCTAAAGAGAACACCTTATTGCGTAGGCAGGTGGAGTGATATTGAGGCCACGATAAGTAACGTAGAGTGATTTGTGAGGCATCTAATTCTAGGGCTCTCATAGTACGCGAGAGCAATAGTGATGATGAGGTTTGATTATCATGATTGTATATGATGTAGGGGTGTTTCCCCAGTGATGATTGTATTTGCTACATATGTATGGACATGTGTGATTTATATATGATGAGCATATGTTATGGCATATCTATTTTTGTTATTTTTATTTTTGAAATTGATGTAATGTTTTTGTGTATTGTTAGTGTAGTATTAACATGATAATAGCAAATATAATGTGACAAGTAGTAGATAAAATATGTAATGTGTAGTTAGTATTATGATGATAATGAAGTGAATGTAAAAAGAGGTGAAATATGATGACGAAAATAACTTATTGTGATGAATATATGTGATACTAACATAAGGAAACCATGATAGGATAAATTATAGGGGGAGTAGTGATTCCCAGACTTATAAGTGATTAGGTTATTTTGGTTAATATCCTTCAACAAAGAAAGAATGAACCGTAAAAGACAAGAGTGTGCCATCGAAAATGATTGAGGTGAACAAAATGAATGACGTAGCACTTGGTGAGAATTTCTTAACCTCAATAGTTGTTTAAGAATTGTAAGAACACAAGTGCATCATCAGGGAGTGAGGTGAGAGTACTCACCTACCAAAGACCAAGTTTGCATGGAGCGGTGGAAGCATGTGGAATGGAAGTGGCATGAGTTTATCAACCAAACTAAATGTCATGTGGAGCTGTGGTGGAATGTGTGAAAGTGGCATCTTGTGGTACCCAATGTGAAGTACCAACATGATGTGGTGGATAACATGAATGTGATGGATGAGGTGAATGTAGTGAATGTAATGGATGCATTGGGGAGTGCATGTGAATAACAGATGGGGGTGGAGACATAATAGTCGAAGCACCATATGTGGGAGATGAATTATTTTTAGTAGGAACTCTCTGGCAATGTAGAGGAGAGATGGATCACTCATGTGGGCAAGAACCAAAGGAGATGATGCCCTTATCCTCTAATTATTGTAATCTATCCTAAAGGGAAAGACATTCATTGTCTCTATGGCCATTTATACGATGATAATTATAATAGTGTTGGTCATGTTGATGTTGTAATCAATGTTATGGATGATGTTGGTTGGAAGGTAAGTTAATTAATATCTCGTTGAGTAATAAACACAACACATCATGCGGTGTGTGTGGTGAGAAATGTGCAAAGGTTCATGTGACTTAGGCGGGGTAGTAGGAGGAGTGTCTTATGGCGAGTCGAGAGATGGATTTTGCTTTGGTTGCGGAGAGGGTGGATCGTGCTTATTTTTCTTAGTAGGAGATTGTGTGGGATGGTTGACAAGAGGCTCGGGTGTATAACTAGATGAGGCTATAGCCGTAGAAGTATGTGGGAGATCTATGGTTTGTGTAGAGAGGAGGTCTTGTTCTAAGTCAATAACCTTATAACATAGAAGAGTGAATGAATCACATGTATCATATTGCAATCATTTCTTAAGTGGAGGAATGAGGCCATGATAAAAATAAATTTTTTTCTCAAGATCTATGGGTTGGAAAATAAGGCAGTGAATACAAGCATTGAATTGTAGTATGTAGCCCTCGATAGGTTTCATGGAGCCCCGATGTAAAGAAGGTAGGTAGTCATAAGTAACCTTATGGCCATTTTTGATTATAAAACGATGGAGGAAAATGTCCTCCATGTCAAAAAAAGTGTTAATGGACCCAAAGGGGAGATGAGTGTACCATTGTAACGCCTCATCGGTAAGACTATAATGAAAGGATTTAAGTAGTCGAGATCTTTATAATAAGAAGCCATATCCTACTGATAATTTAGGAGATTGGTGTGAGGGTCACCTGTACCATCAAAACACGTATAAGTAGGCATAGTAAAATCATGAGGGAATGCAAAATTGTGAATTTTCTTAGGGACCGGATTTCCATGTAATGAATTGTTTTCAATAGAGGCATAATAAGCCCTACTTTCTAAACTAAGAGACCGAACACGATTGTAATTGTCCTATGGCATGCGTGAGGGAAAGAATATCCTGTGATGGGATGGTGGGAGATGGTAACAATGTATTGAGTAAATGGAGCTTACCATTGTGAGTTATCATGAGCATGTCCAAGGGTGTGATGCTAAGGGTACACTAGTAGTAGGTGCCGGGAGTTTTGATATGAGATATAGATGGACTACACATAGAAATGGTTGGACTAGCATCGAGTACTTGTAATAGGTGAAGTAACCAATGGGGAAACTTCTATAGAATATGTAGTAAGAGACATAGGTGAACTAGCAAGGAGATGAAACAATAGGAGAAGAAGTAATAGATGGTGGTGACTCATGTGTAGTGTTGATGTGTAATCACAACACCCATGATTGTTTGTAACTTGATAGATTGAAATTTTCAAGTGTGATTTCATAACATGGAGCTTTTCCCAAAGTGCGAGACTTTATAGTTGGGAAAGATCTCTGGATGAAGGCCAGCTTCTATCCTATCCTAGTGCCAACTACTCCAAAGTGCAGAGAGTTGCAGATCTAACCCTAATATAATATTTCCAAGGAGATAGAGATAGAGAAAATGCATGAAAATTAAAACCTACTCTAAGGGAAGGTGATGCACCAAGAAGAATGTTGACAACCTACATGATAAACACAACACTACCAGAACCTTGTAATTAAAACAAAAATAATACACAATACCCTTGCATGCACTGAAATATCATAAAGTTGAAATATAACACAAAAGAGGGTTTGAAGAATCCATAGATCTTATTTTATTACTCTCAAAGTTGATACAATACATCACATTTAGGGACAAAGGCACATATTTTGTATTACAATTTTCAATAGGGAGGTTTTAAATATCCACAAATATCTTACAAACAAGAAGGAAGGGAGGGGTATATAAATTTTTTCAAACCTTTTGAAATGATCCCCTCCTTATAATATATAGGAAGAATGAGAGAAGGGAGAGAGAGGAATTCAAATCTTGCTTCAACCACCCAAAAATGCATTAAAATCACATGCAACAATGATGGGTGCCACTGAAAAATCCATGCCTCCATGTACTTTTCCTTGTTGGAGAAGAAAGGAAGCCCATACCTCATCATTTTGGTAGGTGAGAAATCTAGAAACACCCTCTAAAATGGTGGACTGTATTTCCTCATTTTGAAATATTTAGTCTCACTTTGACACTAAGAGATTTCTAAAAAGTTTGATTTTTACAAATCCGAGTTCCCAATCAAAAGTTATGGCCATCTGAAGATGAGGGTGCCATACTACAATAAATTCCAATGGCTAATCTACCTTTTGAAGTCCAAACGTGCATCGCACCTTCCGTAATCCAAAATTTTAGACTTTTAACATTTGGAACTTTGGGATTTTGACTTGAGAGGTTGATGCACTAATCATTCAAATGAGATGGATTGAAGGTTACGAAATGTCGAACCTCCTAAGTCTGAAATTCCAACCTCGGAGTTCAGACTCTGAAATCATGTCGTGTGATATTGTTCATCGTTTGAACCAAAATTTCTAAAATTCCAAAACCCCAAAGTCTAAAATTTGAACTTCGGGTTTCAGACCATTTCCTTTTCAGGGATTGGGGAATTTGGGTTTCTGGGTTTCAAATTTTAGGGTTTCGGGACTTCAGTGTTTTAGGGATTCAAGACTTTGGGTTTCAAGGTTTCGGGACTTCAAGTTTCGAGGTTTTGGAACTTCGGTTTCGAGGTTTTGGGAGTTCAAGTTTTGTGGATAGATTATATTCTTGGCACATGAAACCTCAAAAATCCTGAAATCCCGAAGTCCGAATTTCGACTTCAAGTTTCCAACTTTCTTCTCCCATGTGGCATTGTTTTCCGTGAGCTTGTGAATCCTCCAAAACTCTGAAACCCCGAAGTCTAAATTTTTGACTTCAGGTTTCAAACTTCCTGCTTCTTTTTCGCACTTCTTTCCTCTAAGTCACTTAATTTTGCTTCATCCTACCTCCGAAATCCCTCACCTCCCGAGTATGAATTTTGGAATTTGGAGCTTCTTCATTTACCAAACTTCTCTACAATTTTCTTGTCACAAATTTTACTCTGCTTGGGCACAAACATGAGCTCCCATGACCGAATCGATCCTCCTATTTTGTCTGTATATGCAAACAATTGTATAAAGCATGTGTGAAATAATAGAAGGTGGATCACAAGCAATTGTATAACATGGTGTACAATGAGTAAAGGCTATTAGATCATCAAAAATGCTAATACCTAAAGGAGAATTTTTAAAGCTAGTAGGTACATGTTGTAAGCCATCTTGAAGTTGTTGATTGACATAATCTAGTGTAGTCATGAGAGAACTATAGAGGGATTTGAGATCAACGATGGCAGCCTCGTCATAAATAGGGTTGACACTAACATGAGACATGATGGGTCAAGAATATGAACTATTCTTATGTATGTAATGATCCTAGGGAAAGGTATTCTAAAATTTGGGTTCACAAAAATGATTAACTAAAATTTGGGTTTATAAGTTAATCTATACTACTAACAGAAAATGTTATAATTGTTGTAGATGCAATGTAAAATGTTGGATGCTTTTATTTGATATTTAAAATTAAATTAAATAATGAAAAGAGGAAGGGATAAAATACTAACCTAAAATTAACTTACCTCATTGTATGCAAGAATGGGTAGAATGATGTGCGAGATAGGACCGAGACCGATGATGTGACACATAAAATTGCGGTGAATTAAGATGTTCCTATATTGGGGTTCTGGAAGGGAACCGAGGTGCCCTAGGGTGCCATGGTCTGTGATTTGGGTTCTCGAGTATGTGAGAAAGCTCATGGTCTATTTTCGACAGTGTCACAAGGTCTTCACAACACTTTTGTCTTGGTTGCTTGGTTGTCACAATATTCTCGCTAATGTCTTTATAGTTATGTGGTGAAGATCTACCTCCAAAAACCCATACAAAACATCAAATTCCAAAAATAAAGATGCAAATGAAGGGGTTGGATTGACCTTAGCTGCCACAATGGTGGACTTACGACTAAGTGTTGCACTACATTCCTAACCTAATGTTGTTATCTCTGCTTGTGTGTTCAATTTTATGCCTAGGGTTCCCTAACACCAATGATGTAGAAGTAGTGGGCAATAACTAGTTGTAAAAATGCAAATTTTGGATGGAATGGAGTGAATACAACCTTTCCCCCCTATGTGTTTGTGATGTGGATATAGAAGATGCCCAAATGCAACCCTTTTACTTAGTAGATATCTAGCCATTGATAGTAAGATGTCTACCCATAATATAGTGAGTATGTTATGTTTATATAGGGATCTCTTGTTCAAATTTCAACACTAATGACTTGACAATGCCAAATAACACCTAGGGGAATGTAGTTACAAAACCATAGAGACCGACCTCAAAATTTTAAATTATAACCAAAATTCATGAGACCAAGGCACCTAAAATCACAAACCGTAGGCGCCCAGTGCTACCCCAAATTCCCTAGTCATAGACTAAATATGACCAATAATAAAATAACGACACCTAGCCCTTGCCGAGAGACTACTAGAACTATATAGACAACTAGTGATTGTGCAAGAAAACGATGACGATGACTAACTAAATAATGACCAGACTAAGGGATGATTCATTAGTGAATAATTTTAGTACATGAGATCCATATATAAAATAACATACTTGGTGGTATAAATGTAATGGTAAGTGCATGATTGAATACATTTAGAATTTCTTCCAAATCATTGAATACATAAATATTCCCTGATAATTTCTTCTAGTCTTATCCTGTGTATTTTCTCAAGAAATTAGTTGGAGGAAGAAGTGAAGAAATCCCTACACTTCTTTTATTATTTATTTCTTTTAGTTAGTTTAGATTTACTTTTTTCAGGAAAGTTCATACAAGAAAGAGGAAATTGCTTATGAGAATCTTTTCCTTTCTATAAAAGTTGAGGCGAAGTTTTGCCAGAGGAAGTTGTCATGTCGATTAATAAATTTTGAATGCTTTAGGTTAGAATAATATTAACAAATAAACTGCAATGAGGAATTACCACATTTGGTTATTCCTATTTTAATTTCATTTTATTATAATATGAAATAGTTTTAATTTTAATCATTTCCTTATGTATGTGTTTGTAAATGTTATTTTTATTTTTATTAATCTTAAAAGATACAAAATCAATAGTTTACTCGTTTTTTGAATTTCGTTTCTTTTAAAAACTTGTTAGAATACAAACAAATTGAACAAATATATTTTATTTATTTAATTAATTGGGAAGGAATTTGGTTAAGTAAAAGATTAAACTCGCTTCTCTTTAATTTAAATAGACTTCTTTCCTTATTTATTTAAAACTACAATTTAGTGTAGTTTAAGAGCTCACATCATAACAACAAACCTAGCCATTACGAATTCATACTACCTGCTCATAGCCTCTTATTCTCCTTAGACCAACTCAGGTTATTAGGAATTCATGCTACTCATTCATAGCCTCGATTATCATTTTCCTTTCCGATCTTCCACATTTTGGTTGTCTTGGCATGACTTGGGAAGTTGAGTACACAGTAATCCCTTATCATTTTCCATGTGTATATATTCGGTGAACCCAACGTGAAGAACTAGTTCTTTCTCATTTCCATCTTATTCTCATTTCTATTCTTCCACCTTCCTCCTCTTCTACTATTTAATGGGTATTTTATTTCCCCTCAAATATGTCTAGTAGAAATTTTGATGGGCCATTTGGCCTTGATAGATATTATTCCCATGTTCAACCTCAATCCTCCTCTTCCTTTATAGGATGGGATGACAACTACACTAATAACATGTAAGCCTCTCCTCATTTGTCTCAAATCCTAACAATCATGTGAGGATAGAGGAGGTTGTTCAATCCTTAAATATCCAAGAGAGTCAATCCAACTCAATTAATATGAATTTTATGAGATAAAATGGTCCCCACACTAGGTCTTATCAAGACCCCACATTAGCATGCAAGTGATGGAGGATGACATTTTTACGCAAATCACTGATCCACTTCACATAATAGATAAGTCTTTGGAAAGGATGAAGATTCATACCTCTGAGATGTTAAATAATAATTTATAAAGCAACTATAAACCATGAAACTCCCTCTTTCAAGGAAAATAAGAATACCAATGTTGAACAATTTATAAAGGGGTATCACACATCCCCTCTGCCAAACCATACGTAGCACACACCCAAACAAGGGGCTCAATTTTCACAAAATGATGTTATTTCTACACTATTAAGGATGATTATAGAATTAAAGAGTGCCCAAACTCCACAAATAACTTGTGTAATGGGGAAGAACATGGGTTATCCTAGAGATAACAAAGGATACATTCCTTGTACCAACACGCAACCAATGAAACACCATACAACAAGGTTATCTTGTTCAATCAAACCCATGTGATATTATTATGGGATATGACACATTGAGGATGGGTGTTCACTGTCTTACACTTACCCTACACAAGAACAAGTTGGAAATTACTTCCCATACATTAGTCCTAACAATGTAGGATTTCATAACCAAACACCCATGAATGTATTTTCTAATGCTAATCTTCCTTAACTGCATATGTACTCAAATTCCCCACAAGAAGACATGTATCAATCCCCTAGTTCATTTAATTTAGACACAAAATCATGCACTTTTGACATTATTTAGTCTCGGTCTCATACTACAATTCATATGGTTTTTGAGTAAAGAAATTACTAATTAACCCATGTCTTTTGCCCATTTTACTTTGTTTTCTATCGTCATGTACGACCTTCATTGCATGCATACATACCCGATTCGTTTTAGCATTTTAAATCATTCTAGCCTTGACTGGGGCACTCGGGAAAGTATTAGTGTGCCCATAGGCTCCTTGGTCCCAGTCGAGGTGACCTAATCCTTTTTACACTTTCCCACCACTTTTTGGGCATTTTTTAACTATTTGAACATTTTATCTTTTTGGTGGTCGACCTCTTCAGGGATAATTAGGAAATTAGAATAAGATAACCAGATAAATACAAAGTTATGAGTCCATAATGAGGGACCGAACACTATACACTACTATCGTCACCTAATAAGGTTGGTTCAATTGCATCACACTACATAGGAGGGAAGTTTATTCTAATCCATCCACCATTCTATTACATATTCTACACAAAGTGTGACTAGCACAAGAGTAACCTATGACAAGATTACACACACATGCGCGCACACACACACACACACACACAAATATAGAGAGAGAGAGCTACATAAGGTCCGAGATGTAGTGAAACACTTAGTTTGTAATTCCAACATTGTGGTCATTGAGGACTATCCAACCCCTTCATTTGCATTTTTATTTTTTCACGTTTGATGATTGTTTTGGGGTCTTATAGTTTATTCTTCATCATTGATCATTGGTGAAATTTGGCACTTTGAGCAGAGAGTTATATGTAGCATAAAACAAGGGTTTCACATCATTATCCGACCCTATAAGTTTGGTTTTTCTACCTCCTGCACATACAAGGGTGCCCAAAACTTAGACTAGGTCACATGTGGACACCCTGATCCTTTCTCATGTGCCCCAGTCCAACCAAACAACTCATATTTGTGTTTTTGGATCCCCCGTGTGGTTGCATCTACATTGTTTTATCCATTTCATCCTACGACATGGTCCGAATCACTTGTGAATCAGCTAAGTCACTTCCTTACTCTTCTTACACATTAGGGTTTCTATTTTAATTAGCCTAGTTGCTTGGGTCACTTTCCATATTTATTTACGGATTTTATTTACTATTATTTACTATTGTTCCTAGTTTATATTAACTATAATAAATCCACATTTTAGTTAATCATTTACACCATTCCAAGGAACTATGTATCCTCCGTAAATGCCTACACCATAGCCTATTCAACTCCTCCTCTTCCTTTTCATCAAGGAAATTCAATGTTGGAATCTTGTGTAATGGCCGTTTATGCCGAATATTTTAAATAACCCTTAATTTCACCATACGGGGTGTCATGCTTCCATGAACATTTCTCGATATTCTTAAATTTAAAGGAGGGGGATCCTAACACTCATATCAAGGCCTATGCCACTTTGCTTAGAGATATTCTTCTATGGGATGTGGTAGTGGCTTAAATATTTCCAAAAACATTGAAGGGATCACAATAGATTAGTACTATTGAATCCTTGAGGATTCCATACACTATTTCAAACAACTTGTTTGTGAGTTCATCAAAGCTTTTGACATGGAAAAATTGTTACTGAATGGAATCGGGAGTTTTAACATATTTAATAAGAGAAAAACAAATCCATCACTCATTTCATATAGAGATGGTGAAAAGTTCTTGTTATCACCGAATCACAACACCCTATGGTTTGCACAAGTGTGTTTTCTTGAGCTCATAATGTGATTAGATAACATGGGTACTATCTCCAAGTTTTGGGACTTGCTTCTTGAGATAGAACTCCATAGAAAGATGGTTCTTGCTCCTAAACTACCTGCCAAAATCTACTCTAATGCAGGAAAAACTATCTATCCTAATCTAAATTTCCAAGGGACCAGGGAGAGAGAGTGCATGAAAAAAGCCTACACTAAAGTAGTGATACACCAGAAAAGGAGGGAATGAGAATAGTCTTCCAATGTGTGAAAATTAGAAGCAAAATGCAAACTAGAAGGGGTGATAACAGTTCTCCACAATCTAGCAACTACATTCACAACAATATTTCATACACACACAATGATAATGGATCCCTATAACAACATAAGATAGACACAATATATATGCAATGAGATTGAAAGGGCAAGAGGAATGCAAACAAACATAGTAGGGGAAGATACATCCACAAACTTGCATCTATTACTTCATAAGTATGCACAATTCAATCTATTACAAGATAAGGGCTTGGATCACCATGCAAGGAGTCCACTATAAGGGCCTGCAGTACATTGGTTTCACAAAACAATTTTGACAAAGTTTTTCTACTTAAAAACTACCTCCCTTTACAATGAGCCCAACACTCTAATTTATAGAAATTTGAGAAGAGAGAGAGAGAGAGAGAGAGAGGGAAAATTAAAATCATGAAATATGTCTTCTCACCACTTGTAAAATGTAGTAAATGGAGTGAAATGATGTTATGTTTCTCCCCATATCGTCCCATAACTTTTAGTAGTGAGAAATGTCAGCCCATGCTCCATTGAATGCATCCCAACTACCAAATAAAACATTATTTTGAACTTGGGCACATTTTCTGAAAAATATCCATAAATTCCTTGTCAAATTCTAGATTTCATGATTTCTATGCATTGGTCTTAGAAACATGATTCTAGTGGTACCAATTTTGTGTGTTTTCTCAGAAATGCAAAAGTTATGGCCTTCTCGAGTGCGGGCAAATTATTTTGGGTCCGCTGGGCATTTCGTCATTTAAAGGGATTGGTTTTTTTAATTGACTGGAGCTAAAGATGTTTCTTTATTTTTATATATCTACCCTCATCAAAATTAATAAATCAAATTTTGTGAAAATCGGAGCTCGGGATCAAAAGTTATGGCCATTTGAAGTTTAGGAGTCAAACATTGACTTTTTCTTTGTATTGCAGGTGTATTTCGGAAAATTTGGATTTTGGTGTCCCAAATGTCCCTTGTGCGACTTGGGCTAGGAATCTCCACTTCATCTGCAATGCACTGACTTGTAGAAAAATCAGCTTTTCACGTCCCACGCGTACCTGTGTCCCGGATGTCCCACAGACCGTGCGAGATGAAAACTTTCACTTTTTCTGATTTCCCTTACTTGTGGTGATTTTGCGATGTGCGTTCAGGTTGTCCCGATGTCCCATGGACCATGCACCAAATATACCTAACTTTTCCGATTTGAACTACTGCAGCGATTTCGGCCATGCGGGTCCCAACATCTCCCTGCGTGTACCTATGCGGCCTAGGCTCTAAAAACCTGATTTTGCCGATTTCTTTGCAAATCAGCCATTTCAGCCATGTGGGTCCCAATTTTCCCACACGTGCACTGTGTGGCACAAATTCCGCTTTGACCCGAATTTTCCGCAAGACACTAGCACAAGCCGAATTTTTGCATTTTTCAAATTTTCCTAACTCCTTGGATTTTTTCCCTGGATGGGGTTGTTAGAAAAGAGCCAAAGGGACCCCCAAAACCTGATTTTTTGCCTTTACCATCTCTGCCTGCTCAAGCCTGAAGAAATGATACAGCTTATAAAAATTACCTTGAGGGGTGGATTTTGGATAACAGATTCTTTATTCCTCTGTAAGTGCACCTAAAATGGACCAAATAGAACTATATGACCTATTTCTCCACTCACTCAATTGATAAACCAAGGAAGAAGTGTAGAAGTTTCCTTTCCATAGTTATAAGGAGGTGCTTTATAAGGTTCCCTTTGCATTGACCAAGTGGTTATTGACAGTAGACATAATACATATGGTCCAAATGGAAAAAAATATTTCCTAATCAAAACAACACAAACTATCCAAATAATGGAACCAATATCCAAAGACCTAAAGTTATAAATCAAAATTGTGGTCTTACCATAGATGGTGTTACCGACCAAGTAAAGAATCCTAATGTTACAAATAATAGTAACACTAACAACGACAATAACATGGGGAACCAAATAATTCTTAATTATATCCCCTCTGTCGATGCGGATGATTTCAACCATTCTCCCCTTTGGTAGTCTCAAGCCCAAGACCAAAACCAATATCAAAATGTTGTCCAAGGGGCAACAAACTACAATTACAATATTCAATTCCAAAACAACAACCAATGTTATAACCAATAATAGAATCTAAATCAAATGCTTTGAGGGAGTACAATCCCAATTTATAGTTTGGTTATCACCATGTTTTTAGTCATGATTCATGATCTCATAGATACTACCACAATTTCATTAAAAAAATCATGTAAGATCAATGATAATTCTTCACATATATATATTTTACAAAACTCGTTACACCTCATAACAAAAACTTAGGAATATATTGAGATATGTTTCCTAAATTCCATGAAGATGATAAAGTAAGTGATAAACAAGGGTATTCCTATTTAAACCAATGACCGTGAAGCCTTAACTTCAAATAATTGTTGAGTCACCCCTAACCTAGATCAATGAAATAAGAAATTTTTTGGGACTAGTCAAATTAAAAATTGATCCAAAAACCAACACGATGACTCGAAAAAATGTGCAATGTCGGTATGAGCATCTTATAAAGAAAGATTTCCAAATTTGAGTGATTATACTCATAATCGATGAAAGAATAAACTCGCATATAGAATGGATTTCTCACTTCATTCTTAGAAGAAATCCTCTGTTGGTAAGAAATCCCAACTTTATTTTATTATTTTTGTAAATTATGATCCTCCTTGAAGGAAGGAATCCCTACAAAACTAGACCAAGATCCGAGTCTCTTCCTTATTTTGAACCTATTCCTTGTCAATTTTTATGTGTTATTCCTCAACTAATAAGGTGTCTAACTTATCATTTATCTTACAAGCTAGAGACTCTCTGCGATAGTTGACATTGGGACATTTCCTATTAAGCTTACCCATTTATTAGCATCCATTACAATGAACACCGAGGTTCTCAAAATCAAGCGGTTGAATCCATTTACCATTACTTTGTTGAAGGGTCGTGTCCTAGATAAGACACATTTCTCATAAGCCCTATTCTAGCTTTAATCATATCTATTTTGTGTTTCAAATTGTCCTCTATTTGTTAAACCATATATAGGTATTGACCCATGGCATCCCCAATTTTAGTGGATATACATTCACCCCAAAATTATATGTGTAGAGCATATAGATAAACCCATATAGGAATGTCATTAGTGTTTTCATTTTGGTGGTTAAATCCTTTATAACATGGTTTAATAAATATACCTCTTTTCCTATGAACCAACTTGATCTCGTATTCAAAAATATATTTTCTAACTTCTTAGAAAGAAATATTCGCATAAATAATTTCTTAGAAAGGAAGGTAACATGGACCTCTTTATCAATATAAAGAGCTCTTATTTCCATCATCACCTCCTCCCCATTCAATCTTTGGCCTTTGACTCAGCAGACGATTGTCCTTTTTTGAAAGCTTCCAAATATAACTCAAAATATTCATCAAAAATCAAGATTAAAGTTGAAACCAAATCAATTTTTTTCATTCCCTTTGGTAGTAGTGTCACCCTCGACCAACAACATTAAAGGGCAGCCCTTGTCTATCCCTAAAACACCATCACCTTTCTTCTTATCCACAACTTCCTTAATGATTGATGCCTGGACAAATAAGGATTCAAACTTGGACTCGTAAAATATTTTCCCTTCAACATGGCCTCTTGTTGATGCACCTCTAATGGAAATAAAATTCTCGACCCACCACCATCTCATCACCGACTATCTCCTATACATACCATAGTTCCATCATACAAAACCTTAATATATTCCTCCTACTTGCATTCCTAGCGTTAGTGCAAGATTGAAGTCTTAGTAAAAATAAGTCTTAGTAAAAATAAAAATATCAATTCCTTTCTTTGAAATATCTCTTTGTTATCTTGAATTCTCCAAATATTTTCTTCCTCAACCATTTCTATATTTTATAACTCTTCATTGAAAATTTTGCCATCAAATATCTCCATCCTTTATAACAAAATAAAATACAACTAACCATGGGATGGAGGGATTGCCACACAACCAAGATCTGGGCTCAATTATTTATGGTTGTTCTTTGATACTTATATCTTCATAAGCACCGACACATGTCATGTTGATCAACGGTGAGAAATTTCTCTTAATGAACATAGAATTATAGTGTTTCTTGTGTTAGAGGAGAATGTAAATAGCTAACGAGGACAGTGACTTAATTAGCAAGGAAATTTTTTTGATGCTACATAGATGAAGATAAAAAAAAATCTTATTTTACCTATGAAATCTTCCATATCTTCCACTTGGGCAAAGGTGTATAAAATACGTGAAACAAAGATATAGGTAAGGTTATAGGCCTTGGTCACAATTTCTTATGAGGCACAAGCCTGCTTCATAGACTCCATCTATGGTTCCCTCGCTCACATTTACGTTGTCCAACAACATCTCAACATTCATATATTTACTTAATGGTAATTGATCTTTTGTTTTATTTTATTGTTGTAGGTTTCTATCTTCCACAAAAAGATGGCATCAATTTTATCTTCATGATATTTATTCTACCATGGTGGCTCATTTTGGAGTCATTTCGAATGGGAAAAATGACTCTATATAGCTTTGTATGCTTGGGAAGAGTTGATGTTGTGAAGAAAATGATGACTCATTTTATCTGTAATGTAACAAATTGTTCTTAAATATATTTATGCATTCTTTTTTTTGTTGAAAATGACTCCAAACTAGAATTTACATATATAAACCCATGTTACATTATAGGGTATAGGGTATAGTGCGGGGGTCTTTGAATGATATAGGAAGAAGAATGAATAGTTTCAAGAGTTCCTCTTTGTAATATTCATTGTTTTCTACACTTTTTCCACCCGGAGACTATTTTGTATACACAATAATTTCCCTCAATGATTCTGATGAACTGATTGTTGTATATGCACAAAAATGGGTTTGTTTAAAAGACCTTGGAAAATCTCGCGCAAATGCAATTGGCAGGTGTAAATCTATATTCCTGTCTATATGGTCTCTTGTTGTTTATTTCTCTACCTAGATCACATTACACATGTCAATGGAGTATTCTAGATTGTGTGATGTGTATTCATTAAAATAATGGATGTGGAAGTATAAGAAGTGAGTGTTGTTTCCTCCTTGGCCTCGTCTTTAGAGAATGGGAGAGGAAATTTCCCATGTTTTAGCTTACTTTGGTATTGTTGTTACATGATGTAAATGTAATGTCATTGATAGTATTTCCCTCTTCTAATATCAACATGCCACTTAGATGTAGATATTCATGTGCTAAACCTCGATGTTTCATGTTGCATAGCTCCCTTTTATTTTCCAATTCTTTTGATTGAAAAGTGGCATTCCTATTTTTCGCGTTCCTTGTTTAAACATAACATGGTAAATCTCTAATTATCTCTTTTGGAATTGTACAATGCAAGGTACGCTCTCATCATTTTATTAGTAAAAATATATCGTAAATCAGATAGCACTATGCTCTTAATATCATAACAAATCATACAAATTTTCAGGTCTCAAATTTTATTTATGTATCACTCATATGCCCAATCGATCAGGGGCTCAATTATTTATGGTTGTTCATACATTGTTTGTTTTCCACCACTTGATGTTAAAACTGAAATAGAGGTCACAAAGTGCTACAACAAGCAAGAATTGCTTTTGGATTTAGAACTTAATTTTTTTCCCATTTAATGAGGTAAGTGAGATGGAGATGATAAAGTGGAGCATGGAATATAGAATAGGTTATTTGGGTAAGAACAATCTGATATGTGGGATACTTGTTAGATATGTAAGGATTTAATACCCCTTTTTTTCAATTTTATATTCATGTTTTTTGTCTTATTTAACCATATAAGTTAAACATCTTAATGTTGTGTGTGTGTGTGCACGCGCGCACACACACACACACACTTTTTCCATATTTTCTCAATATCTTTATGCTATAAATTTTTTTAAAAAAATATCTAATTCCCTATTTTCCATATTTTTGGAAAAAATTATTTTAATTTAAGGTGCATAGTTAGTCGGAACTAGTGGACAAGTTAATGGTGTTGACTAAGTTCCCACTCTATATGAGTTGAAAAGTATGCAAGATAAAATTAATCTTAAGCTCCATACTATTTTTTATTAAGTGGACTCATGTTACTCAATATTTATTTCATCATATCATATCCACCACTAAAAAAATATCCCATTATCTCCTCAATATGAACAATGTTTTTGGTTTAATGGACTCATGTTACTCAATATTGGTTTTATTGTATCATATCTTCCCCAACATTACTACATTTCTCACATTTCATTTTTAGTCTTTTTCATTTCAATCATTATTTCTAACATGTGGAAATTGGATATTTCATGAACAACTTCATTATTAACTTTTTAAAATAGCACCAATACTATGTTTATACAAGTCAAACATCATCTCTCATCCCCGAAATATTGCAATGAATAAGCCCACTATAGTGTATTAGTGTTGATGTTGATCCACACATTAAAACCATTTGAAAAAATACAAATAAGTTTTTCTTGCTTTGGGTATTCCTTTTCAATTAAAAAAATGATGCTTTACGATGTCCTAATCTTACTCAACAAAGGATTTCATGCCAAGAAAACATGTTCAACTCTAAAATAAAAACAATATAGAAACACATAAAAATATGGTATATTAAGAATAAATTTCAACACAATTGTTAAGGGTTACATAAAAATATCATGTTTTTCATATTTCAAGAAAATGTTATGTGAAAACAACTTGTGTTAGGTCATTTCCATGTCAAAAATGATCGTGAACACAGTCCTCAATATGAAATAGCTTCTTCACAAGGTTAAATATAAGAGTTTTGAAACACATTTAAGTATCCTTATCATGCTTTCACGTGACAAACGCTAAGTAGTAAGTCATATAGAGTGGTAAAGGGTATAGATTTTTTAAATGTGAAAGTTGATATTAAGGACCATTTCAAGATATGAATAGTTATCTCCTAGTTCTTGGTGGTTGGGTTCTTGATTATGCTTTTGAGTGAAAATTTAGGTGAGTGAGATGATGGAGCAGCTCGGCCCGATGTTCTCCTTGGGCAAGAGCATGTACTTAAGGGTGTGAACATCCACATTTCTAACAACAACATTGATTGATTTTTTTGATGCTATATTTTCTCTTAACATAGAGGATAATTTAGACGATGAAGATGAGCTAGAGGGCATGGTGGGAAAGGGGGAAAATGTGAAGGAATCATATATGTAATATTTCTATCTGCAAAACAATGGTGAAGTAGACTCTTTGAATCCTTTGAGGGTGGGAAAATGTGGCTATCAAGGTCAATGTCTTGAATCTCAACCCCTTAGGCATGGATCACTGGGGCCCATCAATACCTGCAAAGAGTGTGTATTTGGAATCGAGTAAGACATTTTAATTGTTTTCCTCCTCTAATTTGCATGTGCATTGTGTGAATAGTTATGTTTTTTAGAGAGAATGTTAGAAATCCCATTCGAGTATCCTGTGAATTTGGTTGAGGTATTCAAATTGTCTTGTGATATAGTACTTCACTATTTTTTGCATCATTGTTGGCAAAAAGCATTTTCCTCAACATCACTACACTACTATGTTGGCCATTGAATATCTTCCCAGTGGACCAAATACTCTATTGTAATTATGGCCATCATTTACCATCATTGATGCTAGCAGTTCATAGTTTTCCCCTCCCCCCTTGAAAAGATTTCATCAACATGATATTTTCTGCCAACAACTCCTATAACAATTTGTGTCTTCTTAGTTCAATATTGTGAAGCAATTTAATTCTTTCTTATATTTTTATAACAATCCACATTAAAATAACTTTTTTATTCCTTGTCAAGAGCTTCCCCTCTATGCAAGACACCAACAAGGATGATGTAATGTTCTCTACCTCTCCACCTTTCACCTTTGGGTGTTTATCATTGTACACATATTTTTTACATCTAAATCTTTCACCAATATTAAAGATTCATTAATTTGTAATTAATGCTTTAGGAATTTTTCTTCTTACGCAAAATCAAAGTTATTTTTGACCGATTTTGTGTCTAGAGTTAATGTACCCCATGTTCTAATCTAAGGATCATACATTTTATTTATAATATTTAAATTTATTGAATTTACATTCAAATATGACGATTAATGGCAGTCCACATAATTATATTGAATGGTTCGATATAGAAAATGTCTATTTAATATTAGAAGAAAATACTTAATGAACCAATAGTGATGTTTCTTGCTTCTTGATATTTGGATTGTGTAAATGGTTATGCTTTTTGGAAGGAATGTTATGAAGCCCATTCACAACATCTCATGGATTTGGTTGAGGTCCTCCAACAATATTATGAGCTAACGCTTCACTATTTCACATTTCACTATTGGTGAAGCACATTGTCGTCAATATCCATACATTACCCATGCCAACCAATAAATATCTTCTAGGAAGACCAAAGTGTATGTTGCAATTATGTCTCGCATTGTGTTGGCATTGATGCTTAGAGTGCATAATTTTTCGGAACTTGAAATATTAAGGAGGTGATGTTAAATAAAAATCCTCAAGGGTAACTCTGAAAGATATATGTTATTTTGGGAAAATATTAGAGGATGGAAAAAAATAAGTCTACAAAGATGGTACGAAACCACCTAACCTACCATGTTTTATTTATTGAATTAAACTACTACATCAGCTCAACATGGGCTACACATATGTATCTTCTCTAAGGAAAGATAGGTTTCACAGTCCTTCCCCTCAACATTTTCCTATCCCTTTTGACTTCTCCTACCTCAATCTCCTTCTTTCTTTACCCTTTTTTCCTATGAATGTTTCATTCCTTCAAATTTAAGTTCTTCAATGCATTCATTTTGGTGTTTCCATTGCACCGATCGCGTGTGATTCCTAGTTGTCATATATAAATAAAAATGATTTAAAATATATATTTTAATTTTAAGTATTTCATTAAAAATAAATAAATCTAATTTTTATGCCCCTTTCAATTAAAATAAAAATAACATCAAATGGTCGTTGGCCCATTGGTGAAGTTTTTGGCTCACAAAGAGCCCACCACATAAGGGAAGAGGCCCGGATCATGCCTCGAATGAATTTGCGCATTAGAAACCCCTCCCCTCGGACCTTGGCCACTTAGCCGAAGATATCTCGCCCACCTCACCCATGGGGTATGGTGGTCTAAGACCTTCTAGGTTTCAACAAAAATAAAAACAACTAACTAATAGTTCAATTATTAAAAAAACTAACATTATAATCGTATTGTTTTATTTTTTGGTGAAAAAAACTTACCGATTTTGACACGAGATAAGAATTGCATTTGCATGTGAAGGCCCGCAACTTATTTTGTTTTCTTTTTCAATGTTTGAACCCAAGATTTATTTATAGAAAAAATGGAAATTAGATGAAGAAAGAAAGAAAGGAAGGAAATGGAAGAAAAGAACGAAAAACCCTACTTTTTCTTTTTTTTTTTTTTACCTATTTTGTCTTCCTTTTCTTTGTTGGATATCAAGCTTTATTTACAAGAAAAATGGAAATTGGAGGAAGAGCAAGGGACATCTTTGAGTATGTTGCCAGATTATTTACTTTCTTAACATATTCTCAACAAACTCAGTTCGAAAGATGTTGTAAAATGTTGTGTGCTCTCTTCCAAGTGGGAATTGTTATGGACTCAACTACCCATTCTTAAATTTGATTCCAATTTTTATCGTAAATCTAATCCATCTAAATTTGTGGGTAGGATAAATAACATCCTAAGGCTAATCCATTATGTGTGAATTGAATGCTATGAAATGAAAATTTTCCTTTCTCCATCCCCAACTTCTTTGAAGAGGTTCTAAGTGTAATTTTTTCCTATGATTTTCTTCAACACCTATGTCCGGGAAGTTTAGGTCTCCGTCTTATGAAACTACCCGTTGATTTTCACAATTTCAAGCACATTAAAACTTTTTATTTTAAGAGTGTTCATTTGAATGAGAATTCCCTCAAGCAGTTGATAGCATTGTGTCCGCGTCTTGAAACCCTAGTCATTCATTATTGTAGAGGTCTCACCAATTTAAAACTATGCTCTGCAAGTCTCTGTCATCTCCAGATTTCCTTGTATGGATACAATCCAATCTGTAAGGTTGAAGAAATAAATATGCCTCTCTGCCAACAATTGTCTGTGGAATTCGATCTTTTAAAAATCTTTTCGGTATGAAACAACTGAAAAAAATTAATTTAATTAACCCTCGTTATCATTCAAGTTGGCGCCATCAACAATTTTCCCAACCTTTGGAGGAACTCAATATGGATATTATAAATTTCAATGTAAGTAATTTTCTGCCACATCTTCTAGATTATTATTGTTATTGTGGAGTTTCATTAAACTTGATTTGCATGCATGACAAGAAAAGGGTAAATATCATTGGAATCAAATAGATCTGTCCATTAAAGTGGATGAAGAAAGAGGGAAGAGTATAGATTTGATTTTAGCAATGCCTTTTCGTTAGAGAGAAGCCGAATAAAGTACATGTGAATGTCTTTAGATTTTTGGTACCTATTTTTCATGGATGAATAATTTCCGCTTTTAGGGAAAAGTTAGTTGTCACTTATATGTATATCTCATTTTATGGTGTGGATATGGCATAGTCTAATTTTGGTAAGCTCGGTGGTTGCGCATGAAAACGCCCCTCTGTAGATAGTGGTAGTTATACAACCACCCCTTTGATAACAAGGACGGTCATGTCATCGTCTAGTGTGAAATTAAAACACACATTTTGGAATGCGTCTTTTGATTTTGATGTTATTTTCTCTCGCATTTCTTGGTCAAATTAACTAAGAATAGGATTTTTGGATTGCTATTGAGTTCCTCCTCTCTTCTTACTAATTTAAGTATGTTATATCTTTATCCTTTGGCTGAGTTGTCATTTCTTGATCAGCACTTGTAGTTGGCATCTTCTCTTCCAAAAATCTATAAAAATCACATTTTTACCCATATTATGGGTTAAACATTTCATATTTTTGGTGAAGTGTTATGTTGTTAAAATTCAGAGAGAGGTCACACAGATAAACTAGTACATTTACTATGTTCTTCCTTGCTGCTCACATTCAGTCATTTCCTTTGCACAAAGCCAAACACATCCAATATTTTTAATTTCATTATTTTTAGTTACTATTCATGCATCCTTGGATCATTTGGATTTCATCATTGGAAGAGGACCTAAATTTGAGGAGACACCAAGCACATATCACCTATGGGAAGCTATCATAGTACAACAATCACCAAATTGGAGTTGTACTTAAATTCTTTAAAGCTTTGCATAGTTGTTATTTGTTGATTTTAGAAGAAATTGTGTATTTAGATTTTTAGAAGTAGAAGATTCTATCACTTCATGTAGACATTGTTAATCTAGCATTTATTCCAAGGAATTTATTAAATAAATCTTGCCTTGATAACTTCTTCTTGGATTATTCATGTGGATTTTATCGATAAACTAGTTAGAGGAAGAAGTGAAGAAATCCCTACACTTCTTTTATTATTTCTTTCTTTCAATTAGCTAAAGGGGAAATTGATAATGAGAATATTTTCCCTTTTTAGAAAACTTCAGCAAAAGCTTTTCCAGAGGAAGCTTTGTCCCATTATATTAATAACTTTTGAGTGCTTTCTTTTAGAATAGTATTAGGAAACAACCTGTAATAGGGGAATAACCACATCTAGTTATTCCCTATTTTAGTTTGTGTTTATTAGAATAAGAAATAATTTTAATTTTAATAATTTTCTTATGTCCTTGTGCTCTAGATTTTATTTTAATTTTTATTAATATTGAAAACTACAAAATCAATTGTTTAATTAGTTTCTTTCAATTTCATTTCTTTTAAAAGTTTGTTAGAAGACTAACAAATAGAATGAATAGTTTATTTTGTTTTATTTAATTAATGATCCGTAAATTGGGGTAAATATTTCTAACTACCATGGACCCCTATAAGCACTTGCTCATTTTATACTCCACATATATTATCAACTTCAAATGGGAACTGCAATGTAAAATAAAGCACATACACACTGCAAAGAAATTGATAATAGACTTTGGAAATGCCTACGTCTCTGGGTTCATACGAACCGATTAATTACACTTCAAAGACATGTAAACTTGTACAAACATACAATGAAGCTATGAATCTAAATGAGGATACTAGGGAATGTATCGATATGAGTACTTAAAATGATAGTTGTATAAGGATTCTTCCCATATGATAGTGGTATAGGGATTCCACCCTTTGTGATAGTGGTATAGGGATTCCGCCCTTTATGATCACATACCTAGCCGATTACACATGAATCAAACTAGATAAAATAAAGTGATCAAAATTCATGAGATTACTCTAAACTGGAATGATGAAGATAAATTTCTTCATTCGCGATAAGTAGGACTCACTAATGTTGACCATCGCAAAAATATGTGTTAAATCGTAGAAATATGTGTCTTCATCTTCTTCCTTGGATGAGCGGCACACTTGACAAAGACTCTAGATGGTTTCCAAACATAGATATCACTTTCATAGATTAAAATGATGTCGAAACGCCTCAAAAATGGGAAGATAATTATATCACTAGGATCATGGGTAAATTCTTACAATTCCCTTTTACACCAAAGGCGGATTTTTCCTCTAACTCCTTCAAAATGATCGATATGTGAAATCTAAATTTTATAGCCTATGGCCTTACATAGCACATAATTTCTAATCAAATACCACGAGCTCCTTTTTATATCTCAAGTGAGCCATAATGGTATGGCGGTAAGGGTTATTTTTAGATAGATGATGATTATGGGTTTGAATCCCATAAAAGGATAAATATAACCATAGGTTATTAAAAACCTTTTAATACCGCTTAGGACTTTAATGGATTTTACATTTTATACATCCTATTTTATATGGCCCACATTTCAACCTCCCCATGGCACATAACTTATAACCACCACATAGTTTATAAGTGCCACTATATATGTGGATTTTACCTTTGGCTTTGACTAGTCCATGTGCCTTGTTATGCATCATCCAAAGCCTTCATGTGAGCCTTGATTTAGCATTATCCATGTTGAGACATTGTCCCATACACACATAGCAATGGGTATTAAAGGCCTTTAAAAATTCATAGCTCGCCATAGGAGTATGTGGCATGGACCACACAAAATTATTTTGTTCGCCCACGAAATACTTAGGGCCCGAGTGGTATGGAGCCGAGGTGGATGTGTGTGGCCAAGTAATATGGGCTCACCAAAATGAATATGGGTGGTAAGGCCATGTAGAATAACTCACTAACCATGAACTCACAATAGTAGATAATCATTTTGGTCTCCAATATAGGTCGCCAAGCTAATAATAAACTCATTGATCATCGAGTTGTGTGAGCTTGCTAAAGGTAATATGAGCTCACTGAGGCATGTAGTGACTCACCCTACAATGAAAATACCCAACTCACCGAGCTATGAAAAGATATCACCCTGCAATGTGTCGAGGGAGGTAGAGAGCTCTCCCAAATCGAATTGGCTAATATCATGATCATCATGGTGGTAGGCCACTTGGTGGCCTGAGGACCCACCACATGGTGAAATATAAAACATGATGACAAAACCAGTGTTGAAGACCATCATCATAAAATAATGCTTTTATTTTACTCTACTAAATACACTTCACTTCTTCCACTTGTCACTTCCACGTTGGTCATTTGCCCATGTCAGGTCTTACCATTGACCAAAATTTGACCAGTTGTATCTTGAGCATACGAAGTCCATTTTCCACGTCCCATGCATTGACATAAAGCTCACTGAATTTTATACCAGCCTATCATACTTTAGGGAGATATAGGGAACTCCTAACATCCAAAATTTCCTCCAGATAAATTAATTGGGAAGGAATTTAATTAGTTAAAATATTAAACTCACTTGTCTTTTATTCAAAGTAGAATTCTTTCTTTATTTATGTAAAACTAGAATTTAGTGTAGTTTAAGAGCTCAAATCAAAACAAAAACCTAGCCATTAGGAATTCACGCTACCCTTTCATAGACCACTGGTTCTCCGTAGACCAACTTAGTTATTAGGAATTCATGCTACATGTTTCCCCGCCTCTTATTATCTATTAATTAACTTTCCCATCTCCCACATTTTGATTGTCTCGGCAGACTTCAGAATTCGAGTACATAGGGAACCTTGTGTCATTTTCCTGTGTACAAATATTAGTGAACCCAACGTGAAGTACTAGTTCTTTCACATTTCCATTTTATTCTCTTTTTTATTGTTCCACCTTCCTCCTCTACTATTCAAGTGGTATTTTATTTCCCCCTAAATATTTCTGTAAAGTGTTTGATGGGCCATTTGACTTTGAGAGATATTATTCTCATGTTCAACCTCAATGATCCCCTTCCTTTCTAGGATGGGCTAACAACTACACCAATAATGTACAATCTTCCCCTAGCTATATCTCAAATCCTACCAATCATGTGAGGATAGAGGAGGTCAAACAACCCCTAAATACTCAAGGAGATCAATCTAATTCAAATAATATGACTTTTATGGGAGAAAATTCTCCCCTCACTAGGGTCTTATCAATACCCCACATAAACATGCAAGTGACGGAGGATGATATTTTTACCTAAATCACTAAAAACTTCGCACAATAGACAAGTCTTTGGAAAGGATGAATAATCGTACCTCCGAGATGTTAAATAATAATGTAGTAGTTATAAACCATGAAAATCCCTCTTTTAAGGATAATAATAATACTAATGTTAAAATTTTATAAAGGGGCATCACATGTCCCCTCTACTAAACCATACACAAAGACGCACCCAAATAGGGAGATCAATCCTCACCAAATTATGTCATTTATAAACTAGTAGGGAGGATCAGAGAGTTAGAGAGTACCCTAACTCCATAACTCGGCTTGTGGAATGGGGTAGGACATGGGGTATCCCATATTTAATAAAGGATATAGTCCTTCTACCAACACACAACCAATGCAACACCCTATGCAACAAGGTTATACAATTTAATCAAACCCAGGTGATCTTCTCATAGGATATGACTCATTGAGGATGGGTCCTCACTCATATTACACTTACCCCGCAAAAGGACTAATTAGAAATTATTTCCAATACAATACTCCCAACAACACATGCTTTCATAACCAAACACCCGCGAATGAATTTTATAATGCTACTTCTTACATATGTACTTGAAAATCCCCACAACCAAACATGTATCAGTTCCTTTGGTCATTTACGCCATTCCAAGGAACTTCATATGCTCTGGATAATTCTTACACCACAACCTATCCAATTCCTCCTCCTCCTCCCTTTCATTAAGGAACTTAAATGGTGGAATCTTATGCAATTGGCACTTATGCTGAAAATTTGAAAGAACATTGTGATTTCACCATGTGAGGTGTCATCATTACATGTCTGTTTCTGATATTCCCAAATTTAAAAGAGAGGGGGATCCTAATTCTCATATTAAGGCCTATACCATTGTAGTTAGAGAGCTTCTTCCATGTGATGTGATAGTGGCTAAAATATTTCCAAAGAGGCTTGAAGGGATCGTATTATATTGGTATTATTTAATCTCTAAGGATTCCATACACTCTTTCAATTAATGTGTTTCCATGTTCATAAAATAATTTGACATGAACAAATTGTTATGAACTAGAATCAGGGATTTCCTGTATATTAAATAGGAGAAAAATAAATCAGAACTCATTTCATACAAAGATGGTGACATGTTGTTTATTCCTCTACAAGCACACCTAACATGGACCAAATAGAACTATGCGACCTCCTTCTCCACTCACACAATCAAGAAACCAAGGAGGAAGTGTAGAAATTTCCTTTCTGTAGTTATGAGGAGGTTCTAGAAGGTTCCCTTTGCATTTATCAAGAGGTTATTGACAAAATATGTAAGAATTATGATCCTAATGGAAAATTGGTATTTCCTAACCAAAACAACACAAACTATCAAAACAATGGAACCAAAGACCCAAATACCTAAAATTATAAATAAAAATCGTGGTGTTACTAACCAAGCAAAGAATCCTAATGTTACAAACAATGGTAACACTAAAAACAATAATAATAACATGGGGAACCAAATAAGTCCTAATTATATCCCATGTCAACGCATGGTGGTGCAAATCAACTTGCAACAATTAATATGAATTAATATTCTATAGATTGAGTTACATTCATTTAATTATCAAACCAGGGAGTGTAGACTTGAAATATTTCCGGTGTTGTATGCACAATTATAGTTGATCTAGGAGGTTGGAAAGGAAATAATTGTCACATAATAATGTTGAAAGTAAAATAAAACTCAAACTTGAAAATGAACTAGTGCTAAATGTTATTACTGAAACAAAGTTGCAGATTCAGAAAAAAATTGTTCCTAAGGAAATATGCATGAAATGAAACAATGGAGGGGATTTAGCAGACCTCAAGTGGGCCTTGACTTGGGTGTTAATCCCTTTCTAACTCTGTAACTAAAAACTAAATGACAGAACTCGGATATTTATTGATTTGCATGAAAAATTACATCTAGGAATAAAAATATCAAAGTATTAATCTCTTTTCTCTAATTCCAAATCTGACTCTTGACTCTCCTCTACTCATTGATTGAATTTTTACAAGGCACAAACCCTTTCCTTTATACCTTATCATTTACAACACATGAGAAGAAGAATATAATAAGGGGTCTTCAATGCAGACCAATTGAGAGATATTCAACAGAGAAAGTGAGAGATTTGACACATGTTTGAAATACACAAGTGTTCGACTAATAACCAGTTCTTCACAAAACACACAACAAGTGTTAATCTAACAATCAATTCTTTACTAGTTCTTTATCAATGACCAAATCAAAGATTGATTTGTTTCTCATTTTTCCACATTCTGTTGTAACTACTTCTCCAATGGCGCATAAGGACTTGAGTTTCATCACTTCATGTTTCAAAATATCTTCATAAATACAGGATCTTCATTGTGAATGATTTACTTATGTTGCATGTGACAAGTTATTTGGTTGTGGACAGGTTCCTTTGTTGCATATGAAAAATTGCTTACAACTAGGAGTGGCATCAACACATATAATCATTCAAATAATTTATTAGAATAACAAGAATAAATGCACACATAATATCACAAAATAAATACAATTAGATATAACTATATCAATTAGTCATTATGTCAAAATATCATGGTTGTAATAGTAATGTTAAAAAATGTACTTAGGAAATACATAGTCATGGATACAATAGTCTTATCAAAATACAAAAGATGAGTTGTTATGAAAGAAATTAATACAAATCATCACACCCCTAGGCTTAAATGCTTGAATGTCCTCATTCAAGAGCTTCATATATTCTCTATTGGAAATTGCATTCTCACTTGAAATATATGGGTGTGTTTGTTCCTTCTTCTTCTAATAAGAAATACCCACCATTCCTCATGAATATGTCCCAAACTCTTTTTTGCACCCTTTGATTGAGTGGTAAATTTATTGTCTAAGGTGTAATTGGGAAATGAAATATTTGAGGATGATAAGATATAGGAAACCAATCTTCCCTACATTCATTTTCAATTTCAATATATTTTTTCACCCTTCGTAACATTGGAAGTATATTTAGATAGGAGTTTATTTGTTTCCTTTGGAGTGCAAGTTGTAACTATGTCCATCTGACACTGCATGTCATCATAACCTAAACTCCATGTTCTCTAATCATGTTGTTGAATTCTGTGTGTTCTTCCATCCTCATTCACAACACTCTATCTCTGATTTCATCCACTTCCATATAGTTTTTACTTATTCTACAATTTCATTTGTTATTTTTGCCCCAGATCTGATATACAATGGTGTAACCTTTTCCAAATGTATATATTCCTCCATTTACTTAGCTCTTTAGAATTCATTTGAAAAATAAAAATATACTTCCTTAACCTTTACATCCCTAGTATAATGAATTGGTATCCAATCTCTATCATATGGAAGGGCATAATTATGCAAATATAACTCATATAACAAATTTTCGAGTTCATGTATATTATGTTGATACAGAGTTGTTGTCGCCCTCAAAATCCCCACATTTTCCAAATCAAGTTTCAAAATTTTTGAGTTGGTGCCTTTGAGGAATGTTTAGAACAAAGTAAGAAGTTTAGAGAGATGGAGAAATTTGTGCTTTGAAGTTGTTGGTGCTCAGTTTTTAATCTCGCCCCTTTCATTTAAAATTCTCCAGTCTGTGTGGTTTGATAAAATTTTTGTCTTCCCGTCTGGATGCTTAAAAATTGTTTCCTTCATTTGAATGTTGTTGTCAATCCTTCTCTTTGGTTGAGGATCACATCGAGCCTTGTGTCATTTGTAGTTTTCTTCCTATGAAAAGCAATTTGTAATCTGGGCATGAATGGTGGAGTTTTCCCCCTTCGTTTTATCTTTTACGGGCATATCTTCCCTGTCAATTTTGCCCCAACATCCATGGGTATGTGGACATCTCTAATTGGATGCGGCATGATGGGTTCTTTTTGTGAACTTGTCATTTTTGGTTTTTTTAGCAAAAGTGTCAAATTGGCCCCATGGCCTCGAAGGATCCTAATTGGCTGAAACAAGCGGTGGTGGAAAGGTGGGCCCTTTTTGTGTTTTGATGCTTTGAAAGGTCAAAGGCGGAAAGGCGGGTCCTTTTTGTGTTTTGAGGCATTATGGTGAAAGGCATAAAATGTAAAAAGAATGCATATGGCCCGCAAAGGGACATGTGGCCATTTTTAAGTCAAAAGCAGAGAGGTAGGTTTTGGGACACTTTTAGGAATTTTACCTTTGTTTCCAAAAGGGCGTAAAGTTATAAAGTGACCCACGGCCCCACTCATGCCAAGGTATAAAATTGAAATGTTGAGCTCACGTTGAAGAGTAGGTGGAGAGGTGGGTCGGCAGAGAACTTTGAGTTTTTGAGATTTTCTTTAAAAGGAACTAAAATTGTAAAAGTGAGCCATGACTCCGTCGCCACTCAAGTAAAGCCACGTGTAAGGCCTATATTAGAATTAGATGGGTAGACCAAAATGTCTAAAATGAAAAATCTCTATAAAAGTCATAAAATGCAAAAGGCTCCCCGGGCCTTTATTTCATAAATCTTTTCCACGTGGGTGGCTCATATTTAAATAGTTACAAATCAGGTTTAACGGTTACATTACAGAGCATCATTTTTTTCCACCATTAACGGTTCTACAAGAATCAAGAAACCGAATGTAACCATTTTGATGATTGTTTAATGGCTTCTCCATGTCATTATAAGGTGTTGGATCCTGGCATTCTTGAAATGTAATATATTCGAAAGTAATCAATACATAAGTTTTTCCCTTTCTTCCTCTACTATTCCTTCTTTCCTTGTTCGAATTTGCGAATCATCCATCTTTGGATGCTAAGAAACTTTTTGTTCTTGTTTATATGATTTTCTAACTTTGTGTCTATGGAATTATATCTGTTATGAAAGTGAATGATTCTATTATGCATCTCCTTGGCTC
This sequence comes from Taxus wallichiana var. yunnanensis, assembly GCA_018340775.1. NCBI lineage: Eukaryota > Viridiplantae > Streptophyta > Pinopsida > Cupressales > Taxaceae > Taxus > Taxus wallichiana. The sequence continues at coordinate 782,750,895 of CM031244.1, read as the reverse complement.
AATACGTATAAGGTTATACTCTGCTATCTATATTTCCTGAAAGTATTGTTATGTTCTTCCTCTCTCATCTCCTTATTTATTCTATTCTTTCATATTGATGATATTTCGGGCATGAAACATTTCAAAGTATCAGGAATCCACACTTTGAAAGTTGTACATTTTTATATAAGTTTTGTTGCTTGCTTTCAATAAGGGAACCTCTCCCATAAAGAGGAGGGATTTTTGTCCCCTAACTGTGGTTTGTTAAAGTACAATTTTAAAACCCAATAGTTTTTGGCGACTCCATTGGGGATTTCATTTCAAACGTATCCCTTTCTAAAAGAACAACTTCAAGATCATTTTTGATCTGCGAATCTAAGATATACTCATGGTAAAAAGGCTCTTAGAATAGAAGATTCCCATTTTCAACTTCTGGAGCAACAAAAATTCTCTCTTCTTCTAGCAAGAAGGAACAGAGGAACTCGTTCTACAAGCACACCTCTTGTTAAAGACAAAAATTCCAAGAATAGCATTCCTCAAGAACAAATCAGTCCTAATCTTTGTGCTTTGATACTTGTCGATGTTTCAGCCCCTTCGATTAAATTTTCCAAAGATGGCAGACCCTTTGCCTTGGGGAAAACAGGTTGGGCCTCTTGCTCTTCCTCATCAATTACATGAGTTACCTAGGGGTAATAAGAAAAGTTTTCCCAAATTCGGGTGATGGGAAGGTTCATCCAGATGAACACATTACAACCTTCATTGTTACATGTTGGATTCTTGGGGTTGAAGATGAAGATATCTGTCAGGGATTTTTGTGGAGACATTGCGGAATGACAATGGTACTAATTGGTTTTATCATCTTCTTGCTGGGTCGATCACTAATTAGAACATCATGACAACTTGGTTTGAACAACGTTTCAAACCTGTTGAAGATGTGCATGCTCTATTAGCTCAAATCTCTCATATCAAGAAGGAATCATTCGATCCCATGAGATAATTTGTGGATAAATTCAACAATATCATTCATAAAATTCCATAGAACACTCGTCTTGTAGATCAAATCCAAAAATTCTTCTTCCTCAATGCCCAGTTACCCAAAGTGAGTTATGCACTAAGGAGAGCTAACCTTGCAACTCTAGATGCTGATCAACATTTGGCTATCAGTGTTGAGGATGATTTAATCATGTCTGGTAAAATGAAAAGAGAATCCTCCAAATCTAAAGCATCTTCTTCTTCTTCTTCTTCCCTTGGAGCCGCTCCGATTAGTTAGTACAGAAGCTTGCAAATTATCTCATTGCTATCAAGAAACAATTGGCTCAACATACTCCTTACCAAGATATTCCAAGGAAGAATTTCAGCCTAGGAACCATTTACCTTCTTCTCAGACTAGATTGGCTATTGAAGGCCCACCCATCAAGGTTCCAGTCAATGCAACTTGTGAAGTTCAAGAACTTGATGATGAGGAGTTTAATGAACTCTATGAAGAACTAGAAGAAGAGGTTGATGAAGAATTGGAGGAGCTTGGTGGATCTCAAGTTCATTTCCTTACCACTAAAGGTATGGATGATGAAGATGAATATGATGAAAGAGTGGTAGATATGAATAGTGAGTCATATGTTGTCATGACTCGGATCAAATGAACAAAAAATAAAAATTGGTGTAGCCTGCTAAGAAATCCAAGGAGTTTCCTATAACTATTCCAGTGGTTGTAAGAAGAGGAGCTCTTATTCCCACTACCTCCACACAAAAGGTGAGTAATGCTAATCCTCTTTCTTCTACTTATGTTTTCAAAGCTTCTTGTCCTTCAATTCCTAAAGTTGATGAATCAAATGTATCTCAAGTTCCTAGCAATGATTCCCCATCCACCTCTAGATCTTTTGATATCATTAATCACCAAAAAAAGACCAAAATCCAAATTTCAGAGGCAGAGTTTTACCAAACCCATCCAAAATCTTTTGCTAAAATGGTAAAATTTGTCAATTTCAAATCCAAAGCTTCATCCAATACTTCTAACGGTCTTTTGTCCACTCCCTCTTCCTTACTTCAACCAATCCTTGTGGCTGCAGTCACTTTCCATAATGAGGAAATTGAACCATTCGATGTGACTCTCCTCATAGCCGGCCATAAACTTAGTAATTGTGTCATGGACTCAGGAGCATCAAACAATGTAATGCCTAAAAAAGTAGCTAATTCTTTGGGCCTAACTCTAACATGTGCCTTTATTTCCTGTTATTCAATGGAGAGTAGAAAAGTGCATTTGGTTGGAAGAATTAAATATGCACAAGTAGCTTTTGCTGCTTTGCCAAAGAAAAGGGTCTTAGCCACTATTTGGGTTGCTAATATTCCTCCCTCATATGGGATGTTGCTGAGTAGAAGTTTTTGTAAGGAGGTAGGAGGTGAAATTCAGATGGATTGGTCGCATGCTTTGATCTTGGTCAATGCAAAAATGAAGAAGTTGTTACCTGAGAAATAGACTGAATACATTGTGTAAAAGACTGATGATCTAAAAGCATAGATACTCTATGTAGATATAGGGCATGGTAACTACATGATCATGTCACAAGATGAAGAAAAACCTCCTAAGGAAGTGATTCATGGTCCTAATGTAATTTGGGCTTTGGAATTTTATGGAAGCTACTCTTCAACTAGTTCTAGGGCTAGTGTGGTGCTAACCTCTCTAGAAGGGAAGATTCATCCTTTTTCATTCAATATTGGTTTTGAATATACAAACAATACAGCTGAATATGAGGCACTCATACTTGGGTTGAACATGGTAAAAGAAATGGGAGTGAAGAATCTTTGTGCTCATGGTGATGCAGAGTTGATTGTGAAACAGGTAAGGGATCTTTACCAAGTCAATAATAGGAGATTGAAACATTACAGAAATCTTGTCTAGGATTCCATTGAGTTTATTGATGCTTTATCCATTAAAGTTGTGCCAAGAGAAAGGAACACTAGAGATTATTCTCTAGCTATCTCAAGATATTTGCTTGATTTCTCGGCTGATTTCTCTCAAGAGAAATTTACCATTGAAATGATTCATAGACCCAATGTACCAGATAATGCAAGTAATTGGTAGGTTTTCAATGATGATCAACACTTGCTCTCATTCTTGGAGCTTAAGTAAAAATTAAACTAATTATATTTTGAAGGAAGTGAGACTTTTCCTAGAGAGTGTGTATCCTCTAATGAAGGAGATATCAAGGAAGAGATGGATTAAGATGGCTGCATCAAATTGAAAGGTAACAAGATCCCTAAAGGGTTGGTGAGTTTGGAAGATCTGTTTGATAAGAATGATAGGTACATTAATTCTAAAGCTTCCCAAGGAGCTCGACAATCTGTTGAATGTGAAAAGGTTAATATTGGGAGTCTTGATGAACCCAAGATGGTGAACATTAGAAAATGCTGCACTCAAGAAGAGAAGAAGAAAGTAGTAAATCTATTAAAAAGGTATGTTGATGTTCTTTCTTATTCATATGATGATCTCAAGGCTTTCTAGCCAAAGGAAATGCAACACTTTATCCCTCTGAAACCTGGGATCAAACCTTTCAAGTAGAAACAAAGGCAATACAATCCCAAGGTTGCTGACACTATTTTTCAAGAGATCCAAAAGTTACTAAAGGCAAATATTATTTTCCCTATACATCATTCAACATGGATTGCCAACATTGTGCCTGTCAGGAAGAAGAATGGTGAGATTCACATCTATGTGGATTTCAAGAATTTGAATCAGGCCTCTCTGAAAGACAACTATCCTCTCCCCATGATGGATCAAGTTTTACAAGTTGTCACAGGCTCTGAGATGTTTTCTATGCTTGATGGATTCTCTAGATATAATCAAGTGGAAGTCAGTACCCCAGATCAACACAAAACTACTTTTACTACTCCTTGGGGCACCTTTTCCTACAAGAGAATGTCTTTTTGTCTTATCAATGTTGGTGCCACCTTTCAGAGGGAAATAGAATTGGATTTTGGTAGTCTAAAGGGAAAGTGTATTGTTATGTACCTTGATGATTTGACTGTTTTCTCCAAAACAAGGGTAGATCACTTTCAACATCTTGAAGCGGTCCTCTAGAAATGTAGAGAACATGGAGTTTCTCTCAATCCTAAGAAGTCTGTCTTTTGTGTTACTGAAGTCAAGTTGTTGGGGCATATCATCTCCAAAGAAGGAATCAAGATAGATCCGAAAAGAGTTGAAGCAAACCAAGAAGAATCCTCTTCCCACAAGTAAAAAGGGTGTTCACTCCTTCTTTAGTAAGATAAAATTCCCGAGGAGATTCATTCGGATTTTGCAAAACTAACTATGAGAATTTCTCATATGATGAAAGGAAAGAAAAACTTTGGTTGGACTTTTGAAGGTAAAGAACCATTTGAAGGTATCAAGAAAGCCATTGCTAAGACTCGCATCTTAGCATGTCCTAATTTTAGCAAGGATTTTATCATCTATTGCTATGCTACAGAGAGTACCTTGGCTATTGTGCTAACTTAGAGGAATTTTGAGGATCATGAACTTCCAATTTCATTCATGAGCTATGTTCTGAAAGCTCATGAATTGAAATATACTATGATGGAGAAACATGCTTTTGTAGTGGTCAAAGCTGTCAAGTAGTTTCATTTTTATATTCTTAATTCTCACTCTGTTGTGCTTGTACCTAATACAACCATCAAGTCTATTCTTACACAACAAGAGTTTGGAACTAAGAGAGGCAATTGGGTAGAAAAATTCCAAGAATATGACCTTGATATCAAGCCAACTAAGCTAGTCTGGGGTAAAGGATTATGTGAGCTTATTGCTGAAGGAGCTAATGCAGAATTTTCCAAAGAAGTAGTTGATGTTCCTGTTGTCCTCTTCCTTAGTTCAACAGATGAATGGTATGTTGATATTACACATTTTCTTACTTATGGAGAGTGTCCATCTCACTTGAGTGCTAAGGAAAAGATATCTATTAAGTTAAGGTCTGCATAGTATGTATTATGGGAGAATGCTTTTTTCAAGTGAGGCATAGATGGAAGATTCTTGAAGTTTGTGGACAAAGAGCAACAAAATAAGTTGTTTTCAGCTTTTCATGATCAGGCTTGTGGAGGGAATTTCTCTTTTGCTTTCACTGCCCATAAAATCCTTCATGCTTTGGGGTACTGTTGGCCTACATTGTTCAGAGATGCATCAAAATGGGTAGGTAAGTGTGAAGCCTATCAAACTTTTTTTGGGAGACCTAAGTTGGCTTCTTTACAACTAAAACAAGTAGTGATTGATGAGACTTTTCAACATTGGAGATTAGATTTCATTGAAACTCTTAATCCACCTTCCAGTGTTGGACATACTCACATGATAACTACTACAAATTACTTCACAAAGTGGGTAGAGGCTATTCCAGTCAAAAGCACTACTTCTGAGGTGGTGTGTAATTTCATCAAAGAGAACATCTTGATAAGGTTTGGGGTACCAAACAAGATTGTGACTAATAATGCATCAAATTTTTCTTCTTCTACGATGATAGATTTCTGATATGGTTATGGAATCTCCCTTGCTCATTCTTCAAACTACTACCCCTAAGGGAATGGACAAGTAGAACTAATAAACAAGAATTTGGTAACCATCGTTTGAAATCTTATAAATGAATCTAATAGGAATTGGCACAAGAAACTTTATGATGCTCTCTGGGAAGATAAAATTACACCCAAAAGAGCAATTGGGATGTCTCCATTCTAGGTGGTGTATGGTGTTGAAGCTCAGCGCCGCAGAATAGTGGAATTACCAGCCTTGCACTTAATGAAGGCTATTGGAGATTCAAGCTTTATCAGTTCCTTAGACAAGAGGATCATGTATCTCCAGAAGCTAGATGAAGACAAGATGTAAGTTTTTGATAGAATATCATCTCATCAACTGAAGGTGAAAGCTTTGTTTGATAAGAAGGCTAGACCCAAATATTTTTAAGTGGGAGACATTGTTCTGCTATGGGATAAAAGACATGAACCTCAAGGAAGCCATGGTAAGTTTTATTCTCTTTGGCTTGGCCCTTTCAAAATCAAGCACTTTGCTGGAGAAAATTCTTTCTACTTGGATTATATGGATGGATCTTCTCTCCCACTTCCTTATAGTGGGAAATATTTGAATTTTTTCAAGTCCTAGGTGATTAGGCAGTCCTTCTGTATATTGTGTACAATGTTTTGGTTTTTGGTTGTTCTTTTGTGTTTTGTTTTTGGTCTTTCCTTTTTGGGTTTGTTTCTTTTCCCGTTGCGTGTGTGTTGTCTTCTGTATTGGTTTTTACTTTGAATCTATTTTCCTAATGGATAAGGCACTGGTCTTCTTTCCCGCAGTTTTTTACGCTTCTTTGTCTTGGTTTTTTTCTTTACTCCAAGCCAAGCCATCCCCGAAAGAGCCATTGTTGTTACTCTATTCTTACTCTATTCTAAACATTCTGGAGAGATGGAGAAATTCATGCTTTGAGGTTGTTGGTGCTCATTTTTAATCTCACCCCTTTATTTTAAAATTCTTCTGGCCTGCATGGTTTGATAAACTTTTTGTCTTCCCGTCTGGGTGCTTAAAAAAATTGTTTCCTTCATTTGAATGTTGTTGTTAATATTTCTCTTTGGTTGAGGATCACATCGGGCCTTATCATTTCATGCTCGATACCACTTCACACAAACAACAAAAACTATGCTCGACAACCGTTCTATCATCTCGATGCCAATAAAAACTCGAACAAACTGAAATCAACAAACCGCATTAATCGGAAAGCTTAAATATCTCGGAAAATAGTAATGTCACTGTTTCTGAACAATTCTGAAATTACATTAATAACTATGTCGAATACATCATCTGTTTCATACAGATCTTCAAACTCGAAAACTCTTTCAAACATAATATCTTAGGCTCATTATTTACTGAAAGTATTACACAGACTTCAGTAGTCATAACTTACGAAACTTAAGAAATTGGAGCATTTGCAGACGACTCTCTGAACAAGACTTTGGATTCTTCATAATATCTTCCTTCAATTCTTCTTGCCCTTCGAGTGCTTGCTTCTCCGCTTCTAAGTGTAGTGAATGAATTGAGCGAGTTCTATATATAGAACTTCGTCAAGGCTTTTCACTTAGAAACCGAAGTATCCGGTAAAAGAAAACCGGTCACTCTCAGTAAAGTAAGATTCCAAAATGACCAAAGAGGACCACACAACCGACGGACAAGGACTGGTGAGTACAACCCACTCACGAGAGTTTTATTAAAGTGCCATGGGTCCACCACGCACTGACCGACACAAACAAAGACGATAAGAAAGAATCTTATCGGACGACAAAATCATGGTAACAGGCCTACCATGATAGCCTTTATTAAAAGCAAACCGCACTAAGGAGAATCAAAGGAGACAGCTGGTCCCAAGTCATCATCACTGCTGGTGGATGATGTGCTGTCTTCACGTGCTGGTGCGGGCTCTAGATTCCTTTCCAGTTGTTCTAGCAGACTCTTGATGTAGATGCTGATCCGTCATTGTCAGGTTGAATGCGGTCTAGTGGGATACAGGTAATGATCCAATATCTTTAGATCTTGTCCCGGAGCAGGAGGATGGACCACCATTGTGTGGTGCAGTAAGATTCTTCTCCAAAGCGTTGCATTTGGTCTTTGATCATAACATGCCTGCCAGGGTTAATCTTAACATAGTAATGAACTTTTACAAACCATGGGATCTTACATCAGATCAAATATTTCTAGCTGTGCTAGGATCAACATTTAACAGAGGTGAATCAGAAATTCTAGTGGGTAAGTATTTTAACAGAAAGTATTTAAAATGTTTTCCTATATACTTCCTGTCCCCTGTTGATGGTTCTCGATTCCAGAGATCATAGTGGAGCGGATGCTCCTCGGTCCACATCCTTGAGTATTCGAAGCGCCAGAGTGTGTTATGTCTGGGAATGAGCTGACGAAGCCTCAGTCCTTCAACTGGAAGATGATCAGGATGCTCCATTGTATACAACGATCTCCATTGCCAATTAAGGCAACATTTGACCATTGGATCTTGCAAAGTATGAAACTGTCTTCCAGGGATGTCGGGGTCAAAAAACCTACATTCAGTCTCAGACATCTGAATTCATTGACTGAAATGATTCCTCTGCTAACAAGCAGATCTTGCGCTTCTCTTGACATCCTGTTGTCATTTGGAATGAGTGTATTAATCTGGACTTGAGAATTTCTGTGGTCCCATACTGAACCATGGGGTTCATGTAAGACTTGAGTAACATTCACACTCTTGGAATTATTCATTTCTCTACTGGCAAAATCTGCCAGTGCATTGGATTTTCCTGCAATGTGCTCTACTGTGAATTCGAAATTATCGAACCACAGTCCCCATCGCTGAAGTCTATTCCAGGCTGCTTTGTTCGCAGGATCTCCACCATTGAGTCTCTTCTTGAAGTCTTTAAGATCTGATCTTAAAATGAAGACTTCATTTTGAACAAAAAAACAAGAAAGCTTTGATGGCTTTCTTAGCTGCAAGCAATTCCTTATGGGAAGAATGATATTTAAGTTCTGATCCTTGAAAAGCTCCAGAACTATATCTACAAACTTTTTCTTTCCCATTTTCACATTTTTCTTTGAGTACTGCACCCCAGTACTGCTCACTTGCATCACATTCAATTATTTTTAAACCAGCACCTGGTAAAGACATAGGAGGCAGTTCTGTTACCTGTTTCTTGATTCTTCGAACTGCATCTGTCATTTCTTTATTCCATACAGGTGCATCCTTCTTGAGTCTTTTATTGAGTAAGACTCATCAGCAGCTATGTTCTGGTAAAAACCAGCAACATAGTTTACGCATCCAAGGAAACGCTGGAGCTGCTGCTTTTCATGTAATTCATCAGGAAAACTCTGTATCTTGCTCACAATGTGCTGCTGCATCTCAATGTTACCAGAGCTTATCCTTATACCAAGAAAATTTATGTCTTCTTTAAATACTTCAATCTTTGTCAAAGATAGACATAAACCATTATCAAAAACAACCTTATAAAACTGTTCTAGATGACTGATATGTTCTTTTGGAGATTTTGAAAAAATCAAAATGTCATCTATGTATACAATAAGGAAATCAGAAAGTTCACCAAAGATTCTATCCATAATCTTTTGGAATATGGATGGTGCTGTTTTGAGACCGAAGGCAGAACTTTCCATTCATATTGCCCACCTGGGACAATGAAGGCTGTTTTATACATGTCTTCCTGCTTCAGAAATATTTGCCAAAAACCGCTCTTGAGATCAAACTTACTATATACTTTTGAACCTTTATTCTACTCAAGAGATCATCCCTAGCTGGAATGGGATGTTGTACTGAAGCAATGTACTTGTTGAGTGGCTTGTAATCTACCACCAACCTTTTCTTGTTTCGGATCTGTTCAGATCTTTTGTTCACATAAAATGCAGTGCAAGACCAAGGCGAATTTGATTCTTGAATAAAGCCGCCTTTCAGCAACTTCTGAATTTCTTCTCTGCATTCTTTTCTTTCTGTGGGAGGCATCCCACGATGATGAGCCTTGAACTTGGGCACTATCTCTTTTCCTTCTGAATCTTTGATCAGCTGTAGATCCAATGAACAGAAATGCTTCTTTCTATGGATAAATGCATGGGGATTTTCACTACACAAGTCATTCTTTATTTTGGATACTATTTCTTCAATACTGACTTGGCAATTTGCAATGGACTTGTGAATCCATACATTATTAACAGTTTTGCATTTCTGGGGCAAAGGTACAATAGCTTGAAAGCTGTACCGTCTAGGTATCTTCTTAGGAGGATTAAACAACATGATATGGTCTTTGGAAATACTAAATGTATGACAGGCTTCTAGAAATTTACTCCTAACAAGCAGTCATAATTATCCATATTATGTTGGTAGAACTCAAGTTCTAAAGGGATACCTTCAACATCTATTTTTATCCTAGCCATATACTTACAGATTACTTCTTTTTATCAAACTTGATTTTTGTATGGGTAGAGACCCAACAATCTGTAGGTATGGCATATTGTCTGAGCAGACTGATTTCTGCTCCAGTATCAATCATGGCATCAAGCATGTATGGCTTTATATGAGGAATGCATATGGTCATGGCTATAAATGGATTTTGGGTGCAACTTATGGTACATACCTCAGCCTTAGGCTTGTCTTCTGATGCAACATGATGATAGTCTTTATCCAGATCTTCTTCTGGATTTTCTTTCTCCTTTTCTTCTTCATCCAGCAGCTTGGTGAATTCTTCAGAGGCTTTGGAGATGACTTTTTCCAAAATGCTATTCTGTCTTTTCTCCATCTTCTGTAAGTTTCCAAGGATCCTGGATCAGGATCTGAAGATTGTCCTTCTTCAAAGAATCTCTGCTGGATGTTGTGTTTCTTCCGACCTCTCCATGCTCCAAATCTGCCTCTGGTTGGGAGCTGTCTTTGTCTTATCCTCTGCTGGAAAGGAGGTCGATAGGAACTGATTCGAATGGTTCATCAGGCTCTGCATCTTCTTGTTCTTGAAGCCTAGCTTGTTCTGCTTCATTAGTCCTGATGTATTTATCACTTAATTCTCTTAGCTCTTTGCTTAGAGCCATTTTTCTAGCAGTGTCCCATGGGGGACAACTATCATACACAGACTGTAAACACTTCTAACTGCTTTCTTAAATACTCTGCACTAGGTGGAATCATAGGGTGTGCAAAGTTAGTATTCATATTTACATTAAAATTATCAAAAGAGGGAACAGAACTGTACCCACTGTCTGTGCTATCTTCTTCTTCATCTGATACTTGCTGTATCAGATTGCAATTCATATCATCAAGAGATGCATAAGATATATCTGATGATAAACTATCAGAATCTGAAATAAATGCATACTCTTCATCATTTATACCTTTTATAGATAAAGCATTCACCTTTGCTTTACCTCTGTCTGATTCTTTCTTAGGGCACTTATTTGCATAGTGCGGCCCTTTGCAGATGTAGCAGGTCGGCTTGAATTTCGATGCTTGCCGATATGCTTGTACTTTCTGAATTTATATTTCTTCTTCTTTGGCGGTCTGTAAGGAGGCTCTTTGAATTTGATGTTTTGAATTTCTTTTCTTTCTTTTTTGTAGTACCGAGCATCCTCCCCCTTTGAAAATGCACAATCCTTGCAAGAGGATTTGCTTCGGGATTGATCTCTAGATCAGGACAGCCAAAAGGTTCGAGAGCATATTGCTCACAGAACACATTACCCAAAGCTTTTGATGTTTGAGCGCTTGTTTGCGCTCCCATTTGTCTTTACAAAGCTTTGCATTAGTCTGGTCGATGATCTGATTTATGGCTCCAAAACTGAGCTCTGCAGTACGCATACCATGCATGGCCTTCTTGTATTGAGTGGCGAAGTACGGAGGAAATGATTCAATATAACGGAGACGCATGGTCTCATCGTTTATATTGCCGGAACTGTAGTACAAGCTTGCATGAAGCATTGATACTCTTTTACTCTTGTCATGTCACAAAGACGGGCTCTTAAGAACATGGCTGTGTTCATCATCTTATCATCATCAATGTTCCCGATGAACTCTTTGATGATGGCGGCAGTAAGACCAGAATATCCTGCCTGCAAAATTATTTCTTTATTTGGGAGCAAGTCCCACCATTCTTTGAGGATTCCAACAAATCCGTTAGCAATTGTAGCAGCAATATTACGAGGAGATCTATTATATGTCTCGTATTGGGTATTACCCCAACCGATCATGGAATGAACAATCTCTTTTATTTCTGGAATGGTTTTACACTCTACTTTATAGAAATTTGGCTGTAGAGTCTGTACCTTTTGGATTGTGGTGGCTGCTGCATGGGTGTATGAGTAACACCAGATGTTTCTCCCATTTGCTCATCAAACACTGGCTGCTCATAAGCTGGATCCACTGGTTCTGGCTGATGAAGTCCTGGTCCCTGTATACTCAACATGTTAACATTTTTATCTTTAAAAATAAAGGCTTATATTCTTCTAGGACCTCTTTATAAGACTTCTTAGTGGATGGACTAGCCAACTGTGTAACATCTGACCAAGATACGGCTTTAGACCAATCTCCTTCAGGAGGAGCTGAAACTTTTCTGATTTATCTCTTGTATCTTTGGTAATATCTTTGGGAGTTCACTTGTAAGACACTTTTGTATTTCATCAATTCTTTGATGTGTCTTTTCATTCTCATCTCTGCAAAGCGGTTATGCCATTTTCTATAATTTCATTAGTCTGAACTTGTCTACTTATAACAATACTTTTTAAACCAATAGTATGATCAACCAATGGTTGGACAAGATCAGTAACTTTTTGAGAAATGACCTCTGGGAGGTCTGTAGTAACTTTTATGTGTTTCTTGAACCTGATGTTCAATTTTTCAACAGAATCTTGCATTCTATTTACTCTTTCATTCAGCAATTTTAAAGCAGATGCACTATCACCCTTTTTTCTTAATTCTATTGCTTTCAAAACCTTTTCCATAGATGCTAATTTTTCTCTATTTGAAACAGTTTCTTCATGGACAGATTTTATGGCTTTATTTGTCCAATTTAGCATCTTAGAAGTTTCTAGAAGGTTCTACTTCTTTACCGATATGATCCTTCGATTGATACCAAAAACAGCTTTTGTGTCGATCGGAGAGAATAAGTTCATGGGCATCTGTTTCAGGAAATGATGTACTAGAGCTTACTGAGGCCATATTGATAACTGGTCCATTAGCAGGAGCATATTTTTGATTACCAATTTTTCACAATCTGAGCACCAGAGAAAATCTGTAGCAGGATCATGAACTAGAGACTTATGGCTACAGAGAAATATTTTCTCTTTTTCTCAGGTTCTTCTGCCTTTTGGGCATTCGAACTTTCTCCTACTGTGAAGTAGGATGAAGTACTATTTGTTGAAGTACTTCTGGATAATGGCTTCTTACTCAGTTCTCTACTAGAATTATGTCTGAAACTTAATGTAACCTTATTTTTCTCTTCTTGAATAGATGTAGCATTTTCTAATTTGGGTTTTGATGACTGAATGAATTTCTTTGACAAAGTCCATTCTTTGGGGACTTTGATATCAGACCAAGAAATAAGTTCTGGTTCTATTTTCTGTGTTTCTAAATTTGTGTGAGTCACCACGCTGCTGCCTTTGGTGACACCATTTTTACTGCTGGATACATAGTATTTACTAAGCGATAAATCACTTTGTAGTGAATAGCCAGCGGGCATGAACCAGATCTCATGTGCAATCCAGTGGTAGCAAGATGTAACTTCAAAACATCTTGTAACAAGTCATCCTTTGTCAAGGAGACGGGATAATTAGGAAAACTTCAAAAGAAATGGGTCCATTGTGTAACCCAGTCTGAATTGCAGCTAATAAAGAATCCTTAAAATTGTCAAACCTTAAATCCATTAAACAACAAAGTATAGATGCATTCAAACCTCTTCTGAACAGAGGTGTTATACCTATCTGTACGCATCCTACATGTGCAAACTTATATGTAGACTGTTTCTTTAAACTCTTTATATCTGATCTATCTATTAGAGGGATATTATATTCCCCATTACTAGTCTGAGATACTTGAATTACTGATTCTCTTGTCTTAAATACTGTAGAAGCAATCAAATGGAATCTATTGATCTTTGCATAAACTTCAGAATATGATTTTTTGGCAATCTCCATTCAGGAATGGGATTTGATTCATCTATGACATCAACATCATTATTAACTTCAAAAACATCAGATAGATTTATTAAATCTTGATTTTCTGATTCTTCTAGACTGACTCCAGAATGTTCTTCTGCCATTGTTACTATGCAAGCAAGGAAGCAAGGTTAAACAAACGTCGGATCTACCCTATGGCTGCGCCTGACACACGGCGTCTTACTTGGCGGGGATCTCACCAATTAACCTTTTAGGTGCTATATAAACTTGCGTTCACAAAGAACAAGAATAGACTCAAAAATCACTCCGAGAAAACCTTCAATCCAAAATTTTCATAAACCAAACTGACTGTAATCAATTTTATCCTTTAATAATTCGATGCAAAGATGTCTAATACATTTGTTGCTTTATGATTCTAAAGTCTTTACTCTATGGTGCTAAGATCTTTCGTCGCTCTATGGTCCTAAGATCTTTCGTCGCTCGATACCATTTCATATCATTGTGAAAAGAAATTTGTAATCTGGGCATGAATGGTGGAGTTTTTCCCCTTTATTTTATATTTTATGGGCATATCTTCCCCGCCAATTTCTTCCTCAACATCCACGGTACGTGGACATCTCTAATTGGATACGGAAGGACGGGTTTTTTTTTTGCGAACATGAGATTTTTGGTTTTTTTAGCAAAAGTGTCAAATTAGCCCCATGGCCCCGAAGGATCTGATTGGTAAACAAGCAAGCGGTGGCGAAAGGGGGCCCTTTTTATGTTTTGATGCTTTGAAAGGTCAAACATAGAAAGGTGGGTCCTTTTTGTGTTTTGAGGCATTATGGTGAAATGCGTAAAATGTAAAAAGAATGCCTAAGGCCCGCAAAGGGACACATGGCCATTTTAAGTCAAAAGAAGAGAGGTAGGTTGTCGGGACACTTTTAGGAATTTTACCGTTGTTTCCAAAAGGGCGTAAAGTTATAAAGTGACCCGCAACCCCTCTCATGCTAAGGGATAAAATTCAAATGTTGAGTCTACATTGAAAAGTCAAAGTGGAGAGGTGGTTCAGCGCAAAGCTTTGCGTTTTTGAGCTTTTCTTTGAAAGGAGTTAAAATTGTAAAAGTGAGCCATGACTCCATCACCACTCAAGTAAAGCCATATGTCAGACCTATATCAAAAGTGGATGGGCAGACCAAAATGTCTAAAATGCATAATCTCTATACAAATCATAAAATGCAAAAGGTGCCCCGTGTTCGCTTCGAAAAATATTTTCCACATGGGCGGCTCATATTTAAATAGTTACAAATTAGGTTTAACGACTACATTACAGAGTATAATTTTTTTCTACCATTAATGGTTCCGTGACAATCAAGAAACCGAATGTAACCATTTTTTAGGATTATTTAATGGCTTCTCCATGTCATTACAAGGTGTTGAATCCTAGCATTCTTGAAATGCAATGGATTCAAAAGTAATCAATACATAAGTTTTTCCCTTTCTTCCTCTACTATTCTTTCTTTCCTTGTTCGAATTTGTGAACCATCCATCTTTGCATGCTAAGAAAATTTGTGTTTTGTTTATATGATTTCGGAAGTTTGTGTATGTGGAATTATATCTATTATGAAAGTGAATGATTCTATTCGCATCTCCATGTTCTATACGTATAAGGTTATAATCTGCTATCTATATTTCCCGAAAGTATTTTTATGTTCTTCCTCTCTCATCTCCTTAGTTCTTATATTCTTTTGTATTGATGATATTTGAGGCATGAAATGTTTCAAAGTATCAGGAATCCACATTTTGAAAGTTGTACATTTGTATATAAGTTTTGCTACTTGCTTTCAATAAGGAAACCTCTCACATAAAGAGGAAGGACTTGTTGTCCCTTGACTATGGTTTGTTAAAGTAAAATTTTAAAACCCAACAAGAGTAAATAATTTTGTGGCTGATATAATGTCATATATCATTTCAAAATTTATGAAAGTAAAATTGTGGTAAAACATCTTTTCTTTTAGGTATATGGTATACACACTTGATGAGGGTCTCGTGAACTCAACATTTCAAATGCTACCAGAATTTTTTCCTCTTGTTTTTGTTTCATTTTATTAATCTCTTTTTCATCTCCTTCTTAAGTTTAGAGATGAGGTCTTACTTCTCCTTTTCCCATTTCTTCTTAAGCTCATTAATGTAAACATCCATTTACAACATCATATTGTCAATATTGGGCCCCATAGTCTGTGTTCTCATCTCACAAAGCAAGATAATTTTTCAGGTTCCTTTATGATTTCATGAATAATAATTTATGGCTTTATTGGTTCTACATTTGATTCTTATAGACTAGCATTTTGTGATTGTTGAACAACCTTCTCAATGACTTGTTCATTGACATCATCTCTGATCAATTGCTCTTGTTCACTTCCTCCTTCCACTGCGTATTCCACTTGTATCACTTCATGAATTTCTACTTCATAAACAATTTCCTAATTTTAATTTAATTCTTCTTGCACTTCCATTGGTTGTTCGTAATAATCCGTCTCTTGAGTTACTGTGGGAGAAGTAACTCGATTCTTTGTTTCCAATTTCTCGGATAAAAATTTTCTTCTATGGCTTCCAAGTCACTCTCCACTAAGATGGGTTGATATTTTCCTGAACTAGAGGTTTTTGTCCTATTTTCCCTAAGTTATGGGAGTGCTTAGGTTTTTTAGATTAGATTGAGTAGATTTCATTTTGGTTTTGGAAGTGGAGGTTTCAGGGGATGATAATTACAATAAGGTTGCAGCAATAAAAATTCTTTATGGTGAAAAAGGTACAGGGGTTTCTTTTTTGGAAGATAGAATTTAAAAATGTAATGGTTCTTGAGGTTTGGAAGAGGATGGTACAGCCTTTGGTATATGTGCATAAGAAATTTCAGTTTTTCTTCTCCTTTTTCTCTTTTTCCCAACAAGGTGTCATTATTATCCACCCTCACAAATTCATCCCATGATATCTAAGGATACTCCCTCTGCAAGGTGTGCTTAACCACTATGGTTACTAGAGTGTCATGTGACAATGCTTCCCTACCCCTTCTCGAACCTCTTTACTCATTTTCTTAAGCATCTCATGCAAGAAATTTGAAGCATTTAATTGATGATTGTTCTTTGAATGATTTAGCAAATCTAAATGCATAGTATTTAACCTTTAATATCTCCCTTCACAAGTGTTGTCCTCTCAAAATTTACCCTCTTTTGAAATTTTAAATTTTGAAAATTTTGAGTTGGCACCCTTTAGTAATGTTCTAGTGAAGTGAAAACTTGAAGAGATGGTGAAAATTCGTGTTTATTAGAGTCATTTTGGTGACTTGTGGGTCTGTTAGACATTTTTGTCCCTCATGTCCCAAGTACCTCTCGGGGCCTTTTTGTTCGTTGATCAACCAATTTCCCCAGCAAATTCTTTGTCCATCAGCTTTTCGAACTTTTTGGCCCATTTGTCCCAAGTTTGCTCGGACTTCCTTTTCCCCGATCACCCGCATCAACCACATCAGGTTCTTCACGTACTTTTGTCCCATCTGTCCCAAATGTGTCTATGCTTTCGTGTTTTGATTCCCCACATCGCGCGCTTTGGCCAAATGACGTATTTGTGTCCCTCACATCTCTTGTGTTTCTACGTCCCTAGACTACCCGTGCTCATTTGGCCCGCATTCCCGCATTACGCTCATCAGACGGATCATGTCTTCACGTCCCTCATGTCCCAAATGTTCCCAGGGCCCTTCGGGCCAATTTTTGTCACTTTTCCCACATCTCATCTTTTTGAGTCGGTGTAAGGTGTATTTAGTGCTCATTAATGACCTTCTCTCTCCTAAATGACTATTTAAAGGGACTATGGCCTATACATTTGTCACATTTCCTGCTTGCTTTTTTTTCCCGAATCCTCGCAATTAAAGTCGTTTGCTCATTCCCTATGTCCCTTTGCATTTTCATCATGAATTTGATCTTGGAAGGTCATCCCTTTGTGTATTGCAAAAATGAAGATCAAGTTTCAAGGGTAGGAACATCTGTCACCTCTCGAGACCTCTGTACCTGATATTGGGAATAGTGAGGTTCAACACTTAGATTTTGGAGATTTTTGGAGAAACTAACATGCGCCAACTCTGCACCCATGGCCCAAATGATTAGTGACAGTGGAATTACATACGCGGTTGGTTTTCCCATCTTTGTGCAGTGTGCTAAAACTATGCTTGCCTGCGGAGCCCATTTTAACTCAGATACGAAGGAGCTTACTAATGTACATGGGGAAGTAATTGCTAAACTGGATGTTACCGTCACTGCTGCTACCTTACGCATTCCAAATACTGAAGACTCCATCGTTCTCACTCGTGCTCAAGCTCAGACCCTATTTTACAAAGACAATGAAAAATACAAGACATGAGTAGAAAAATCATGGTTAAAGAACCCTAAGAAGGGAGCATCCCAACTCTCCAAAGCATTAGTCAAGGTTGATTTTAATGAGGAGTTATCTAATTTTATCATTTTTCTTTCTCGTATCATGGGATTTCCCTCCACCAATGAATTTCATTTCTGGATGTGCCCCTTTATAAACATCATTTGCAAGGGCAAGCAGAACATAAACTGGGCCGAAATTGTTTGTATGAATTTGACTAAGCAATTGTCAAGTGTTTAGCAGACTAAGAAGTTCTATATGACTTCTTATCTCATGTATACCCTAGCTGCGTCTCAAGAGTGGTTCGGTTTCACCTACATGGATGGTAAGAAGGATGAACCTATCTACACATACTTGCCCTTAGTTTACCCTTGAAGCTAATAATCACAATTTCAGAAGGGTCAATGATGCTTTCACCATGTATATTGTAAGAATCTTAGAGGGTGACACTACTAGGAGATTTTCTGATGAAGCTATGACCCTGATAGCCAAGTATGGGGCTTTCTTCATCCAATTTAGAAGGTTCTCATACATCAGGTTGGCTGGCTATGAAAATACACCCCTCAAGCTCCCCATGTTCTGTAATGATAAAATGGCTCTAGTTAAAGTATGCAGGTAGCTTGATAAGCTACATAGAACCTGCAGAGACAAAAGATCACTGGTCTACATTTTCCTATCTCCTTTGGAAATTATACATATAAAACAACTCTGGATGCCAAAAATATAGAAAGGGCTATTGCTCCTCTCACTATCCATTTCTTCAAACCCAAAACTTGTTTTGATCTAAAGAATTTTATTGATCAAAACCTCAGGATAATTTATCATCATAAGCCAAACACTAAGGATTACTAGGTAGATTGTGTTGATGATTTTGAAGCTAGAAGGAGGCACTATGGAAAACTCTCTCTGCAACAAATTACAGATCTTAATCTCTACCAAATTCCTAAAGGGCTTAAGGATGATGATGAGGACTTACAGTCCTTTGAATATGAAAGATCAATCAAACACACTCCTTTAGAAAACCTAGATTGGTACAAGAAAGAAAAAGATGATTTGGTTGAGATTATTGCCCCTGTTCTTGTAAGAACTAAGGTTTGGTTCGACAGGAAAATTCGTGAGCTCAAGAAGAATCAGGGTAGATCTTCTTCCAGAGACACTTCCACACCAGGGAAGGAAGCACATACAACCAACCGATCTTGAGATACCCGATCAAACCCCCTTCTTCTTCAATAAAAGAACTTGAATCATCTACTCCTTCTTCACTCAAGTATATCAAAAGAAGATTAAAGAGGTTAAGCAAGAACCAATTGATGAAGAATCTCTTCGAGGTGGTCGAATTGCCTCGGGGGCCAACGAACATTATTGTTCTTAGTGAGAGTGATGATGGTGAAGTTTCAAATCCTGCAGAGCTCCCTGAAGTCACTATTGAAGAAGAAAAGGAGATGCCTAGTACTGAACCTCCTAGTACCATAGACTCCTCTACAAAGGAAGCTCCTGATGCTCCATTCACTTCTTTGCTAGAGGTAACAATGGTTAATACTCTAAGTGCCATGAGTTCACTTGCTCTTGGGCCTCTTGTTCCTTCCTCTTCTTCTTCTACCTTTTCTTGGGTACAACCCTTGGTTGATAACAAGAGAGAAATATTCTTCTCATCTAACAGGGCCAATTTTGATGTTATGGCAGCTCTGTTGAGTACTGCCCCTCCCCCTCCAAAGAAAAAGAGCCAATACCACTTCAAGGTTAGTAACTGATGCTCATGGCCAGCAGTTCTGGAGGTTACAAATCCCAAGGCTGATAAGGTAGAGCAGATCTTTTGGTCTCGATTTAGAGATTTCAAGGATCCCAATGGGAGAATCCACTCCAGAGTGAGGTTCATAACCTTCAAGAAACAATAACAAAGGTTATTGAATGAGTGGAGAAGGGAAAGCAGACCATAAAATAGTTGGAAGAATAGAACCAAGTTCTTTCCAACTTTATCAAGTCATTGTTGGCCAAAGATAAGGTTTTGGATCCTACCCCACTGGCTGCTCTTCCACCCCCATGATTCTCATCCAGGATGAAGTTCAGAGCATCAAAGACATACATAAGTATTCTACTTATGGGAAGGCTATTGAGGCCATGGTAGATGGCATGATTATAGCAGGCTTGAATTTCATTGAGGAATCCTTCAAGACCAACGAGAAGGTGATTAATCTACACAGAGACTCACTTCCTCAATCAAAGCTATGGATAAAGAGATGAAGCTCTAGAGTAGTTGTATTATAGATCTTTGCCTAATGGGCCAAACTGATGAGAAGATCCTGTTGGTCAACAATGTATTTGATGATGCCAAGAATAACTTGTCAAAGGCATGGATTTTCAGTGTCGAGTGGAAGATGAAGGTTTTGGAAGAAGCACTGGGAGAATTAAAGAATGTATGGTAGAAAGGAGAGTCTTTTAAAACTTGTGTTTCATCTACCTTTAAAGATATCCACTACCAACTTCAAGATGAAATTTCAGGCATTCCCTTCTCTCTTCAAGAAATCAAAGCTCAGTTCAGAACATTTGTCAAGGATGACTTGTTTAGAGAGGAGTCAATTACCAAAGAGAAGATAAAGGACATTTTCTCCTTTAATCTACAATTACTGAGGAAAATAAAGAATACCTGGAGCATACCGAATTTGATAAAGATATGGAGAAATGTCTAGGCACTTGGACTCATGCCACTGCCAACACCACAATTCCAAGAGGCATGGAAATAGCAGAAGCATTGAAGAAATTCAGATATCGGATCCTCAAATCGGTGGGCCCTCCTCAGCCATAATCGGATGTCTTTTTCTTCTAGCTCCTCTTTCTCTTCTTCTATTTTTAGTGTTGAGATCCTTGTAATTAATTAAGGATGTTGTATTATGCATTTCCTTAATTAATCTTTTAGTTAAAAGAATGGTTACCAAATGTAACCAATTTGTAAGCTATATAATGAGCTCTCCACGCCATTCTAAGGGGCTGAAACTCTGATTATTTTTGAAAGTGTAAAAGTGTTAAAATCCATCAATACAGAAGATTTTCCTTCTTGTTTCTATCTATATATTTTATTCTATCTTTCATGTCCTGAGTTTGTGAATCATTAAATCTATTTTGCATTAAGAAGCTTTGTATTCTTGTGGATGTCATCTCTGGAACTTTGTGTCTATGAAATAACATCTAATGGTCTTAATACGAATGATTATGTTCTATATTATCCTAGTTCAGCATTTATAAGGAATTATTCTGCTAACTATACTTCCTGAGAATGTTATTCTACCCCTTTCCCTTCCTTAGTTCTTTTGATATTTTGTATTGATAATCTATGTTGAAGTTTAAAACACTTTCATGATATCAGAGTTCCCTTTGAAACTAAACATTGTACATTTGTGAATATATTTTTTCTTTCAATAAGGGAACCTCTCCCATTAAAGAGGAGGGACTTTATGCCCTCTTGACGGTTGCTTTCATTAAATTCCTAATTTGACAACCAAATTTTTTTGGCGATTCCGTGGGATTCATTTTTTCAATGGATTCTAGTTTTTAAAGAACAATTTCTTGATCATTTTCTGATTTGTGACTCTAAGGTTTACCCATGGTAGAAGGGCTCTTGGAATTGAAGACTCTCAGTTTCACCTCTTGGAGCAGCAAGGATTTTCTCTTCCTTCACAGGAGAAATAGAAGAGCTCATTCTACAAGCACACCCCATGTTGAAGACAGAACCCTTGGGAGTGGTATCCCTCAAGAGCAACTCATCCCTAATCTTCATGCTTTGATTCTTGCTGGTGTTTCAGTTCCTCTTCAAGCATTTTTTCCAAGGATGGTAGTTCCATTACCTTGGGGCCACCATGTTGGGCCTCTTTCCCTCCCTCAACCTTTGCATGAGTTACCTAGGGTAACAGGAAGAACTTTCCCAAGTTCAGAGGTGATGGAAAAGTGCATCCTATGAACATATTACAGCCTTCATAGTTGCATGTGGAGTCCTCGGAGTTGAGCATGAAGATGTCTCGGTGAGGCATTTTTGTAGAGACTTTGTAAGATAATGTAGTAGATTGGTTCTATCATCTTCCTCTGCTAGGGCCATTACCAATTGGACCATGATGAGAACAAGATTTGAGAACCATTTCAAACCTGCAGAAGATGTGCATGCTTTGCTAGCCCAGATTTCTCAAATCAAGAAAGAACCATAAGATCCCATGAGAGAATTTGTGGCTAAGTTCAATAATATTATTAACAAGATCCCACAAGACACCCGACTTGTGGATCAGATTCAAAAAAAATTTTCCTAAATGCTCAATTTCCTAAAGTAAGCTATGCATTGAGGAGAGCTAATCTTGCAACATTGGATGAGGACTAGAGATTAGTCGTGTTGAAGATGACTTGATCATGTCTGGCAAGTTGAAAAGAGATTCTTCCAAATCTAAAGCTTCTTCTTCCTCTCCCTCAAATTCTAGAGCTAATGCAGATCCGTTAGTACAAAAGCTTTCCAATGACCTCATTGCCATCAAGAAACAATTGGCTCAACATGCTCCTTATCAAGACGTTCCCAGGAGGAATTTTCAACCTAAGAACCATTTGCCTTCTTCTCGACAAGGTTGGTAATCAGAGACCACCCATCAAATCCCTATCAATGCAACTTGTGAGGTCGAAGAACCTGATGAAGAGGTTAATGAAGAATTTGAAGAATCTAGTGAAGAGGCTGAGGAGGAGATAGAAGAACTTGATGGATCTCAAGTTAATTTCCTTACTACTGAGGGCATTGATGAAGAGGATGATTATGATGAAGTAGTGGTAGAGATGAATAGTGATTCATACATTGTTATGACCCGAGAGCAGACCAATAAGAAAGAGAAAGTGATGCAGCCTACTAAAAAATCTAAAGAATATCCCACAACTATACTAGTGGTGGCAAGAAGAGGATCTCCTATTCCCACTGCATCCATGCAAAAGGTCAGTTCTGCTAATTCTTCTTCTTCTACTCTACTTCTAAAACTTCTTTTCTCCAACCTCAAAACCTGATAAGCCTAAGATTCCTAGTGATGATTCCCCATCCACTTCTGGATCTTTTGATATCATCGACCATCTTAAGAAGACAAAAATCCAAATTTCAGAGGCTGAGTATTATCAAACCCATCCAAAATCCTTTGCCAAAATGGTCCACTTTGTCAATTCCCATTCCAAAACTTCATCTAATACTTCTAAAGGTATTTTTCCTACTCCATCTTCCACACCCCAACCAAACCTTGTGGCTTACAGTCACCTCACCTAATGAGAAAATCAAACCATTTTATGTGACCCTCCTTATAGTAGGCCATAGACTTAGCAATTGTGTCATAGACTCAGGAGCATCAGATAATGTAATGCCCACCAAAGTGGCTCATGCTCTGGGTCTTACCCTCACACACACTATTGGTTCTTGTTATTCTATGGAGAGTAGGGAGGTGCCCTTGGTTGGAAGAATTAAAGATGCACTAGGTAGCTTTTGCTTGCCTTACCTGAGAAAAAGGTTTTAGCTACTATTCTAGTAGCTGATATCCCTCCTTCATACGGCATGCTATTGAGTAGGAACTTTTGTAAGGACGTGGGAGGAGAAATTCAAATGGATTGGTCACATGCCCTTATACCAGTCAATGGGAAGATGAAGAAGTTGTTGCCTGAGAAGCAATCTGAGTATATTGTGCAAAAGACAGATGATCCCAAAGCACAAATACTTTATGAAGATATTGGGCATGAAAACTATATGATTATGTCTCAGGATGAAACAAAATGTCCCAAAGAAGTACTTCATGATCCTAATGGCATTTGGAATTTGGAATTTGATGGAAGTTGTTCCTTAGCTAGTTCTGGGCTGGTGTGGTATTGATATCTCCAGAAGGAAAGGTTCATCCTTTCTCATTCAAACTACAGTTTGAAAATACAAATAACACAACAGAGTATGAAGCTCTCATCCTTGGACTTAACGTGGCAAAGGAGAAAGGTGTGAAGAATCTTCTGGCTCGTGGAGATGCGGAACTAGTTGTTAAACAAGTCAGAGACCTTTTCCAAGTAAAGAATAGAAGATTGAAGCATTATAGGAATATGGTTTGGGATTCTATTGAATTTCTTGATGCCTTCTCCATAAAGCAGTGCCAAGGGAAAAGAACACTAGGGCTGATTCTCTAGCTATTTCAGGATCATTGCTGATACCTCATCCTAATTTCTCTCAGGATAAATTCACCATTGAAATGATCCATAGACCAAGTGTACCGATAATGCAAGCAACTGGAAAGTTTTCAATGATGATCAACATTTTCTCTCTTTCCGGAACTCAGGGATAACTTTGAACAATTACATATTTGAAGGAAGTGACAATTTGCCTCAAGAGAGTGTATCTTCCAATGAGGAAGGTGTCAAAGAGGAGATGGATCAAGATGGGTGCATCAGAATAAAAGGTAACAAGATTCCTAAAGGGCTGGTGAGTCTGGAGGAATTGTTTGATAAACATGATAGGTATGTTAAGTCTAAAGCTTCTAAAGGAGCCCAACAATCTACTAAATATGAAAAGGTTAACATTGGGAGCTCTGCTGACCCCAAAATGGTGAACATGTACCTTGGGATATAATATTACAATGTATATGTTGAAATGATGGAGATGCACACAACACATCCCTTTAGTGAAAAGAAAATAAGAAGTAGTAAATCTTTTGAAGAAGTACGTTGATGTACTTTCTTATTCTTATGATGATCTGAAAGATTTTCAACCAAAATAAATGCAACATTTCATTCCTCTCAAACATGGATTAAACCTTTCAAACAAAATAAAAGGAAGTATAATCCAAATATTGTTGACACCATTTTTCAAGAGATACAAAAGTTGTTGAAGGCCAAAATTATCTTCCCCATCCATCATTCAACATGGATTGCTAATATTGTGCCTATCAGGAAGAAAAATGGTGAGATTTAGATCTATGTTGATTTTAGGAATCTAAATCAGGCTTCTCTTGAAGGACAACTACCCCCTACCCATGATGGACCAGGTGTTGCAAGTTGTTACAGGAGCTGAGATGTTGTCCATGCTTGATGGTTTCTCAGGATATAATCAAGTAGAAGTCAACACTGCAGATCAACACAAGACTACCTTTACCACTCCTTGGGGTACTTTTTCTTACAAGAGGATGCCCTTTGGTCTCATTAATGTTGGTGCCACCTTTCGAGAGCTATGGATTTGGATTTTGGAAGTCTGAAAGGAAAATGTATTGTCTGTGTATCTAGATGACCTAACTATATTTTCCAAAAACAGAGCAAGATCACTTTCAACATCTAGAAATAGTTCTCTTGAAATGCAAGAGAACATGGGGTTTCCCTGAACCCCAAGAAATCTATCTTTTGTGTCACGGAAGGGAAATTTGTTGGGGACATGTTGTCTCTAAAGAAGGAATCAAGATTGATCCTGAATGAGTTCAAGCTATTCAACAGATTCCTCTTCCTACAAGTAAAAAGGGAGTGCATTCTTTCTTTGGTAAGATCAACTTCCTGAGAAGATTCATCCCTGATTTTACAGAGTTGACTTTGAATATTTCCCAAATGATGAAGGAAAAAGATGTTTGGTTGGTCCAGTGAAGGAAAGGAAGCATTTGAAAATATTAAAAGCCATTACTAAGACTCCTATCTTAGCATGTCTAGATTTTAGCAAAGATTTTATTATCTATTGCTATGCCATAAAAAGTACCTTGGCCACTGTGTTGACCCAGAAAGATTATGAAGGTCACAAGCTCCCAATTGCATTCATGAGTTATATTCTTAAAAATCATGAGTTGAAGTACACTATGATGGAGAAACATGCTTTTGTAGTGGTTAAAGTTGTTAAGCAGTTTCGATTCTACATCCTTAACTCTCACTCTGTGGTGCTTGTGCCTGATACAACCATCAAGTCTATTCTTACACAACAAGAATTTGGAACTAAGAGAGGAAACTGGGTAGCAAAGGTTCAGAATATGATATTGACATCAAACCAACTAAATTAGTTCGGGGTAAAGGCCTATGTGAACTCATTGCTTGAAGGAGCTGGTCATGAATTTCCTAAGGATGAGGTTGATGTTCCTATTGTTCTATTTCTCAGCTCAATGGATGAATGGTACATGCTGACATTTCTCACTTCCTCACCTATGGTGAATGTCCATCTCACTTAACTACTAAGGAGAAGAGGGCTATCAAACTAAGATCAGCACAATACATGTTGTGGGAGAATGCTTTGTTCAAACGAGGAGTGGATGGAAGATTTTGAAATGTGTTGACAAAGAGCAACAGAAGAAGCTTTTCTTAGCCTTCCATGACCAAGCCTATGGGGGTCATTTCTCATCTGTCATTACTACCCACAAAATTCTTCGTGTAGGGTACTATTGGCCTACTTTGTTTAAGGATGCATCAAGGTGGGTTGATAAATGTGAAGCTTGTCAAACTTTTGTGGGAAGACCAAAGTTGGCTACTTTGCCACTTAAACTAGTTGTGATTGAAGAACCCTTTCAACAATGGGGTTTGATTTCATTGGAACACTCAACCCATCTTCAAGTGTAGGACATACTCATGTATTGACTACCATAGATTATTTCACTAAGTGGGTAGAAGCCATCCTAGTTAAAAGTACCACTTCAGAGGTAGTATGTAATTTCATCAAAGAGAACATCTTGATAAGGTTTGGAGTACCAAACAAGATTGTGACTAATAATGCTTCAAATTTTTCTTCTGCTGAGATGATGGATTTCTGCTATGGATATGGTATTTCCCTTGCTCATTCTTCGATTACTATCCTCAAGGGAATGGCCAAGCAGAATCAACAAACAAAAATCTGGTGACCATTGTAAGAAAACTTGTTAATGAGTCTTAGAGAAATTGGCACAAGAAGCTCTATGATGCTCTCTGGGAAGATAGGATTACACCCAAAAGAGCAATTAGGATGTCTCCTTTTCAAGTGGTGTATGGTGTGGAAGCCCAACTACTAGTGATAGTGGAACTACCAGCTTTGCATTTGATGAAAGCTATTGAAGACACTAGTTTCAGTGATTCTTTGGATAAAAGGATCATGTATCTCCATAAGCTTGATGAAGACAGACTGCAGGTTTTTGATAGAATATCTACCCATCAACAGAAGGTGAAATCCTTGTTTGATAAGAAAACTAGATCCAGAGACTTCAAAGTTGGAGATATTGTTTTGTTATGGGATAAAAGACATGAACCTCGAGGAAGCCATGGTAAGTTTGATTCTCTTTGGCTTGGTCCTTTCAGAATCAGGCACTTTGCTCAGTGAAAATTATCTTGATTACATGGATGGATCCTCTCTCCCACTTCCATATAGTGGGCAGTACCTGAAATTTTCAAGTCCTAGGTGAATAGGAAGTCCTATGTATATTATGTACAGTGTGTGTTTGCTTTCCCTTGTCTTTGTTTTGTTGTTTGCCTTTCCTTATTTTTGGTGTGTTATCTTATGTATTGTTCTTGCCTTTGACTCTATTGCCCAATGGATAAGGCACTAGTCTCTTCCCTAAAGTTTTTCTTGATTCTTGTCTTGCCTCATTCCTCTGATCTAGTCAAGTCATCCCCAGAAAGAGCCATTGTTGTCCTCTCAAAATTTCCCCTCTTTTGAAAGTTAGAATTTTGAAAATTTTGAGTTGGCACCCTTTAGTAATGTTCTAGTGAAGTGAAAACTTGAAGAGATGGTGAAAATTCATGTTTATTGGAGTCATTTTGGTGACTTGCGGTCTCTGTCAGGACATTTTTGTCCCTCATGTCCCAAGTACCTCTGGGCCTTTTGTTCACCGATCGACTGATTTCCCCGCAAATTCTTTGTCCATGTCGGCTTTATCAAAACTTTTGGCCCATTTGTCCCAAGTTCACCTAGACTTCCTTTTCCCGATCACCCGCATCAACCGCATTGGGTTCTTCATAATTTTGTCCCATCTGTCCCAAATGCGTTTGTGCTTTCTCTTCTCTCGATTCCCCGCATTGCACACTGGCCGGATCATGTCTTCATGTCCCTCACATCCCTCGTGTTTTTGAGTCCTGGACCACATGCTCATTTGGCCCACATTCCCACATCGCGCCACGCATCGGTCCGGATCACATCTTCACATCCCTCATGTCCCAAATGTTCCAAGGGCCGTTTGGGCCAATTTTTTCTGCTTTTCTCACGTATCTTAGATTTTTGAGTTAGGTGCAAGGTGTATTTAGTGCTCATTAATGACCTTCTCTCTCCTGAATGGCTATTTAAAGGGACTACCACCTATACATTTGTCACATTACTTGCTTGCTTTTTCTTTCCCAAATCCTCACAATTGAAGTCATTTGCTCGTTCCCTATTCCCCTTTGCATTTTCATCATGAATTTGATCTTGGAAGGTCATCCCTCTAGTGTATTGCAAAATGAAGATCAAATTTCAAGGGTAGGAACATCTGTCACCTCTCGAGACCTCTTGTACCTGATATTGGGGATAGTGAGGTTCAACACTTAGATTTTGGAGATTTTTGGGGTAGACTAACATGCGCCAACCCTACCCATGGCCCAAATGATTAGTGATAGTGGAATTGCATACGGCTGGTTTTCCCATCTCTATGCAGTGTGCCGACACTGTGCTTTCCTGTGGAGCCCATTTTAACTCAGATACCAAGGAGCTTACTAATGTGCATGGGGAATTAATTGCTAAACTAGATGTTGCCACCATTATTTTGCCTTATGCATTCCAGAGACTAAGATCCCATCATTCTCACTCGTGCTCAAGCTCAAACCCTGTTTGACCAAGACAGTGAAAAATACAAGGCACGAATAGCAAAATCATGGTTAAAGAACCCTAAGAAGGGAGTGTCCCAACTCTCCAAAGCATTATCAAGGTTGATTTTAATGAGGAGCTATCTTTGATTTTATCATTTTTCTCACTCATATTATGGGATTTCCCTCCACCAATGAATTTCATTTCTGGATGTGCCCCTTTATAAACATCATCTGTGAGGGAAAGCAGAACATAAATTGGGCCGAAATTGTTTGTATGAATTTGACTGAGCAATTGTCAGTGTTCAGCAGACTAAGAAGTTCTATATGACTTCTTATCTCATGTATACCCTAGTTACATCCCAGGAGTGGTTCGGTTTCACCTACATGGAGGGCAAGAAGGATGAACCTATCTACACATATTGCCCTCAGTTTACCCTTGAAGCTAGAAATCACAATTTTAAAAGGGTCAATGATGCTTTCACCATGTATATTGTAAGACTCTTAGAGGGTGACACTGCTAGGAGATTTTCTGATGAAGCTATGACCTTGATAGCCAAGTATGGGGCTTTCTTCATCCAATTTAGAAGGTTCTCATACATCAGGTTGGTTGGCTATGAAAATACACCCCTCAAGCTCCCCATGTTTTGTAATGATAAAATGGCTCTAGTTGAAGTATGCAGTAGCTTGATAAGCTACATAGAACCTACAGAGACAAGAAGATCATTGGTCTTCATTTCCCTATCTCCTTGGGAAATTATACATGTAAAATAGCTCTGATGCCCAAAATATAGAAAGGGCTATTGCTCCTCTCACTTTCCATTTCTTCAAACCCAAAACTTGTTTTGATCTAAAGAAGTTTATTGATCAGAACCTCAAGATAATTTATCATCATAAGCCAGACACTAAGGATTATTGGGAAGATTGTGCTAATGATTTTGAAGCCAGAAGGAGGCACTATGGCATACTCTCTCTGCAACAAATTGCAGATCTTAATCTCTACCAAATTCTGAAGGGCTTAAGGATGATGATGAGGACTTATAGTCCTTTGAATATGAAAGATCAATCAAACAAACTCCTTTATAAAACCTAGATTGGTACAAGAAAGAAAGAGATGATTTGGTTGAGATTATTGCCCCTATTCTTGTAAGAACTAAGGTTTGGTTCGATAGGTAAGTTCATGAGCTCAAGAAGAATCAGGGTAGATCTTCTTCCAGAGACACTTCCACACCTGGGAAGGAAGCACATACAACTAGTACTGAGGTACCTGAGCAAACCCCTCCTTCTTCTTCAATAAAAGAACCTGAATCATCTACTCCTTCTTCCACTCAAGTTATATCAAAAGAAGATTAAAGAGGTTAAGCAAGAACCAATTGATGAAGAATATCTTCCGGGGCCTTAAATTTCCTTCGAGGATGGAGAAACGTTATTGTTCTTAGTGAAAGTGATGATGGTGAAGTGCCAAATCCTGCAGGAGCTCTTGAAGTCACTATTGAAGAAGAAAAGGAGATGCCTAGTACTGAACCTCCTAGTACCATAGACTCCTCTGCAAAGGAAGCTCCTGATGCTCCATTCACTTCTTTGCTAGAGGCAACAATGGTTAATACTCTAAGTGCCATGAGTTCACTTGCTCTTGGGCCTCTTGTTCCTTCCTCTTCTTCTTCTACCTTTTCTTGGTGCAACCCATGGTTGACAACAGAAGAGGAAATCTTCCTCTCGGTTAACGGGGCCTGATTTTGATGTTGTGGCAGCTCTGCTAGGAACTACCCCTCCCCCTCTAGCAAAGAGAGCCAAGACCACTTCAAGGTTAGTAACTATGCTCAGGGCCAGTAGTTCCTGGAGGTTGCAAAGCCCAAGGTTGATAAGGCAGAGTAGGATATTTTGGTCTCTGATTTAGAGCTTTCAAGGATCCCAATGGGAGAATCCACTCCTGAGAGTGAGGTTCATAACCTTTAAGAAATAGTAACAAAGGTTATTGAATGAGTGGAGAAGGGCAAGAAGACCATAGAACAGTTGGAAGAACAAAACCAAGTTCTTTCCAACTTTATCAAGTCATTGTTGGCCAAAGATAAGGTTTTGGATCCTACCCCACTGGCTGCTCTTCCACCCCCATGATTCTCAGCCAAGATGAAGTTTAGAGCATCAAAGACATACATAAGTATTCTACTTATGGGAAGGATGTTGAGGCCATGGTGGATGGCATGATTATAACAGGCTTGAATTTCATTGAGGAAGCCTTCAAGACCAACGAGAAGGTGATTAATCTACAACAGAGACTCTCTTCCTCAATCAAAGCTATGGATAAAGAGTTGAAGCTCTAGAGTAGTTGTATTACAGATCTTCACCTAATGGGCCAAACTGATGAGAAGATCCTGTTGGTCAACAATGTATTTGATGATGCCAAGAATAACTTGTCAAAGGCATGGATTTTCAGTGTTGAGTGGAAGATGAAGGTTCTAGAAGAAGCACTGGGAGAATTAAAGAACGTATGGAAAAAGGAGAGTCTTTTAAAACTTGTGTTTCATCTTCCTTTAAAGATATCCACTGCCAACTTCAAGATGAAATTTCAGGCATTCCCTTCTCTCTTCAAGAAATCAAAGCTCAATTCAGAAACATTTGTCAAGGATGACTTGTTCAAGAGAGGAGTCAATTACCAAAGAGAAGATAAAGGACATTTTCTCCCTTCAATCTACAATTGTTGAGGAAATAAAGAATACCTAGAGCATACCAAATTCGATAAAGATATGGAGAAATGTCTAGGCACTTGGACTCATGCCACTGCCAACACCACAATTCCAAGAGGCATGGAAATAGTAGAAGCATTGAAGAAATTCAGATATCGGATCCTCAAATCGGTGGGCCCTCCTCAGCCATAATCGATGTCTCTTCTTCTAGCTCCTCTTTCTCTTCTTCTATTTTTAGTGCTGAGATCCTTGTAATTAATTAAGGACATTGTATTATGCATTTCCTTAATTAATCTTTTAGTTAAAAGAAATGGTTACCAAATGTAACCAATTTGTAAGCTATATAATGAGCTCTCCACACCATTCTAAGGGGCTGGAACTCTGATTATTTTTTAAAGTGTAAAAGTGTTAAAAGCCATCAATATAAAATATTTTCCTTCTTGTTTATATCTATATATTTCATTCTATCTTTCATCCCGAGTTTGTGAATCATTAAATCTATTTTGCATTAAGAAGATTTGTATTCTTGTGGATGTCATCTCTGAACTTTGTCTCTACAAATAACATCTAATGGTCTTAATACGAATGATTATGTTCTATATTATCCTAGTTTAGCATTTATAAGGAATTATTCTGCTAACTATACTTCCTGAGAATGCTATTCTACCCCTTTCCCTTCCTTAGTTCTTCTGATCTTTTGTATTGATAATCTATGTTGAAGTTTAAAACACTTTCATGATATCAAAGTTCCCCTTTGAAACTAAACGTTGTACATTTGTGAATAGATATTTGCTTTCAATAAGGGAACGTCTCCCATTAAAGAGGAGGGAATTTTTTTCCCCGATATTGCTTTTTCATTAAAGTCCTAATTTGACAGAATCTCGGGATGACTCGGAATTTGAAAATGTGAAGAGGGATCATATCTAATCAGGTCACCTCCCATGGAGGATACACAACTTCTCCCAGGTGCAATACACAATCACACAATTTTTCCTTGAAAGAAATTTGCACAAATGAATTGTGTTGATGGATTTTTATTACTTTGAACTTTATTACTGTGGGGTAAGAAATACTTTTAGGGGTGATTAATCATTAGGTGGATGTGACAACATTTAAGTCATGAAGCAAAATGATGTGACATGTTGGCTTATGTGGAGGGCTTAAGTGGACACATCATAACTAAAAGGTGATGGTATTTTAATGTGGCACATGCATGATGACTTGGCATGATTAATAATTAGATTTAATTAATCTAATCATGCTTTATTAAAGTAATAAATGTTTATGCTTATCTCATTGTTCCTTGTAATGATTGGTGTGCATTCTTTATTGAACTAGAGTCTTAGATGCATGCAACGCCTTACGATGTTATGGATGATGATTTAACTTGTGTTGACTACCGCTTAGTGCAAGCAGATGCTTCTCAAAGAGGAACTCCAATTGGTTGGGGTGTCAATCATTCCTTGTATATCATCCACATGCACATGCTTCCTTGATGTTTGTTATGTAACCATGAGTTCTACCAGATGCTCAAACAAACAAGATCTTATTTCATGTGGCTGCAAGTCGAACTATTGGTTATTACAATTTCTCCTTATGATGGAAATCATGATCTCTTGCAATTACTTGTCAATATTACCTGCAAAACCAAAACTTATAAAAATATGGGTTAGCAGAGTGTTGATGATCACCTAGAAAGGTAGATCTCAACATTTTTATTTGGACTTGAAATATTTAGCAAACTGAATGATCTAAGGCTACAGAAATATCATCAATCCTTTTTGATCCTAGAAGGTGAGCCAACAACCTTAACCTTTGAGGTTAATTCTGATGTTTATTTCTCCATTCTTCTCTAATATCCTCTGAACAATTCCATAAATGAGCCTTTATCAACTAAATTTTTATACAATCTTAACATGTGGCCATTCACCAACAACTTGAATCTCACAAGATCAATAGTAGTAAGCTTCACAGATCCATTAGGGAAGATCTTATCAATTTCATAGGGGCCTAGCCACCTTGTTATGAGCTTCCCTATGTGATCCTTGTATTTTGAGTCAAACAAAAGTGCCTAGTCACCTTCATGGAACTGTCTTATTTTAATATACCAGTCATGTCATTTGATTCTTTGTTTTTGCACTACCTCTCTGTTATGAATTGCTTTCTTTCTTAATTCATCCAACTCATTAAGTTATAGAATTATTTGTCTCTGAGATTCTTATAAATCTATTCTTAGCTCAAGTGCAGTTCTCAACATTTTATGCTCAAATTATATTGGCAAAACAATAATCTTTCCATATAATAGTTCAAATAGTGTGAAGTCAGTTGTTGTCCTCCAAGTTGT
Source organism: Taxus wallichiana var. yunnanensis (assembly GCA_018340775.1). Taxonomy (NCBI): domain Eukaryota; kingdom Viridiplantae; phylum Streptophyta; class Pinopsida; order Cupressales; family Taxaceae; genus Taxus; species Taxus wallichiana. The sequence continues at coordinate 782,717,102 of CM031244.1, read as the reverse complement.
ATTGAATAACAAGACTAGTTCTGGAATCCTATCTTCCCAGTCTCTTCTGTGGAGTGTTATAGTATTTTTCAATATGGACTCTATCTCTCTATTTGTAACCTACACTCTTCCATTAGACTAGGGATCGTATATTGTAGACTTCTTATGTATGATTTCATATTCACTGACCAAATTAGAAATCACATCAATAGTAAAATGTGTACCCTTATATGTTACAATATCCCTTGGGACTCCATATATGGTAAAGATGTTCTCATACATGAATTTAGCCACCTTCTCACTTTTTTGGTTTGGAAATTCTTTTACCTCCGTCCACTTGGTTAGGTAATATATGTAGACTAGGATATACTCTTTTTGCTGAGATGGAGGGTTTATAGTGACAAAATATCTAAGCCCCACTTATCAAAAGGGGGTAAAACTAATTGAGGTTGCAATGGAATCTCATCAGACTTAGTGGGCTATCCCATTCTCTAGAATTTGTCACATCTCTTAGTGTATAGTGTTGCATATTTATGTAAATTTGGCCAATAGTGGCAAGTAGTCAACACCTTATTTGTTTTTATATTTGTAGAAAATTCCCTCATAAGGTTCATTTTGGCAGGCTCTAAGGACATCAAATATCTCCTCATCATTTATACACCTTCCAAAAAGTCCAATTTTATGAAAATCAGATTTTGGGTTAGTAGTTATGACCATTTGAAGTTTGAGGGTCGGGCATTCCACTTTCCCTTTGTATTGTGGGTATTGTGGGTTTGGATGTCCCATGTGTCCTAGGACATTAAGACCAAGATTCTCTACCTTTTCTAATCCCTTCTTGGTGTGGTGAAAGCGGCTATTTTGGGTTTAGGTCGCTCATGTCCCACGGCCATCTAGGCCTCTTTTCTCTCAAGCGTCACCTAACATTGACCAAGTCGTTAGGGCCATTGACTCCCGCCTTACCCACATGGAATTGAATGTAGAGATTTTGGGTTTGGGTGTCCCGCTTGTCCTTGTGCAACCTCGGGACAAACTTTTCCACTTTTTCTCGAAATACACTTGGGCCCACTCCTCAATCGGTTACTTCACTTTTTGGGCCTCGACTATCCCGAAAAAAATTGTCCACTATACCCGTAATACATTAGCTTGCGGCCATTTCAGATTTTCAGGTCATGTGCATACTTTCATCCCAAATGTCTCATGGACCACGTTGCGACCAAAATTGGTGACTTCAGTGATGCGGGAAACCGGTGGCCCAAGTGAACCTATGCCACCTAGGACATGTCGACCTGACATATTCGTAATACACTACCCCCTTAGAATTTTGGAACTGAACTAGGTACGACAAACCCCAGTACGATCCGCATTGGTTCCATCTCGTAGCCCCCAGACCCGATTTGCACTAAAATAGGCCCTTGACTTCATTTTTCAGATTTTTACAAATTTTCACTAACTCCTTGGATTTTCTTTAGATAGGGAAGTTAGAGAAAATCCAAGGGATCCCTCAAAACCTGATTTTGGGCCTCAAACCATTTTTGCTTGCTCAAGCCTGAAGAAATTGTGCAAGTTATCAAAATTACCTTGGGGGTGAATTTTGGATAGTGGTGCTTCTGGTAAATCCGTCGTGACTACTACACTGCGCTTAACGCCTAATATAGCTGCAACAATGTCATCTGGGCATCAACCCTTTAAATCGATGGGGAGTAATAAGGACACAATATAAACACTTTGATCCCTCCCATCCATCTATGAATGATTGCATGACTTAAATCCGGAGTGAGAAATTATCTGAGTATATAAAAAGTTACGCGCACATATGAGGGTATTTCTTGGTACCATGTATCGATTCTTTCACGTATGTTAACTCCTCTTTCACATACTACCAAGTATATATAAAGGGAAAATTCTCCCATACCTTGATGGTTATATCGAAAGGGCACGTATATAGAAAGGTTCAAGATATCGGACTAACGATATATAGATTGGGAGATCTTATACCTCGAGTGATAAGATCCCCACCATTTGTCCTGCTGATTCTACAAAATGGGCACCAATGCCCGTAAGTTATTTCTTCCGATTCACAACTCGCTAAGAGGAAATAACTATGCAGCATGGAAGACAAAAATCAAGACATGACTTGAGTTTTAAGAGATTTGGACTGTTGTGAATGGTATGCACTGGATCAACAAGCCCGATACAACACAACATGGACAGTTTGATAGATCCGATCGGAAGGCCAAACTGATAATCTTATTTGCAGTGTCCGATGATGTGTAACCCCACATTCATGATGCCAAATCAGCCAAAGAAGCATGGGATAAGTTGAGCACATTGTACAAGGACAAAAACAAGAATTTAATACTGAATTTGTAGAGTTAGTTACACATACTTTGAAATTCAAACAAAATGAGAAAATAGAAGCTTTCTTGCGAAGAGTTACAGATTTGAGGGTTTCACTTCTAGCCTTAGGAGAGGAGGTCACTGATGACATTCTCATTCCCATTGTTATTAGAGAACTCTCTTCTTCATACTAAATTTTTGTAACAACACTAAACTTGTCGGATCGTATAGTTTTGAGAAGTTAGTTAACCTCTTTGCAGTAAGAGGAAGAAAAGTACAATAAAGATGACAAAGAGGAATAGACATTATCTTCTCATTAGAAATGGAAAGGAAAAGGAAAATGAAAACCTAATTCCTCTCAAAATTCCTAAACACAACATCAACATGGGGACAAATAGGAATAATATAAGAATAAATGTCCTATCTGTAAAAGAGGACATGAGTTAAAATATTGTTGGTTCAATACCTATAAGAAAGGTTCATCAAGCAACTCTGGACCTCAAAATCAACAATCTTATAAGGGAAATTCTAACTAAAATCAAGGGAAGAAGAAGGGGAACTAGCGAAGAAAACCCCATCAACAAGGAAATATAGCTAAGCAAGAAGAACATTCGGATAATGAAGACTTCTTGTACACTTCTCATTCCAGTGAACCATCCACGTCTTCTAGTGACATTTGGTATGTTGATTCGGGAGCCACTCAACACATGACTAGCAAAAATACTTGTTTTACAACAATGAGGGACACACCTTCAAAAAATCATGTTTCATTGGGTGATGATTCTTCATACACAGTATAGGGGATTGGGAACATTTCTCTACCCCTTGGTTCACACAATTGTAGATTATCAAATGTACTATATGTCCATGGGTTGACAAAGATTCTTCTATCAGTTAGTCAAATCTTATATCACAAATTGAAAATTAACTTTGATTGTCATTCCTAAAGAAAAATTGTTTAATTCAAGACAATTGATGAGGCTCAAAAATAGTCGTAAAATCCTCTAATGTGGGATGCATGTTCCAGCTTGATTTTTTCCACAGAAATGATCAGGAACTTGTGGCTAAGAACTCTACCTCTACACAGTTGTGGCATTAGAGACTTGTTCATATCTATTTCAAGTATCTCGAAACACTTCATCAGCATAATATGGTAAAAGGATTACCATCTCTCTAGAAGGAAACAGACAAGTGTCCTTGCTACCTAGCAGGAAAAAAACATAAAGCTTCATTCCATAAGAGTACTTATTGAGCTCATGGTAAGCTTGATCTAGTTCATACCAATCTTTGTGGTCCAATGCAACCGAGTCATTCTGGATTTCAGTACTTCATGATTTGTGTTGATGACTATTCAAGAAAAATGTGGATTTTTTGTCTTTGCAAGAAAAGTGAAGATTTTGAAAACTTCAAGAATTTCAAAGTGGTTGTTGAGAATGAAACTGGTCATCACATTAGAACTCTCCACTCAGATCGAGGGGGAATTTACCAGTGATGAGTTCAAATCCTACCTACAAACTCATGAGATTCATCAAAAATGCCTCCTCCACACACACCACAAAATAATGGTGTTGTTAAGAGAAGGAATCATACTATCATGGAAATGGTGTGATGCATGATCGATGATTCTGGACTAGTGAGGAAATTTTGGGCTGAAGTAGAAAAGACAACAGTATATTTGTTGAATAGAGTGCCCATAGTTGCTCTTGATGGAGTAACACCACATGAATCATGGTCAAAAAGGAAACCATCTGTTGCACACCTTAGAGTATTTGGGTGCAAAGAAAGTATGCACATACCCAAGTAGAACAAAAATAAATTGGATATGAAATCACAAAAACTCATCTTCATTGGGTATAATGAAGAGACTCTTGGGTATAGATTGATGGATCCGAAGACCAGGAAAGTCTACACCAGCAGAGATGTTGAGTTCTTTGAGAAGAAGGAAGTAGAGACTCCTCCTCCTAGACTCACCTGATGTAGATTTTTCACTTGTTGTAAAACTAGAAGCTGATGTTCTTGTAGATGATGAAAGTAATTATGGGGATGATGGTGATGATCAGATAGAACCAAAACCCACAAGAGTAATTCAACGTATGCCCAAGTGGTATACTAACATGATATGAGATGCAAAATTGGATGCTCCACTAGATACATCCACCACTGGACCACGGACTCACAGTAAAGCACGAGAAGAAGCAAACATTTCTTTAATGAGTAGAGTTATTGAATCTGATGATCCCTCTATAGTTAAAATATTGGAAAGATGTCATGGATGTTGAGTATAACTCAATGATGAAAAATAACACTTGGAAGCTTTTCGATATTCCATCGGAAAGAAACTCATTGGTTGCGAGATGGATATTCAAGACAAAGTACAAAGTATATGGGACCATATACAAGTTCAAAGTGAGAGTAGTAGAAAATGGGTATGCACAAAAATAAGGCATTGAATACGAGGAGACATTTTCTCCCACAACTAAGATCAAAACAATCAGGATGATCTTTTCTGTAGCTACACAATTTGGTTAGAAATTCCATCAGATGGATATAAAAAGTTCCTTCCTGAATGAATATTTACAAGAAGAATTCTACATGACTGAACCTGAGGGATATGTTGTACCTGGTCAAGAAGTGAAGGTATACATACTCAAGAAATCTATGTATGGCCTTAAACAGTACCCTTGGCTTGGTAAATCAAAATTGATGAGCATCTCGTACAACATGGATTTGTTAGAAATCCATACGATCCCGATATCTTGCTATAGGTGAAGTCATGTCATGAAGCGATATGGCTACATCGCATACTTGAAGGACTTGGAATACCATAGGATAAACCGATCACCTTGTATGTAGGCAATGAAGGTGTTCTCAAACTTGTTCGCAATCTAGTTTTTCACGAGAGAACAAATCATATCAAAGTACAAGTTCATTTTATACATGAGCATGTATCGAATCACAATATACAACTTCATTTTCCCAACAAATGAACAACGAGCAAATATCTTCACAAAGTCACTTTCATGTGACAATTTTGAGTTGTTCGGAGAGAGTTCATGTACACATCTCTTGAGGCAATGCAAAATTAAGGGGTGGAATGTTAGGTAAACTAAGGTTAATTATGCATTGTATTACCTTAGGTAATTAATAATTCATTAATGTAATTAGTTATTGATTTAATTGTTGAATGGTTATGATTTTATAACCATAATATTTGGATTATTATAATCCCGTAGGTTTATTTGTTTCATTAGTTGGAACAATCATTTGTTTGTATTATTGTTGGATGTATTGTTGCACATGTGCAACTTAATTATTTTTTTATATCTGGTTGTTCAATATCTATAAATATTGCAACCTTTGTGTCTGTGTACCATGGTGTTCTTGTATAAATAACAAACAGATGATCGGTTGAAAATGAATCATAAACTACTTTTTCTTCATAGTTGGTCTCCATCTTTGAGAGGAAATCTACCACCACATTATCTTTACCAGGGTTGTCCACTAATGGTGACATCAAATACTTGCAAGAGGAAAAACCACCTTATGATTATTCTTCTTACTATTGGTTTGTTTACTAGATATTTTAGTGCAACATGATCGGTGTGAATAAACATACGATATTATGTGATAAAATTTCTGAATTTATTTATAGAATATACTACTTCCAAGAACTCTTTTACATTCTTCGTATAGTTTAATTCGGCATGTTGCAAATTCTTGGTGACATATGTGATAAGCATGCAGGTTCTTTCAATTAGCAGCAAAGGACCAACGGACAACCAAGTGAAGTAAGTCAAGCTTTCGACATTATTGATCATATTAAAAAGACCAAAATTTAGATGTCAGAAGCTAAGAATTTGAGGGAATTTCCTGATTAGTTAAATAGGTTGGTAAAATATGTACAAAGTAATGGTCCCAATACTCCAAAAAATAGTGTTTTATGGGGTATCTTGTCTAGTCCTAAGATTACTCCCCCTTCAAATAATACCACCGCAAGTTCTTCTCCTTCTACTTCTTCTCCCACTGCATCTAAAAGGATTGAGCCATTTTATGTTTTATTACTTATTAACGGTTATAAATTAAGTAATTGCATTGTAGAATCTTGAGCTTACGACAATGTGATGCCTACCAAAGTTGCTAACGCTCCGGTCTCACATTGACAAAACCATTAGAAGATGTAATTCAATGGAAAGACAAGTACCTCTTATTGGTCAAATCAAAGATGTAAAAGTAGTACTTGCTTCATTCCTAGATAAAAGATTAAATTTGACTATCCTTGTAGTGGATATCCCAGTATCTTATGGCATGTTGTTAAGCAGGAACTTCTGTAAAGAATTGGGTGGAGAGGTCAAGATGGATTGGTCTTGTGTGCACATACCAATCAAAGGAGTTAATCAAAAGTTAGAACTAAGAAGAAATATAAGTACATAGTATCAAAATATGAAGATCCTAGATCTCAGATCCTATTCCAAGAATCAGATCATGAAGTCTATTATCTAGAATTAGATAAAGAAGAATCCCAACCTATGATCCAAGAGCCACATCAATTGGATTATAAGATTTGGTCTCTCGAAGTGTGATGGAAACTATTGTTAGCTTAGGTCCGGTGCAGGTTGTTCTTATTTCTCCTAAGGGAAAGGTGCATGCACATTCCTTCAAATTAATGTTTGAAAATACTAACAACATGACAAAATATGAAGCACTTGTTGTTAGGAATGGAGCAGAAAGAACAATGGGAATCAAGCTCTTACATGCAAGGGGGATGACGCTTGAGTTAATTGTCAAATAGATACGTGGTCTCTACCAAGTCAAAAAGGACAAACTACGACATTATAGAGACCGGGTCTATTCTGCTACTCTAGATTTTGTAGCTTTCTCAGTTTCCTATATTCCTAGAGAGCAAAACTCTAGAGCTGATTCACTTGTAGTTACTACAGCTTTATTAAATCCATATCAGCCACCTACATTCTTTAGACAAGGGGATTACAAAGTTGAGATGGTCTTCTATCTAAAGGTTCCTAATAACATCCAACAATGGTAGGTTTTTAATGATGACAAGCATATTGCTGCATTTCTCCAACAAAAGGACAACTTTGAAGAGATATACTACGAGGGAAGCAACTCACCTCCAAGACAGACCACTGTGGGAGAAACGGATGCAAAGGTTATAGGAAGTCAAGAGATTATCAACTTAAGGGAAATAAAATTCCTAAAGGCTTAGTATCTCTTGAGGAATGTTTTGACAAGCATGATCAAGTGCTTAAAAAGAATGAAGAAGTTGAAGAAGGTCCTTCTTCCGATACACAATTATCAAATTTGGGAGCTAGTAATGATCCCAAATTAGTGAATCTGGGTAAGAGTTGTTCAAAGGTGGAAAGAGAAGATTTTACAAAGCTTCTTAAGAAATACATGGATGTTTTTGCTTGGTCTTATCAGGATCTAAAGACCTATCAGCCTATAGAAGTACAACACTATATCTCATTAAAGAAAGAACATAAACCCTTCAAACAAAAGTGCGGTGGAACAACTCTACTATTTAAGGGACTATCTTTTATAGATATCTAGAAGCTATTGGATGCAAAGATAATTTATCCTATACATCACTCTAATGGTTGGCCAATATAGTTCATGTGAGAAAGAAAAGCGGTGAGATTAGATTGTGCGTTGATTTTCACAATCTCAATAAAGCCTCATTAAAAGACAACTACCCCATCCCCATCATGGACCACACTCTGCAGTTTATCACCGGATCTGAAATATTATCCATGCTCATGGTTTCTTAGGCTACAATCAAGTCAAGGTGGCTAAGGAGAATCAATATAAGATGACATTCATTACACCTTAGGGAAATTTTTCTTATCAAAAATGCCTTTTGGTTTTATCAATGATACCTGTTGGAGTTACATTAGTCAACCTCGATGAGCTTTTCCAAGGAGGTCTTCTTTAGAGGTCTTCATACAATGTCACAAACATGGAATTTCTCTAAATCCTAAGAAATTTATCTTTGTTGTAACATAGGAGAAGCTACTAGGGAATATCGTCTCAAATGAAGGAATCAAGATAGATCTTGAGTGTGTCAAATCTATTCAAACTTTACCATTGCAAACATCCAAAAACGGGGCTAACTCTTTCTTTGGTAAAGTAAATTTTCTCGAAGATTATCCCTTACTTTGTTAAATTAACCCATCATATATCTCAAATATGATGAAAAAGACATAGATTTCAAATGGAGCAGCGAAGGGAAGGAAGCATTCAATAAAATTAAAGAGGCCTTCTCAAAATATCCAATCTTGGTTTCACTGACTTTAGTAAATAATTCATTCTTTATTGTTATTCCTCAGAACACACAATGTCAACAATCTTGATGCAAAAGAATCAAGAAGATGTAGAAGCTCCGATTGCTTTCATGAGCATGCCTTTAAAATCTTACGAGTTGAAATACACTCTAATGGAAAAACATGCATATTCGATGGAAAAAGCATGTAAGTAATTTAGGTATTATATTATTGCCTCACATACTTGTGGTCTTAGTTCCAGATATTACAATAAAATATATCCTCACACAACAAGAGTTGGGGCTACTAAGAGGCACATGGGTGACAAAGGTGTAGGAATATGACTTTGATATAAACCCCACAAAGTTAGTTCGAGGAAGAGGTTTGTGTGAATTAATGAATGAGATGAAGATAACAAATCCAAAAGTAGGAAAATTTTTCCTATGGTTATTTTTATAGATCTGGTGAATGAATAGTATAGTAACATTTCCTTTTTCTTAACTTATGGGAATGCTCGATCACCTTTCTCGCAGAGAAATGTACTATTAAATTGAATTTTTCCTTTGGATAATGGTTTATATAAGAGAGGATAATTTCTCATATGTGTGGATAAAGCTCAACATGATCATCTTTTAAAACCATTTCATAATTTGGCTTGCGGTGGTCATTTCTCAGCCCAGTCACTGCTCACAAGATCCTTCAAGTAAGGTATTACTGGCCCACACTTTTCCAGGATACTGCAGAGTGGGTATCTAGATGTCAAGCATGCCAACACTTTGTTGGATGCATAAAATTTCCCGCATTACCATTAAAACTAGTTGCAATTAAGGAGCCCTTTCAATGGTGGGGCATGGATTTTATTAGAATGTTCAACCCGACTTCTAATGACAAACATCATTACATCCTGACAACTACTGATTATTTTAGTAAGTGGGTAGAATCCATTCATGTTAATAATGCCACTTCCGTAAGTGTGTAGTTTTATAAAGGAAAATATTGTCATTAGGTTTGGCGTGCCCAATAAAATAGTAGCGGATAACCCTCCTAATTTGTCTTCTGAGGAGTTGGTCAGTTTTTACATGCATGGAATCTAGCTGGTACATTCCTCCAATTATTACCCACAAGGGAATGGTCAAGTTGAATCAAGCAATAAGAATCAGTGACTATCATGTAGAAATTAGTGATTAAAAATCAAAGAACTTGGCAAAAAGTTGTTTGATGCACTATGAAGATAGGATCACACCAAAGAAAGCTATAGGCATGTCCCCTTTCCGGATATTATATGGGATATACACAGAGATGCCTCTTACCTTGGAATTACATGCTTTGTAACTTTCTAAAGCTCGAGGATGCCACATTCACTGATGCCATTGAAAAAGAATAATGTATCCGATGGAATTATGAGAAGTGAAGGTTCAAGTAATAGTGAAAATTTTCGAACATCGAGAGGAAGGTGAAGGTGATATTTGATAAAAAGGCCAGGGAAAGAAATTTTGAGATCGACGACTGGGTCCTTTTATGGGACAAAAGACGAGAAACAAAAGGCATGCACATGGAAATTTGATTCACTTTGGAAAGGGCCTTTTGTGATCAAGAGATGATTTCCGGACAGAGATACCTTCATTCTTTCTCATCAAGATGGAATTGAACTATCATTTCCTTTAAACAAGAAACACTTGAATATTTTTAGACATAAAAGAGAAGGGTAAAACCTGTATGTATATAAATAAATCTTTTTCTATTTTTCTTTGTTTTTTCAGCGTTGTGTTGTTTTTGTTTTCTTGATCCCAAGCCCAATGGACAAGATACAAAACTAGAGATGCTAGGGATCTCATCTTTACTCTTGTCATTTTGATAGAGGAAAATATGTCCACAGACAGAGCCGATCGGGTGTCCCCAATTACCCATTTGAAAAAAAAATCGTTCTTTTTAAAATAACGGGTCTTTTCATGTTTTTATTGCCAGAAGATGTCTTGTATTACGTTAAGATATTCCCAGTGAATCATATGAGCCAATTTCGACAAATACCCAGATGTTGAAACTCATTTTATCCCTCCGCCAAGTTTTGTCTCATGGGAAATTTTTATTTAATTATTTATTAAATAAATAAAGCCCCGTTTGAAGTAAATTGTGCTCGGTTGAACCCTGTTGAAGTTTTGCATGCCAGTATTCACACATCTCAATAGGATTTTCACCAGGAATGAATTCAGAGCATTGTTTGCAACTTCTGGCAATGTTTTTCATTTTTATTTATTTCTTTTGCATTTTTCTCCGGTTTCTCTACAATTTGTCTGTTAAATTCCCTGGGTCCATTCTTTGTTCTATATAGTCTGTTTAATTGCCTGGAGCATCTGGAGATCATTTACGACCTCAACACCAGAAGGAATCAACCTCAAAAGGCAAACTTCTGACCAAAAAGATGAAGTCATGCACAAAAAGCCTCTCCTAGGCAAGTCACACTTTTTGGAATGAATAGGTCTAAGCTGCAATGGGATTTTTGGTAGTGGCAGGTAGGTGGGAATTTCTTACCTGCCTTGCAGGGTACTTTTTCCCATGAAGTCAAAGTCACTTAAGCTGCAATGGGAATATTAGAGGTGGCAGCAGTGGGAATTTACTTTCTACCTTGCCTGGGAAAAATTCCCATTATAAAATAAAAAAAATCACTTAAAGCACCGATGGGAATTTTTCCTGCCTAGCAGGCTAACTTTTCCCATCAAAGAGGTTTATTCACCCATGCAAGTCGCACTTTATCAAAGAAGCTATTTTCCATACAAGTCACACTTTTTGGGAGATGATTTAATTTGCCAGTGGGAATTTTGGTAGTGGCAGGCAGGGAAATTTCTTACCTGCCTTGCAGGTAAAATTCCCATTATGAAAGTCAAATAACTTAAGTGGAAGAGGGGATTTTTGGAGCTGCAGTGCAGGGTAGAAATTCCCATCAAAGTTGACTTCTTATTTTTAGAAATTACCCTTGCCAAAAAGTGCGACCCACCTTGGCATTAAACAATGTATTTAATGATATTTATTTATGGCTTTTTCACCCAATTTTGGTGCCATGTATGGAAGAAAAGTCAATGCAAGAAGACAAGCCAAAGAGAACTGAAGGATGCATGCTAAAAATAAATAAAATAAATTTATTTAAAAGCAACCAACAACATGCATAATTGGGCGCCCAATTTGGGTGAATAGACATGATTATTTATTAATTAAATTGCCAGAAATAGGAAGGGCAATTATTAAAAATAGTATGTTGAGGGTTATATAAGCATGGGCTGCCATAATGAAGAAGCAATTAATTATTTTTGCTAAGGATTGCAGCCCAAACAGTTTTGGCGCCAAGGAAAGGAGGTTTTGTGCATTAAAAAGTGTTTTTCATTGCCAAGAAGCTTCAAGGTTTGGCGCCTAGGGTTGGAATAGCTTGATTTTTTCTATGATAATTATCTGCATGTTGGTATAAGTGCCCAAGTGAATTTAAAAATATTTATGCTTGCTTTGCATGCAAGCAAAGCCTCAAATTTTAGGGCAGCAAGCTTTATATGCAGATTTTGGTGATAGAAATCAAGTATTCATGCCCTGGACTCCATCTTTGTCTGAATTAATTGTAGGTATTCATTACAGGTGTTCATACAAGTGAAAGGGAGTTCAAATCAATGTCAGGTACATTGAATATATCTTCCGAATCTGAAGAAATTGCTAGATTTGCACAAATTGATCCAATTGCAAGGAATTCCGACAGATTAAAAGAAAAAGAACTCAGACAAAGATTGCTCCAATCATGATGAAGCGTGATGAAAGAGAAGGATCAGCAGAGTCATGCATAGCTTCTAGATTTTTTGATATCAATGACACGGACATAGGCCCTAACCCATCTCCAAATTAATTGATAGATCCAGGGCCGAAAGGACATCTCTCATGCGGCAATAAAAAGTAGTGGAATTATTCAAGCATCAATGTTTCCAATCACATCTTAGTTTGCCTAAATTTGTTATGGAGTGTGCAAGGTCATATCATCCTCTTTCCAAAACAATTCGGGATGTTGTGGGAAAGACAATAATCAGGCTGGATGCACAATTTATTAATTATTGTCTGAAGATTCCGACACGACCAGTGGTGATTGCAATTAGCATGTTGGATGTTGGCAACAGATGGGAGAAACACAAAGCAGATTGTGTGGGCATAATGAATAATAGATATATGAAGAAGCCCAGGTCTCCATCAAAGTTCCCGAGGACTCTTCCACGATCCAATTTGGTGCAGGAGGTGGATGATATTACTAAATTGCTTTGTAGGTTAAGTGGAGAAGCCAATACTCACAACTTCCGCTCATGGATGTATGCTTTCGTGAGAACCATTGAGATCAACAGCTGATTCGATAATCAATTGGGTGGAGATCATCAGTGACAACATCGGTGAGCAACTCCAAGTGTGAGGCGGATGTACAACTTCAAAATGACTTCATACCTGGTATATGCAACAACCTCATAGGTATATTTTCCAAGCTGGATAGATGAGGCATACTATCGAAAGATCCTATTTTTGAGTGCTTCCCACAATTGACAGTTCAAATGCCACAAAGATTACAAGGTGGTCAATGATGGGTTCTTCTATGGATTCATTTGCAAATTAAATAGTGATCTGAAGACCAACATGGTGAGCAAAGAAGCTTGGGAAGTCTGTATCCCAACATGGTTGTATTTTCATCCAGTTTGCAGACTTCACGTATCTCAGGGTAACCAGATTTTTCGGGAGAACCAGTTAAGTTGCCGAGGTATCCAAGTGACAAATGGGTCATCATGGAGTTGTGCAGATAGCTCGTGGAGATGCATGACTTACAATCAAAGCGGCACAAGTCTACGGGTTTTTTCGGTCATAGTGGGTTATTACAACTGCCAGAGCATCCACAAAGCTAGAGGAATCAAAGCCGAAATGTTTTCTGAATATGAGCATGAGTTCTTCCCAACGACGACTGAACTTTGATCCATATGGGGTAGCGAAGAAGACAATCTCCCAGGAATACTCACATGTACCTTCATTGGAAGACTTCTGGATGAAGTGCAAAAATGAGTATGAAGTCAGGAAGAAAGACTTCAACGCAGGTTATCGGCACAACAAGTGTCTGATTATGGTTTAGCATGGATACCTGCAGATCTCGCGGATGATGGGCATGTGATACTTGACACATATCATCAGATGGGAGGGGATAGAGCTGCTCTTCAGAAAACATTGGTGGCTGCCAGACGATTGAGGAAAGATCTTCCACGGTTCTGGTTAACACCTCAAACTGGTTGTTGATAAAAGGGTATTTCCTGGATGAAGCTTTGATGAATCAAATCACAAGTAACTTTACATAGGAGACTCCAAGAAAAAACGAAGGTGAAAGTAGCAGAGGCCAAAGAAACTTAAAGTACACAAGAAGTCTCAAATACAAGAGAAGGCCAATTCTACAACTATCATGCTAGTTCCAAATTTCTCCAAAGATCAACTCATAGCACTTCAAAGAACCCCTAACCCCAGAGAAATCTTGTCGTTCCTCCATTGAATCTAGCATCATTTGTATTTTCTCCTCAACCACTCAGATCTTCACCTCTCCCTGCGGAAAAGTTGAAAGCACAGATGGCAGAGTTTGAAAAAGCATTGTCTTTGGACAATTCAGAGGGTGGCAGTCACAACACTGTGGCAAATTCGGATGGAGCAGAATCAGAGCATGAGATGGTGGTGCACTTCAAGTGACTTCTCATTCCCGAGAAGTAATTTTTCATCATGGTTGGCTTTGTAGACAATCCCAAAAGCCAGAGAGGAGATCAACCTAGAGGAACATGACTTGCAACTGCTCCTGAGTTTGGGCGGAAAAGATAGAAGACCTAAAGTTTCCAAAATAACTTCTAGGTTGATTATTGAAGAATCAGATAGAAGTTCATTGAGTTATCGGTTCTAGCAGAAGGAAAGCACAAGGGAGAACTCACGATAGCTGATATAGTAATGACCAAAGTGCCAATAGGTCAAACTACCACGTAGAAGGATTAAAGCAGGATACACAGACACTAATGAATGCTTTATTCCTCAAGCTTGACAAAGAGAAGGCTGAGAAAACCAAACTTCAAAAGTAGGTTTCCCAACTATGTGAGATCATTGCTAAGGTTTCAAACCTTCCTCTCAGCCCATTCTAGCACATGAGCAGGTGAGTAATCATCTGATTAAAGAGGTGGAAGATGCAGGGGACCAGGTCAAAGCTATTGCTCAATGGAAAGAGAAAATCATTCACCAAGCTTCAAAATAGTTCAAAGAATACCAACTGAATTGGAGAATATGCACAGGCAGTATCTCAGCTAAAGGAACTAATGACACATAGATAGAAGATGAGAACATAGTTGTTGAAAGTCATCTGATACTTTAGCTAAGATACATTCGTTACCAAAGGATGTGCTAATTGCAGAGAAAATTGTACCTGGTGGATTGATGGAAAGGGGGAAGTAGTTAGAAATTTCAGTTTCCTTCCACGTAGAGATCCTCAAGCTTATGCTGAAAAGGATGCAGTTGCTGAAAATAAGATGGGAGAAGTGTCGAGAGCATTCCAGATGAATTACCTACTTCCCATGAGGAATTTATTCTGGTTGTGTAGAAAGAAATTGATGAAGCCATCATACCTTTCACGATAGATTCAATTGGCAGACTCATAAAGCTTTAGGCAAATGTTGAGGGGTATGGGCCTGGTTTAGAGAAGGTAAAGGCTAACACTGTTGCTTTGTCCAGAGGGTTGCTGCAGTTCAGAACCGAGAGAGAGGCTATTGTTAAAACAGATGGGAAAATGTTGAATTACATGTTTGACAAGTATATTCAATATCAGAACAAAAAGAAAGTGTAGGTGTTACAACTGGCAGATCTTCTTTCTTCTCTTCTTTCTTCTCTTATTTCTTATGTTCCCGATGAAAATGTAAGATTAAAGTTATTGGTTTAAAAACCATTACTTTAAGTTATTTGGAAAGATTCTTTAAGATAAGTGACAGATGTGCACAATTTTGGCTTAAACTCCTGATGCATGTTACTAAGAGAGGAATTCTAGGAAGATGATTGCAGATGTTCCCTTTACTACTTCTTCATGTTCTAGTTCAGTTGTAGTTTCCCATTTGTAATTTCCCTCTACACACTATAAGTAGAGGAAGAACCTACGGGTTAAAGGATCGAGAATTTGTAATCAACATTCTTGTGTTCCAGACTTTGAGTGAAACCCTTGATAGCTTTCTGAAAGTGGAGGAATAGAGAAGAGGCATATTTCCGAGAACTTTGTGTCAACGGTGCATTTGTTTCTTATTTCTTTTTAGATCTCTCATATAAACTTTGTGTTGTCTTAGATCTAGATCTGAAACTTTCCTTTGCTTCAAATTCTGCATTTCAAGATCTATTTGTTTCATCTATGTGCATGTGATCAACTCTGTCAACTATTGGTTAGGTTGCACATCTCCTTTCCTTTCTTCTTGTATTTAATTATTTCCCTTTCCTACACATATTGCTTACAACTACTTACTTGCTGCAAAATTGCCTAGTTATGGTTCATGAGCTATGCAATTAAAGTAAAACCAACAGATAGATATTAGGAAATATAATTGACAAACAATGAAGGGCAATGGAAATTGGTCTTTCTTTTTGAATGAATTCATCTCTATGTAATCCACACATATTATTTATTTCCCACTCTTCTTTGGTAAAATTACCGAGGTGATACCCACTCGGCTATTTAATATGGGGTATATGAAACCAACATATAACAACTTATGAAGTTCAACCTTCACAATTTCTCTTACTATTGGGTTCATGCACCTCTGGTTTTCCCGATTGGCTTACATTTTTCTAATAATTTTGGATCAATTTTACACGTAAAAACTCAATATTATTATTCACGAATAATGATATTCTTATTAATTCATTCCAGATACATTTACATAGATGGAGTTTACATTATAGAAGAGGATGTTATCCTTAATACAAGGAGTCAACATCAATCATAGATCCCCATATCTCTCAACAACTACTAGAATCTCTCATCTATCCCACATATCTCTCCATCATCTCATATCCCTATTCTAATGGTGAGATTAACTCACGTACATAAAAATATGATATTAATATCACAATATTAATATATCACACTCACCTAACTATTACAACTATATTATTAATATGAGTTCTATAAACTCATTATTAATAATGTCACAATATATTTGTAACATTCACTCCCCTATTGTTAACATTATTAATTCCCAATATACACTCCCCTAATGTTGAAAAGGTAGAAAAATTAATCACAATTCCTTTTGCAGCTCAACATCCATGCGTGCTCATGATCTGGATGGTTTTGTAGGACAACCAACAACCTCAACAATGATGGTTTTACAGGAAAACCAACAACCTCGAAAACAAAGGATAGTTTTACAGGACAACCATCAACCTAAAACAAAGGATGGTTTTACAGGACAACCATTAACTCAAATATCACGTTGATGCTTTGTGCTTCCATCTATCCACTATGTCTTTCCTTCAGGGAATCATGTAGGAACCACTTCTTCCGAAAACAAACTAAATAGAGGGAAAATTGAACATTGAGACCATGTTCTAGTTCCCCTCAAAGAATGTAAAAATTTCACTTATTCAAACATGAACACCGATAGAATCACACAACTGAAAACAACTACAAATCTGAAATAAAAGCAAACCAACACACACTTTGTCACCATAGCTTCATGCGCACCTCATCGTTGGTGATTGATGAGAGGTTATTGATTGACCTCCAGCCTCCGTTTCCATTTTCCTCCATTGTGTCGCTACTTACTCAACAGATTGGACCATGGAGCTCAAATTTGCACCACCTTTTTTTGATGCATCTTCCCCACAAATCTTCACTTTGGTTATGAAATTCTAAAGCAGAGGTCTAGGCGGGAAGCCCTCGTCAACGTCGTCGGGGCGGTGCCCCTCATAGGTCCTAGGGAAACATATTTTCCTTCATTGAAGCCATAAAAAATATCATTAAAATTGCAATATTATTCATCTTATTCTCCCAAAAATTGGATGTCGGGTAACATCGAGAATGTGTCCATGAGGCAAAAAACAAATTTCAGACTTTTACATTGACCTTTTTTTTAAATATCAACAATTTGGACTCAAAATGACAATGCGAATAATCTTAAGATCACCTATTTAAATCTTTTACAAACAAATGACTATGACTTGTCAGGAAGACATACAATATTTACGATGGATACAAAACATATTTAAAACTATACTAAATAATTTAAAATTGACAAGTAAAAAGTAATTAAAAATTACTTTTTAATAAATACATGACTCAATTAAAGACTACTTTTCACGAAAAAACACTAAATGAACAAAAGAAAAACCTATAAACCTAAAAATAAATTATATGGTAAAATAAACTAAACTAAAAGACATAACTTACATTACAAATGACAAAACTTAAATAGACTATAAAACTTAAGTACGTGGATATTTTTGGACTTGAAACAAACTTCCACAACAACTTCGATACTTTGATGGGACTCCTGTCGGTAGGGGACACTACAAATTTTTTAATATATGCTGATGGAGGCTTCCTCCGCCTATCTAATCACCATAAGTTGATGGCGCTTATGAACCAAGACCACAGCTAAGTGTTTATTTGCGGGGAATACTCAAAGGCAATATGAATCTCTTCTCTTTCCTTTACATTCTCAATGGATCAATACAGTCTTACAAAATAGTGAGATTGGATCTTCACGAAGCTAGATGTGAAAAATTGGTGAGATATTATATACAGTGCCAAATAATCTATGCGAGCTACAAGAAATCCACGTAGGACACAAAAACTGATTAGAGTCAGAGAGAGATCGAAATACACCTCAGCTGGAACATGTATAATTGCAGATATCTTAGAGCATGATGAACACATAACAAGAATTTCACTATGCAACAAAGGCTGAGTCACAATAACTAAAAATATCTTCAAAGAAATGCGTTACAGATCTGAGGAGATTCGAAGAATATAGAGGAGAGATGGAGATTGATGATCCAATGCAAATTTATACTATCTGTATCTAATACCACTTCTGAAAACTGATCTTTCATCAACAGGGGCGTAGAACAATGTAATTTCCCCTTTCAAATAAAATCATTCTTCCATTTTTGAAAAACTCACTCCGATACCAAATAATAAACTTGGATCAGTTTTACATAGGAAAACTCAATATTATTATTCACGGAATAATGATCTTCTTATTAATTCATTCTGGATACATTTACATAGATGAATTTTACATTATATAAGAGGATTTTATCTTTAATACAAGGAGTCAACATCAATCACCAATCCCTTATATCTCTCAACCACTTGCTAGAATCTCTCATCTATCCCAAAATCTCTCTATCACCTCATATCCCTATTCTAATGGTGATATTAACTCACGTACATACAAATGTGATATTAATATCACAAAATTAATATCTTGCACTCACCTAACTATTACAATTATATTATTAATATGAGTTCTATAAAATCATTATTAATAATATTACAATTTATTAATAATGTCAAAATATATTTGTAACATTTTCTTTCATATAAATTATGTGATTACAAAGCCTTGGATTAATCCCACGCATATCACTATAATCCCAAACAAATGTTGTCTAATGTTCTTGAAGAAGAGCAATCAAGAATTGCTCTAATTGTACACTCATAATTTTTCTTACATTTAGTGGCATCCCCGCTAATATTTCTACTTTCTCGAGAGCTCCAACATTGAACACATGTTGCTACTAACATAATTTAATATGCAGCCATGAGGAAGAAATTGGTGAAGAATACAATTCTTACCTGGAATACTCACAATGCTCTGTTGTGGTAAGACTTGGTTCAAAGGACAACTCAAGCACCTCAATTTGTCATCAATTTCTTCATTTCTTCCATATTTGTTCTAAAAATATTAGAGAGAACAAAATCTTCCTCCTAATCTTTAATAGTGCAATACTATTCCAACATCATCAGCTATTGGACAAAGCATTGATCAACTTTTGGTTCTTCAACCTAAACTATTTGGTCCTCATCATTCAGAGGTGAGAAGGAGGATAGAGTATAGTTTTATTGGTACCATTTCTGTTTTAGATGACCATGTTATCGGACTGCAGCCTATATATGCATTAGTAGTGGTCATCCATGACCTTCCTAATATAAGAGGGTAATCCGATGCACTTAGAATTCTCGTGATAACACCTAGTCACGCTGGCACATCACTCGGATAGGCCGAGCGCTCTCCCAAAGCATGCTAAGGTACCGGGTCACTCTTTAGGGTTGTTGTAGTAGGATGGTAGCATGGTGAAGCGATAAGGAAATATAGTTAGAAACTAATCCATCATTACACGCTTATACGCAACCGAGATCTATAAAGGCATGCATTTAAGTATAAATCATTAAGAAATCAATAACATGCAATGATAACACATATAAGACACTTTGGTTTAGCCAATATTCTTCATACATTAAACATGACAACAATGCATATGCTTGATACAATAATAGTCATGCGCGCATGGATCTCATTACAATTATCTAGTCTCATGCACTCCTGAATCTCTAACCCTTCAACACGATATATAAACTAAGTGATTCATCTAATATATATAGGGTGGGAACTTGCCCTTCACCACTAAATATGCCAAAAATAGGTCGCGCGCTAATAATAGCCACGCGCCATTTACAATTATAGCCATACATGTAAGTATGCTATTTATAGATCACTTACAGTTAACTAGAGTGATGAATCTATTCTTAGATTACTTCCATACAAGAGTGCTTCGATATGATCCTCGAAATATAGAAAAAGCGTGGTGCACAAGTCTCAAGATAGATTTGTGTATTCCACACGCCACCTCTAAAAATAGAATTGATCTACAAAATTGGCTAAGTCCCAAAATTCTGACTCTGCACCTCCACACACGACACCCTCCTATTCCTTCACGGCTTCGATCCCATCCTATTTTTCTCAAGCGAACTGCTTTGTGAGTTCTCGCTAAGTGTTTGATCTAATCAACATTACCCCACACTAATTTCATTGTCACACCCGACAATGGTGATGTCCACAACTAAGTAAATAATAGTTGAAATACATAATGTTGAATGAATCTTACATAATGAATAGAAAAGAATTAAAGAATCAAATAATTATTCAAGCTTCAAGCTCCTCCATTTATTTCTGAAGTATCATCTCTGGATACTCCTCCTTTATGTCTACTTCTAAGTTCTCCCACTCCGTTAATGCCTTTTCTACTTTCTTTGGAACATCCACAATGATAGATTCCAGCTCATCCTGAGTTAGTTTTCCTTACTCATTCTATATTACAAGCATTATGCTTGACATAGATGTATGCATCCCTTCCAGCACATCCATCTTCTAAGAAATGAGTTTTCCAAGTTCATCTAACCTCTCTTTATGCGGTGCCTATGCCGTAGCCAATGCCTTGCGCTTCTGCTTTACCATAGTTAGTCGTTCAGCGTGGCCTAGTGTGTTATCCTTCATGGCCTTTTACACCTCATTGTCTTCTGCCAGTGTTTTTACCCTTATTAGCGCATATAGAGTTGTGCATATCATTAAGGCATGATTGACTTTCTTCAACTCCTCTCGGAGTGCTTGTAGTAGGCCCTCATATGTAGAAATCTTCCTTACTACTGCAGCCTGTGATTTTTCTGCCTCTTCTGCTGGGTCCTTGGGCTGCTTTGGTATATGCACCTTTTCATCCTCCAATACTAATTTTATCATTGTTCTTACGTAGTGCATCACAGAAGGAAATTATTTTGGTACCTGTGATTCCAAATGTGGGCATACCTTTAGTATATCATCTCCAATTTCCTCCGCCATACTAACAAAAGTCTCATATTTCATTTTCGCTCAGATCCCTCTCCTGCACTAAATGCGCTATTTCCACATCCTTTGCTTTTAGCTCCTCTGTCAGCACTTTAATTGTAGCAGATTTGTCAATGTTTCTTCTAGCTACCTCAATAGATACTTTCACTAAGGCATTACTTACCGCTCATCTGTCATAACAGTTGGTTTAATTGTCATGTGTCAAAGCTTAAATTGTGCCTTCTTCAATCAAGTTTAGACATAAATTATTCTTCACAGACATCAAAATCTAGTTCATCCATATGCGTATGCATCGACCATGAAAGTTTCTTTCGTGTTTGTAATGTCACCTTGTTCTCGTCCATAAGCACCCATCTGAATAAATCTTTTTGCGCGATGGTGCTCTGGAACCAAGTGCAAACAATCATCTCCTAGTCCTCTACATACCCCATTGTTTGTACCCTTACGTCCTCACTTGTCCGATGGGACCTTGGCCCTTTTGGAATGGCAGCATCAAGGTTAGGAATATTGGTTGTATCCTCATCCTTTCCTTGTGTAGCTTCTGATTGCTCCCTTTCTTCCTCTCCATTCAGTTTTTCCTCCTCCTCATTCTGAGGCTCCTCTTCTACCCTATGATGGATTGGAGATGGAAGCGCTTTCTCCTCAGACTCTTTTGCTTCTTCATCTAGCTTGAGATTTCTTCTTCTCTTCTTCTCCTCATGTTCCTTTACCAGTGAGAATCGTGGTGACTTCCTTGTTGTCTGTTGGGCTTCTCCTTGCAACCTTGTGCACTTGAACACCTTTCTGAACCTTTGGTCACCTTGCACTACCTCAGTATTTTCTTCTCCTTGTGAAGTCGTCACGCACTCCTCCTCCTATCCGCCAGATGGTTGCTTCCTCTTGTACACTAAACCACCGATATCTTCATGCTCTTCATCCTCTTCCTCGTCATCCTGCATGGGTTTAGAAGGCCTAGGTGCCGGGATGTTTTCCATAGTATGCTTCCCCTTTGGTGGTCCTGGGAGCGTGAACTCGTTCTCTACATACTTATTATTTTCCATATTTGGTTTAAGTTGGAGATATATGAGCGCGGCCCGATATCCCCAACAAAAAGTGTTTCTGGTTTGATACTCAAAATCTCTGAGATAATACTCTCATTGTAAGCATTCTTCCCCGGATATCCATACTTCTTTCACAAGGTGTGGTATTCGCAATCCACCTTGTCTGCATTAAATACTAACCTCCTTGTATCAGTGAACCGATGAATGAAAGCTTGAAAATACCACGTTGTGAATGCATACGGTAGTTTACACTAGGGGCTCCACGATCCATCCACCATCATAAAATGTGTGATACAAAAGTGTTGTCAAACAACAAATTAAGCCTACTTCCCCAATACCGAGGGCAACTCCTTTGGTATGTGCCACTCCTCTTCAAAAGATGTGCGGAGCCTATCATACCACATCTCCACTCTCTCCTTTACCTCATCTGTCATAGACCCCTTGAATAGATACTTGCTTTGAATCTTTCAACTAGAGACTTGTTATTCATGGGGTATTCCCATATATTTTCTTTTAGGCCATCCAATACTCCAATATCCATGAATACTAAAGAAAGTAAGACAAAACCAAAACTTATCTTACTTCCTATGTGCGCTTCCTCTACTATTTGTTTTGCAATAAACCCGAAATGTTGTAAATAACCCCTTCTAACATGCACTTTGCCACATGCAGCCACATTGAGTTTACTTGTGACCAATGATCTTGGTCATTCAATTTCATAACCAGGTGCGCTACTACTTTTACTACCGGACAATCATGTAATTTGTCTATGTCCATTCTGCGTAGTCCTTTCTAGTACCCAATGCTTTGTGTGTTTCCAATATGGAAACCTTGTCAGTTAGGTCATTTTTTATGTCCTCACCGTCACCTTTAAACCTGTTACCATGGTAATTAAAATGGGTGTTAGTCTTACCCTTCACCCTACAAAATAGAAGAAATCCTCATGGAATTGGCTCATCAGCCACCTGTATAATGGTGCATATTTCCCAAAGTATGGGAGCTCATATAATTAGTAAACACCAATCCTTTTTAGTAACTTCTCCCCTACATCATCATATATCGGCATCCCATCACCATTTTGCCTGTCCATTTGGGAGTTAAGTAAATCATCCAACTTCTTCTGATTGTCCTTAGTTTGGTGGTTGTACTCACTTATTTTTCTTTCGTATGTGGGAATCCCATTCCTGGCCCACAATTACTTCTTGGTACTGCATCTCTAAAAATTGCTCTCAGGAGTCATCTTTTGCTCCTCTTCCACTACTACCTTCTTCTTTCCTTTTGCTGCTGCTGCTTCCTTATTTGGAGACATTTTTCCCTTTTTGTTGTGTTTCTACACCTTCTTCTGTAACTCTTTAATGGTTTACTTCAAACCCTAACCTGATTCAATCGTGCCCTAAATTATAATCATGAAATCACGTGCCCTAGCTCTTCTCTATCAATCTACTTCGTTCAAACCCTTCTCCTATGGGGATACAAGCTTCTCCAATACACAAATCTACCTTTCACGCCTGGTTTCACCCTCTTCGCACCTTGAATCACTTACTCAACTCTTCACACTTAGCTCTTCATCAAATTCTCATAGTTGCAAGGGTAGAAATGAATTCGCATCCTGTCCTTATATAGATTTTCAATTTTTGATGCATTAATTACTCCACCTACCAAATATTTCTCATTTATTACTCAATTTTTTCATTTCTGCGTAGTACATCTTCGCACCACAACTATAACCTTCTAGCGTGCCTTCCTACCTTCTGGTCATAGACTTCTCTTCAGTGCCACGTGCTCTAGCGCCCGAGTACCTCGTCACTGCACCTTCTCCTAGTAGTTATCATGGTTGCCGCTTACCTCACGTTATACTTTTCCTTCATTCATCTCCATCCTTGGTTACTTTTGAGAAGCAATCCTTTGTAAATCACCTTTAGCAGCTTACTTCCTCAACATCCGCAACATTATACCTTCCAATCTTCACAACATTATACCTAGGAGTCACCAATAATCCACCCCATACTAAAAGTATGTGCAGTCCTTTGCACATCAACATGCTTCATATTGTAGTTAGCTTCATGCACGCAAGCGCACTTATTACACAAAAACAAGAACTAAATTGACAAAGCATAGCGATGATGAAAGAAACACATTAAGGAAATGCAGAAAGGGAAACCTAATCTATCTGGAAACACTGCCTTATTACAAACACCAAGAAGACTTATTTATAGTAGGGCTTCAACCTACTCTCGTTAAAGTAACCGGGAAGCTGTGTTTTGTCAATTGCTTCTAACTGGAAAGCACCTGACTCAAGTATGTGAGTTATAACATATGGCCCTAACCAATGCACCTTAAGCTTCCCTGGATGGCGCAAAACTTAGAGTCATACAGAAGTACCATTTTTCCAACCGCAAGTTTCTTATCCTTGATATGCCTATCATGTCATGCTTTCTGGCGTGCTTTCTCCTATTTTTGACTCCATCGTGCTATGGCCCGGTGCTCATCCAGTTGAACCATGTTCTCAATCTATTCTTCTAAAGCTTGCTCATCAGCTAGACCTCCAGTGCACGTAATGCACAAAGAAGGTAACATAAATTCTATAGGAAGAACAACTTCCATGCCAAACACCAACTGAAAAGGTGTGGCTTTGTTCAATCTCTTATATGTTGTTTGGTAGGCCCAAAGAATAGCAGATACTTTTTCATCCCAATATTTTTGTCCCACATCACAAATCTTGGTCAATGTGTGGCTCAAAATATTGTTGAAAGCCTCAGTAGTTCCATTTTCTTGAGGGTGATAGGGTGTAGTCTTGTGGTGGGAAACCATAAACTCATCTAACAAAATTTAGATTGTCTCATTTAAAAAATGGGTGCCCCTATCACTGGTTAAACTTAAAGGAAAGCATACCTGTAAGAACATTTTCCCATAAGAACCTTGCTACTGTAGCCACTGTACAGTCCTTCGTAGGTGCTACTTCTACCCATCTCATAAGATAATCTGTACAAGTAATGATATAGCGCGATCCAGTCCTACGCGCAGCTGGTGAAATAGGCCCTACAAATTCTATCACCCATTTCTCAAAGGGTTATGCACTTGTAATTGGTCGTAAAGGCATCTCATCCCTCTATCCTAGTCGACCTAGACGCTGACAATGGTCACATGCCTTACAATACTCCTTACAATCCTTATACAACATTTCCCACCACAAACCAACAAGTAGGATCTTTTAAGCCGTAACATCACCTGCATAGTGGCCACCTGTAATACCACCATGGGCTTCCTCCATTATATCCTTTTGTTCATGCTCTAATACACAACAATATAACACCTCATCTCTGCCTAACTTGTATAAGTCACCATTAATTAACATGAATGGTGCCGCGCGTATAGCAAGTTACTTTTTCTCCAAAGACCTCATGCCTTCTGGTGCCATCCCTATCCCTAGGAAGATAGCAATGTCCTCTAATTCCATTGGTGTGCGTTATAACCTATACAACTATGCATCAGGCATGGTCTCTTCTATTGTTTGTGCTTCTTCACCTGATTGAACTCTAGACAAGTGATCTCGGTCCAAAATTACTTTTCCTAGTTTTACCACAACTGTAAAGTCAAACTCTTGAAATAAGAGTATCCATCTACATATGCACCCCTGTAAGATGGGCTTGTTCACCAAATACTTCAATGCCATATGATATGTATAAAACAAAAGGTGTGGCCGATGTGATCATCCGAAATTTTTACAAGGCATATATCATGAACAAAGCCTCGCGCTCTGTAGTGGTATAATTCTGTTCTGCAGGGGTCAAATTCCTACTAGCAAAACAAATGGGATGATCAACTATACCTTCTCCAGGTTAAGCTAAGACAACATCAATGGCCATGCCAAAGGCATCCATGTGAACATGAAAAGGTTTATCCCATGAAGGAAAGCACAAGATAGGCGCGGCAGTAAGTTTCTTCTTCAAGATCTCTCAAACGCGTCTTTGTTATGACTCCCCCAATAGAATGTACCTTTCCCCTTGAGTAATTATTCCAAGGGTGCAGCAACTTTGGCATACCCTTTTATAAACTTCTTATAATACCCTGTATGACCCAAAAATCTACGCACCTCACTCTGATTGGTGGGTGCTTTCAAGCCTAAAATTACCACAACTTTAGCTAGATCAACCAACAACCCTTCCTTGTAGATTATGTGTCCTAAAAGTATGCCAAAGGGAGTAGCAAAGATGCACTTCTTGATATTCAACGAGATACTCAACTGTCTACATATTTCAAACATTAAGCACAGATTGTCACAATGATCCTTAATTAGCCCATAAATGGTCCAATCATTAAGATAGACCTGCAAGAAGTTGTGAATAAAATCCTTGAATGCTTGCACCACTATCCTTGAGAATACAACAGGTGCATTCTTCAATCCAAAGGGCATCACAGTATAGGCAAAGATTCCCCATTCAGTAGTGAAGGTGGTCTTTTCTTGATCTTCTGGGGCAATCCTAACCTGATGATACCCTGAGAACCCATCTGTAAATGAATATATCTCGTGCCTAGCCACTCCTAATATTTCCTCTGTGAATGGTGTAGGGAAAGGATTTGTAACACATGTTGCATTCAACTCTCTATAATCAACACAAATTCAAATCCTACCATCCTTTTTTATACTTATCACCATAGGAATGACCCATTCTGACTCATCCAATGGTTGAATGATCCCAGATTTCAACATCTTTTCAATTTCCTCCTTTACTTTCTCATGTAAATTGGGATTCATTCGATAAGGTCTCTTCCTAACAGGGCACGCACCTTCCTTAAGCTTTATCTTCATTTCTCCAAGTGATTTATGCACGCCTTTAAGTTCATGGTATCCTCTTGGGAATAAGTCCTCATAGTCTTGAAGTAACTCTATGATATTTGCCACTTCTGACTCTGACTAGTAATCCCCAATTATCACTTCCTTAGGTTAAGCTTCTGTGCCAATATTTACCTTTGTTGTCTTCATAGGTTCATGATATGTGCATGTATCTACATCCATACTATCTAACACCTCACGTGCTCCATGTGAATGATCAACTTCCAAGTGCTCAACTTCCTCATCATCAATTATGTAAACCAACTTCCCCTTGTCTTTTTCCAGAGAAGCGTACTCAAGTAGTATGGTATCATCTACTTCTTCCTCAAAATGTGCCCCTGTCTCTGTCTCACCAAATAATTCCTGAATAATTTCTTCCACTTTCCCACTATCTCCCATGGTTAAACGCTTGATAAAGCTTAAAGCCTTGTTCATTGGTGGTGTAGATGAGAAGAAGTCAAAAGTTTGGATCATTCCTACGGTCAAATTCCCTGCGATTGCCGGTGTTGCGATGTAATTCAGCATATACATACCAAGCATGTGCACAAACTTGTAGAGTGCAATACAACCGATGCACCCAAAGTGAGGGTGGTAATGCTTCTTGTCTTGTAGTCTAGATTCTCTCACGCTGCTGGATATGATGTTGAACAGGTTGATCACCATGATAAGGACAAATATTTTTAGGTGCATTACTTCTTGAAAACCTGGTTGATAAGGCGGTCCCAATCTCTCCCCATTCCAAGAGATTATCCCTATGAACCACCCACCAACGCATGCTACTATCCCACCCAAATTATATGACAGCATATATCATCTTTTAATGTCAGCCCATTTTTCCTCCATGGCTGCAAGAATCCAACCGATCTTCGGATCCAAAGATATCGTAGTACTTGAGCGACCTATACATCAGACAGAGCAAAAACCCTTTTTGCAAGCAACCGCACACTTAACTTCACACCCCACCAGTTCATATGTACCATGAGCCCAATTATCACAAACAATACTGGTAGTATCATTTGATTGATCAAAAAATCTTCCCAATGAAGGATTCCTTCCTTAGATGGCTCATTGACCTCTGGGTCTCGAATAGTGTGTATATAAATTTTGTTCAAGTCCTCTTCACTCAAAGGTTCCACATATGGTATGGATTTCCCATCTGTCAACGGTATTATGACCCTTTCCTCCTTGTTCTCAAAGCTGATATACCCCTTGTTAAACCTCAAATCAGCATTGTTTGCATAACACCAAGGGCGCCCAAGCAAAGTCTGGGAAGCTATCTACTTCCACAAGTGCTAACACTTCAAAGTCTCCTATGAACTTGGCCCCTTGTATAGTGATAGATGCATCCTTCAAAACTCCTATGGGAGTAGCTTTTATTCTGTTTGCCATGAACAATACATTAGATGATGGTTGCAATGGAGGTCTCCCCATTTATACCCATGCATCCAATGTAAGTACATTCACTTCCACACCTATGTCAATCAAAATATTGCTCAACAACCAACCATCCACAACAGCATTCAAAGTGATCTCCTTGTCATAGTCAATGCTATCGGGGGGAGATTTGCATGGAGTATTTGTCTTCTAGTCTCAGTTCCCGCGCATGGAGTATTCCCCTTTAACCAATTTCCCAATAAAGGAATAATATTCTCCTGGCACAACATTCTACATACCTCTCTGATGTCATCAATATTAGACGGGGCCTTTTCTATATCCTTATGCTCCAACTTCCGAGACTGCTCTTTCAAACACTTTGTATTTCACCTTGAAGGTTTCTAAGGACCTCCATAGTTTCCTGATAGACTTCTTTCTGATGAGTTAGATCTAGATACCTAGCATGTAAAACCTCCTCCCTAGTGATTGTCAACTTCTGTTGCAATACCTCTTTTGCACGTGCCGCCTAATCTCATGTGGTTATCTTGACTATTATTGCCTCAGGTTCTAGTGTTAACTTGGGCATCCACTGATTCTCTATTGCATGCTAGATTCTAACCATCCCTACACCTTTGTTTTCTTGCTTGTGCTACTTACTGAGATGCTCATACAAGTCTGGACACTCTTCATAACTATGCCCCTTTCCACAAAATGAACAAGAAATATTCTGTGGGCATTCACACCTATAATGGTCGTGTAAAAGTGCATGTATAGCAAGTTCCTCGAGGGAATTCACCTCTTCCCCCACCTCGGCCTCATCCTCCATATCCGCCTTAATATCCTTGTCCTCTTCCACGACCTCCTTTAAATATTCCATCATTCCTATCATAGCACACTTGATTATAATCCCTATCCTAATGCTCATTCTTTCCTTTAGAACTATCAGCCACACTCGCCTATCGCACCCTAATATCAATGGCATCATGGATCTAGCCAATCAATCTACAATCTTTAGTATCATGGGTCGTGGACCTACAAATTTTACAAAAAGAGGATACATTCTTCCTGATCACGCGTTGTAGTAAGGGGCAGTGACTAGCATCATGATTCAAATGGAAAATCTCATAGTCTAACAATAGTGAACATATAGATCTGTGAGGGAAACTATCCTTGGTGTGGCCTTCCACTTCACAATCATACACTAGATTCTGAGCGCGTCTCATGAGATGAGTTTGCTGATAATTTCTCTAACTGTTTCACCATAGCTGCTATCTGAGCCTCCAAGAATGGACTAACTCCAGTGTCAATACTCCCAACTACCTTAACACGTAGAGCTACTTCCAATGCTTCATGTGGGTCGATATAAGTCTTATGCGATAGTGCTCTTCGAAATGGAGTAATCAATCCCCCGAAAAACCATTGTGCATGCTGACTTACATGTATATCATAGGAGATTTTGGATAGAAGTGTTTAAAAATGGGCATCATACTCACATACACTTTCAGTAGTACCTTGCTTTATATCCTTAAGTGTGCTTATACTCTTCTCAAACTCTGGGATATGGAACTCTTTTAAGAAAGCATCTTTCAATGCTACATAATCAATACAAGTTTGATTGGGATCAAACTTCCTATACCAACTATGCACACATGCCTGTAACATAGTAGTAAATTGACTTGCCTTGCGCTTAGAATCCATGATACCTTTCGCGCCACAATATTTCACACATATGAATATGTTCAGCAACATCCTCAATACCTTTGTACTCTGGGAGACGAAGATACATCTCCATATAAATGTTCTGGGGTTGTTGTGGGCGTTGACCACCTGACCTAGAACCTCCTTGGTTTCCTCTACCTCCAAAACCACCTGAACCACCGGAACTAGAACTTCCCATACCTCCCGATCCTCCTCCTAAAGTTGGAATAGGGCCCATAGATGCACTCCCTTGTGTGCCAACAAAGGTGGTACTATCTTTGGACCCCTACATTCTATGAAGTATTCCCGGTTCCAGAGGTGAATCCCACATTCAGCGTGCTCATATTCTATGTAGATGATGAGCTTGAAAATGTACCCCCAAAGAATAAAAAAGTTGTCTATGCTGCCATTGATGTACTTGTTGTCTGACTTGTTTTTTCTCTTTCACATCCTAAATGAAAACTTTGTTTACATGTTATACTAGATACTGGAAAACCAAGAACAAGGGCTAGGTCAGCAGGTTGGCTTAATGCGTACCACACCCAGTCATATCTCTTTGGTGCACTTCCATGTGAGGCTCAAGAGGGTTCTCTGTCATGCTTTCCTAGATGGGGGAGTTCTGATGCTCTAGCTCTTCTTCATCCTCATGAGCCTCAAATCCTTCATGAGCCATCTCTCTCCACAACGCCATCCATTCTCAACTTCTTCTTCCATAATTCCCTCTTGCGTGCCTCATCATACTTCAGCCACCTCTCTTCCCTCTACCGTGTTGCCACTAGGTCTGCCATCTTTCACCAATCCTGTTCTTACCCCGTGCGTGGAGATTTTTAACTTGCCATGGGCTTATCTTCCAAGTTCAATGTTACCATCGTATCTTGATCACCAATGGAATACCTTGCAAATATGTTCCTCTAGGATACCATAGGAACTGGAACTCAGCTACTTCCGGGCATAAATAAGTCAAAATTGAATACTCCAGAATATAGTTGTTTAGAACACCGCGAAACCAGGTATCTACCATGCGAGTCCAGATCAAGTTAGCATCATATAGTGTTTGAAATTCCTCATATGTCCAAACAAGTGTGTGATACCTCCAATTCCACTTAGATGCATATGCGAAACCACTCATATAATTCTACGGAAAGATAAAAAGAAGCTTTCATACAAACTGTCATACAAATTTTGCTCTACCCAAGTGTGTGCATTAAATTCAGATCCAGTGCTAAACCTTCATGCGTATTCTTCCTCCAAATCGTGAATCCACTCTTCATGCTCGCCAAAGTTAGCCGGTATGTCTTCATCGTGAACCATCCTAAAAACAACTAAAAATGAGGTCTAACAGAACCAATGATGTAGCCTAGAATTCTCAGATAACACCTAGTCACACTGGCACATCACTCAGCATAGATAGAGTGCTCACTGAAGCATGCCAAGGTACCAGGTCCCTCATTAGGGTTGTTATAGCAGGATGGTAGCATGGTGAAGCAATAAGGACATATAGTTAGAAACTAATCCATCATTACACAGTTATACCAAATCAGATCTATAAAGGCATGCATTTAAGTATAAATCATCAAGAAATCAATAGCATGCAATGATAACACATATAAGACAATTTGGTTTGACCAATATTCTTCATATATTAAACTTGTCAACAATACAGAGGCTTGATACAATAATAGTCATGCATGCATGGATCTGTTACAATTATCCAGTCTCATGCACTCATGAATCTCTAACCCTTCAACATGGTATATCAACTAGGTGATTTATCTAATATATATAGGGTAGGGAACTTTCCCTTCACCACTAACTATGCCAAAAATAGGTCGTACGCTAATAATAGCCATGCACCGTCTACAATTATAGCCATACATGCAAGTATGCTATCTATAGATCACTTACAGTTAACTAGAGTGATGAATCTATTCTTGGATTACTTCCATGCAAGAGTGCTTCAATATGATCCTCAAAATATAGACAAAGCATGGTGCGCAAGTCTCGGCATTGCTTTGTGTGTTCTGCAGACGCCACCTCGAAAATAGACTTGATCTACAAAATCGGCTAAGTCTCGAAAGTCTAACTCTGCACCTCCATGCGCAACACCTTCCTATTCCTTCATGCCTTTGATCCCATCTTGTTTTTCCTCACGGACTCTTTGCGTGAGTTTTGCTAAGTGTTTTATATGATCAACAATAAATATACGATGAAAATTAACATGCAACCTTCAATCACACTCAACCCCGAGTTCGTTCCAAAGTAGCCGTTGTTGAATTTGTGTGGATAACTTTAGGAAGATCATGACTAAAATATGTTAGTGTGATCTCTTGGTAGTTGAGTTGACAAAGGGGACATTTAGAGGCTATGAACGGGTAGCATAAATTCCCTATGGTTTGTTTTCATAACTTAGATCTAAGTGTTGATCTAGTTTGAAGTGTCCAAATTAAATAACAACCTATGCTACTACTGAAAGGGAAAATAATCTAAACAAATCAAAAAAACTGAAATATTACAATCACAAACACTAATTTACTTCTATTCTAAATAATTAACAAAATTCTACACTAAAACTAAACAAGTGAAATAACCCGGTGTGGTTATTCCCATGTGTTGATTGTAGATTGAAACTAAATTAATCTTAAAAAAGAACTTTCCCAAATGATCTATGATATGTGGAAAACCTCCTATAAATATTCTCTCCTTCAAATCCACAGGGATGGGAAGAAGAGGATCTGTCATCGGGAGCTGCTATTAATGATTTAAACCCTCTTAGAAATCAACGAATTTCTTGTAAATGAAAGGAAATTGATTTCTAACCTATTTGATATGATGTAACAATGATAAATTACAGAAATGAAAGAAATCAAACAAAAAATCCAACCTGGAATTCAAAAAATAGAGGTAAATCTAGCTGTGTGATGACTTGTCCCCTCAGTTTATCCTTTCTTTCTTTGGGTGTCTATATGAGTCTAAGGAATTGGGAATGCAAAGGTGGCAGCGAAAGAAATTTCTTGAGAAATGATAGCTTAAAGGCGGTCTAGTTGCAATGCAGGTGGAAGAGAGATAACACAAGTGAACAGAGCTTGGCTATATAATTTCTAGCAGGATTGTGGCAGCAATATTATGCAAGATACAAAAACTTCTCAAGCCCTTTTCTTGAATACAAGCATTGAATATATAGGATTTGGCCGGATTTTCCTTCATTCACAAGGAATCCTTGGAGTGCCAAATCATTGGGTGAAGAGGCAATTCAAACTAATTAAATCTATTTAAAAATAGAAAAGGGAAGGAATACCAAGAAATCAAGACTATTTTTAGGCAATTTGGTTCACAAATGTGCCCTAGAAGTCAAGTTAAGTGAAATCATGCGTGTTAAAATCACACATGGAAAATTATGGAAAAAACGCGTATGGTGACGGTGTGAAACTTTTGCTCTGCTGGGTGGCGATCCCGGTGCTAAAGGCCAAAACATGCAGAGAATGAAGAAGGAAGATGGAAGAAAGCATGTAAAAGCTAAGTAAGGATGTCTAGACTACAAATATACACTGCGAACGGGTATAGGAACTCGAACACCTTCTGAAGGGACATGAATCATCATTGGGGAATTTTGTAACTATTTTCTAACAATGTGGAACATGAAAATTTAGGTGTTTACATATTTTCATCTTAGCCATGAAAAGGCGTAAAACATAGAGTCTCGAGTATGGTGTTCCAAAAATGGGAGTTAAAATTTATACCCAACACACTTGTGTGTCAAAATGTCACCATCCAAAACTTTCGCTACCTACAAAATGAAGAGAAGACTCAAGTGCAGATAGATAAAATATTAAAAAATAAACACTAAATTAAAACGAGAAGAGGACTTACCATTTGTGCGGGGATATAGAAATTTACCAATGTCATTGCTTCAACCCTGCGCGAACATATGCACTCAAAACGGTTATAACAACATCTATATATCAAAACAAACTCATTTTCAAATTCATTTTCACATATCGACTTGGTGATTTTCAAGCTCTGGGCCCACGGTGACTGTTTTGGTCAAAATAATAGTCAAAATGTTCATTACAAGATCGTGACCATGCCTCCACGAGTGGGAGATCGACCAATGCGGTCTCAGGTTAGTTTTCCTCACTTGTGTGTTTTTAAACCTAAAATGTCAAAATGTCAAAATATTTGCCTAGGGGGATTATTTTTGAAATTTCTTGTTTTAAATGAGTCTCTAGGGGGCACCCTCAAGGTGGTCTTTATTTCATTGAAAATGGTATTTTTTACATTTTGATTGTTTTTAGGGAAAACCTCCAGGATGGCGAATCGGTTTAGGAATGCCTCCAGCGAGGGGTGGTAGACGGAACCACCACCCTAGTAAGGAGAAAGCCCGGAACCACCGCCATGCAAGAGGTGGTGGTTCTGAATAGAATGACCAAAAATCCATGATAACTTAATTTTTTTGGATTTTTAATGTTTTGTTATGTTTTTGATGAGCTTATTTCTTAAGATATATCACTAACTTGATCTTTTTTTTTTTTGGTGGATGAAGAAGAAGGAAGAGTATATATTTTAGAGTTGCGAGAGGGAGTGGACTGGATCTCGGTGATATTAGATCAATTGATTTAGGATGAAACTGATACTCTTCATAGAGCAGTATATGGAGGATTACACGAGTGCCCCATGTTACTCTTGCTAGTCACACACTATGTGACATGTTATCTTATTGGGATGCATACTTTGGAATACCTTCTAGTTTCCAGGTGCTATGGGTGAGTGGAAGATCACCCTATAGGATGTGTACCATATTCTTTAGGTTATGATATTGGGCGGAAGGTTGACTTTGGAGACAACATGATCTAGAGCCACGATGACTCTATCTCGACACTTCAATGGGGGATGTCACTATTTCCTTTGGTTCAAAGAAGGGGATTAAGGTTCACTCCATTCCTACTACTCCCATCCCTACTATCTACAAGGCCATCATGGGTATCTTGGCCTCATGGTTTATCAGGGACAAGGGAGGTGATACACTACTCTATTGTTGGGCTCCCATCATTATGCAGATTGAGGCACATCGTCATATTTATGCCTAGGGAGAAGATATACTTGGCAGTACTTATCATGACATGTATCAGATTGTCATATTACAAGGGCAGTCTTTGAGCCACCCCACATTGGTTACAAACTAGGTGTACGAGCGGATCATCCCCTATGGGAGGGAATGTTAGTATAAGACCCAGGGGGCCGTCATGGCCACCATATGGACAACGATGACATTTCTCATAGTGCCACATCAACTAGTGGCTTCTATGACCATAGCAGACATGGTGGCCACCCCATACCAGGACATGGCAGGGTTGTGGGGACAGGATGGGACCATAGTGGTGGCTTGTTCCACTATTGGTCAATTAGTTAACAGACAGGAATCTTGAGAGTCACCCATTTAGCCAAGTTCCTCAGTAATTCATCCTTCCTTACATTAATATGCTTCCCCAGTGGCACCTATGTATAGGACCATGAAGGAGGCCCGAAAGGAGATCTAGGTTAGAGAGCGGCAGGGAGCTGGTGCCACTCTTACACCCTTACTCCAGATTGAGGCCACACCTTCTCACAGTGGAGAGGAGGAAGAGCCCATAGACGTGGACTCTAACTCTAAGGAGTATACAAGGATGAGTCTGAGAGCATTCGGCTTGACAGAGAGACCGAAAGAGAGGAGACTGGTGGAGAGGAGACTGGTGACAAGGGCTTAGGTGGTGAGGTTGGCGGGCAAATCACATGGAGGATGAAAGTGATCTGAAGTGGCATGATACTCGAGATGTTCTAAGAGCGGAGTGATAGGAAATGACCGCAAAGGAAGAGACACTTGTCTCCGAGGGACCACTTCATCATGATGGATAGGGGGATGATGTGTCCGTGATGGGACATCATCTTTCCTCTAGTTTTGGGAGGCCACATGTGGCTAT
This sequence comes from Taxus wallichiana var. yunnanensis, assembly GCA_018340775.1. Lineage (NCBI taxonomy): Eukaryota > Viridiplantae > Streptophyta > Pinopsida > Cupressales > Taxaceae > Taxus > Taxus wallichiana. The sequence continues at coordinate 782,680,706 of CM031244.1, read as the reverse complement.
CGGGTAGTAGCAGTATCACCCACCGATCCTACATGGATTCCTAGAGATCTCGAATATGTTGATCCTCTTCTCTTGATATTTTCATCGAAATGTTAGTTGGTACTTCTTTTTGTTTTGTTTTCATAACTTTTTAACTTGCCAATTCTTCTTTATTTCTGCTTGCATCAACTGCAAATGAGTGATGATAGCTTATTTGAAGGGTTTGCGTGGACACCTTTCTTATCCCTTCAGTGGGAAGACCCAAGATGATCTAAATGAGGATATATGACAACCACTTGTAGATGGAAGACACACTAATGTGTTTGCACATATCTGGAGGGAAACTAAGGTCACAACTTCTCTCTATACTCAGGTTACCACATATGAGATAGTTGAGTGATTGATGAGGCGGAGTCACTCTCGTAGTGAGACCACAACCAGTGGCCGTCGCTACGAGCACTCCCACCATTCCATTCTTTCTTGTTATCGTATTGGTAGTAGGAGTCTTAGACGCAGTCGTGCACCATCTTAGGGATCCCACAGGGATTGATAGGCCAATGGGCCTTTTATTGCTTGGTTGTAATTTTTTTAGGCATTTATGATTTTTTTTGTATATTTCGGGCTCATTGCAAGCATTTTGACCATGCCTAGCACATGATGACATTGTATACAAACTTGATTTATTATGATATATACATACTCTTCTTTTTGGTTCGGTAATTCATTGTATCTGAGTTGACTTCCTCTTGGATCACTTCACATGTGTACTCTAGATGTTTAGAACTTCCATTTTTATATGCTTTTCAGAATTTATGCAGTGGATATGAATGCTAACAAATTATTGTTTTTGTGTTTTGTAATGCTTTGATATATGATAATGTAATCACATTTTAATGTTGACCTTTAATTTCTCTAAGAAAATTTTGGTACTTCGTATTGTTTTGGAAAAACATAACGAAAGGTATATTAAAAGTGAATGAACTTGGTCCACTCCTAACTCCATGCAACTAGTAAGATGTGAGGGCTCAACACTAAGAACCGAAGGGACACAAGTTATTGAAATTTGTTGAATGGTAATGATGAGAGAAATAAAAGGATTTGAAAAAAACCAAATTGAGACCCTACAACCTCATTCTATTCAAGTTTTCTTCATAGTTTAAAATGTGAATTGCTTTCCAATTTATCTAGACTTAAATCCGTAGATGGCCACTTAGTTGACAAAATCTGGTTTTGAGGTTTAAAACTCTTTTGAAAATTTGGACATCTAACTCGACTTTGTTTTGGTTTATGATTTCGCATCATTTGAATGAACTGTTTCTAACTTTCAAATTTTTCAAAGAGACCCCCTACACCTTGCCCCATGCTACCAGTAGGAAGTATGGGCTCATGACCATGAAAAATCCATAGGTGAGTAAGAGCACTTCTCTCCTTTCCCAACCTTACATCACTAGTATGAGATGCAAGCTCAACATCGAAGGTTGGTAGGGAAAAGAAATGTGTAAAATAAAAAATTTATGTGGATTTGCATTTGACTTATTTATCTAGGAAAAATGTCTAAAATGTTCTTATTTCCAAATAGATGTATATGGGATAGATGTGACACCATGAAGCTTCATAATAGACTACGACAAAGGAACCTAATCTAGAAGAAACTATAAGTAGAACCAAGTATGCAAGCCTTGGTATGGTTACTTTCTCAAAAGCTTTGTCTTATCTTGCTTGGATTGATGAAATGATTCAAAAACTATTGATGATACCATGAAGATTTGAATTTTTTTTCAATGTTTTCATAAGTTTTTAGGCATTTCTATAAGAATAAGTCACTTGATCACAAATTTTACGAAATGAAATGGAAGATGAGAATGCAATGCAGATGCAGTAATGTACATATAGAAATATAGGTGAAACTACATGTCATGATGTCTAAGGTAAAGAAAGTTGATGAATATTGAATTCTTCACCCCTAAAATTATACATCATAGAACCATGATCCTCAAAATTTCTGTTCTCTTGACAATGGCCTAACATTCTAGGTTTAAACTTACAACCCTTTCCCATAAGTGTATATGTCCAATCATTAAAATAATTTTTCTGAAATAGGTTTTTGTGCACCTCTTTGTCACATTCTTGAGACATGATGTGTGAGTGAGCATGACTATGTTTTTTTGCCTTCTTTCCTATGTAGAGCATTGAGTTTACTTGTGACACTTGTTGAGTGATGAGTCCTTGCCCCATGGATATGGAAAGCTTAGTTTTTGATGCACATGGGTTGGAATCATGTTTTAGAATAGAACAACCCTCGAGAGATGGTTTTGATGTGCATCATTTCAATCTCAAATTTCCCTTCTTTGATTGTTAATTCTACCATGCTTACACCTGACCTAGGTTGTTAGAGGGAAGAGATGCTAAACCAAGAATACTACCCATCCCTTGTGGTTCAAATGAGAGGAAGATCAGATCGTCACTCTCTAAGAGTTTCATAATTTTTACTATGGTTTTTGTGGACACTATTTCCATAAATATTAATTTACCCTTACCTTTATTTTCCACCTTAAATGTTTTTGGGTCAACGACTTCAACCTTCAACATGCCCAGGGTGATCAGGACTAAATCTTTTGATGGAGTTGGTTTGTTTAATTGATTCGTAGGAAGTTCATAATTTGGATGGATTCCTTTCTTCTTTTTGAGGTTTGCTAAGTGTATATCAAAGAACTTAGGATCCCTTGAGCGATGAAGACTTTCCCCAAATGGAGGAATCTAATCTCCTAGAACATGGTAGAAGGGATATCCTTCATTCAATGAATCCAGGGTCTCCTAAGGATCATGTTATAACTTGTTTCCCTGTCGATAATGTAAAACTCCATCAATATGGTTTTGGTCCAAGTGTGACTGGAAGAACTATGGTTTCAATCAAGGTCACTTTAAGACTGGCGTACCCCCGTAACATGTTTCTTGTAGAGAAACAATTTGTCTCTCCATATCCCAACTTATAAAAGAAAGAGAAGGGAACCACATTTACAGCAGCCCCATTGTCAATCATGGCTCTCTTAATGTAATTTTTATAAACCCAGACTTGTAAAAATAAGGCAAGATCACCTCTTCGGGCAATTTCAGCGTCAGATGGCATCTTGTCTATATAAAAACAAACCCAGTATCCTATCATTCTATCCCGGAGGATGTATGTCAAAGTCAATATGATTTATTTGAGAAATAGGAGGTGGCATAACATGGATTAGATGACCAAGACCTATTGCATGGAGAAAAATAGAACGATGTACGGAAAATTCTTCAAAGAAATCTAGAAACAAAATGTGAGAAAAGGTCTTGTTCAAATCGATATTAAATCATAGACTCGCTTGGTTTTGCGACTATATGAAAATCATCCCATGGGAAGGAAATATCAGGTAGGGGTTGTGAAATTTACTCCTTCATATGATTTGTTGCATTAGTTTTTGGTTCAACCTCTAGCCCAAATAACTCCAAGATTTGTGTATTATTATTTGAACCAAGGTTAGGAGAAACCCGAGTTGTCAAAAGTTGAGGCTTCATGATCGTTAGTTCCTATAGGAATACCCCATTTTATATTATGAGTATTCACTTGGGAATCTTCGGGATGTTTAGGTTCACATTTTGAGGTGTGACAGGTAATGTATTACTAGGTTGCGGGTTTGTTTTAGGATTTGCTAGGAACATGTCTACAAAGAGCTACCTTTGGTTTTCGGGAAGTCTTTGCACAAACATGTTGCAAATCGCGGCAAGTGATATCATCATGAACATAAAACTTATGGAAACCAAAATATAGGTTAGGGTGGTAATCTCTTGGCCTTTGGTAAGAATATTGTTGTTTTTGATTATAACCTTGGTTATAATTTTTAAATTGGTTGTTATAACCATGATTTGTTGCCCCTTGGCCAGAGTTTTGATACTAGTTTGGGCCTTGGGTTTGATTTTTATTTTAAGAGGGATGGTTTACGTCAACTATGTTGACAGATGACATAGTTTTAGGGCCTCTTTTATTTCCCGAGTTGTTATTGTTATTGTTTTCATTCTAAACCAGCATTCTTAGCTTGATCAGTAGCACTATTCATCATGGCACCATGATTTGGATTCATGCCCTTAGGTCCTTGGTTGTTGGCACCATTGTTTTGATAATTTGCATTATTTTGATTTGGGGATACAAATTTCCCATTGGGACCATAGATATTATGCCCATTGTCTATAGTGGCTTGGTCAATCCGAAGTGCACCTTCCAATACTTCCTCGTAACTATGGAAAGGAAACTTCTGAACTTCTTCCCTAGTCTCTTGATTGAGAAAGTGAAGGAAAATATCACAAAGTTCTATTTGTTCCATGTTAGGAAAACTTGTAGAGGAATATAGAACTTGGTGCCATCTCTGGATGAAATGGGTGGCTGATTCATTTTCCTCCTTTCTAATATACACAAACTCCCTAGTCCTGTATGTAACAACTTGTTCATATAAAATGTTACGATGAACTCGAAACAAGTTGTTTAAAGGAATGTATAGAAGCTTCCAGAATATGGGAATACTAATCCAATGTGATTCCTTTGAGAGTCTTTGGAAATATCTTATCCAGTACAACATCCCAAGGAATCGATTCCTTGATAGTGGTAGCATAGGCCTTGATATGAGCATTCGGGTATCCTTCTCCCTTAAATTTTGGAACATCCAACAATGGGCATGGAATTATGACACCATGTATGGTGAATTCAAGAGGCTCCTTTAAGTACTCAGTGTATGTACCCATTGCCTAAGATTCCACCATTGAAGATCCTTGATGGGGAGGTGGAGGAGGAGGAGTTAGACAAGTTGCATTATAAGTGTTGATGGGAATGTATGGGGTCCCTTGATATGGCATATAGGGAGCATGAATTTTATATGGTTCCATCTTATGAGTTTTTGAATACATGGGAATGTAAGGTGGGATAGTACCAAGATATAGACTAGTGGGCATAAAACCAAGGAACCTTGCATTGCTGTTGTGGCGACATTCGATAACTCACATCCGGTCAGTCCTTGTGTAGGATAAGCTTGATAAGGATGAGGACCCATCCCTAGTGTGTCTAAACCTCGTGATAATATCACCCGAATTTGAATGAACTAGATCACCTTGTCATACAAGATATTGTGTTGGTTTGTAACATTCCCATTTTAAGACTTTAGAAACAAGGGAAATTTTTTTATACATAATGTTCTCTGTTCTAAATAATCATAATTTAGAACACACATTCCATGCCAATCAATCTCATAACAGATAACCATATGCAATTGTAAATGACTTAGTGAACTACCAATCTCTCATTTCATGACTCGGTTACCAACCAATCTCTCATGTTAACTTAAGTATTGAATACTATGGGTATACTATGTATACTTGGTTCTCTTACCCTGTTTTGGGTATTGAGTGTTCTGTTTAAGAAATCTATCTGAATATTTGTTACCATATTCATCTGAAATCACATTTCTCAAACTAGGTGACATAGGACAACGCAACCAACAACTTGTGATACTTTGGCCAAAGATTTCCAACATATTGTTCATGTTACTATTCCTAGATGGCATACTCATCTAATTAGAATACATCCTTCACCCCACTCATTTGTTATCTAGAATGGTATTTACTTGACATCATCAGTCACCCACTTGTCCAAGGTTTGACCCTAACCCAGGTTATTGACATAATTTGGTATAGGGAACCACTCACGATGACCTAGGGTATATGGGCATACTCAGTCGACCTAAGTCAATTGAATGTGCCTAGTTACCCTAAGTCATTAAGAGTCACTTCCTATGCTAAATCATATCCTTAACCTGATCTAGAGAGAAACTAAGTTCAAGTCCAGATTTGAGTAGATCTAGATGAACCAATGCTTGAAGGGTGTTACAACATGTCAACTACAACATTATATCCTTGTGAAGACCCAAGTCTTCATGAAGGTACAATTCTGTAGTTGGCATGTGCCAACATCCGATAGAACTACTTCATCACAATTTACACACCTCAAGAGGTCATTTCCACTTAATTATCTTTGGATTAAGATTCAAATCACAACAACCTTGCATAACCCTAATCCCAACAATCCTTAAGTTTTCCATCCTTATTTGAGTTGATTAAATAATATGGAACTTCATAAAACTATGATTTCTTTTATGTTCATTAACTTTTTTCTTAACGTGTAATTAATCGAAAACAGAAACAACATCCATCATAAGATTTATTTAATGTGTCTCAACCATTCAAGGAATGTATAAGAACCAAAATAGGTTCTGTTATGGTAGAATTCATAGATATGAAGTCTAAATGGTTAATGAACTCATATACCATTCATTTATTTTGTATCCTTTTGAGAGGAGGAGAACCTTCCTCTTTATGGTTAAGTGTTAGGATTTATTATACCCTTATCCAATTCACACTTCCTGATATTTTAACTATACGTTCATTAACATCATAATAAACCATACAAGATTAGGTAAAGAACATCAATACATGCAACTTAGTAAGTTGCATTCAAGTAAGGGAAATTGTACTAATTCCCATTTATCCAACTCATTTAATGACAACAAAAATAAGGATCCAATCAGATATGAATGAAAACATCAAAGATAGGATTACAAATTTCCTTCATATTATGCACAAGAGAATTGACATAATCAATTTAAGTAACTTCAGTCTTTTCAATTCATCATGATAAAATACACATTTTACAAGACTATGCATTACTAACATATTTCATGTCAACAACATCAAGATCATTAAAGAATACAACTTTTCTTCTTTCAATACATCTCAATAATGAATCAAAATTCTCTATAAAAGGTCCAAACTTTTAAGAAACCAATACATCATATAATTTATTGCCTTCCTTTATCACTTACGAAGTCCATCTACAAAAATTTCTAGCACGGGTCAGTTCATTGAACTGAGCATGATAAGCACTAAGCATTAAAACGATGTGCTTTCAACTAACTATTTCATAAAACCAACTCTACTTTTATGAAACAGTGAGGTCAAGAAGACAAATAAATCATAAGTAGTAACAACCATAAAAGAAGAACAATTAATCAATCTGAATAACATTTAAGGAAAGATCATGATGTAATCAACAATCTACAACATGATATCAGATAAATAATGTTCCAACCAAAACACTTATCTATATCAAATAAAAGTACCTTCTAATTATTTCCTTCACAATTCATCTGAATTTGAAATACAAAATTAACTTCACTATTTAACCAAAATAGAGTTACTTTCAGAAGTAGGAACCTTCTAACTCAGCTTACAGAGTTTCATAAAAAGACAACTACAGCCAAGTTCATTCCAGCTTCATAAAGGTTTTAGGATGAATCATCTAACAACATAATTAAATAAGAGTTTCACATTTCAGATGTGACATCCTAATTCCAAATCCAAGACATAGCCTAAGTTCTCAAGTTAGGCCATACATTAACATTAGGAAAGTATTCACTCAATGCAAAACATCTCACATTAATCTACTATCACAAATATTAAAATCCTTTAATACAAGTCAAGTGAATAAGCAAGTAGTAATGAAGACTACACAAATTCATTTATGAAAGTAATGTAACTGAACCAATTAAATCTATGACAAGATTTACCCAAAAGAAGGCTAATGAATGTGATAAAATAGTTTAGAATTCCTTTACAATTCAAATCAACCCAAATCCCCATTCATAACCCAAAAAGAGAACACAACACAAAACCTCTTACAATTTCCAAAGGGGCAGTGATTAGACTTTACCTCGAAAATGAAAGAGAAGGAGTCAAATTATATAATTAGAAGAGGATTCCTACACTCTATCACATGTGAATAAGGTCGCAAAGGACAGATGCGAGACCCAATCACAACATCCTCAACTCTTTTATAAAAGAAAACACGTAGAAGAAGAGACTAAACAAAATGTGTGACTGTTGCATTTGAAACATATTTCAAGCAAGGTTCCCCATCATGGACAACCAGTGACAGTAATATAATACCCATATTAAGAAGGAGATGCAATAAAAAAGTTTCTAATCACCATACAGGGTAATTACAGTCTTCATAGTCATTCAAATTTGACAAAGTTTTAGTCATAGAACCTAATCTTATTCATTCTTTCCAGATGAAGATAAAATGATAGAATGATCGAATCATAATTGTAACCATTCGAGAGATGGAAGAAAACATCAATTGGATGTACAGAGAAGAATCCATCTAGAATCAATTTCAAGAAGATTTAAACAAAAGGACAACATGACTTAGCAAAAGGTGCACAAGTCAGATTATGAGATGATTAAAATCCTTTCGTTTCAATTCTAAGGACAGGATTAACCGCACACCTCAAAAAAAATTAACAAGGTAAATTATTCTTTCCAATCTTACTCAGAGATCAAAGAAATGGAAGAGTCTAGAAAGCCCCTTAATCAGAACCGATTTGGTTAGATCACAAAATGTCAACCAGACTTTCAAGTAAACATTCCTTAAAGCTTCATGATACCTCAACAGGAAGGATTTAACAAGTTTACCCTATCGAGTTACCTTGGAGATTAACCCGATCAATAATGGATATCCTGAATCAACAACATCTAACTCAACAGAGAATTAGACAAAATGATCGACCTCTAGAAAGCTCAAACAAAGCTACGATAGTAACCCAAGTATCGACTCAAAAAAATCTGAATCTCAAAATCTCTTCAACCTAACAAGACCTCATCTATTTATCCATTAGTTCATTCCTCAAAAACTTTAAGAAAGACACAATATATATAAAGATCAGAAGAGAAGACTTCACACACATATATTCCAAACAAGATAACATCGAAATCTAAGAGTCCAAGAAACAATTATCACATAGTTTCCATAAAAGAACTTAATTCGAGCAACTTAGTTTTTAACTGAAAAGATAAGAGGAATAATAAAAAATTCACTCTTGTTTCCATACAAGATGAATCCATAAAAATAGAGATTCCAAACACCCATTGTCAACTCAGCTTCCATCGAATACCAGATTCGAAGAAGTGAGAGTTTATACAGTAAGATCAAGAAGAAGTCACTCATTAACTATTTTTCTATACAAATTTGAGTTCACACAACTTTGAATCAAAGTATTCATATTCATACAGTTCACATGAGTAACAAAACTTCAACAAAACAAATATGCAACGGAGAAGGTTATTCTTTTACCTTCTAACAACCAAAACAACAAACCCAGTTCAAAACTTAAAGCCACATTATGTTTTCATAACCCCCTTTTTGAACAGACAAGTAGGATTCACACATGTTCCACATTACTCAAATCACAACTAGATTTAAGGTGTGAATCACCATTAAATAAACAGGAAAAATAACCCATTTCCTACTTTATCAAGCAGAGATTCTTCAAAAGAAATACAGAGACTTTTTAATCAAGATTGTATGGTAACCATAAAAAATAAAAACTCATTTATTTCATGAGATCAGAGTTTTTTTGAAGACGTTTAGAGAAAAGCAGAACAACTTAATGGATAGATCCTATCATGCCTGATAGTGCTTCTGTCGATTCGAAGAAGATTTCCAACCGAGCCTCCACAACTCCTTCTCCAAATGAAATCAACAACCAAAAACTTCCTTCTCAAATGCCTCATATACTTCCATTGGATTGAAAATAGTCCAAGGGAGTTAAAAATAGTAACAAACTAAAAATAGAACTGCTGGTTCAAAGAACTAGATAGCTCCATGTAGAGAAAAAATCGAAATGCATGAAAGACCAAACAACTCCCAACAAATCTGCTCGCATGGTTTCCAAGGCGGTTTTCTTGCCAAAACCGATGACCATAAATGCCATTAATTTCTAATCTCCCACCTATATCTCCATGCCACTACCATCTAAAGTTGGTGAGTCCAATTTCCACCATGGCATGCATTACTTAACTCTAGTGATGATGCCAAGTAGGTTTCTGCCAAATTTCCATGCCTCTGCCAAAACTGGTAGTACCCTCGATTAAATTCAAAAATCAAATCAAATAAATGACTTAGGAACCATCGCCATGTCATCCACTTGCCATACAACCCCCTTAGGTCCCCTTCCATCCTTGCATTAGTTTAGGATAGATATCATTAGCTTAGGATCCGACCTTAGGTTAGTTTAGAAAGTATTTACCTTAGGTTTTTAAACATTGCCTTAGGTAAATTTTCCATCTTAGGATAGGCCATACTTCATACCAATTTAGTATTAGGTAATAGGTTATAAATAAACCTATAGTTACCTTAGGTTATTTCCAAATCCCCCACTTTGTAAAACATACAACTTAGGTTAGGATGCAACAAGATTAGTGTAAACATAGATATAAGGTAGGTCTAGTTTACCTTAGGTTAGAATCCCGTTAGGATAGATCTTAAAGATCTAGGACTTAGGTTTTTACCCTCAATAGTCCTGAAGTAGACCTCCATCCTCTTTACGTCATTTAACATCCTAGAGAAATTAACAAGAAGATCCGAGCACACTACTTACAACAGAATGCAAAGCAAGAACTTCCAATAAGATCAATGAAATTGTATAAATACAAGAGTTCAGTCCTTTATTTCCTTCAACCTCTGAATGTCAGTTTACCATACAGATCAGGTAAGAAGAATTAAAACATACCTTGGATCAATGGAATTGATCAAGGTTTTGTTATTATAAAGAGGTAATTTGCAAACAACATTACTAGTTTACAACCTTTCTTATCTCAAACATAATGGATTCCTTGCAAGCAAAAACATTTCAGAAAAATGAATCCAAGAATAGAAATAAATTATCCATGGCAAGCATGATTTCTAATAGTCAAAAGAATACACCTTCTTAGGACAAATCACATGTCAACGTTTGCAATGCAAAAGAGGAAAAGTTAATAGTTTGCCACAGGTGTTACATGGTTGCTCTTTAGAAGGGATGTATCCTTTGCTATCAACTAAATACCCCATGTTATTCCCTACTACATGTGTTGGTTGAGAAGTCTGGGCACTTTCTAATTCTCTAATCCTCCCTAATAAAGTATAAATAAGATCATTGGGAGAGGATTGAGTCCCTTGTTGGGGTGCATGTGGCTTAGGGTTTGATTGAGCAGGCTCATGATACCATATCATGGATTTTTTAGTGTTATAATTCTTATCTTCCTCACAAGTAAGAATATTAGGATAGGAATTTGAAATTTAAGAGGTTTTAGCCTTCATTCTATCCAAAGACTCATATATCGATGAAGATAATTTGTTATTTGTGAAAATGTATCATATTTTTTTGCAACAATGTGAGGACTTGATAAGACTTTGTGGTAAGAACTTGTTTCATTTGTGATAATGAAATGGTTTACATTGGGTTGACCATATTGCATGTTTTACAGTTGATTAACATCCTCCATCCTTACATAGCTAATGGGATTTGAAGTGTAACTAGGAGAGGTTTGCACATTGCTTTTGTAGTTGTCACCCCACCTCAAAAGAGAAGGGGGCTGTTGTGTTTGAACATTTGTGTAATATCTATTAGAACCAAATGGCCCACCAAAATATCTTCCAGATATATTTTAGAAATTATAAAATACCTACCAAAATAGGGGAATAAATGGAGAGGTGAGGTAATAGCAATGAAATAAAAGTAAACAAGAAGGAATTAATCCTTCACGTCGGGTTCACAAATTTATATTGATGAAAATTGAAATGCAACCTTTAACCGCACTTGACCCCCCGAGGTCCTTACTCGGGAGCAGCCGATGCTTTGAATGTGTGTGGCTAACTATAGGAGGATTAGTGACTAAGATCTGGTAGTGTGATCTCCTGGTAGCCGAGTTGGCAAAGGGGACATTTAGAGGCTACGAATGGGTAGTGTAAATTCCATAATAATGATATATAATGATATATATTTCAATTCATTCCAGATGATTTACATAAGATGCAATTACAAATATATAGGCACATAGTTTCCTATAAATTAGGAAACTATTCTACTAACAAATACTAATCACGTGAGTTGTTTATAACAGCCAAACAACTCAACACACATTTGTTATTAGTTGTTTTATATAACAACTAAATAACAAATTACTAATATAATAATAATTACCAAATGTAATTATTATCTACACAATGTAAATACTAATTCCTAACATTCCCCCCCTTAGTGTTTACATGGTAGAAAAACATCCACACTCTCAACTGCAGTATGCTCACCCCTATGGCATGTCCAACTCTGTGACTCATGACCTTGATCCAAAAGAAAGGCTCTCTCCTTCCATGGTTTTAAACAGGCTTACCACAAACCTTGACATGACAGGAACTTCATCAACTGTCCACCTCGTGTGGTTTTCTAGATCCTCCCACAAACCCTTTCAAGATCCATGAACTGACTTACTCTGGTGCTACTGTTCACCACTATGCTTATACATCAGGGAATTATGTAGGAAACACAACTTGCATATTACAAAACCACATAATAGAAGAAATACTGAAAATATTTCACATTACTTCCTATAAGAATCGTAATGTTCTTAATCGTAGTCTCTGTCATTGATCGCTGCCACTCAATCTCGAACAGCATAGAAAATTGCCACTGCCACTGGAATCTTTCCTTGACTAAGTTGTTTTGGGTGCAAAATTGGAATGGAACATTGGTATGTATTCCCCCCCACTATGTGAAATTCCAAATAAGAAATCAGAAAGGGAAAAATGTATTGTGTTGTATCATACTAACTGGATCTTGATGTCTTGATCTTCTGCACATGATCACCATTGCCAATGAACGTATTCACTGACCGATCATCTTCCAACGAAGTACGGCAGTCAGAGGATCTCTGCAGTCAAAGGATCTCCGTAGTTTTCTGCTCTCTTATACAATTATTTTCAGGTATTAATAATAAATCACACCACTCAAAGCAACAGGAACACTGCAAACTGAAGCACACTGAGAAAATAGAAACCACACCGAAAATCATATATTCACACCATACATATGCCACCACAGCTTCTGCGCGGCCCCGTCGTTGGTGACTGACGAGAGGTCGTTGTTCGACCTCCTTCCTCCGATGCCTCCTTCCTCCATTAACATGCTGCTAGCTCAGCCGGGTTTGGATATGAAGCTCATTTGTTTCCACATTGAAGTTATTCTCCCCCCGCAATGTGAAACATTTTAGTTTTAGGACGTCGGGTACAACCGATAATGCGTCCCACAAAATAGCCAAAAAATATGATATTTTTCAAAGTGGGTATTTTATCCCAAAATTAGAACCACTATAATGAGAATTAAAAAATAAACACTTTTGCAAAAAACGGTGCTCAATTTTGAGTTACCGTGCAAAAGTTATTGAGGTTACAATTTCCCGTAAATTGGTCCAATTAAAATAAAATTGAATTGCCCTCAAAATTCAATTATTAAGCAAAAACTATAGAAATATATATATATATATTTTTAAACTATAGTTTTGCTAAATAATTAAAAAAAATTGACCAATAAGAAAAAACCTGTGTGTTGCATTTCTTTTACCGGATGTGCATTTCCAGCCACAAAAACGTCTGTTTGATAGAAATTTTGTCATATCTGCATGTTGAATCTGACCCTGATGTAAACTACAAAGTTGTGCGTATTTTTCTCATCTTTTCAACCCAAAAAGAATCACCTCAATCCGATGTTTTATGAGGAAGATATGTTCATTTTACTGAACACTACTTGCTGTATTTTTTTGGACGGATTTTTGAATATTCTCTTTGGCCTCTTAAATCTTCTTGGCTCTCATAGGAATAACCTGCTCTGGTACCAAATGTAAGAGCTGGACTATATTTGTAGAATAAAATGCACGGAATAATGATATATCTTTCAATTCATTCCGGATGATTTACATAAGATGCAATTACAAATATATAGGCACATAGTTTCCTATAAATTAGGAAACTATTCTACTAACAAATACTAATCACGTGAGTTGTTTGTAACAACCAAACAACTCAACACACATTTGTTATTAGTTGTTTTATATAACAACTAAATAACAAATTACTAATATAATAATAATTACCAAATGTAATTATTATCTACACAATGTAAATACTAATTCCTAACAGGATCTAAGTGTTGATCTAGTTTGAAGTTTCCAAATTAACTAACAACCTATGCTACTTCGAAAGGGAAACTAATCTCAACAAATCTAAAAACCTAAAACATTACAATCACAAATGAAAACTTTCTTCTATTATAAATAATTAAAATATTTCTACACTAAAACTAAACAAGCAAAACAACCCGGTGTGGTTATTCACTGTCTTGAGTGTATTGAAACTAAACTAATATTAAAAAAATAAATTTACCAAACGATCTATGATATGTAGACAACCTCCTACGAGATATTCTCTCCTTCGATCCACAGGGATGGAAAGAAGAGGATCTATCATTGGGAGCTTATATTAATGATTTAAACCCTCTTGGAAATTAACTAATTACTTGTAAATGAAAGGAAATTGACTTCTAAACTATTTGTTATGATGTAAAAATGATAAATTACAGAAATGAAGGAGATCAAACAAAAAATCCAACCTGGAATTTACAGAACAGAGGAAAATCCAAATGTGCGATGACTTGTCCCCTCATTTTATCCTTTCTTTATTTATGTGTCCATATGAGTCCAAGGAATTAGGAATGCAAAGGTGGAGGCAAGAAAAAGTGCTTGAGCAATGGCATCTTGAAGGCAGTCTAGTTGTAATGCAGGTGGAAGAGAGATAACACAAGTGAATAGATCTTGGCTATGTAATTTCCAGCAAGATTGTGGCAGCAATGCTATGCAAGATACACAAAATTCTTAGGCCCTTTGCTTGAATACAAAAATGAATATATAGGAACTTCTTTGGGATGCACCTTCATGCACAAGAGAAGCCTTGGAGTTCTAAATCATTGGGTGAAGAGGCAATTCAAACTAATTACATATATTTAAAAATAGAAAAGGGAAGGAATATCAAAATATAAAAACTATTTTAGGCAATTTGGCTCACAAACGTGCCCTAGAAGTCAAGTTAAGTGAAATCACATGTTAAAATCACGCATGGAGAATTCTAGAAAAAGTGTGTAGGACCGCCACCCTTCCCGGTGGTGGTTTCGAACCACTGACATAGGAAAGGTGGCGTTCCTAGCACTAAAGACAAAAACATGCACGAGAATGAAGCATGAAGCTAGAAGAAAGCATGAAAAATCTAAGTAAGGATGTCTAGGCTACAAATATACAATGTGAATGAGTTTAGGAACTAGAACACCTTCTGAAGGGACATGAATCATCATTGAGGACTTTTGTAACTATTTTTGACAATATAGCACATGAAATTTTTTGGTGCGTACGGAACCTCCTAGAATTTCCTTTAGTTGTAAGACAATAAAATCAACAAGGTGCTCACAAGAGTCTACTACCACAACAATTTCCTCAAATACTCCTTTAGGCCTTATTGTTGATTTATATTCTAGTTACAATATTGTAGTTATTGGCCTCATTCCTTCCAAATTTAGGTCATCCATGAATTACTTGGTCATGACATTGATTGTTTCCCCTAAGTCAATCAATGTGTTCTTTATTGTATTTCCGTTGATACTAACATTCACCAAAGGACTTCCGTATCTAGATACTTTGGTAGCATAGAGTTTCCAAGCATGATTTCATCCAACTATGCAATGACTTGTACAATGCATGGATATTTTTATTTTCTTTCTGGATTCTTTATACATAGATCCTTGATCAACTTGTTGTAAATAGGAACATACTTGATGGCTTGAATGAGTATAAGTTTTACACAAATGTCCTTCAACTGATTGATAAAATTAGAATTAGAATTTTTTCTAGGGTTAGGATTTTTATCTTGCAATATTTCATGAAATGGGGGTCCATTGACTTGCATTTTAATTTTTTGTTGCTATAGATTAGCTTGCAGCATCTTCTGGCTTTGTTGCGGACCATCTTGCAGGCAGCAGAATTTGTAGTTCATCTCTGTTATCTTCGTGATTGTAGTGACACAAGTGTTATTCTTGATCGGAGATGGATATTATTAACATCAACTGAATAAGAAAAGTATTGGGTTGATTTAGTGTTATCTGCTTGGCTAAGAAACTTTATGAACCCAATTTTGTGATGTTTAAGCCATGTTTAGACTTATACCATTTTGATGTCATATTGCATGATGAACAATGTTAACTTCTTATATTTAATACCTTACTATGATTTTGAAGGAATTATTGAGCATATGTTTTTATTTTTACCTTGTTAATTCATCGTCATAAATGTCTTAAATGTATATATTTATAAAGCATTAACGCACTTTTGGAGGAATATGTGTTGAGTTATCACAAGAAGAAAATGACTTAATTCATGCAACAATGCAAGACTCTAATTGACGTTTTTTGCAACACTCGCCTTTGCACAGACTCGCCTCCATAATAATATGAAAATTGAAATACCACATTAAGACCATTCAGGTCATCAACCCCGATTCTCCAAAGAAGGAAATTCACACATGCATGCGAGATAGTTCAAATTATTGGAATCATAACTCGGCGATTACCATATACGGGACATAAAGTGGTGTCATTAACTCGTGAACATTCAACACAACTTTGATAATGAAGCACTCCAAACTAAAGATTTTTCATCACTAGAATTCTCTTCAATCAATTACTAATTTGAAGAATCTTCTAGTAGTGATTGACTCCTTCAAGGGATCTAATAAGGGATTTCTTCTTCATTTTTCAAGAATGAATCCAGTTCAAACACTTTAAGGATTTCCCATTCCATTAATGTGGTTCCCAAATAGATAGCCATTGCTTACATTAGCATTTTGTTAAGTAGTCTTAGACATTTGGAATAACTAGTTCTCTCTGAAAGAACTAGAACATATCTTGCATAGTATGATGTGTATATGTTAGATCATGGATTACTATGGACCTTGATTCAGTTAGCATGCATGATGATTATTGGAGACATTATGGATGATGATATACTTTGCTTTATATGGACAGGTTATTGATGTTGATTTTAGACATGTGACATTTGATATTATGAGTAGCTCTAGTATAGAGATTCATTGGATGATGATATAGTGGAAAATTGAATTTAAAATGATAATGTTGAATTCTTGATATTGTTGTGATTTGGATTTGATATTTATATGTTGCTTATATCATTTTGGATGTTCTGATATGGCCACGAGGCCGAAGGAGGTATTGTTATTTTGCAGGTTAAAATATCACAACAATGTCGGGGATTGGAGACTAACCATATTGAAATTCTGGATGAACTCAACATGGGGTCACCATGGCAACTGTAATTGTTTGTGTGTTGTGTTATGTTAGGATTTCCCATGGGGGGGATTTCCATTATTGTGACCATGGGATATATGTGTTTTATTTATGTGTTCCTTTTTATTATTGTTGTATGTATTTTTATTTGTAATGTGTTCTTTTTATTATTTAATTTAAATGTGATAGTCATATAGTTAAACTTTATTTAAATTTAATTGGGATGTGGAATGTAAGTAATAAAGTTGTTGTCTTAGTTATTAATTAAATTGGAATTATATCATGTATAACCATATGTTAAATAAATAAATCATTATGTCAAAAGTATGTAATAAATGAAGTCATAGATATTAATTCATGTTGTAAGAATGTGTAAGAGGATGTAAGAAATGTGTAAGTAGATGTGAAGGTGTGTAAGGTAGATTTTGTAGTGTAGAACACTCCATCCTTTTTGGAATTCGAATTTGACCTTGGAGGCCAAATTTGGAGGCTTGTGGGACAAGTTAAACTTGTCCCACACCTCTTAAAATCATCCACCAACCATGCCTATGGTTTGGGAGTAAATTTAATCTTTTTAATTAAAATTTGAAATGACTATGTGTAAGTTTTTAATTGCACTTCCCTTACAATTTTTAATTTGGTCCTTGTTAAAGTATGGGTTAATTTTGAGTGTGTAAGTTGCTTGTCATCTCCATTTATTGTGAAGTTGACCTTTCTCCTTTTGGGGTTGAGTAAGAATGATGTGGCATCCCACTTGGAATCCACATCATCCTCTCCCTCCCTCTCCTTTAAAATTTGAATTTCTTCTCTTGTTTGGGTTGTTGAAACTTTGTTCTCTCTTCTTTGGGTCAATTTTTTTTTGGATTGTTGTTGGAGCTTTCTTTGAAGAAGGATTTGGAAACTCTCTTGCATGCATATACCTTGCTGTTTTGGGACTGCATTTTGAACATTGAAGAACTATTGTTTGGGAAAACAATCTCCACTATGGAGAGGTAGGATTTTGCCCTTTTTATATGTTGTTTTTTTTCCTTTTCTTGCATGAATGAAATGGTGATTGTGATTATGAGTTCATGGCTGGTTGGGTAGATTGCTTAGGGAAAGGTGTAGGAGAAGACTATGGGGATTTCATATGGGGGGCATAAGGGATTGCCAATGGCACTTATTCTTGTGTGGAGAGGAGTGTTGGTTTGGGATCCACCTAGGAAAAGAAATTGCTTGCATTTCTTACTATTGGGGGGCATAAGGGAGAAAAATTTTGGGGGGGGCATAAGGAGGGGTTGGGAGATATAAGGTTTATGGGTTTTGGTATGTTTATGGTGGTATGCTTTTGGTGGATGCCCAATTCCAACTTGGGAGGTATAAGGAGCTCCCCATAGCTCTTGCTCTTGTTTGGCTTGCTTGAAGAAGCCTTTGTGTTGTTTGAAATGTTTAAAATGCAGTTGGGAACTGTTGTCTTGTTTTGAATTGTGCATTTTTTGTTCTTTGCATGTGAAAGAAATGTGCTTGTATGTGAAAGAAGCCTATGTTGCCATGTGTTGTTATTCATGCTCCATTTCAATATGGTTGGGGCTCGGGGCCAATGGGGAAAGATGGCTTCTCCTTTCCCATTGGATGTCTTGGTTGGGTGGAGAGTGTTGCCTTTCCCCCTTCCTTGTTGTGATCGAGATAAAAGATGAAGAATTCAGCATGTTGTTGTTTTGGAGCTTGGAGAAAACACAGTTTGACTGTCCCATCCTTTGAGAAATCTCCTTGTAACCTTCCCACTTTGAAGTGGATGAATTGTATTAATATTTTAATTCAAAAGGCATCTTGTATTGCAAGGAAAAGATAGAGATTCATTTGTGCAATGTAAAGAATTAGCATTTCATACTCTGTTTTGAAAATACGTGACAAAATGAAATCTGCTCGTATTTTGTATATTGAAATTTATGGAAAGGATGAAGTAGTAAAAGTTGCAATGTTGTTGATTGAAATCAATAAAAGAATTTATATCCCTCTTTCTCCAAATTGTATTGTTGTCTTGAATTGGAATGATTGTTTAAAATGAAATCTCTGTTGAAAAAAAAAAGACAACTTTTTGTTCCTTGTATTTAATTAGAATTTGAAATATCAAATGTTGCCTTATTGTTTTGAATGAGAAGATGGATAAATTAATTGTTTAGACAAAAATTGATAAGCTTCCCATGTTTTGAAAGTGGCAAATAAATTATTACAATTGTTAATGAAATAACTCTGTTCTTTTTATAAATCTGACATTTAATAACCAAATAAATGTACAGTTCAGATCTACAACTTAAATTAAGTAATGAAATAATGCAATTCAGATGTAATAAGCTCTAATGAATTCAATTTGACTTCAACATCAAAGAAAGACATTTTAGAACTTCACAAAAATCAATTTTAGAATTGTTGGACCGTTTTCTGTCAAAAGATGTAAAATATATCAAATGCAACTCAATCCACAAATTGAACCTTAAAATACTCTAAAACTTACCCAATATCATTCCTCCATGTTCAATTTACATGTTGAGAAGAAGGAAAATCAAAATTGAATAAATATTACAAGTTGGAAAAATTGCAGTTTTAAATGTGAAACCCTATAGATCAATTTCTTAAATTGACCCCAAAACTTCATCAAAATCCTAAATTAATGATTTTTTTGCAAAGAGGACTCTAGAGATTTCTAGAAAAGTCCTTGTTTTCCCAAAATGGAGTTCCCTATCAAAATTTATGGCCATTTGAAGTTTTACTTCAAAATGGCCAACCAAAAATAAATCTAACTATATTAAAATCAAAATTTGAACTTTGGAAAAATTTCCCCAAAAATTCCACCACCCCAAAACCTTCAACCAATCATAAGTTTCCATGTGGCACTTTGGAGGGTGGACTCACCTTGAAAACTTAACTTTTGAAAAATTTCTCTTGGGAAAATTTTCCCAATTTTCTCCACAACTCCGCGGCCCCATGAGCCAATCACGTGCTTTGACACGTGGCTTGGCGAGGCACGTGAAAAGAAATTTGAAACCTTAAATTTTTTCCTTTTGGGAAAAATTTACTTTTCCTCCATGGCCCACACCCCCCACAACCAATGGGTGTTGACACGTGTCCAGGCGGATGCACGGGTCCACGCGAGCCATTTGGCCTTTTAAAACCTTTTTGGCACAAAATTTTAATTCCCTCCGTTGCTCTCCCCGACCCGCATCCAATCACCGGATGCCACATGGCATTTTTGGTGATGGTAGGAGGAGGAAAGGAAAAATTTCCTTTAGAAAACCTTAGGTTTGGACCTAGGAAAAAATTCCCAATTTTTCCCCATGACCAATAGCCTCTCGACACGTGGCATGGGGATTTCCTTGGCGGAGGCACGCGTCCAATTTTTCCTTTGGGATTTTGGCCTAAATTCTCAAAATCCTTAAATGTTCCCCATCTCCATGTCTCCCCACACCAATTGGATGGTGGCACCACGTGTCCCCTTCATCGACCCCACGTGGGCATGCGGAGGTGTTTTGCGCATTGCGCCTAAGGAAGGAAAATTTCTCCCGAAAACTCCGCCGCCCCATAACTTGAGTTTTACAAGGAGTTAGAAGGACTTATTTATATGGTTGGAAAGGTGAGAGAATTTCCTATCCAATGGGAATAATTTAGGAAAGTTTTGATGAATCTAGGTGTGTGAAAAATCAGGTTGAATCTTGTAAGCTTGTTAGGGCAGACAGGAGTGAGAATTTACTCTCCTAACCTAAGTGATGAATTTTATCCCTAGTTTTGACCTTGTGCTTGTTGTGAGATGTTGTAAAAATCATTCTGCAGGTCAATCTTGTTTGATAACCTAAACTTGGTTTGTGGTAACTATGACCTTGTAACCTTCGTAGCAAACACCTTTAACAAAAAAAAAAAATTATTCCATAATTTTTCCTAGCTAAACCTAGTTTGTTTCTTGGTCTCAAGTGGTAGTTTGAAGTGGGCACTACACTTGGTATCAGAGTAGTGGTTCAAAGGCTTGGACCATTGGGCACACTAGAAAATTGAGACTTGAAACCTAAAAACTAGTAAACCTGTTAATCTAGAAAATAGAACTGATTGAAAATTAAACATGATGGTAAACTTAGAAACTGAAGAAGAGAGATTAAAGTAATGAACTAACTCTCACTTTGGTCTGTGTAGGAGGCTCAGATGGAGTGAGAGGAACCTTCGTAGAGACCTAAATTCACCACCACCACCACCCACCACCACCACCACCACCGATCAGGGTGTAGCATCCATTCTACCTCAGATTCTACTGGACCCTTCAGGATGTTAATGCCACTCTACGCGAGGATCAGTAGGAGGGCATTCAGGTAGACATGACAGAGTTACTTCTATTGAGGGACATGCACCTCCTCCACTCAGTGAGGAGCATAGAGGAGAGAACTCCCATGCGGAGTCAGTCAGAGGATTCACCACCTAGGAGGCAGGGTGACAGAGTTTTGGAGCATAGAGAGAGGTCTCGAGCCCTAGGCTTAGGGATGAGCTTGCAGAGAGGCCTAGAGGCCATCAGACCATAGCAGCAGATCACATCAGGGAGATCCTGAAGCTTAGGCCCTCACATTACTCAGGTGATATAGGTGGATTTCAGGCAGAGGCCTGGCTAGTGAGCTTGAGCGGTTAGCTTTCAAGCTTTGTCCTTGTTCTAGCAACACGAAAGCTCATGTTGCAATCCATCTACTGAGGGATGGAGTAGGAGTATGGTGGAGGACAGAGGAGTAGAAGCTCCATGTTGATTTAGAGATAGTGACTTGGGAGCTATTTGAGGAGAGATTTAGGAGTAGGTACCTATCATGGAGGTTCATCCAATAGAGGATTGATGAGTTCCATGACCTCCGATAGGCTACCCTTTCAGTAGTAGAGTATGAGAGTAGATTTCTAGATCTACTTCAGTATGTAGAGTATATGCAGGATGAGTAGGTGTAGATTCACAGGTTCATCCGGGCCTAAATTTGGACATTGGAGGGGCAGTTTGGATTCACTGCCCACAGACATTAGCAGAGGCCGTCGAGAAGGCCTATATTATAGAGGAGACTCGGGGTAAAACCTAGCAGGCTAGAGACCGAGTCAGGAGCCACATTCAGCAGATGCAGGATGGTAGATCGAGAGGTTCAACACCTCTCCCTCATGGTGGGCAACATTCAACATAGTCATCCTTTAGGCCATAATAGCAACAACAAAGCAGCAATCTCACCCACCATATAGACCTCCTCAGAGAGCTGATGCACAGAGAGGTCGGAGCATGGGGCCTCCTCCTAGGGGTCCCATCAGGACACAGGGTGGACCTAGAGCTCAATCAGCTGAGCTCACCAAAGAGAGGCCATAAGAGAGACTACAGCAAGGATCATCAAGATCCACACCACAGGCTTCTAGGGCACCTATTGGAGGTGTTGCTCCTTGGAGAGGATCAGGTGGTTGTTTTGGATGTGGAGTAGCTGGACATTTCTGGAGAGATTTCCCTCAAAACCCTAACAAGGGTAAGGCACCGGTTTAAGCTATAGTTGGTGACATGGGATGTAGCCATAGGATCTATGCAAAGTTGAGAACCACCAGGCAGAGCACCAGAGCACAGTCATTGAGACCACAGTAGCATTGGTGGTATTCCTATCTCTATATTGTTTGATTATGGTTCTTCTGATTCTTTCATTGCACCATCTTTAGTAGAGCGATGCAGGCTGGTGGCAGTTAGGTAGGGTCATAGTTGGGATGTCGAGATGGCTTCTGGAGCCAAGATCTCTATGGACTCCTTAGTTAAGGAGTGTGTTGTGGATTTGGGACCTTTCACCACCACCTCAGATCTCCGTATTCTTCCTTTGGGCTCATATGGAGTTATATTAGGCATGGATTGGTTATCTACACATAGGGCCAGGATGGATTGTTATCACAAGACTATAACTTGTGTAGATGATCTTGGAGTTGAGTTGGTGATTACAGGGGTCAGGAGACCCATTTCTATTCATACCATTTCCACTATGCAGCTTAAGCGGTGTGTGCGATGGGGTTGTCAGATGTACGTTATTATTATAGTTAGTGACAGGTCAGAGGATGGGTCTAGTGGACCATCGCTAGATGATCATCCCATCTTGAGAGAGTTTTTGATGTTTTTCCAGGGGAGCTACCAGGATGCCACCTCCACGTGAGATTGATTTCCATATAGACCTAGTTCCAGGAGTAGAGCCTATCTCATGGGCACCTTATCGGATGACCACCTCGGAGCTCTGTGAGCTCAAGTTGCAGCTTGAAGGCCTTCTAGAGAAGGGCCTTATCCATCCTAGTGTATCCCCTTGGGGTGCACTAGTGATTTTTGAAAGAAGAAGGATGGATCATTGCGGTTGTGTATTGATTACCGCTAGTTGAACAAAGTGACGATCAAGAATCGTTACCCTCTTCCTCGCATTGATGACTTGTTTGATCAAATGAAGGGAGCCACAGTGTTCTCTAAGATTGATCTCAAGTCGGCTACCATCAGTTGAGGATTTCGGAGGTGGACATTCATAAGACCACCTTCCGCATGAGATATGGGCACTATGAGTTCACAGTGGTGCCTTTTGGTTTGATGAATGCCCCTGTACAGTGTTCATGAGTTTGATGAATGGGGTATTCAAAACCTTTTAGATCACTTCATGCTCATCTTCCTTGATGACATTTTGATATACTCACGTACACATGAGGAGCATGAGGGGCACCTTCGATAGGTTCTCCAGTGTCTTCGTGAGCAGCAACTTTACGGGAACTTGGAGAAGTGTGCTTTCTTCCAGACAGAGGTGCAATATTTGGGACATGTTATTTCTAGGGAAGGTATCACAGTCGATCCTTCCAAGATTAGAGCCATTATGGATTGGCCAACACCCACTATAGTGACCGAGGTGCGTAACTTCATGGGTTTAGTAGGATACTACTAGAGATTTGTTCAGGACTTCTCTCGGATTGCACACCCTATCACTTCCCTTCAGAGGAAAGGGAAGAAGTTTGTTTGGATGGAAAAATGTGAGTAGGCCTTCAGACACTAAAGGAGTGCCTCACTACAACACCCATTCTTGCAGTGCCGGATCCACAGGTGAGTTCTTTGTTTGCATAGATGCTTCTTTAGCAGGGCTTGGAGGTGTGTTGATGCAGGATGGTAGGGTTGTAGCTTTTGAGTCTCAAAAACTCAAGGATCATGAGCTTAATTATCCTACCCATGACCTTGAGCTTGCGGAAGTTGTGCATGCTTTGGTTAGATGGAGACATTTCCTTCTTGGATGAGATTCACACTCAGGACAGATCATTTGAGTCTTCGCCACCTCTTCACGCAACCCAATCTAAATGCTCATCAGAGGCATTGGATGGAGTTGCTTTGTGAGTATGACATGGAGATAGAGCATGTGAAGGGAAGGAGAATGTGGTAGCAGATGCTCTCAGTAGATGGAGACATGTGGCTATGGCCACTACAGTGAGTACAATTTGCGAGTAGGATTCTTGAAAGCAGCTTCCTCTTGATAGCTTCTACATGACAGTATGAGCAGAGATAGAGTCACAGAGACCCCTTGAGGGGAAGTTTGATGGTTTCACCTTAGAGGTAGATGGTCTTCTCAGAGCACAGAGGTAGGATATATGTTCCCAGAGATGGAGGCTTGAGGTAGACATCTTGGTAGAGGCACATCATGTACCCTATTCAGCCCATCCCGGGTGAAGAAGATGCACGCCACCTTGTGACAGTTGTATCACTGGAGAGGACTTCATCAAGATGTAGCTCAGTTTGTGTCATGGTGTTTAGAGTGCCAAAGGGTTAAGGCAAGCATCAACATCCAGCAGTCTTCTTTATCCTCATGCCATACCGGAATGGAAGTGGGACACCATTTCCATGGATTTCATTGTTGGACTACCTATGTCGAGATATCACCACGATGCCATTATGGTCATGGTTGATAAATTGACAAAAGTGGCTCACTTTTCTCCGTGAAGACCACTTATACAACTAGAGCAGTGGCATGAGTATATTTGGATGAGATCGTCAGGTTACACAGGATTCCGGAAGATCATTTGTGACCGCGATCCTTTGTACACTTCACATTTCTGGACTACCATGCAGTATGTCCTCGGGATGAGGATTAATTTCAGCACAACATATCATCCTGAGATAGATGGACAGACCGAGTGAGTAAATCAGATTTTAGAGGATATGCTCAGGATGTACGTGATGGATCAGCAGTCTAAGTGGGAGGAGTACCTATACTTAGTGGAGTTTTCCTACAATAATAGTTTTCAGAGTTCTATAGGCATGGCTCCTTTTCAGGCATTATATGGTAGAGAGTGCAGGACACCCCTTAGCTAGGACAAGTTGGAGGATAGAGTATCTCTTGGACCAGCTCTTTTGCAGGACATGGAGCAAAGTAGGTAGTGTTGATCAGGCAGAGATTACAGGAGGCACAAGACAGGCAAAAGAAGTATGCGGATCAACATAGGATTGATCATAGCTTTGATGTGGGCATGAAGGTGTTCCTTCATGTTAGGCCACACAAGAGCCCTATCCACTATGGAAAAGGTTCTAAGTTAGCTCCTCGATTCATTGGTCCTTTTGAGATCTTGGAGCATATCGGCCCTTTGGCCTACCATCTAGCATTGCCACCCAACTTGTCTCGCGTACATGATGTGTTTCATGTTTCTGTCCTTAGGAGGTACATTGCAGATCCTTCTCATGTGTTGGACTGGACATCATTGCAGGTGCAGGATCGGGGTAGGTGACAGTGGAGCCCATCCGTATCATAGATCGCAGGACCCTGGGCCTTTGAGGAGAGAGATTGATCAGGTACAGGTGCAGTGGGACATATATGATGAGACTGCAGCCACTTGGGAGGATGCTACTATGTTATGAGTGCAGTTTCCACATTTGTTCCAGTGACTTCCAGGAGGAAGTCGAGTCTAAGGGGAGGGGATGTAGTGCCCACTTTCCTTTGACACTTGTTTAGATACTGATCTTGCTACTGTTGATCTCATTTTGGACATTATTATGTTTTGACTTAGTATGATGTGTATATGTTAGATCATGGATTATTATGGACCTTGATTCAGTTAGCATGCATGATGATTATTGGAGACATTATTATATATGGATGATGATATACTGCTTGATATGGACAGGTTATTGATGTTGATTTTAGACATGTGACATTTGATATTATGAGTAGCTCTAGTATAGAGATTCATTGGATGATGATATAGTGGAAAAATTGAATTTAAAATGAAAATGTTGAATTCTTGATATTGTTGTGATTTGGATTTGATATTTATATGTTGCTTATATCATTTTGGATGTTCTGATATGGCCACGAGGCCAAAGGAGGTATTGTTATTTTGCAGGTTAAAATATCACAACAATGTCGGGGATGAGACTAACCATATTGAAATTCTTGGATGAACTCAATGGGGTCACCATGGCAACTATAATTGTTTGTGTGTTGTGTTATGTTAGGATTTCCCATGGGGGGATTTCCATTATTGTGACCATGGGATATATGTGTTTTATTTATGTGTTCCTTTTTATTATTGTTGTATGTATTTTTATTTGTAATGTGTTCATTTTTAATTTAAATGTGATAGTCATATAGTTAAACTTTATTTAAATTTAATTGGGATGTGGAATGTAAATAATAAAGTTGTTGTCTTAGTTATTAATTAAATTGGAATTATGTTAAGTATAACCATATGTTAAATAAATAAATTATTATGTCAAAAGTAAGTAATAAATGAAGTCATAGATATTAATTCATGTTGTAAGAATGTGTAAGAGGATGTAAGAGATGTGTAAGTGATGTGAAGGTTGTGTAAGTCAGATTTTGGAGTGTAGAACACTCCATCCTCTTTGGAATTCGAATTTGACCTTGAGGCCAAATTTGGAGGCTTGTGGGACAAGTTAAACTTGTCCCACACCTCTTAAAATCATCCACCAACCATACCTATGGTTTGGGAGTAAATTTTAGCCTTTTTAATTAAAATTTGAAATGATTATGTGTAAGTTTTTATTGCACTTTCCTTACAATTTTTAATTTGGTCCTTTTTAAGTATGGGTTAATTTTGAGTGTGTAAGTTGCTTGTCATCTCCATTTATTGTGATTTATTGTGAAGTTGACCTTCTCCTTTTGGGGATTGAGTAAGAATGATGTGGCATCCCACTTGGAATCCACATCATCCTCTCCCTCCCTCTCCTTTAAAATTTGAATTTCTTCTCTTGTTGGGGTTGTTGAAACTTTGTTCTCTCATGCTTGGGTCGAATTTTTTTATTGTTGTTGGAGCTTGCTTTGAAGAAGGATTTGGAAACTCTCTTGCATGCATATACCTTGCTTGTTTTGGGACTGCATTTTGAACATTGAAGAACTGTTGTTTGGGAAAACAATCTCCACTATGGAGAGGTAGGATTCTGTCCTTTTTATATGCTTTTTTTTCCTTTTCTTGCATGAATGAAATGGTGATTGTGTTGTGAGTTCATGGCTGGTTGGGTAGATTGCTTAGGGCAAGGTGTAGGAGAAGACTATGGGGATTTCATATGGGGGGCATAAGGGATTGCCAATGGCACTTATTCTTGTTGGAGGGAGTGTTGGTTTGGGATCCACCTAGGAAAAGAAATTGCTTGCATTTCTTACTCTTGGGGGGCATAAGGGAGAAATTTTGGGGGGGGCATAAGGAGGGGTTAGGAGATATAAGGTTTATGGGTTTGGTATGTGTTATGGTGGTATGCTTTGGTGGATGCCCAATTCCAACTTGGGAGGTATAAGGAGCTCCCCATAGCTCTTGCTCTTGTTTGGCTTGCTTGAAGAAGCCTTTGTGTTGTTTGAAATGTTTAAATGCAGTTGGGAACTATGTCTTGTTTTTGAATTGTGCATTTTGTTGTTCTTTGCATGTGAAAGAAATGTTCTTGTATGTGAAAGAAGCCTATGTTTCCATGTGTTGTTATTCATGCTCCATTTCAATATGGTTGGGGCTCAGGGGCCAATGGGGAAAGATGGATTCTCCTTTCCCATTGGATGTCTTGGTTGGGTGGAGAGCATTTTCCTTTCCCCCTTCCTTGTTGTGATCAGATAAAAGATGAAGAATTCAGCAGGTTGCTGTTTTGGAGCTTGGAGAAAACACAGTTTGACTGTCCCATCCTTTGAGAAATCTCCTTGTAACCTTCCCACTTTGAAGTGGATGAATTGTATTGTTATTGTAATTCAAAGGCATCTTGTATTGCAAGGAAAAGATAGAGATTCATTTGTGTAATGTAAATAATTAGCATTTCATACTCTGTTTTGAAAATACGTGACATAATGAAATCTACTCGTATTTTGTATATTGAAATTTATGGAAAGGATGAAGTAGTAAAAGTTGTAATGTTGTTGATTGAAATCAATAAAATAATTTATATCCCTCTTTCTCCAAATTGTATTGTTGTCTTGAATTGGAATGATTGTTTAAAATGAAATCTCTGTTGAAAAAGAAAAATGCGTGTGGAAGAAAAAGACAACTTTTGTTCCTTGTATTTAATTAGAATTTGAAATATCAAATGTTGCCTTATTGTTTTGAATGAGAAGATGGATAAATTAATTGTTTAGACAAAAATTGATAAGCTTCCCATGTTTTGAAAGTGGAAAATAAATTATTACAGTTGTTAATGAAATAACTCTGTTCTTTTTATAAATATGACATTTAAATAACCAAATAAATGTACAGTTCAGATCTGCAACTTAAATTAAGTAATGAAATAATGCAATTCAGATGTAATAAGCTCTAATGAATTCAATTTGACTTCAACATCAAAGAAAGACATTTTAGAACTCACAAAAATCAATTTTAGGAATTGTTGGACCGATTTCTATCAAAAGATGTAAAATATATCAAATGCAACTCAATCCACAAATTGAACCTTAATAATACTCTAAAACTTACCCAATATCATTCCTCCATGTTCAATTTACATGTTGAGAAGAAGGAAAATCAAAATTGAATAAATATTACAAGTTGGAAAAATTGCCAGTTTTAAATGTGAAACCCTACGATCATCAATTTCTTAAAATTGACCCCAAAAAATTCATCAAAATCCTAAATTAATGATTTCTATGCAAAGAGGACTCTGATTTTCTAAAGTCCTTGTTTTCCCAAAATGGAGTTCCCTATCAAAATTTATGGCCATTTGAAGTTTTTACTTCAAAATGGCCAACCAAAAATAAATCTAACTATATTAAAATCAAAATTTGAACTTTGGAAAAATTTCCCAAAAAGTTCCACCACCCCGCAAACCTTCAACCAATCAAAGTTTCCACGTGGCACTTCGGAGGGTGGACTCACCTTGAAAACTTAACTTTTGAAAAAAATTCTCTTGGGAAAATTTTTCCCAATTTTCTCCGCAACTCCGCGGCCCCGCAGCCAATCACGTGCTGACACGTGGCTTGGCGGGCGCATGCAAATAAAATTTGAAACCTTAAATTTTTTCCTTTTGGGAAAAATTTTACTTTTCCCTCTCTCATGGCCACACCCCCACAACCAATGGGGTGTTGACACGTGTCCGGAGAGACGAACGGCAGGTCCATGCGTGAGCCAGCCTTTTTAAAAACTTTTGGTACAAAATTTTTATTCCCTCCGCCGCTCCGCCGACCCACGTCCAATCACCGGATGCCATGGAATTTTTTTGGTGATGGTGGAGGAGGAAAGGAAAATTTCCTTTAGAAAACCTTAGGTTTGGACCTAGGGAAAAATTCCTAATTTTTCCCCGCAACCAATAGCCTCTCGACACGTGGCATGGGGATTTCCTTGGTGGAGGCGCGCGTCCAATTTTTCCTTTGGGATTTTGGCCTAAATTCTCAAAATCCTTAAATGTTCCACCACTCCACTCTTCCCTGTGCCAATCGGATGGTGCCACGTGTCCCCTTCATCAACCCCATGCGGGGGCGGAGGTGTTTTGTGCATTGCGCCTAAGGAAGGGAAAATTTCTCCCGAAACTCCGCCGCCCCATAACTTGAGTTTTACAAGGAGTTAGAAGGACTTATTTATATGGTTGGAAAGGTGAGAAAATTTCCTATCCAATGGGAATAATTTAGGAAATTTTTGATGACTCTAGATGTGTGAAAAATCAAGTTGAATCCTGTAAGCCTCCTGTTAGGGTAGGGAGGAGTGAGAATTTACTCTCCTAACCTAAGTGATGAATTTTATCCCTAGTTTTGACCTTGTGCTTGTTGTGAGATGTTGTAAAAATCATTCTGCAGGTCAATCTTGTTTGATAACCTAAACTTGGTTTGTGGTAACTATGATCTTGTAACCTTCTTTGCAAACACCTTTAACAAAAAAAAATTATTCCATAATTTTTTTCCTAGCTAAACCTAGTTTGTTTCTTGGTCTCATTTTGAAAATATGGCATGGGATCTTGTAACATACCTCCTTTTCTTGGTGTCCATGGCTTCCTTTGGGAAACATAGAAAACTTTCCCATCCTCTGCTTTCTATCATTTTGAACTCAAGGCGATCCTTTCCTTCTGTAATGTTGGCCAGTCCCTTGCATGTGCAATCAACTTTATTTCTTCTACAAGAATGGTATAACTCTGAAATTTTTACCTTTTCATTCTCTCTCTTCTTATTTTCATGTAGAAAATCAAGCTAGGTGGCCATGTCATTAATAATTTCTTGTTTCATGTTCTTAAACATGTTTTTAAAAAATTATTTAGATATTTCCCAATTCCTTTGGCAATTTCTCCACCCTTTGTTCTATCACTTCTTATTCTTTTCATGGTTTCTCTATAATAGCTACTTCGAGCTTGAAAAATCTCCTCAAAAGTGGCTTTGGAGATGTCTCCATCTCTTATTAAGTCCAAATCATCTATATCTTCCTCACCGAGTCCTTTTAAGAAAAGTAACTTGAGAGACTTAAGAGGTAACCTTATGTGTCTTGAATTTTGAACACAAAATAGGAATCTCTCTAGGTAATCTTCTAGTGGTTCATCTTCCTTCTGTTCCATCTTGAAGATTTCATCTCCTCCTTTACTACTTGTCCTATAGTAGTCTTGGTACTTGGTCAGAAACTTGTCTTTCATCTGCTGTCAGGTAGTAACAACATCTCTTCTTAGGCCCATAAACCATCTCAAGGCTACATCCTTGAGTGTAGTAGGGAATAGATTTAGCTTGTGTGCATTAGTTGTGTAGTCATAACTCTTGCATAAGACATCAAACTCAAACAAGAAAGTGTCTGGGTCTTTAGTTATAGATCCATGAAAATTAGGAAGAGCTGATGGAGAGATGTTATTTATTTGAGTAGGCTGATTATTATTAGAGATAGGAAACTTAAATTTTTTGGATCTCTTTCTTCCATATTTTGATTCACCTCCTCTACCATGTTTGGCTGTTTAGGAACTTCCTCAAAAGTCTCACTCAAAAGGGAGTGTTCTATCAATAAACCCTATACGAAGAGGATGTTTCTTCTTCAGAATCAGAAGTAATTTATGTTATTTGAGGATTGGGTAGGAATCTACCATGGGAATCTCTATGATGGTGCATACATCAACTAAATCAACTCAATCAACATTTATTAGTGGGGGGTTTTGAAGGTAAAATTTCTACAACTTAGTTTATTCTAAGAAGTTCATAAATGCAAAACCTCAAAACTCCTATATCTTGGCTATATCCTTGGAAACTATGCCAAAAATGGTGACGCAAATCAACTTACAGTAATTAATATATTGTACATTGAGTTACATTCATTTAATTATCAAACTAGGGAGCGTAGACTTGAAATATTGTCAGTGTTGTATGCATAATTATAGTTGATCTAGGAGGTTGGAAAGGAAATAACTGTCACATAAGAATGTTAAAAGTAAAATAAAACTCAAACTTGAAAATGAACTAGTGCTAAATGTTATTGTTTAATCAAGTTGTAGATTCAGAAAGAAAATTTTTCCTAAGGAAATATGCATGAAATGAAACAATGGAGGGGATTTATTAGTCCTTAAATGGGCCTTGAGTTGGGAGTTAATCCCTTCCTAACTCTGTAACTAAAAACTAAATGACAGAACTTGGATATTTATTGATTTATATGAAACATTACATCTAGGAATCAATAGATCATAGTAATCTCTTTTCTCTAATTCCAAATCTTAATTTTTATGCTCCTCTGCTCAATGAATAACTTGTTACTAGGCACCAACCCTTTCCTTTATACCTTATCATTTACAATATGTTTGAATAATAATAAAACAAGGAGTATTCAACATAATAAGTGATATATCTTTAATAAAAGAAACTGAGAGATTCGACACGTGTTTGAAATACACTTGACAAGTGTTCAACTAACAACAAATTCTTCAAAAACACCCAATAAGTGTTAATCTAACAATAAGTTCTTCACTAGTTCTTTATCAATGACCAAAAAAATATTGATTTGTTTCCCATTATTCCACATTAATGTTACAACTACTTCTCCTATAGTGCGTAAGGAATTGAGTGTCATCACTTCATGTTTCAAAAGATCTTCAAAATGTGGGTTCTTTTTTTGTGAATGGATTCCTTATGCTTCTAACAAGTTTCTGTAGACAAGTTCTTTGGCTGCAGATGAGTTGTTGTGGAGAGGTTCCTTTGTTGCATACATGGAAAATTTCTTACAACCAAGAGTGGCATCAACACATATAATCATCCAAACTATTTATTGGAATAACAAGAATAAATGCACACATAATATCACAAAATAAAGACAATTAGATATAACTATATAAATTAGTCATCATGCCAAAATTTTATGGTTGTAATAGTGATGTTTAGAAATGTACTAAGGAAATACATAGTCATGTCTATAATAGCCTTATCAAAATACAAATGATGGTTTGTTATGAAAGCAATTAGTAAAACTCATCAACACGGTTGATTTCAACCATCCTCCTTTCGCAATCTCAATCCCAAGGCCAAAAAAATTATCAAAATTCTAGTCAAGGGGCAATAAAATAAAATTATAATAACCAATTCTAAAATAACAATTAAGGTTATAATCAATAACAAAATCTGAATAAGAGGCTGAGGGATTAAAATCCCAATTTATATTATAGTTTTCACCATGTCATTGGTCATGATTCATGCTCTTATAGAGACTATCATGATGTCATTCAAAGACTCTTAGAAGATCAACAATGACTCTTCATAGATATTTTTCTAGTAAACCATGAAGGATCTTCACAACCTAGCTATATAGAATCAGTTTCACCTCAAAATACAAACTTAGGAATCTATCGAGATCTGTTTCCCAAATACTATGAAGATGATAAATTAATTCCTTAAAACATAAACAAGGGTACTCCTATTATAACCAATGACCATGAAGCCTCATCTTTTGAAAATTATTGGGTCGCCCCTAACCTAGATCAAAGAAATAAGATAAAGATTTTGGGACTAGTTGAATTTGAAACTCGATCAATAAATCAACGTGACAACTCGCACAAGAGAGTACACTTCATAGACTATCCCTAATCACTCCCTTTTTTAGGATGACACTCCTATAGTCCCAAAACCTATAGGATCATATGATTTGATTACAAACTTAAATAAGACATTTTCTCACATTTCATTTTTAGATTTGTTGAAGAATTCTCTAGTACACCATTCTTCTCTCGCTAGTTGCATTAGGGTTTGATCATCTAATCCATGTCACATCTACTCCATAGGATTTGATTTATAACATTGACTTAGATTTGCATCCCCCGAGACAAAATTATAGGGATACCAGGTTTGTGTTTTATATAAGTAAGATGTCATCTCGATGCCGAAGTATCCCGGAGAGGAGATCCCGCATTATACTTTTTAGTGTGGGTCTATTATAATTACATTAAGAGAGCCATTGTTGATGACATGAATGTTGTGAATTTAGTTCCCTTTTATTTCTTGTATAATTTTGGATATGGGGATACCAATTGCTCCTCTACTAGAAACACATTGCGAGGATATGAAAATATTAAAGCTATCTCAATTGGAATTATAGTCCTTCCAATTTCCCTCAAACCTAAAACCATTTTAACCAAATTATACATCATAGATAAGGAAACGAACTACAACATGATCTTTGGAAGACCATGGATCCATAATATGAAGGTCATTCCTTCCACTTTGTTCCAAGAGGTTAGATTCCTCAATTTGGGAAAGGCCTTCATTGCTCAAGGGGGTCTTAAGCCTTTCGATATATATTTGGAAAACCTCAAGAAGAAACTTGGAGTTCATTCTGAATTTGAACTCCATGTGAATCAATTAACAAACTACCTCCTCCAAAGGAATTGGTTGCGACCATCAAGTGGGTTCCAAAAGTTGAGGTTGAAAAGCCAAAAACAATCGAAGTGGAAAAAACAAATGAGAGTAATATTTCTTTTGTAAAAGTTGTGTCTATAAAAACCACAACAGAAATCATGAAAATCTTAGAGAATGATTCACTCATCATCCTCCCCTTTGATTCACAAGGATTTGGAAACTTCCTTGCTCTAGCCTCTCTTCCTTCTGATGATCGCATAGATATATGTATGGAAAAATATCATATAAACAAAAGGAAACCACAAATATTATGTAGACTTCATTTTTCCTAATGACTATTGGAAAATCCATTATGGTGGATCCAAAGTACAATATGGCATAGGTGCATGGGTGATCTTATCTTCTCTTAAAGGGAATATTATTCCATTTGATTTTAAATTTAACTTTGAATACATTAACACTAGGGTAGAGTATGATTTTTTATTTCTAGGCCTTGTTATTGCCAAAAGAATGGGATCCAAAAACATTAGGGTCCTAGGATATTTACAACTGGTAGACAATCAAGTCTCTAGAGTTTATTAAACAATTACAGAGTACTTCAAACTTTACAACGATTTTATGTGTGAGATGATAAATGTTTTTGACTTCATCTCCATCAAAGCCACCTCTACAACTTCTTCCTCTTTCAACTTTCGTCTAGATGAAAATTTAGCAAAAACCAAATTTTTCATATCCATGAGACATGAACCCTTAGTGCAAAAATGGAGAACATGACCATACATCCCTATGGAGAGAACAAAGTTGAACAACATCATCAATTTTACGTAGACATAATATTTCAACAACATAACAAAAGGTTTACGAATGTCACATTCAATTGGAAACTCTTGTACGAGATTATATATTTGCATATATAAGAAAGTGGGAAAATTTCGTAAGGTTAGACCTTAATGGATATGCCCTTGTTAAGTAAATGAAGATTTCAATAATGCTACTTATCGTTTGTGCGGTCTCAATGGTGGATCCATAAACTCATGTCACCTAAAACATTTCTATATATAGCCATTGCATCTCCACTTTTCCTTATTGCATTCTCATCATCTCATGTCATTTTCATTATCATCTAGTTTAAATTGTGCTACGGAAACTTACTTTGCAAATTATTTATTACAATTTAACTTCATGCGATACTATCTTGGAGCTTCAAATTTAACTAAATATAAAACTCCTATATTGTTCAAAAATCCCAACCTGATTTTATTCTTTTTGTATATTATGATCCTCCCTTGAATGAAGGAACCCCTAAAACGAGACCAATATTCAAGAGTCGTCCTTCTTTTGAACCGATTCCTTATCATGTGTTATGTGTTATTCCTCAATTAATAAGGTGTATAACCTCTCATTTCTCTTACCAAAAAAAGACTCTGTGATAGCTGGCATTGGAAAATTTCCTCTTAAGGTTACCCATTTGTTAAAATCCATTATAATGAACACCGAGGTTCTCAAAATCGAGTGATTGAATCCATTTTCAATTGCTTGACAAAAGGGTTATACTTTGTGGCCCTAGATCGGACACATTTCTCATAAGTGCTATTCTATATTTACTCATATTGGTTTTACATTTTAAATTCTCCTCTATTTGTTCATCCTTATATAAGTATTGACATATGGCATCCCCAATTTTATTAAATATATGTTCACCCCAAAACTCTATGGGAAGAGCATACGATCAAACCATATAGGAATTCCATTGGTTTGTTCATTTTGGAAGTTAAATCCTCTATGTCATGGTTTAATAAATATGCCTCTTTTTCCTATGAATCAACTTGATCTGTATTCCAAGACATATTTTCTAGCTTCTAAGAAAGTAAATTTTCTGCAAAGAAGTTCTTAGGGATGAAGGTAACACTGACCTCTTTATCACCCAAAGAGCTCTTATTTCCTTCCTCACCTCCTCCCCATTCGATCTTTGGCCTCTGACCCAATGGATGACTGTTATTTGTTTGAAACTTTCCAAATCTAGCTCAAAATCTTCATCAACAATCAAGATTAAATTTGAAACCAAATCAATGATTTATCCTTTCCCTTTGAGAGTAGTGTCGACCTTGACCAATGACATTGTAAGGGAGGATTTTCATATCAATAAGACACCACCTCCTTTCTTCTTGGCCATGGATTTCTTAATTTTGATTCCTGTAAAATGAGGATTCAAACCTAAACCCGTCAAATATTTTCCCTTCAATGTGACCTCTTGTTGATTCAGCTCCAATGGCAAGAAAATCCTCTAGCCTACCACCATCCCATCACCGAATATTTCCTTTGCATACCATAGTTCCCTCATACGAAACCTTAATATCTTCCTCCCACTTGCATTCCTAGCATCAACGCAAGAGTGAAGTCTCGATAAAAATAAAACTATCCATTCCTTTCTCTAAAATATCCCTTTGTTAGCTTGACTTCTCAAACTCTATTCTTCCTTGACCATTCTTACCCATTCAAAATCTTTTTGAAAATTTCTCTCAATTAATGGTCTCTATTCT
The DNA here is from genome assembly GCA_018340775.1 of Taxus wallichiana var. yunnanensis. Classification (NCBI taxonomy): domain Eukaryota; kingdom Viridiplantae; phylum Streptophyta; class Pinopsida; order Cupressales; family Taxaceae; genus Taxus; species Taxus wallichiana. Next base: position 782,643,656 of record CM031244.1, on the reverse strand, counting down.
CAAAATTCCTATAAAAAGATAAAATAGAACTAACATTACTAATAGATTAAAATTTGATTATTCATTAAAATGACTTGCATATTAATAAAAGCCTTTATCCCACCATCATCCCGTCACCAACTATCTCATTTGCATACCATAGTTACCTCATACGAAACCTTAATATCTTCATCCTATTTGCATTACCATCATTGACACAAGAGTGAAGTTTTAATAGAAATAAAACTACCCATTCCTTTCTCTAAAATATCCCTTTGTTAGCTTGACTTATCCAACTTTGTTCTTCCTTGACCATTGCTATCTATTAGAACTCTTTGTCAAAAATTTCTCTCCATTAATGTTCTCCATTCTCAAAAATCCTATAACAAAGTAAAATAGAACTAACATTATTAATAGATTAAAATTTGATTAAACATTAAAATGACTTACATATTAATAATTTAATTGTTATATACATAAACAATACAAATGGATAATAATATATCTTAATAAATTTGAAGTTTTTTCTAAATAATCTAATTTTTATGTCCCTTTAAATTAAAATAATAAAAACTAACAAAAACTTTAATTATAAAAATAGTTATAATTTGTATTGTTTTATTTTTTGAAAAAATTAATACATGATATACAATATATTTTTTAATTATTTATTTTAACATTTTTTTCCTTCAAAAATATATTAACCCTTCCCATTTTTACCTAGATCTTCCATTAATATTTATGTTTCTTGTGTTTACCTAGCCTTAAAATATGAGACTCCTCATTATCATGATTTGAAAGATCAATATATAAAACAATTACAATTACAATTTCAAGGAAACTATCTTGGAGCTTCCTTTTCAACCGCATCTAAACCTTTTAACCTTGTATTTTTTTTTATTATTGGAAAATAGTTTTTTTGAAAGGACTATATCCTTGTATTCAAAGAGGGCCTAGAAGCCAAAATAGGAATGAAAAACATTCTAAGAAGGATCAAGATCCGATAAGACATAAAAACCTGGGGGTAACCAAAGAGCAATACCCCAAAACATCAAACCAGGTTTGAACACTATAGAATAAAGAACCAAAAACAACAAAAAATAGCAAAAAAACATGATAGAAGGAAGCAAGAGTAGCACAGATCCATAATTACTTCTTAGCGGCTTTGGCAATTCTGGATTTAATAGTCTAGCGAGGTGAACATAGCCAATGCCATCATATGAGTAGGGTCAGTAATATCCAACTGTTGAATGGTTTGTTTGCTTTCTTTTTCCGTGTCCCAAAGATTTACTAGTATTCCACTGAGATTAGAGATGCAACGAACATGCTGCTCAATAAATTCCTCTATTACACTAAATATAGCCATATTATGGTCATGGCAAGTCTTGGTTTTCCCTAGATGGTTGTCCAGGGAGTAATTTTTTTGTAGATATCATCAACCTATTTATTGTCAATATCAGCCTCCTCCTCCTTCATCCTCTTACCTTTTTTCTTAGCCAAGTTTTTGACTTCTTCTTTCAACAGCAACATGTATGTTTCTAATGCTTCTAGCCTTTTTGTGGAGCTCTCAGTGTGTGTCTCCTGAGAACCCATACTGCTAATATGAAGGAGATTATGAGCAACCTCCAAGTCCTGAGGGACGTTCCCCGAAACAGGGGTATCCAGGTTCAGTCTTTTAGAAGACCTAGTTATAGGTCTGGTCAAAGTGGAGGCGAAGGGGGTGGGAGCAGAGGTGGGGGATGACAAGGGGAGCCGAGAAGGAAGGCATAGGGGTAGCAGCAGCGGTGATGGGGATAGAAGGAGAAGAGATTGGGGTATCGGCAGCGGTGAGGGGAAAAGATGGAACAGAGATGGGGGAAGTTGGAATGCCGGGAAGCTTAAGAAGACAAAGTTTATGCAACAAGAAAATGAGACCTTGATGCAAAGGGACCGCACGAGTATGCTTTTGGAACTCCAAAATGGAGTGCTCAAGAGAATTAAGTAGATAATGAGGGAAACATACCGTGAAATTTCTACGGAAGTGATTGAGGAACACAAGATGTTTTAAGGGCACTGTGACAAATCTCCCCTCTAAAGAGATGTATCGCACCATCATATGGGTGACCTCATCAAAAGGCGGAGGGATAGAGCTGACCTATAAACCCGCCATGAAAATACCAGTTTCTCATTACCCTCCACAAATTTCCTCTCCTCAACAGGCCTGTCAATCCTTTTATTGAAAAAGCGGTACCCATCCATTCCAAGGCCTGTAGCTTCGGCGATTAACTCTTCATTGATCAAAATTTTCTGTCCACCATATTCAACTTTGCAGTCCTTCCAATCCTTTGCAAATTACATGGAAATGCTTTGGTCATGACCCTGTATCTTCTCAATAAAATTAGTAATGCCTCCCTAGTTGAGAAGATTCCAAAGCTCTTCATTATTCTTCCACTCCGGGTCCACGCTGGGCTCGATCTGACAAGGATCCTCCCATTTTCACCGTGCTTAAGTGATTGAAAGTGTAAAATTCAAAATCCCTATGAGGAATTCTATAATAGACACTGTTTCCAACCCACCTTTCTTTGTTTTTTCACACGATGGGAATGATGAATAGTGTAGCCATTGTTGTCATAACACTTCCCACGAATGCCTGCATAAATGTTGCTCTGTACCTGTGAGATCCCGCATGCGCGAACATCAGCCCCCTTAGAAACCCACTCCAGATCATCATCAACCTTACTACGGACTTGAAAATCTGTAAAAATCTGTTTAATAGTTGTTATAGGCACAATATTTCCCGCATGTGTGGCTTTAATCTTCAGATAAATCCACTTTAAATCATCATTATACTTTCTATATCCTTGATTTCCTGTCAAGATTTGCTTAAGTGTTGTTTTAAACTTATCAGCACATGTGAAATTCTTATTCTTAAAGATCCACTCCAAATGCTCATTTATCTTATTCCAAATTTGCATGCTCATAAGTATCTGCTTGTATGTTGTTTTGAATCTACTCAGGAATGTGATCACTATTATCCCAAATAATGTATTGTATTGTCATCCAATTTCTCATTGATTTCAAATTTTTGTGAATCTTATTTCATTTTTAAAGTTTTAATGTGTTTCTAATTAACATACATAAAAGGATGACATAATGTAAAATGTGGATATTCTTATTTAATTAACTTCCAACATTAATTTCATAAATCGGAATAACACTTTTCAAGGTGACTATTGATTTATAAACTATTATAAACATGAGTAATAATTACACTTAGTTGATTATGTGTGGATATGGAAGACTCTAAGTGATCTAAATGTAGGAACAAGATGATCTAGGACGAGAATGCTTCGTTACAAAAACTAACACTTGAAACTGAACCTAGTCAAAATTGTTCAACTAGGTCAAGAGCGTATGTATGGTCTTGTACTTGGTTGGAATCTAGGTCTGCAACTTCTTGAATGTTTCGTATTCTTGGAAATGAGTGTCCACTGTGTGTCAGTATTCTTCTCTCACCTTTAGAAACAGTTCTATAAAGTCTACTTAAAACCTATAATTATTGTAGTACAAGGAACTCCTACAAACTAATGTTAGGTGAGTTGTGGGAACCACTATGCACTTTTGATATCACCAAAGCACTCTAAAGAGGGCTCAAACTACATGTCATTATCTTAGCATGTGATATCTACCATAGTGCAATCATAACTTGACAATTGTGCTTTGACAATGCTTCAACTTGATTTTCACACTTGCTCAAATACTTGGGAAGGGTCAATTTTCTTACTTTTGGAAGTGAGATGGAGACTCTAAACCTACAAGGAGACATCAAACCTATAAAGGATGCTGCCCTAAAGGATTTCCATGAGTTATTTCATAGTTAGGAGCTTGAATTCCTTTTGTGCATGTTTTGACATGAGGAGTTCTTAAAGTGCAAAGTTATCGAATGAGGTATGATTTACTTACTTATATATGCTTTTGAAGGTTATAATGTCATGAAATACTGACTAAGGGGTATTACTCCATATTAATATAATGGAATCGAAAGTTTTATTGCACAATATGTCGGTCCAAAATCGTATAGTAGGGTTGGCTACTAGATTTGTACAAATTGACAAAAATTAGCATTTTGACCAAGAGAGAAAGCATGTTTTGACTCTATGGGAGAGGATAAATGTTTCTACATGTGTGCAAAGAAAATAAGTAACCGGAGATTTTTCATGGTATGCTAAGAAAAAGTGAGGAGAGTGCATTTACACATGCAAGTGCAAAATGTCAAGATCAGCATTATCAAAGGGTAGATTGAAAATTTTAGTGTCTACACTCATGTAATTTGTGAAAGAAGAAACTTGCATATAGAATGGATTACTCACTTCCTTCTTGGAAGAAATCCTCTATTAGTCGAAAATCCGAACTTGATTGTTTTTCTTTTTACTGAGTATTATCCTCGCTTGAATGAAGGATCCCCTACAAAGATAGATCAAGATTCAAGAATCTTCCTTCTTTTGAACCGATTCCTTATCGATTGTTATGTGTTATTCCTCAACTGATAATGTGTATGACATATTGTTTCTCTTACCAAAAAATACTCTATACGATAGTTGGCATTGGGACATTTCCTCTTAAATTTAACCCATTTGTTTACATCCATTACAATGAACATCGAGGTTCTCAAAATCAAACAATTGAATCGATTTTTTATTGCTTGACTGAAGGGTTATACTTTGTGGCCCAAGATAAGACATATTTATCATAATTGTTGATCCGATTTACTCATATTGGTTTTGTGTTTCAAATTCTCATCTATTTTTTCATCCACATATAGGTATTCACCCATGTCATCCCTAATTTTATTAAATATGCGTTCACCCCAAAACTCTATGGGGAGAGCATTGAGATCAACCTATATAGGAATGCCATTAGTGTTGTCATTTTGGGGGATAAATACTTTATATCATGTTTAATAAATATACCTCTTTGTCATATTAACTAACTTGATCCATATTACAAAACATATTTTCTAATTTCTAAGAAAGAAAAAGTTACAACAAATAAGTTATTAGGGAGGAAAGTAACATGGACCTTTTATCAATAAAAAGAGTTATTATTTCCTCCTCACCTCCTCCCCATTTAATCTTTGGCCTTTGACCCAACAAATGATTTTCCTTTCTTTGAAAACTTCCAAATCTAACTCAAAATCTTATTCAACAATCAATATTAAAGTTGAAACCAAATCAATGGTTGGTTCATTCCCGTTGGGAGTAGTGTTTCCCTCACTAACAAAATTGTAGAGGCCTTGTCTATCCATAAAACACCATAAAATTTCTTCTTATCCATGATTTCCTTAATGGTTGATACCCAGCCAAATGAGGATTCAAACTTGGAGTCTACAAATATCTTCCCTTCAAAATGGCCTCCGATTAATGCACCTCTAATTGTAGACACCAATTTTTGGTATCATTCCTCCCCTTCACCCCGCGTTCTCTCTCCTTCATTAGGATTTCCCATTTGAATCCCTTTTCCTCCTAAATTTGAATAAATCTCATTTCCCACCAAAAATACATATTCAATTAATCAATATTAATTGGTTAATTGATCCCCTTTAAATCCCTAATCCTCATTATATGCTAATATGCTCCATATAAATCCACTTGATAATTAAATATTCCAAAATAATCCATATCACCCCACTTGATAATTAAATATTCCAAAATAATCCATGTCACCCCACTTGATGATTAAATATTCTAAAATAATTCATGTCACCCCACTATCTAATTAAATATTCTAAAATAATCCATGTCACCCCACTATCAAATTAAATATTCCAAGATAATCCACATGCACCCAACTATCAAATTAAATATTCCAAGATAATCCACATGAAATATATTATTGAATTAATTATTATTTTGGAATTGGTTATTGTAATTTTAGTTTGTTGCCCTTGACTAGAATTTTGATATTGGTTTTGGCCTTGGGCTAGAGACTCAAGGGGAGGATGGTTGAAATCGACCGTGTTGATGAGTTATATTAATTGCTTTCATAACAAACCATCATTTATATTTTGATAATGCTATTATAGCCATGACTATGTATTTCCTAAGTACATTTCTAAACATCACAATTACAACCATGAAATTTTGGCATAACAACTAATTGATATATTTATATATAATTGTATTTATTTTGTGATATTGTGTTCATTTATTCTTGTTATTCCAATAAATATTTTGGATTATTATGTGTTGATTTCATTCTTGGTTGTAAGAAAATTTCCATATGTAACAAAGGAACCTGTTTGCAGTAACTCGTCTGAAGCCAAAGAACTTGTCTGCAATAACTCATCCGAAGCATAAAGAATCCATTCACAACAAAGAGCCCACATTTATGAATATATTTTGAAACATGAAGTGATGACAATGAAATCCTTACACACCATAGGATGAGTAAATATAACAACAACGTGGAAAAATGGAAAACAAATCAATATTTTTTGGTTTGTTGATTCCTAGATGTAATGTTTCATACAAATTAATAAATATCTGAGTTCTGTCATTTAGTTTTTAGTTATAGAGTTAGGAAGGGATTAGCACCCAAGTCAAGGCCCATTTGAGGCATCCTAAAAATCCCTTCCATTATTTCATTTCATACATATTTCGTAGGAAAAATTTTCTTTTCGAATTTGTAACTTTGTTTCAAAGAATAACATTTAGAACTAGTTCATTTTCAAGTTTGAGTTTTATATTACTTTTAACATCCTTTTGTGATAATTATTTCCTTTCCAACCTCATAGATCAACTATATTTATGCATACAATATGGATAATATTTTAAGTCTATGCTCCCTGGTTTGATAATTAAATGAATGTAACTCAATGTACAACATATTAATTACTGCAAGTTGATTTATACCACCATTTTTGGTATCGTTGTCAGGGATATTGCCAAGTTATAGGAGTTTGTGAGGTTTTACATTTCTGAATTTCTTAGAACAAACTAGGTTGTAGAAATTCCACCTTAAAAACCCCACTAATGAATGTTGATTGAGTTGAGTCAGTTGATGTATGCACCATCTTAGATTCCTACCCAATCCTCAAATAGTAGAAATTACTTCTAATTCTGAAGAAGAAATGTCCTCTTCTATATAGGGTTTATTGATAGAACACTTCCTTACAAGTGACAATTTTGAGGAAGTTCTGAATAGCCAAACATGACATAGGAGGTGACTCAAAATATGGAAAAAGAGATCCAAACAAATTTAAGTTTCCTATCTCCAATAATAATCATCCTACTCAAATGAAGAACATCTCTCCATCATCTCTTCCTAGTTTTCATGGATATATAACTGGATCCACAAACACTTTCTTGTTTAATTTTGATGTCTTGTGAAGGAGTTATGACTACACAACTAATGTACACAAGATAAAGTTGTTCTCTACTACACTCAAGGATGCAACCTTGAGATGGTTTATGTGCTAAGGAAGAGATGTTGTTACTATCTCGACAAAGATGAAAGACAAGTTTCTAACCAAGTACCATGACTTTTGCGGCCAAGTATTATAAGAGGAGATGAAATCTTCAATATGGCACAGAAGGAAGATGAACCACTATAAGATCACTGGAGAGATTCCTATTTTGTGTTCAAAATTAAATACACATAAGGTTACCTTTTGAGTCTTTCAAGTTACTTTTCTTAAAAGGACTCAGTGAGGAAGATATGGATTATTTGGACTTAATAGGAGATGGAAACATCTCTAAAGCCACTTTTAAGGATATTTTTCAAGCTTGAAGGAAATATTCTAGAGAAACCATGAAAATAATAAGAAGTGCTAGATCAAAGGGTGGAGAAACTTCCAAAGGAATTGGGGAAATATATAAATCAAAATTGTAAACATGTTTAAGAACATGAAACAAGAAATTGTTAATGAAATGGCCACCTAGTTTGATTCTCTACATGCAAAGAAGAAGAGAGAGGGTGAAAAGGAAACACTTGAAGAGTTATACCATTCTTACAAAAGAAATAAAGTTGATTGTACATGTAAGGGACTGGCTAACATTACATAAGGAAAGGAGGTTGCACCAGAGTTCAAAATGATAGAAATGGAGGATGGGAAAGTTTTCTATGTTGCCCAAAGGAAGCCATGAACACAAAGAAAAGGAGGTATGTAACAAGATCCCATTCCATATTTTCAAAATTGGGCATGTAGTTCATATAATAATACACAACCCCACATCGGGCTAATACTTAGCAAGAATGGGCTCCTTACCCTAGCCACTACCAAAAGTGATGAAAACCTCGGTTCTCAAGACAACAATGGCAACACCCCCTTATTCATGGAAATAACCTTGGAGAGAGAGAAATAATGGATCAATCAAACTCCAAACTACCAAAAACCCTACAAGAACCATCCCTACCCATAATAGTAAGCTTTGATGCCAAACCCCAATCTAGATCTAAACCAAAAAATACTCTGACGAGTGTCATTGTTCCTCGTACTTTAATCATGTTATTCTCAAAATCTAGGGTGATGTCTATGGTTGTTTACAACAAATGTAACAGTAGGAACAATGTCTTAACATAGGTTTTTAATAACACAACAAGAAACTTACTTGAACTCGATCATGATTACAAAATAAAATGCTAAAAAGAAAAGATAAGAATAAAGATAGAATTAGAAAGTTCTTAAAATCATTAACTATGGAAACATCAACATATCAAAGTAACAAAATCAATGCTAAAATAGTGGCTACATCTAAAAATTAAGGAAGGAATAAATGTAAACTCCCTTTTCATTGGTTAGGAGTGACCCTTTCTCCTTTCACATCCGATCGATTTAACACTTAAATTTAAATAATAGAAATTTCCTTGAATCATTGTCTTTATTGAATTGAAAATGTGATTATGCAATGAATCAATGACTAAAAATGAATCACTAAATCTTAGTACTTGATCACTTTTATACAAGAGATGTTCTAGTTCTTTTAGGAGAGAATAGTTATTCCAAATGACTAAGTCTACTTAACTAAATGCTAATCAAGGAATGACTATCTATTTGGGAAACACAATAATGGAATGGGCAGTCCTTAAAGTGTCTAAACTGAATCATTCTTGAAAAATGAAGAGGAAATCCCTTACAAGATCCCTTGAAGGAGTCAATCACTATCGAATATTCTTCAAATCATTAACTCGATTGAAGAGAATTCAGTGATGAAAAATTTTTAGTTTGGAGTGCTTCATTCTCAAAGTTGGGTTGAATGTTCGCTGAGTTAATGAAACCAAATTATGTCCCGATATGGTTTTTCCAAATTTGTGATTCCAATAATCCGAACTATCTGCATGCATGTGTAAATTTCCTACTTTGGATAATCAACGTTGATGACCTGGATGATATTGATGTGGTTCTCCAAGTTCCCTATTAATGCAGAGGCGAGTTCTCAGTAACGGTGAGTGCTACACTAACACGTCAATTAGAGTCATGTGCTTTGGTGCATGAATTAAGTATTGTGCTTTCTTTGATAACTCAACACATACTCCTCCAAAAGTGCAGTTAATGTTTTATAAATAGATCTATTTAATCCATTTCGAAGATGAATTAACAAGGTAAAAATAATAAACATATGCTCAATAATTCTTTCAAAATCATAGTAAAGTATTAAATATAAGAAGTTAAAATTGTTAATCGTGCAATATGACATCAAAATGGTATAAGGCTAAACATGGTTTAAACATCAAAAATGGGGTTCATCATACTCAATTGTTAGCTTAACCAACACCTAACCCCAATAATAAAGTTTCTCACCCAACTTGTAACATTGAATCAACCCAATACTTTTCTTATTCAATTGATGTCAATAATATCCATTTCCGATCACGAAGAAAACTTGTGCCACTCTGTAAAACTACAATCATGAAGATAACATATGAACCATAATTAAACCAAGCTAATCAACAGAAAAGCCAAAAGATACTACAAGCTGAGCTGTAATAACACAAAAGTAAGATGCATGTCAATGGACCCCCATTTCTAGAAATATTGCAAGAGAAAAACCCTGACCCTAAATAAGATTTTGATTCTGATTTAATCAATGAATCGAAGGAAATTTATGTAAAAATTATACTTATTCAAGCCATCAAGGATGTTCCTATTTACAACAAGTTGATCAAGGATCTATGTATAAAGAATCCAAATAGAAAAATAAAAGATCCATCCACTGTACAATTCATTGGACAGTTGGATGAAATCATGCTTGGAAAATTTGTGCTACCCAAGTTTCTAGATCTAGGCATTCCTTTTGTGAATGTTAGTATCAATGGAACTACAATAAAGAAAACCTTGATTGACTTAGGGGAAACAATCAATGTCATGACCAAGCAAGTCATGGATGACCTAAAGTTGGAAGGATTGAGGCCAATAGCTAAATTATTGAAACTAGAAAAAGATGAATAGTAAGGCCTAAAGGAGTCTTTGAGGACATTATTTTGGTGGTAGATTCTTGGGATTACCCTAATGGTTTTATTATCTCACAACCGAAGGAAATTCTAAGAGGTTACTATAAGATAGAAAATCGACACTGACCTTCTTCGCACCCAACCTCTCGAGGTTGTGCCAAGACAGCCAGTGTAGAATGAATGTGAATGTCGGTGTGGTGATGGTGATAAAGATAATTGGGTAATCTTATGTCTTCAATGTGTAATATCAGGGTCTACAAGTCTAAGGAAATGAATTATCTCCTAACTTGAAGTGGTGTAATGGCTCTGTCACTCGATATAATAGCTTCTCAAAGACTCTAATCAATATCAAGATCTACTAAGATTTTGTTTGTTGGTTTTTGAACACACGGAAAATGACCTATGGGTGCCTCGTATGGATTTCTAGAAAAGGTCATGGAAGTAAGAATGAGAGACATGATGGAGCCACAAGGATTTATGGGTGATTTTCTCGTCTAGTCTAGAAATTCTTAGCTTGATAGGTTCTTATGTTCGATGAAGGAAAGTTGAGAAAAAAATGTCCGTGGAAGTGATGAAGATCTAAATACTAATGTATGCAAACTAGTGTCAATGTCTAACTATTTAGTGGGCGCATCAGGTTGTGGGACTTGAGGATCACAACCAAAGACTTGTGGGAGGCCATGCCTTGTATGGTCATGCACGTAATCAAACCATGTTGTCGGGATAAGTCCAATAATTGTAGGATTGATGTTTATCGTATTTACTTGTTCTATTTTCTCAAAGCAAAAGTTATGGGTGTGTGTAAGAATATCAAACGTAAACTTGTATTAATGTCAGCTTATCAATTCTTGCCTATGGGTTATGGGCCCAAGGGATAACAATCGTACGTCTTTTCTTGTTGTGGACTGTTGATGGTCATACAAAATGAAATGGAATGATTTTAGTAAAGCGAGAATAACTACTAAAGGAAATATAATCTATGTTTTTGGAGTTTTCACAATATATCAAAACAAAATAATAAAAACCAAACTAATATATCAAAGGGAATATTTTTGATATTTTCTAGTTTTTAAGCAATGCTTTCTAATCTAATAAATAAACTAAAGACAAGTAATCAACCGGATGTAGTTGGTTACTTGTGTGAATATGTGAATCTAATCTAAAACAAATAACCTAATCCAGCCAAAAACCTTTAAACCATACCTCGAGGTGAAGAACAAATCATGACCACGAAAGAGCTATTGTTCCCCACAACTTACTTGGTAATGTTAATTAGCAAACTTTCTAATGATTTGATCTACTTGTAATTGCCTAACCTATTGAAATGAAACATTTTACTACTCTATTTGATATGCAATTGAAACTAGTGATTTGAAATTGACAATTTAACAAATAAAGAAAACAAACACACAATTCCAACTTGGATAAGCAAGAGCTTTGAAAAATTTGGTTGTATCTATATCTATCCCCTCAGTTTGTTCCTTTCTTTCTTTGAGTGTTCATATGAGTCCAAGGGATTGGGAATGCAAAACAATGGTAAAGGATGATGCTTGAGTAATGAAAGCTTGAAGGAAGTTTGGATGCAATGCAAGTAGAAGAGAGATAACACAAGAGATCTGAGCTTGGCAATGTAATTCCCAAAGAAGATTGTGGCAGCAATAAAGTGCAAGATACAAAAAAAAAGTTATCAAGCTTTTTACTTGAATACAATCATATAATATATAATAATTGGGGTTGGTATGTGCCTTCATGCATAAGGCAAGAAGAGGTAGTTCTAAGTAACTAAAGCACATGCAAAAATAGAAGAGGGAAGGAGAACCAAGCAATCAAAAATATTTTTAGACAATTTGTCCCACATATGCATACTAAAAGTGAAGTTAAGTGAATCGTCGCATGTTAAAAAAACGTATGACGGAATCTGGAAAAATTGGTCGGGACCATTGCCTACACAGGCAGCGGTTTCGAACCGCGCCTAGTAAGGCAAATGCAATGATCATGGCACTAAAGGCCAAAACATGTGAAAAAGAAGCAAAAAGATGGAATAAGGTGTGGGAAGGATAAGTAAAAGTGTTTAGGCTACAAATATACATTGTAAATGGGTTTTGAGCTTGAACACCTTCTTGAAAGGACTTGAATCATCATTGGGCACTTTTGTAGCCATTTTCGACAATGTAGCACATGTAATTTTGGGTGCGTATAGTTACCCTCTTATACTAGGAAGGCCATGGCTAGCCATTGCTGATGCATTTATAATCTACAGTGTCCCACAACATGATCATATCAAATGGAAATGGTACCAATAAACTTATACTATATCCTCCTTCCTAACCACTAAATGATGAAGATCAAACAGTTTGGGTTAAAGAATCGAAGTTGATCAATGCTCTTGTCCCAATACGTGATGATGTTGGAAAAATATTGCACTATTAAAGATTAGGAGGAAGATGTTGTTCTCTCTAATATTATGCAGAACAAATATAGAATACATGAAGAATTTGATGACAGATTGAGGTACTTGAGTTGTCCTTTCTACGAATTCTTACCAAAATCGAGCACCATGAGTATTCCAGTAATAATTGTATTTTCACCAACTTCTTCCTCATGTGTTCAATGCTAGACCTCTCCAAGCAATTATAAATAATAGTGAGGATTCCACTAAATGTAAGAAAAATGTTGAGTGTACAACAAGAATAATTTTTTATTGTTCTTCTTCAAAAACATAAGACAACATTTTCTTAGGATTATAGTGATATGCATGGGATTCATCCAAGGCTTTGTACTCACACAATTTATATGAAAGAAAAATGTAAACCAATTAGACAGACCACGAAGCACATGAACCTAACAAAGATGAGAAATTGTGAAGCTTTGAACTACAAAAATTGCTATATGTTGGTTTCATATACCCTATATCAAATAACCGGTGGGTATCACGTATGGTAATTTTACCAAAGAAGAATGGGAAATAGAGAATGTGTGTGGATTACAAAGAGTTTAATTCACTCACAAATAAAGACTAATTTCCATTTCCCTTCATTGATCAAGTGTTTGATACCTTAGCTAGTAAAAAGTACTTATCCTTTACTTATAAATACAATGGTTACAATCAGATCCATATTGCACTAGAGGAGCAAGATAAGACCACATTAACATGTCCATGGGGGACATTTTCCTATTCAGTTCTTCTATTTTTCATGTGTAATGCACCTTCCACATTCCATAGGGCAATCCTGAGTATCTTCTCTAATTTGAAAAATGACTCGTATGGAGGTATACATGGTTGAATTCACAATTTTCATGGAATTACTTTTGAGGAGGCTATGAAAAATATGGATAAGGTCTTAAGAAGATGTAAGGATCACAATTTGTCCCTAAGCAATGAGAAGTTCTATATGATGACATTAGAGGGTATAGTGTTGGGGCACTACCTTTCCTCAACATGAATTCAAGTAGATCTATTAAAAGTGTCTATCAAGTCAACCTTTGCCCAAACCAAGGAAACAAAAAGATGTTAGAATATCTTAAGACCGTATTGACATTAAAATTTTCCTCTGTAATTTCTATTTCATTAATGTATGTATTAGGAATAGGATGTTGTTAAGTATAATTAGTAGCGATCCGATAGAAGATAATGGCACTGCCAGTACGATGCCGCCAATAATGTATAGTACGGTAATAGTCAAAGTACAATAGGAATGTTGTGGTAAAAAGTAAATATTTGTCGTAAGTGGTTCGGTAATGTTAAAATGTCAAAGTTAGGGTAAGTAGAGAAGTAGGGTCTACATGATTAGGAATTAGAAATATTATATTGGTAATAAGGACAAGGAGTGAGGTCATAAATATTTTGTGTATTTTATTTGTAAAAAGTCTAAAAATGTGGAACCCATGTGAAATGATAAGGTTTATCTTATCTTAAAAGATAAGCTTACATGTACAGATAAGAGTTAAGATATGGAATATGATTTGTCAGAGTAGATTTCTTATCCTATCTTAGAGATAAGATGGATAAGCCTAGAAGTTCTATAAATAGAGAGGCCACCCCCCTCATTTAGCATAGAAGGAAGTAATGAGAAATATTGTATGAGTAAGTGTGTAAAGGAAGCCATCATTTTGAAGGTGTGTTAACGAAGCCAAGAGGTGTAATTGTGAAGTTTCTCCCATAGTTATTGTTGGAAGGCAATTGAAGTTAGTAACACTTGAAGTACCTCATGGGTGAGATTGTAACAATTTCATGTTGATATTATAATTTACACTTATATTTTAGATTTATCATCATTCCTTCTTATCATAGTCTATGGTATTCTTGTGTTATGTTTGTTGTTGTGTTCCGATTCCATCCACCAAACTAAAAGTTGTGCATTAGTAAATAATCTTAGCACGAGGAGTTCCCAGTAAAGAATTATCATAGTGCCAAATTGGTGATGACATTTTGGTTTCATTTCCGGGACCATTCCTCGTTGGTGGATTTTCTGGAGAGATATTCCCACTTAGTCAGAAAACATTTGGAGGGTAACCTTGTTTTTACTATGCATAGTAGTTACCATGGTAAAGTCACTTTTTACCGTGAATAGTATTTACCGCAGTAAAGTCACTTTTTACTGTGAATAGTATTTACTGCAGTAACTTCACTTTTTACTATGAATAGTGTTTACCACAGTAAAGTCATTTTTTGCCGTAGTAAGTCAAGTTTTACCATAGTTTATCATGGTCATTTCTATTTTACCTGTAGAAAGGTGTAAAGTCACTTTCTATTATAGCGATTCCAATTATTTGTACACATAAGTCGTGTTGATTGTACTTGTGGGTTGGTATTTCACCGTGGTTATTTTTAAAATGGGGAAGATTCCTATTTTTTCAGCCCAATCTAATGAAGATGCTTCCTCTTTCATTCAAGAGTTTAAACGATCTTGCATTTGTAATGGCCTCATAAGAAGGGAACAATGGACTAAATTTTTTCCTACCTTTTTGGATGGTTCAGCCCTTAGGTGGTTTGAAAGACTAGGTGATAATGTAAAAATTCATGGGATTTATTAACTGAAAGTTTTCTTGAAGAATTTGGTGAACAACAGAAATATGCAGATCTCATGATCGATATCACAAAGCTATCCCAAGGAGAGAAGGAGAAGATAAGGGATTATCATGCTCGTGTTCTATATTTAAGGAGGAAGCTCGATGCCTAGATCCAGAAGGAAGGATTAGCGGATGGGTTGATGAATGGCATGGATAATCTCCTCTGTAAGCACTTCATTCTTGGGATGAAGCCAGAGATCAGACAACGAGTGAAGTATGACCACCCAGCTACCATTGAACAAGCAAAGGAGATTGCAAGAAGGCAAGAAGAAAGCATGGAAGAGGAGCCCAAAGAAATTGCTGCTAAGGTAGAGCCTACACCAACACCTTTGGTCCAAAATCCACAACCACTCTCGGTGAGCACAAATCTTTTCCCTAGTACATCTACTGAGTATGAAGATCTGCTCAAGAAGATGGGTCAGTTAACTATTAATCTTCTTCAAGGAAAGGAATTTAGTTCTCAGGGAGGAGATAGAGGTCCAAAAAGAAATATTTTTGAAGTTGTATGTTATGGTTGTCATAAAAAGGGTCATTATAAGTATAATTGTCCAGATAGAGCTTCTACATCTGGTACAAGAGATAATGATAAAAGAAAAGCACCTGTGAATTCTTTTGATGTAGTAGATAAGAGTATAAATAATGAAGCAGATGTGTTTGTAACAAAAAGAAAGAAAGAAAAAGATAACCAAGATGGAAATGATCCTAAGAAGATGAAAGGAGAAACTAGTAAGAAACATAGGAGAAGAAAGTTGGGTGTGTAGGATTTTCTAATTTCACAGGGACAAGGACCATACTCCATCTTAGAAGATCTATCCAAAAGGCCTACAAATATTACATATGGTCAACTCTTGGCTATGTCTTCTGAGAAGAGGTGGGAGCTGCGAAGTGGACTCAATGCTTGACAAAGGAAGGAGGTTGAGGTCCCTATTTTGGAGGTAGAGGTGGATCCCTACACTCCACAAGCTGAGGTATTATGTAATGGTATTTCAATTCATGATGTCTTAGTTGATGGAGGTGTTGTAGTTAATGTAATGACTGAGTTTGTAATGAATATGTTGGGTTTAAAAATTGATCGCCCCTCAACACTTATGTTAAGGTCATTAAATAAGGGAAAAACTAAACCGTGTTGTTGTTTCAAATGTGTCAATATTTGTTATGGGTTTTGTATGTGTGGTAGACTTTTAGGTGATGAAAAATGGTATTGTTGTGTACCCAATGTTGTTGGGAAGACCATGGCTAAGGAGAGTTCATGCAAGAAACTACTAGAATGAAGGCTTCATGACACTTGGACGTGGCAGAGAGAGGGTGAAGATAAATGTGATCCTCGACATCATAAGGTAGAACTCAGTGGATTCAAGTGATGAAACTGATGATTGGGCATCCTCTCGATTACTTTAGTACCAAAGAAGTGGACATAGAAGATTAAGAAAGTGAGGATGATGTTTCGATCATGGATATCCTTCTAGTCACACCAACTCATGAACCCATAAACTTATCTGAAGAAGAAATTGATGATCGTCTCCAAAAAATAAAGATTGGTGATGTTTGTGATGGAGAGTGAGAAGGAATGCTACCTGTAGCTCTTTCAAAGGTACATACACCTATTCACTTTTTATTACAAGGAACTCCATCAAGTAAGTTGGGTAGAACATTCTATTGAGCTAGTAGATGGTGCTAAGCCCATAAAGCAAATGCCATATAGAATGAATCCTAATTTTTCCAAGACTGTAAAAGAAGAAATAGATAAGTTTCTTGATGCAGGATTCATATTTGTTGTGGAGAATTCATAATGGGTTTCTCCCATTGTGATCTCAATAAAAATAATGGGAAGCTACACATTTGTGTTGATTATAGGAAGCTCAATAAGGCAACAAAGAAGGATCATTACCCTCTTCCATTCTCAGATCAGATCTTGGATGAAGTAGCTGGCAGAGTGTTATAGTTTTGCTTTGATGGATATAGCGGATACAACCAAGTTCGTATAGCGGAGAAAGATCAACTGAAGACCACATTCACCACTCCTTGGGGAACCTTTTCTTATAGAGTTATGTCTTTTGGGTTGTGTAATGCTCCGACAACATTCTAGCATTTGATGAATAAGGTGTTTGAACCCTACATTGGGAACTTCATCAGAGTATTTCTAGATGATTTTTACATCTATGGGAGCAAGATGGACCACTTGCACTAGATGGAGACAACATTTCAAAGGTTAGATGAAGCACAAGCCTCACTAAACCCTACAAAGTGTGTCTTTGGATGTTCTAAAGGAATTTTTAGGGCATGTTGTATCTAGAGATGGTATTGGTACTGATCCTGATAAAGTTTCAAAAATCAAAGAGTTATCATTTCCTATGAATAGAAGTAAGTTGAGATCATTTTTAGGCCATGTGGGTTACTATAGAAGGTTCATCAAGAATTTCTCAAAGATTACACAGCCACTAACCCAATTCTTGAAGAAGGATGTTACTTATGAACCAGGAAATAAGGCGCATGAAGCTTTTGAACAACTGAAGGAAGCCCTGGTGTCTTCACCTGTTTTAAAGAATCCAGATTAGAGCAAGCCATTCATTGTGTATACTGATGCCTCAGATGTAGCACTAGGAAGTACTCTGAGCCAAAAGGATGAAAATGGGAATGATCATCTAGTTTACTTTGGGAGCAGACAAATGAGCAGTGCTGAGGTAAATTATACTGTAACAGAAAAAGAGGCTCTAGCTATCATTTTTGCTATAAAGAAGTTTAGAAATTACTTGCTAGGGAAAAAATTTATAGTTGTAACAGATCATCAGGCTCTAAAATATATTGTAAATAAGCCTAACCCATTAGGGAGGATAGCAAGATAGATAATTTTGCTACAAGAATTTGAATTTTATATTATAGATAGGCCAGGAAAGAAGCATGTCAATGCAGATGCACTCTCTCGAGCCTATGAGAGTTTAGGTTCATCTTGTGATGATGATGATTTTCCAGATGCAACATTGTTATCCCTTGACACAATCCCTAGTGAATACATAGATATTTGGAATTATCTAAATGAATTCAAGTTTCCTGATGGTGCCAATGCAAAGACTAAGAGGAAGATTACTCAAGCTAGTCATCCATATTCTATTCTACATGGAGTATTATTTCAAATAGGACCTAATGGACAAGATCAAGAGATCGGTTGGACGTGATCAAGGGAAGGATGATAGAAGAATTCCATAATGGTACATGTGGAGGACACTTCTCTGGACAACTTACAAAGAAGAAGGATCTTGGATGCAAGCTATCACTGGCCCACTCTTTTTAGAGATTGTTATAATTATTGTAAGACATGTGATATTTGTCAAACACATGGTAACTATAAGACTTCATCAGCTCCATTATTCCCTATTCTTCCACTTGGTCCCTTTGAAAAATGGGAATAGACATTGTAGGTCCACTTCCAAATACCCCATGCCAAAATAAGTATATTGTAGTTGCCACAAATTATTTAACCAAGTGGGTTGAAGCTAGGCCATTGAAAACAACTTCCATGGATGAAGTGGTAAGTTCATATATGAACGCATTGTCACCATATTTGGTTGCCCATTAGAAATTGTAATAGATGAAGGAAGTCACTTCATTAATAAGGTGGTAGAAGCCTTAATCAACAATTTTT
This sequence comes from Taxus wallichiana var. yunnanensis, assembly GCA_018340775.1. Classification (NCBI taxonomy): domain Eukaryota; kingdom Viridiplantae; phylum Streptophyta; class Pinopsida; order Cupressales; family Taxaceae; genus Taxus; species Taxus wallichiana. The sequence continues at coordinate 782,624,539 of CM031244.1, read as the reverse complement.
CTATCAAGCATAGGAAGGAAACAACATACAAGCCAATCACAAATAGACAGTGGAACGAACAAATTTTGTGTTGTGTCAAATTCTAGCAAAGATGCAGCCTTGCAGGTATATAAGTGGGATAAAAGGATTCATACAAAGCATTATGGGCATATAGGGCAACATCAAAGTCAGCAACAGGATGCTCCCCATTTCAGGTTGTCTTATGGCATTGATCCAGTTCTTCCTATTGAGTTTGATATTCCCACTATGAGAGTTATAAAAAATGAAAGGATGGATGCAAGTGATTCAGTAAAAGAAAGGTTGGTACATCTTCATTTGCTAGAGGAAATGAGGGAAATAGCGAAGGATACAAGATATAAGAAGAAAAGGAAGCGAAGGAATACTTTGATCAAAAATTTGTTGGTCTCCATTTCATGTGAATGACTTGGTTCTAGTATATGATTCTAGATACAAAAAAAAAAGACAGAGAAAATTTCTTCCAAAATGGATGGGGCCCTACAAAATAGCAGTTGTGCATGAAAATGGTACATACCGACTAGAGGAATTGGATGGTACTCCCATTATGAAATGGGTCAACCATGACAAGTTAAAGATTTTCCAGGCACCAGCTTTAGAATGTCCATAAGAGTCTACTCCGAGGATGGAGTAGAAGCTAGGAAGGGGGAAAATGTCGACATTAAAATTTTCCTCCGTAATTTCTATTTTATTAATGTATGTATTAGGAATAGGATGTTGTTAAGTATAATTAGTAGTAGCGTCCGATAGAAGATAACAACGTTGTCGGTACGATGCCACCAATAATGTATAGTACGGTAATAGTCAAAAGTACAATAGGAATGTTGTGGTAAAAAGTAAATATTTGTCATAAGTGGTTCGGTAATGTTAAAATGTCAAAGTTAGGGTAAGTAGAGAAGTAGGGTCTACATGATTAGGAATTATAAATATTATATTGGTAATAAGGACAAGGAGTGAGGTCATAAATATTTTGTGTATTTTATTTAGAAAAAATCTAAAAATTTGGAACCCATGTGAAATGATAAGGTTTATCTTATCTTAAAAGATAAGCTTACATGTACAGATAAGAGTTAAGGTATGGAATATGATTCGTTAGAGTAGATTTCTTATCCTATCTTAGAGATAAGATGGATAATCCTAGAAGTTCTATAAATAGAGAGGCCACCCCCCTCATTTAGCATAGAAGGAAGTAGTGAGAAATATTGTATGAGTAAGTGTGTAAAGGAAGCCATCATTTTGAAGGTGTGTTAAAGAAGCCATTAAGAGGTGTAATTGTGAATTTTCTCCCATAGTTATTGTTGGAAGACAAGTGAAGTCAGTAACACTTGAAGTACCTCATGGGTGAGATTGTAACAATTTCATGTTGATATTATAATTTACACTTATATTTCATATTTATCATCATTCCTTATTATCATAGTCTATGGTATTCTTGCGTTATGTTTGTTGTTTTGTTCCAGATTCCATCCACCAAACTAAAAGCTGTGCATTAGTAAATAATCATAGCACGAGGAGTTCCTGGTAAAGAATTATCATAGTGCCGAATTGGTGATGACAAGACCATTCTCGGATATTATAGAAGGTTTATACAAGACTTCAATAAAATTATAGTGTCACTTTTTACATTCTAGGAAAGGATGTTGATTTTGTATGATTAGGCCACGCTATGAAAGTTTTTTCAAACTTTAAATGAGACTTTTACTACTTCTCCTGTGTTTAGAGGACATGGCTAGAACATGCCTTTTCACATCCACACAAATACATCGATCATGTAATTGGAGTCATCTTATGAACAAAGATGGTAGTATGAATTATGCAATATAATATGTCACCAAGAATTTTCAACATGCCAAATTGAACTATATAGTAACATAAAAAGAGTTATTGGAAGTAGTATATTCTATAAATAAATTCAGACATTTTATCACATAATATCACGTGTTTATTCACACCGATCATGCTGCAATAAAATATCTAGTAAACAAACCAACAATAAGTAGAATAATCATAAGGTGGTTGCTCCTCTTGCAATTATTTGATGTCACCATTAGTGGAAAAACCCGGTAAAGATACTTGTGTGTGAAAGATTTCCTCTCAAGGATGGAGACAAACAGTGAAGAACAAGTAGTTTATGATTAATTTTCATATGAGCATATATTTATTATTTATACAAGAACACCCGATACAAAGACATAGCCAACTACTTGGTCTCAAGTAAAACACCTTCACATTTTCATCTTCCGAGAAAAACATTTATTTGAAAAGAGTTTACCCTTTTCTTGGATAAGTGGAACTCTCTTTTATATAGGTCAATATCAAGTAATGAGAATGTGTATAGATGATGAGGAGATAATTAATGTCCTTAGAGCCTTCCACAATGAGCCTTGTGGAGGGAATTTTTCTACAAAGATAAAAACAAATAAGGTGTCGACTACTTGACTGTATTGGCCAAATTTAACTAAATATGCAGCACTATACACTAAGAGATGTGAAAAACTCCGAGAGAATGGGTGATCCCACTAAGTCTGATGAGATTCCATTGTAACCTCAATTGGTTTTACAATCTTTTGATAAGTGAGGCTTAGATTTTGTTGGTCCTATAGACCCTCCATCTCAGTAAAAAGAGTATATCCTAGTCTACACATATTGCCTAACCAAGTGGACAGAGGTAAAAGTGTTTCCAAACTAGAAAAGTGAAAAGATGGATGATTCTGTATGAGAGAACATCTTCACCAAATATGGATTCCCAAGGGATATTGTAATAGACTAGGGTACACATTTCACTTTGTTGATGTGATTTCTAATTTGGTCAGTGAATATGAAATCAGACATAGGAAGTCTACAACATATCATCCCCAGTCTAATGGCCAAGCGAAGGTTTCAAACAGAGAGATAGAGGCCATATTGACAAAGACTATAGAACTCCATAAAAGATACTTTGGGAAGACAAGATTCCGTAAGTAGTCTTGGTATTCAATACAACTTGGAAGACAACAACGACGATTTCACACTACTTGAACTCTTATATGGAAAGAGTAATTTTGTACCAATATAATTTGAGAATAAAACGTTGAGAACTACACTTGAGTTAGGAATATATTTATAAGAATCTCAAAGAAAGAGAATTATATAACTCAATGAGTTGGATGAATTAAGAAAGAAAGCATTTCATAACACAGAGGTAGTGAAAAATAAAGAATCAAAAGACATGACCGGTGTATTAAAAAAAGATAATTCGAGGAAGGCAATCTGGGCACTTTTGTTTGACTCAAAATACAAGGATCACATAGGGAAGGTCATAACAAGGCGCCTAGGGCCCTATGAAATTGAGAATATATTCCCTAATGGAGGTGTAAATATTACTACTATTGATCTGTGAGATTCAAGTTGTTGGTGAATAGAGATAGGTTAAGATTGTATAAAAATCCAGTTGATAAAGGCTCATTTATAGAATTGTTTAGAGGAAATCGAGAGAATAATAGAGAAAGAAACATTAGAATTAACCTCATAGGTTGAGCTTGTTGGCTCACCTTCTAGGATTGTAGAGGATTGATGAGATTTCTATAGCCTTGGATCATTCAGACTTGCTAAATATTTCAAGGCTAAATAAAAGTGTTGAGATCTACCTTTTTAGGTGATCATCAACACTCTACTAACCCATATTTTTATAAGTTTTTATTTTACAGTATTATTGACAAGTAATTACAGGAGAGCATGATATCCATCACAAGGAGAAAGTGTAATAACAAATATTTTTACTTAAGGCCACATGAAATAATGCCCTATTTGTTTGAGCATCTAGAAGAACTCATGGTTTCATAATAGACATCAAGGAAGCATGTGCACGTGGATGCCATACAAGGAATGATTGAAACCCCAACTAATTGGAGTTCCCTCAATGAGAAGCATATTTTTTTCGCTAAGGATCAATCAACACAAGTTAAACCCTCATCCACGACATCACAAGGCACTTGCATGCAACCAAGACTCTAGTGCAATAAGGAATGCACACAAATAATTAAGAGTAACAACGAGATAAGTGTAAACATTTATTACTTTAATAAATCATGATTAGATTAATTATATCTAATTATTAATTATGCCAATTCATCATGCATGTAACACATTAAAAGACCATTTCCTTTCAGTTATGATGTGTCCACTTAAGCCCTCCACATAAGCCAACATGTCACATCATTTTGCTTCATGACCTCAATGTTGTCACATCCACCTAATGATTACTCACCCTTAAATGTATTTCTTGTCCCCTCGGTAATAAAGAGAAAAGTAATCAAAATCCATTAACACAATTCATTTGTACAAATTTGTTTCAAGGAAAAATTATGTGATTACGTATTACACAGGGAGGAGCATGTATCTTCCATGAGAGGTGAATTAATCACATATGAGCCCTCTACACATTTTAAACTTCGAGTAATCCCGAGATTGTGTAGTACTTTGAGAATCATGGCTGGATGCAATATGTACACAAGTTTCAAGGTTTTGATGAGGTAATTGTGGAAGGATTTGAAAATACCCTGAACGATGGTGAGACAAAGGTAACAAGGTTGACAATCGGGGTAAGTGATGAAATTTTAGCAAAGGTCACTAGTTTTCCAACTCAAGGAGAGTTATTTCCAGAAAAATCCAACCCAAAAGCAACAAGAAGGGAATTTACAAACAATGATGACGAGTTCATCTCAGACCGCTAAGGTACTTTTAAAACATCTCTCAAACCCTTATGGGCACAAGATGCCAATTTTTTCATTCAATATTTTACTTGTGAAGGGATATATTCAAGGTTAAATACTATGCATTTCAAATTGTTAAATCATTTGAAGAATAATCATCAAGTAAATGTTCCAAATTTATTGCATGAGATGCTTAAGAAAATGAGCAAAGAGGTTCATAGGGGTAGGGAAGCACTTTGTCACATCACTATCTAGTAACCCTAGTGGTTAAGCACACCTTGCAAAGGGAGTATCCTTAGATATCATGGGATGAATTTTTTAGGGTGGAAAATATTGAGACCTTGTTGGGAAATAAGAGAAAAAGGAGAATAAAAAATGAAAGTTCTTATGCACATATACCAAAGGTTGCACCATCCTCTTCCAAACCTCAAGAGCCAATACATTTTGAAATTATGTCTTCCACAAAAGAAAACCATGTACCTTTTTCAACATAAAGAATATTTATTTCTATAACCTTATTAGAATTATCCTCCCATGAAACCTCCATTTCCAAAACCAAAAGGAAATCTACTCATTGTGATCCAAAAAAACCTAGGCACTCCCATACGCTTAGGAAAAAAAGGACAAAAACCTCCAATTCAAGACAATCTCAACCCATCTCATTGGAGAGTGATTTGGAAGTCATAAATGAATTTTTTTAGCATGAACCATCAGAAACAAAGAATTGAGATACTTCTCCCACAGTAACTCAAGAGCTAAATTACTATGAACAACCAATGGAAGGGCAAGAAGAATTAAATTAGAATGAGGAAACAATTCATGAAGTGATAAAAAATGGAATAGTTAGTGTTAGGAGGAAGTGAACAAGAGTAATTGACTACAGATGATGTCAATGAACAAGTCATTGAGAATGTTGTTCAAGAATTAAAAATGCTAGTCCTGTAAGAAGTAGATGTAGACCCAATAAAGCCATAAATTATTATTCATGAAATCATAAGGGAACCTGAAAAACCATCTTGTAGTGAGATGGGAACACAAACTATGGGGCCCAATATTGACAATTTGATGCTGTAAATGGATGCCTACATTAACAAGCTCAAGAAGAAATGGGAAAAGGAGAAGGAAGACCTCATCTCTAAACATAAGAAGGAAATGACAAAGAGATTAAGAAAATGAAACAAAAACAAGAGGAAAAAATGTAGGTAGCATTTGAAATGTTGAGTTATAGACCCCCATCAAGTGTGTATGTCATTTACCTAAAAGAAAAGATGGTGTACCACAATTTTACTTGCATAAATTTTGATATGATATATGACACTATGTCAGCCAGGAAATTATTTACTCTGTATCAACATAATATACATAAACTCCAAAATTTGTTATATGATTTATATTTGCATAATTAGGCCCTTCCATATAATAGAGATTGGATCCTAATTCTTTATATTGGGGATGTAAAGGCTAAGGCATTATATTCTCATTTTTCAAATGAATTGGAAAGAGATAAGTAAATGGAGGAATATATAAATTTGGAAAAGGTTACACCATTGTATATCGGAGATGATGCAAAAATAACAAATGAATTTTTTTTTTTGTTTTCTGAAAACTATATGGAAGTGGATGAAATCGAGAGATAGAGTGTTGCAAATGAGGATGAAAGCACACATAGAAATCAACAACATGATGCGGGAACATGGAGTTTAGGTTTTGATGACATGCGGTGTCGGATGGAAAGAGTTATCCCTTGCACTCCAAAGGAAAGAAATACACTCCTCTGTAAATATAATTCCAACATTATGAAGGGTGAAAAATATAACAAATGAATGTGGGGAAGAGTTGTTTCCTATAGCTTATCATCCTTCAATATTTCATTTCCCAATTGTACCTTAAACAATAAATTTACCAATTAATCAGAGGGTGAAAAAAATATTTTGGGACATATTCATGAGGAATGGTGGGTATTCTTATAAGAAGAAGAAGGAACAAACACACCCATAGATTTCAAGAGAGAATGCGATTTCCAATAGAGAAGATATGAAGCTCTTGAATTAGGACATTCAAGTGTTTAAGCCTGGGGGTTTGATAAGTTATATTAATTTCTTTCATAACAACTCATAATTTTTATTTTTAGAAGATTATTATATCCATGACTACGTATTTCCTAAGTACATTTTTAACATTACTATTACACCACCATGAAATTTTGACATAATGACTAATTGTTATAGGCATATCTAATTGTATTTATTTTGTAATATTATGTGTGCATTTATTCTTGTTATACCAATAAATTATTTGGATGATTATATGTGTTTATGTCACTCCTGGTTGTAAGCAATTTTCTATATGCAACAAAGGAACTCCGTCATCCACAATAACTCATCTCAGTAGCCAAAGAAATTTTCCGTGACATAAGGAAATCATTCACAACAAAGAGCCCACATTTATGAAGATCTTTTGAAATATGAAGTGATGAAACTCAAGTCCTTATCTACCATTGGAGAAGTAGTTACAACAAGAACGTGGGAAAATGGGAAACAAATAAATCTTTGATTTGGTCATTGATAAAGAACTAGTAAAGAATTGATTATTAGATTAACACTTGTTGTGTGTTGTGTGAAGAACTATTTTTTAGTCGAACACTAGTTTATTTCAAACATGTGTAAGATCTCTCAATTGCTTCTTTGAAAGTCTCTCACTTGGTCTCTTGAAGAATCCTTGTTGTATTCTTCTTCTCACGTGATATAAATGATAAGGTATAAAGGAAAGGGATGGTGCCTAGTAACAAGTCAATCAATGAGTAGAGGAGAGTCAAGATCCAAATTTGGAATTAGAGAAAAGGATTACTCGATCTTTTTATTCTTAGATGTAATGTTTCATACAAATAAATAAATATCTGAGTTTTTTCAGTTTAGTTCTGAGTTAAGAAGGGATTAACACCCAATTCAGGGCCCACTTGAGGTATGCTAAATCCCATCCATTGTTTCATTTCATGCATATTTCCTTAGGAACAATTTTTTTTATGAATCTACAACTTTGTTTCAGCAATAACACTTAGCACTAGTTTATTATCAAGTTTGAGTTTCCTTTTACTTTCAACATTATTATTTAAAAATTATTTCCTTTCCAACCTCCTAGATCAACTATAAATATACATACAACACCACAAATATTTCAAGTCTACATTCCTGGTTCGATAACTAAATGAATGTAACTCAATGTATATCATATTAATTGCTACAAGATTATTTACACCACCACACATTGACATATTGGATGTAATTCTGACATATTTGGTTCCCATGTTATTATTATTGTTATTGTTATTGTTATTAGTGTTAGCATTGTTTGTAACATTAGGATTAATTACTTGGTTGGTAACACCATCTATGACAACACCATGATTTTGATTTATAACTCTAGGTCTTTAGCTATTGTTTCCATTGTTTTGATAGTTTGCATTGTTTTGATTAGGAAATACCAATTTTCCATTGGGACCATAATTCTTACATATTTTGTCAATAACCAATTGATCAATGCAAAGGGCACCTTCTAGCACCTCCTCATAACTATGGAAAGGAAATTTCTACACTTCCTCCTTGGTTTCTCGATTGTGTGAGTGGAGAAAGAGGTCAAAGTTCCATTTGGTCCATGTTAGGTGTGCTTGAAAAGGAATAAAGAACATGTCACCATATTTGTATGAATGAGATGCATATTTGTTTTTCTCCTATTTAATATATAGGAAATCCTTGATTCTAGTTAAGTAACAATTTGTTCATGTCAAAATATTTTATGAACATGAAAACACATTATTTGAAAGAGTGTATGTAATCCTTAGATATTCAATAATACCACATGGAAGAAGCTCTCTAACTGTAGTGGTATAGGCCTTGATACAAGCATTAGGATCCCCCTCTCCTTTAAATTTAGGAATATTGGGAAATTGGCATGTAAGCATGACACCTCACATGGTAAATCATATTGTTCTTTCAAATTTTCAGTGTAAGTTCCAATTGCATAATGATTCCACTATTGAGGTTCCTTGATGAAAGGGAGGAGGAGGAGGAGTTGGATAGGTTGTGGTGTAGGCATTAGCTAGGGAATATGAAGTTACTTAGAATGGTGTAAATGACCAAAGGAACTGATACATGTCCGATTGTGTGGATTTTCAGTACATATGTAAGGAGTAACATTATATCATTCATTCACATGTGTTTGGTTATGAAAGCATGAATTGTTGGGAGTACTATATGGGAAATAAATTCCAACTAGTCCTTGTATAGGGTAAGTGTAAGAGGAGTGAGGAACCATCCCTAATGAGTTAGATCCCATGAGAAGATCACACAGGTTTGATCAAATTATATGAAATTTTTGCATAAGGTGTTGCATTGGTTGCGTATTGGTAGAAGGAGTGTATCCTTTGTTATATATAGGATACCCCATGTCTTGCCCCATTCCACAAGTCATTTTTGGAGTTAGGGCACTCTCTAACTCTATAATCATCCTTACTAGTCCATAAATGAAATCATTTGGCAAGGATTAAGCCCCTTGTTTGGGTTTGTGTTGTATATGGTTTAACAAAGGGGACATGTGATACCCCGTTATAAATTGTTTAGCATTAGTATTCTTATTTTCCTTGAAAGAGGGATTTTCATGGTTTATAGCTACTACATTATTATTTAACATCTCAGAGGTACGAGTCTTCATCATTTCTAAAGACTTGTCTATTGTGTGAAGTTTTTTAGTGATTCAGGTAAAAATATCATCCTCTATTACTTGCATGTTAATGTGGGGTCTTGATAAGACCATAGTGAGGGGAGAAATTTCTCCCATAAAGTTCATATTATTCAAATTAGATTGATCATCTTGAGTATTTAGGGGTTGATTGACCTCCTCTATCCTCACATAATTGGTAGGATTTGAGATATAGCTAGGGAAGCTTGCACATTATTTGTGTAGTTGTCGGTGCATCTTGGAAAGGAAGGGGATCACTGAGGTTAAACATGAGAATAATAGCTATCAATGTCAAATGGCCCATAAAACTCTTTACTAGACATATTTAAAGGGAAATAAACTACCCACCGAATAGTAGAGAGGAGGAGGAAGGTGAAACAATAAAAAGAGAATAAAATGGAAACATGAAAGAACTAGAACTTCACGTTGGGTTCACTAATATTTGTACATAGTAAAAATGACACAAGGTTTCCTATGTACTCAAATTCATGAATTAAATCTGAGATAGTCGAAATGTTGAAAATGGGAAAGTTAGTTAATAGATAATAAGAGGCTATGAACATGTAGCGTGAAAATGGGAAATTTATGACATATTTCAAGTGGTTGGAAAGTGGATTTCTGGATTTACATCCCTTCTCTCTCTCTCTTCCAAAAACTCTATAAATTGGAATGTTGGGCTCATTGTAAAGAGGAGGATAGTTTTTGAGTAGAAAAACTCTGTCATTTTTGTTTTGTGAATCCAATGTGTTGTAATCCCTTGTAGTGGACTCCTTGCATGGTGATCTAGGCCTTTATTTTGTAAAATATTGAACTATGCATATCAATGAAGCAATAAATGCAAGTTTATGGATGTATCTTCCCTTGTTGTGTTTTTTTACATTATTATTGCCTCTTCAACCTCATTGCAAATATATTGTGTCTATTTTATGCTCTTGCAGGGATTCATTATCATTGTGTGTGTATGAAATATTGTTGTGAATGTAGTTGTTAGACTGTGGAGAACTGTTATCACCCTCTCTAGTATGTATTTTGCTTCTATTTTTCACACATTGGAAAGCTATTCTCATTCCCTCCTTTTCTAGTGTATCACCACTTTAGTGTAATATTTTTTCATGCACTCTCTCTCCTAGTCCCTTGGAAAGTTAGATTAGGATTAGATAGTTTTCTTGTATTAGAGTAGATTGTGACAAGTAGTTTAGGAGAAAGAACCAACTTTCTCTGGAGGCCTATCTCAAGTAGCAAGTCCCACAACTTGGAGATAGTACCCATGTTACCCAATCACACCGTGAGCTCAAGCATGTACACTTGTGTAAATTGGAGGGTGTTTTGATTCGGTGATAACAATCATAACCCACTATATTCCAATTTTTTGAAAAAAATCAGCTTGAAAACCATCAGGGCCCGGAGCTTTATTTTTTTCCATGGAAAAAACTATTTTCTCCACCTCATGCATAGAAAAGGGCTTGAGCAAGGCAACATTCTGGCCCTCATTAATAATTATAGGAATATAATTCAACATATCAGCTTGTGCAGATTCAAAAGAAGCCAAATCACCTCCTAATAAAGAGGAGAAGAACCTAATTCCTTCTTCTGCAATCTCCTTGGGAGCAAAAACAGAAACTCCTTCACTATTCTTAATTTCCATGATATAGTTCCCGATCTTCTAGATTTAACCAAGGCCTCGAAAGAATCTTGCAATCCTATCCCCATCCTTAATCCATGGATCCCTCAATTTTCACCTCCAAAACATTTCCTCTCTAATTAGCAACTCTCCTAACTCATTTAGAAGAGCCTTTTACAAACAAGTATTCATCCCGCCCCATACCGAGGCAAAAAATTTTAAATTAAGATATTTTAACTCCTGCTCCACTAGGATTTTTCTGAAAGATTTTTTTAAAAAAATTTATTCCAAATCAGCAAATCCCCTTAAGAAGCTTCATCTTAAGGCTAACACGAACATCTTTGAGCCTTTGACTTGATAATATTTCCACCACTACTCAACAAGACTATCAAGAGAAGGATCCCTAAGCCACATCAATTCAAACTTAAAAGGAGATATATGAGGGGCCAAATCAATATTAATCAGCAGGGAAATAGGAAAATGATTTGACCCTGACCAGGGAAACACATTACACTCAAGGACAATGTTATTCAGAGCCCAGTTAGAACCAACCAAAAATCTATCCAACCTTTCCACTATATTACTGAAATCTTTCCTTCTATTACTCCATGTAAACCAACCTTACTTTTTCTCAATGTCCTGTAAAGAACCATTCCTAAAAAAGGAGCAGAAATCTAACTGAGATTGCAAATTCCTTCTTAAACCCCATTTTTATCCCTATTGAAGAGATAGCATTAAAATCCCCACCCAAAATAAAGAGATGCTCATCCATCATTGCAATTTCCTTAAAATATTCAACCACAACTCCCTTTTCGTAATGATATTATTTGGGGCATAAACATTAAAAAGATAGAACACTTGATTAGGAGTGACGAGGGCTGATACAAACCTACTACTAGATTTGATTTTGATCATATAAGACCACTTTCATTTGATTTTCCTTCCAAATAATAATGCCGAAATCACCTAGTTCCCCATACAAATATGAAAAAATCATTTCCATCCTTTACAATATTTACTCCACACTCTATTTGCTTCTGCAACAAACATTTTAGTTTCTTGATGTAAAACTAAACTAGTCTCCGATGAGTAAAGATAGTGCTTTAACAAGCGCGCTTGTCGGGGATATTCAATCCCTTGACATTCCATTTAAGCAACTTCATTGACCACAGGGAAGGATTTTCACCTTCCCGAGTACAAACTTATCAAAGATCAAGGTGCTTTGTTTGCCCAAATCTCCTTCCTACTGAGCAATATCATGCTTCGATTTTCTCCCTCTTTTTCTTGAGGCTCCATAGATAGCTGCTTTCATTCCCACCTGACCATCTGCCAACTTTGAGGATACCAACATGGTGTCCAAATTATCAGGGACACACTCTCCATCTTCAAATCCACCTCCCACTTCCAGAGAATAAGACAAATCCATACCCTAGCTCTATGTTATCCAACCATTTAAGTTTTCCATAGAATAAGCATGCCCCTAAACTATACCTTCTTTAATCAAAGAGACAAGCTCACTGGAATCCCCATGAACTTCTTCTGTTTCTTTCAAAAAGGAGCAAGGGGTCAAATCTATGGAAGGAATTGTAGTCGCACAAGGACCACTAGATATTCCGGTCTCTTTCCCAATCCTCAGACACTCTTGGGAAGAGGGGATATCCTTTTTAGGGTCGAAGCTAGGAGCCACCTTTTCGGAGAATTTTCTTGTGCTGGGAGATAGAGATTTCCTATATCCTTTTTAATCTTAAAAGGAAAATCCTTTCTCATATGACCCAACTTCCCATACTAAAAACACTTCAAATTCAATCCTTCATAGTCAGTTTTTGGATCTAGGTACATGGCGGTATTCAAACTAAAGGATCTCGGCGGGGAAGTTAGGTCCATTTCCACATAGACTCGAGATACACCTCTTTCCCAAGCTGATAGGGAAGAATTTTTAGTAGGCCCAAATGATCCAATTATTTTATTGAAAAGTGGCATTTCTATTTTTCACTTTCCTATTTAAATATAACATGGAAAATATCTAATTATCTCTTTTGGACTTGTATGCAAGGTCTTCTCTCATCATTTTATTAGTAAAAATATCTCAAGTAAATCAAATAGCACTATGCTCTTAATATCATAACAAATCATACAAATTTTTAGTCTAAAATTTTATTTACGTATCACTCATATGACCAATCAGTACAGCGGCTCAATTATTGATGGTTGTTCATACAATGTTTGTTTTCCTCCACTTAAAGGTTAAAACTGAAAAGAGAGGTCACAAAGTGCTACAACAAGCAAGCATTGCTTTCAGATTTAGAACTTACTAATTTTTTCCCATTTAATGAGGTATGTGAGATGGAGATGATAAAGTGGAACATGGAATATAGAACAGTTATTTGGGTAAGAACAATCAGATTTGTGCGATATTTTTTGGCTATGTAAGGATTAAATTCCCCTTTTTTCAATTTTATATTCATGTTTTTGTCTTATTTAACCATATAATTGAACATCTTAATGTTGTGTATATATGTGTGTGTGTGTGTGTGTATGTGTGTATGTACTTTTTCCATATTTTCTCAATATCTTAATGCTATAAAAAAATAAAATAAAAAATATATCTAATTCCCTATTTTCCATATTTTCTCAAAAAATATTTTAATTTAAGGTGCATAGTTAGTTGGAACTGACGCACAAGTTAATGGTGTTGACTAATTGGCCCCTCTATATGAGTTGAAAATTATGTAGAATAACATTATTCTTAAGCTCCATGCTATTTTTGATTAAGTAGACTCATGTTACTCAATATTCATTTCATCATATCATATCCACCACTAAAAAAATCTCCCATTATCTCCTTGATATGAAAATTATTTTTAGTTTAATGGACTCATGTTACTCAATACTGGTTTTATTGTATCATATTTTCCGCCAACATTACTACATTTCTCACATTTCATTTTTAGTCTTTTTCATTTCAATCATTATTTTTAACATGTGGAAATTGGATATCTCATAAAAAAATTCATTATTAACTTTCTAAAATAGCACAAATACTATGTTTATACAAGTCAAACATCATCTCTCATCCCTAAAATATTGTGACGAATAAGCCCACTATAGTTAGTGTTGATGTTGATCCACACATTAAAAACCATTTGAAAAAAATACAAATAAGTTTTTCTTGATTTGGGTTTTCCTTTTCAATTTCGAAAATGATGCTTTATGATGTCCCAATCTTACTAAATAAAGTATTTCATGCAAAGAAACCATGTTCAACTCGGACAATATAAAAACAATATAGAAACACATAAAAAATATGGTATATTAAGAATAAATTTTAACACAATTGTTAAGTGTTACATCAAAATATCATGCGTTTCGTATTTCAAGAAAACGTTATGTGAAAGAAGCTTGTTTTAGGTCATTTCCTCATTGAAACAATATCATGAACACTTTGTCCTCGAGATGAAATAGCTTCTTCACAAGGTTAAATATAAGATTTTTTGACACACATTTAAGTATCCTTGTCATGCTTTCACGTGACAAACCCTAAGTAGTAAGTTGTATAACATGGTAAAGGGTAGATATTTTTTAAAATATGAAAGTTTAAATTAAGGACCATTTCAAGATATGAATAGTTTTCTCCTAGTTCTTGTTGGTTAGGTTATTGATTATGCTTTCGAGTGAAAATGTAGATGAATGGGCTAATGGAGCAACTTGGACCGACATTCTCCTTGGGCAATAGAATTGACTTAAGGGTGTGAACATCCACAGTTCCAACAACTACATTGATTGATTTTGTTGATGATATGTTTTATCTTAACATAGAGGATAATTTGGACGATGAAGATGAGTGAAGGGCATGTTGGGAAAGGGAAAAAATGTGAAGAAATCATATATGTAATATTCCTATCTGCAAACAATGGTGAAGTAGACTCTTTGAATCCTATGAAGGTGGGAAGAATGTGGCTATCAAGGTCAATGACTTGAATCTCAACCCCTTAGGCATGGATCATCGGGGCCCATCAATACCTGCAAAGAGGTCGTATTTGGAATCGAGTAAGACATTTTAATTGTGTTGCCTCCTCTAATTTGTATGTGCATTGTGTGAATAGTTATGTTTTTCAATGGGAATATTAGCAAGCCCATTCAAAGTAGCCCGTGAATTTGGTTGAGGTCCTCAATTTTTTTGTGATATAGTACTTCACTATTTGTTGTATCATTATTGGAAAAAATCATTTTCCTCAATATCAATACACTACTATGTTGGCCATTGAATATATTCCCGTGGACCAGATAATCTATTGTAATTATGGCCATCATTTACCATCATTGATGCTAGTAGTTCATAGTTTCCCTCCCCCTTGAAAAAGATTTCATCAACATGATATTTTCCGCTAATAACTCCTATAAAAATTTGTGTCTTCTTAGTTCAATAGCATGAAGCAATTTAATTATTTCTTCTATTTTAATAGCAATCCACATTAAAAGAACTTTTTTATTCCCCTGTCGAGAGCTTCCCTCTACGTAGAACACCAATAGGGATGATGGAATGTTCTCTTGCCTCTCCACCATTCAATTTTGGGTGTTTATCATTGTACACATATTTTTACATCTAAATCTTTCACCAATATTGAAGATTGATGATCTGTAATTAATGCTCTAGGAATTTTGCTTCGTAAAAGTTAAAGTTATTTTTGACCGATTTTGTGTCTCGTAGTTAATATACCCCATGTTCCAATCTAAGGAGCATAAATTTTATTTATAATATTTAAATTTATTGAATTTGTGTTCAAATATGACAATTAATGGCAGTCCACATGATTGTACTGAATATATTGAACGGTTCGATATAGAAAATGTGTATATAATATTAGAAGATAAAATTTAATGAACCAATAGTTATGTTTCTTTCTTCTCGACATTTGGATTATGTAAATGGTTATGCTTTTTGGAAGGAATTTTAGGAATCCCATTCGCAAAATCTCCTGGATCTAGTTGAGGTCCTCTAAAAATCTTATGAGTTAATGCTTCACTATTTTGTATTTCACTATTGGTGAAGAACATTGTCTTCAATATCCATACATTACCCATTCCAACCAACAAATATCTTCTAGGAAGATCAATATGTATGTTAAAATTATGTCTCATATTTTGTTGTGATTAATGCTTAGAGTGCATACTTTTCCAAAACTTGAAATAGTAAGGAGATGATGTGGAATAAAAATCCTCAAGGGTAACTCTATAAGATATATGTTATTATTGGGACAATCTTAGAGGATGGAAAAAAATAATAATCTACAAAGATGGTGAAAAACCACTTGACCTACCATGTTTTGTTTATTGAATTCAACTACTACATCAGCTCAACATAGGCTACACATATGTATCTTCTCTAAGGAAAGACATGTTTCACATTCCTTCAAATTTAAGTTCCTCAATGCATTCGTTTCGGTATCTCCATTGCACCGGCCGCACGTGATTGCTTAGTTGTTATATATAAATAATAAAAATGATTTAAAATATATTTTTTAATTTTAAATATTTCATTAAAAATAAATACATCTAATTTCTATTAGCCTTCAAATTAAAATTAAAATAACATCAAACAGTCATTGGCCCATTGGTGAAGTTGTTTGGCTCATAAAGAGCCCACCAAATAAGGGATAAGGCTAGGATCGTGCCCAGTGAATTTGGCGGAATGGAAACCCCTCCCCTCATACCTTGGATGCTTAGACGAAGAAATATTCCCACCTCACCCATAGAGAATGGTGATCTAAGACTGTCAAATTTCAACAAAAATAAACACAACTAAAAATAGTTCAATTATTCAAAAAAACTAACATTATAATCAGTATTGTTTGATTTTTTGGTGAAAAAAACTTACCCGTTTTGACATGAGATAAGAATTGCATTTTCATGTGAAGGCCCACAACTTATTTTGTTTTCTTTTTCAATGTTTGAACCCAAGCTTTATTTATAGAAAAAATGGCAACTAGACGAAGAAAGAAAGGAAGAAAGGAAGGAACTAGAAGGAAAGAACGAAAACACCCTACTTTACCTTTGTTTTACCTATTTTGATCTGAGATAAGAAGGACCCTATTTTTCTTCCTTTTATTTATTGGAAACCAAGCTTTATTTATAGAAAAAATGGCAATTAGAGCAAAGGACATGATGAGTATGGTGCGATTCTTTTACTTTATTATCATATTCTCAAGAAACTCGTCTGAAAGATGTTTTTAAATGTTTTTGCTCTCTTGCAGGTGGGAATTTTTATGGAATCAGCTACCCATTCTTAAATTTGATTTTGATTTTTATCATAACGCTAATCCATCTAAAATTGTGGGTAAGATAAATAACATCCTAAGGCTAATTCAATCTGTGCGAATTGAATGCTTTGAAATGAAATTTTTCCTTTCTCCATCCCCAAATGCTTTGAAGAGGTTCCAAGTGTAGTTTTTCCTATGAATTTATTCAACATGTGTCTGGAAAGTTTAGTTCTCCTGCTTATGAAACTACATGTTGATTTTTGTGGTTTTAAACACCTTAAAACTTTTTATTTTAAGAGTGTTCATTTGAATGATAATTCCCTCAAGTAGTTGATATTATTTTTCCCGTGTCTTGAAACCCTAGTCATTCATGAATGTAGAGGTCTCGAAATTCAAAACTATGCTCTGCAAGTCTCTATCAACTAAAAAAATTAATTTAAATAACCCCTACTATCATTCGATTGGTCGTGTATTGGCACCCTCAATGTTCTTCCAAACCTGGAGGAACTCAACACGGATATTAGAAATTTTGATGTAAGTAATTTTATGTTGCATCTTCTAAATTATTACTATTATTGTGAATTTTCATTAAAATTGATTTGCATGCATGACAGGAAAGGGGTAAACATCATTGGAATATGAAACATATCTATCCATTAAAGAGGATGAAGATAGTGCGTAAAGAGTATACATTTGATTTTAGCAATGCCTTTTCATTAGAGAAGTGAATAAAGTATAGGTGAATGTCTTTGGATTTTTGGTACCTTTTTCATGGATGAATAGTTTCCCACTTTTAGGGAAAATATAGTTTTCACTTATATGTATATCTCATTTATGGTGTGGATATGGTGTAGTCTAATTTTGGTAAGCTCAGTGGTTGTGCAACTGCCCCTCTGTAAATAGTGGCAATTGCATAACCACCCCTCTCTGTAATAAGGACAATCATGTCATCATTGAGCGTGAAATTAAAACATGCATTTTGGAATGCGTGTTTTGATTTTGACATGATTTTATTTTCCATTTCTTGGTCAAATTAACTAAGAATAATATTTTTGGATGAGTTGTAATTTCTTGATCGACACTTACAGTTGACATCTTCTCTTCCAACAATCTATAAAATCACATTTTACCCATATGATGGGTTGAACATTTGATATTTTTGGTGAAGTGTTATGCTATTGAAATTCGGAGAGAGTCACAAAGATAAACTAGTACATTTATTGTGTTCTTCCTTGCTGCTCACATTCGGTCATTTCCTTTGCACAAAGCCGGACACATCCAATATTCTTAATTTATTTATTGTTAGTTACTATTCATGCATCCTTGGATCATTTGGATTTCATCATTGGAAGAGGACCTAAAGATGAGGAGAAAATAAGCACATCTCACCTATCAAAGCTATTGCAGTACAATAATCACAAGGTTGGGGTTGTACTTAAATTCTTTAAAGCTTTGCATAGTTGTTATTTGTTGATTTTAGAAGAAATTGTGTATTTAGATTGTTAGAAGTGGAAGATTCTATCACTTCACGTAGACATTGTTAATCTAGCATTTCTTCCAAATTATTTTTTACATAAATCTTCCCTTGATAACTTCTTCCCAGATTATACATGTGGAATTTCTCGATAAATAAGTTAGAGGAAGAAGTGAAGAAATCCTAAACTTATTTTATTATTTCTTTCTTTCAATTAGTTAAAGGGGAAATTTCTTCTAAGAATATTTTCCCTTTCAAGAAAACTTTAGTCAAGCTTTTCCAGAGGAAGATTTGTCCCATTATATTAATAAATTTTGAGTGCTTTCTTTTAGAATAGTATTATCAAACAACCATGCGATAGAGGAATAACCACATCTAGTTATTCCTATTTTAGTTTCAGTTTATTAAAATAAGTAATAATTTCAATTTTGATCATTTTCTTGTGTCTTTGTCTGTAGATTTTATTTTTATTATTATTAATCTTGAAAACACAAAATCAATTGTTTAATTAGTTTCTTTCAATTTCATTTCTTTTAAAAGTTTTTTATAATACAAACAAATATAATAGATAGTTTTTTTGTTTTATTTAACTAATGATCCATAAATTGGGGTAAATATTTCTAATCATTGTGGACCCCTATAGGTACTTTCTCATTTTATACTCCACATATATTATCAACTTCAAATGGGAAATGCAATGTAAAATAAAACACATACACACTGCAAAGAAATTGATAACGGATTTTGGCAATGCCTACGTCTCTAGATTCAAACAAACCGATTCATTACACTTCAAAGAGATGTAAACTAGTACAAAAATATAATGAAGCTATGAATCTAAATGAGGATACCAGGGAACGTATATGATCTAAGTACCCAAAATGATAGTTGTAAAGGGATTCCACCCCTAAGATAGTGGTATAAGGATTCTGCCAAATGATAGTGGTATAGGTATTCCACCCTTTTTTATAGTGGTATAGGGATTTCACCCTTTATGATAAAAAAACCTAGCCGATTACACATGAATTTGATCCAGATAAAATAAAGTGATAAAAATTTAGTAGATTACTCTAAACTGGAATGATGAAGAAAATTTCTCTCGTCCGCGAAGTAGGATTCAACTAATGTTGACCATCTCAAAAATATGTGTCCGTCATTGTGGAAATATGTGTCTTCAATATTCTTCCTTGGATGAGTGGCATGCTAGACGAAGACTCGGATGGTCACCAAATGTAGATATGAGTTCCGTAGATTAAAATGGTGTCTAAACGCCTCAAAAATGGGAAGATAATTATATCACTAGGAGCGTGGGAAAATTCTTACAATTTCCCTTTTTACACCAAAGGCTGATTTTGCCTCTAACTCCTTCAAAATGATCGATATGTGAAATATACATTTTATGGCATGTGGCCTTGCACAGACATACTTACCAAATAAATACCACGATCTCCTTTTTATATCTCGGTTAGAAATAATGGTATATCGGTAAGGGTTATTTTTAGCTAGAGGATGATTATGGGTTTGAATCCCATAAAGGCTAAATATAACCATAGGTTATTAAAAATATTTTAATAATGCTTAGGCATTTAATGGATTTTACATTTTATACATCCTATTTTCTATGGCCCGTGTTTCAACCTCCCATGACACATAACTTATAACCGCCACATAGTTTATAAGTGCCACTCTATACATGGCTTTTACCTTTGGATTTGACTAATCCATGTGCCTTGTTATACGTCATCCAAGGCCTCCACGTGAGTCTACAATTTATTATTCTCCATGTTGGGACATTGTCCCATATACACACAAATGGTGGGCATTAAAGGCCTTTAAAAATTCTTAGCTCACTATAGGAGTATGTGGCATGGAACACACCAAATGCTTTTGTTCACCCATGAAATACTTAGGGCCCGAGTGGTATGGGGACACGTGGATGTGTGTGGATGAGTAATATGGGCTCACCAAAATGAATATGGATGGTAAGGCCACATAGAATAACTCACCAACCATGAACTCGCCATAGTAGATAATCACTTCGGTCTCCAATATAGCTCGCCAAGCCAATAATAAACTCATCCATCACCGAGTTGTGTGAGCTCACCCAAGGTAATATGAGCTCGCCGAGGCATGTAGTGACTCACCCTACAATGAAAATACCCAACTCACTAAGATATGAAAAGAGATCACCCTACAATGTGTAGAGGGAGGTAGAGCGCTAGCCCAAACTGAGTTGGATAATATCATGATCATTGTGGTGGCAGGCCACATGGTGGCCTGAGGACCCACCACATGGTGAAATATATAACACAATGACAAAACCAATGTTAAAGACTAGTGTCACAAAATAACAATTTTATTTTACGCTCCTGAATGCACTTCGCTTCCGCCACATTAGTCAGTTACCCCTATCGGGTCTTACTGTTGACCAAACTTTGACCGACTGTATCTTGAGTCTACAAAGTCCATTTTCCACGTTCCAGTATCGACAAAATCTCACCGAATTATATTCCACTTTGTATCATAGTTTAGGGAGATATAGGGAACTACTAACGTCCCAAATTTCTTCTAGATTAATTAATTGGGAAGGAATTTTCTTAATTACTAGATTAAACTCACTCTTCTTTTATTCAAATTAGAATTCTTTCCTTATTTATGTAAAACTAGAATTTAGTGTAGTTTAGGAGCTCAAATAAAAACAAAAACCTAGCCATTAAGAATTCACGCTACCCATTCGAGCCTCTGGTTCTCCATAGACCAACTCAATTATTAGGAATTCACGCTACATGTTCATACCCTCCTATTATCTATTAACTAACTTTCGCATTTTTAACATTTCGATTGTCTCGGTATGAATTCATGAATTTGAGTACACAGGGAACCTTGTGTCATTTTTACTATGTACAAATATTAGTGAACCCAACGTGAAGTACTAATTCTTTCACGTTTCCATTTTATTCTCTTTTTTATTGTTCCACCTTCCTCCTCCTCTACTATTCGGTGGGTAGTTTATTTCCCCTTAAATATGTCTCGTAAGGAGTTTGATGGGCCATTTGACATTGATAGATATTTTCTCATGTTCAACCTCAACGATCCCCTTCCTTTCCAGGATGTACCGACAACTATACAAATAATGTGCAAGCTTCCCTAGCTATATCTCAAATCCTACCAATTATGTGATGATAGAGGAGGTCAATCAACCCCTAAATACTCAAGATGATCAATCTAATTCAAATAATATGAACTTTATGGGAGAAATTTATCCCCTCACTATGGTCTTATCAAGGCTCCACATTAACATGCAAGCAATGGAGGATGATATTTCTACCCGAATCACTAAAAATTCACACAATAGACAAGTCTTTGGAAATGATGAAGACTCATACCTCCAAGATGTTAAATAATAATGTAGTAGCTATAAACCATGAAAATCCCTCTTTCAAGGATAATAATAATACTAATGTTAAATAATTTATAAAGGGTATCACATGTCCCCTTTGTTAAACCATATACAACACAAACCCAAACAAGGGGCTCAATCCTCGCAAATGATTTCATTTATGGACTAGTAAGGAGGATTATAGAGTTAGAGAGTGCCCTAACTCCAAAAATGACTTGTGGAATGGGGAAAGACATGGGGTATCCTATATATAACAAAGGATACACTCCTTCTACCAATACGCAACTAATGCAACACCTTATGCAAAAGGTCATATAATTTGATCAAACCTGGTGATCTTCTCATGGGATATAACTCATTAGGGATGGTTCCTCACTCCTCTTACACTTACCCTATACAAGGACTAGTTGGAAATTATTTCCCATACAAGACTCCCAACAATTCATGCTTTCATAACCAAACACACCGTGTGAATTAATGATATAATTTTACTCCTTACATATGTACCGAAAATTCACACAATCGGACATGTATCAATTCCTTTGGTCATTTACACCATTCTAAGTAACCGTATTCCCTAGCTAATGCCTACACCACAACCTATCCAACTCCTCCTCCTCCTCCCTTTCATCAAGGAACTTCAATAGTGGAATCTTATGCAATTGGAACTTACACCGAAAATTTGAAAGAACAATATGATTTACCATGCGAGGTGTCATGCTTACAAGCCAATTTCCCAATCATCCTAAATTTAAAGGAGAGGGGGATCCTAATGCTCATATCAAAGCCTATACCACTACGATTAGAGAGATTCTTCCATGTGGTATTATTGAATCTCTAAGGATTACATACACTCTTTCAAACAATGTGTTTCCATGTTCATAAAATATTTTGACATGAACAAATTGTTACGAACTAGAATCAGGGATTTCCTATATATTAAATAGGAGAAAAACAAATATGCATCTCATTTCATACAAAGATGGTGACATGTTCTTTATTCCTTTTCAAGTGCACCTAACATAGACCAAATGGAACTTTACGACCTCTTTCTCCACTCACACAATCAAGAAACCAAGGAGGAAGTGTAGAAATTTCCTTTCCGTAGTTATGAGGAGGTGCTAGAAGGTGCCCTTTGAATTGATCAAGTGGTTATTGACAAAATATGTAAGACTTATGGTCCCAATGGAAAATTGGTATTTCCTAATCAAAACAATGCAAACTATCAAAACAATGGAACCAATAGCTAAGGACCTAAAGTTATAAATCAAAATCATGGTGTTGTCATAGATGGTGTTACCAACCAAGAAAAGAATCCTAATGTTACAAACAATGGTAACACTAATAACAATAACAATAACACAGGGAACCAAATAAGTCAAATTACATCCAATATGTCAATGCGTGGTGGTGCAAATAAACTTGTAGCGATTAATATGATATACATTGAATTACATTCATTTAATTATCAAATCGGGGAATGTAGACTTGAAATATTTCTAGTGTTGTATGTATATTTATAGTTGATCTAGGAGGTTGGAAAGGAAATAATTTTTAAATAATAATGTTGAAAGTAAACGAAAACTCAAACTTGATAATAAACTAGTGCTAAATGTTATTGCTTTGAAACAAAGTTGCAGATTCATAAAAAAATTGTTCCTAAGGAAATATGCATGAAATGAAATAATGCATGGGATTTAGCATACCTCAAGTGGGACCTGACTTGGGTATTAATCCCTTCTTAACTCTCAGAACTAAAAATAAATGACAAAACTCGGATATTTATTTATTTGTATGAAACATTACATCTAAGAATAAAAATATCGAGTAATCCTTTTCCCTAATTCCAAATTTGGCTCTTGACTCTCCTCTACTCATTGATTGACTTGTTACTAGGAACCAACCCTTTCCTTTATACCTTATCATTTATAGCACATGAGAAGAAGAATGCAACAAGGAGTCTTCAATGCACCAAGTGAGGGATGTTCAAAGAAGCAATTGAGAGAACTTGCACATGTTTGAAATAAACTAGTGTTCGAATAACAATCAGTTCTTCACATAACACACAACAAGTGTTAATCTAACAATCAATTATTTACTAGTTCTTTATCAATGACCAAATCAAAGATTGATTTGTTTCCCATTTTTCCACATTCTTGTTGTAACTAATTTTCCAATGGCACATAAGGACTTGAGTTTCATCACTTCATATTTCAAAAGATCTTCATAAATGTGGGCTCTTTGTTCTCGAATGATTTCCTTATGTTGCCAAAAATTTCTTTGGCTACACTGCATTTGTTGTCAGCATGACGAGTTCCTCTGTGCATATAGAAAATTGCTTACAACCAGGAGTGACATCAACACATATAATCATCCAAATAATTTATTGGTATAACAAGAATAAATGCACACATAATATCACAAAATAAATACAATTAGATATACCTATAACAATTAGTCATTATGTCAAAATTTCATGGCTATAATAGTAATGTTCAAAAATGTACTTAGGAATACGTAGTCATGGATATTATAATCTTCTAAAAATAAAAAATATGAGTTGTTATGAAAGAAATTAATATAACTTATCAAACCCCCAGGCTTAAACACTTGAATGTCCTAATTCAAGAGCTTCATATCTTCTCTCATTGGAAATTGCGTTTCTCCTAAAATCTATGGGTGTGTTTGTTCCTTCTTCTTCTTATAATAGTACCCACCATTCCTCATGAATATGTCCCAAAATATTTTTTTGACCCTCTGATTAATTGGTAAATTTATTGTCTAAGGTACAATTGGGAAATGAAATATTGAAGGATGGTAAGCTATAGGAAACAACTCTTCCCCACATTCATTTGTTAAATTTTTTCACCCTTCATAATGTTGGAATTATATTTACATAGGAGTTTATTTCTTTCCTTTGGAGTGCAAGGGATAACTCTTTCCATCCGACATTACATGTCATCAAAACCTGAACTCCATGTTCCCAGGATCATGTTGTTGATTTTTGTGTGTGCTTTCATCCTCATTCGCAACACTCTATCTCTGATTTCATCCACTTCCATATAGTTTTCATATTCTTCTACAATTTCATTTTTATTTTTGCATCATCTTTGATATACAATGGTGTAATCTTTTCCAAATTTATATATTCCTCCATTTACTTATCTCTTTCCAATTCATTTGAAAAATGAGAATATAATGCCTTAGCCTTTACATCCCCAATATAAAGAATTAGGATCCAATCTCTATCATATGGAAGGGCATAATTATGCAAATATAAATCATATAACAAATTTTGGAGTTTATGTATATTATGTTGATACGAGTAAATAATTTCTGGCTGATATAGTGTCATATATACCATATCAAAATTTATGCAAGTAAAATTGTGGTACACCATCTTTTCTTTTAGGTAAATGACATACACACTTGATAGGGGTCTATAACTCAACATTTCAAATGCTACCTGCATTTTTTCCTCTTGTTTTTGTTTCATTTTCTTAATCTATTTGTCATTTCCTTCTTATGTTTAGAGATGAGGTCTTCCTTCTCCTTTTCCCATTTTTTCTTGAGCTTGTTAGTGTAGACATCCATTTACAAAGATCGATTGTCAATATTGGGCCCCATAGTCTATGTTCTCATCTCACTACAAGATGGTTTTTTAGGTTCCCTTATGATTTCATGAATAATAATTTATGGCTTTATTGGGTCTAAATCTACTTCTTACAGACTAGCATTTTTTTATTCTTGAACAACCTTCTCAATGACTTGTTCATTGAGATAATCTGTAGTCAATTGCTCTTGTTCACTTCCTCCTAACACTAACTATTCCATTTGTATCACTTCATGAATTGTTTCCTCATTCTAATTTAATTCTTCTTGCCCTTCCATTGGTTGTTCATAGTAATCTTGCTCTTGAGTTACTGTGGGAGAAGTATCTCAATTCTTTTTTCTGATGGTTCATGCTAAAAAAATTCATCTATGACTTCCAAATCACTCTCCAATGAGATGGGTTGAGATTGTCTTGAATTGGAGGTTTTTTTCCTCTTTTTCCTAAGCGTATGGGAGCACCTAGGTTTTTTTGGATCACAATGAGTAGATTTCCTTTTGGTTTTGGAAATGGAGGTTTCATGGGAGGATAATTCTAATAAGGTTATAGAAATAAATATTCTTTATGTTGAAAAAGGTACATGGGTTTCTTTTGTTGAAGACATACTTTCACAATGTATTGGCTCTTGAGTTTTGGAAGAGGATGGCGCAACCCTTGGTATATGTGCATAAGAACTTTCATTTTTATTCTCCTTTTTCTCTTGTTTCCCAACAAGGTCTCAATATTGTCCACCCTAAAAATTCATCCCATGATATCTAAGGATACTCCTTTGCAAGGTGTGCATAACCACTAGGGTTACTTAGATAGTGATGTGGCAAAGGTCGCCTACCCCTTTGAACCTCTTTGCTCATTTTCTTAAGCATCTCATGCAAGAAATTTGGAACATTTACTTGATGATTATTCTTCAAATTATTTAGCAATTTGAAATACATAGTATTTAACCTTCAATATCTCCCTTCACAAGTAAAATATTGAATGAAAAAATTGGCATCTTGTGCCCATAAGGGTTTGAGAGATGTTTTAAAAGTACCTTAGCGGTGCAGAGATGAACTCGTCATCATTGTTTGTAAAATCCCTTCTTATTGCTTTTGGGTTGGCTTTATCTGGAAATGACTCTCCCGAGTTGGAAAACTAGTGACCTTTGTTAAAATTTCATCACTTACCCTGATTGTCAACCTTGTTACCTTTGTCTCTCCATCGTTCAGGGTATTTTCAAATCCTGCCACAATTGCCTCATCAAAACCTTGAAACTTGTTGATGTATTGCATCCAACCATGATTCTCAAAGTACTACACAATCTCAGGATTACTCGGAAGGTTAAAATGTGTAGAGGGATCATATGTGATTAATTCACCTCTCATGGAAGATACATGGCTCCTCCCAGTGTAATACATAATCACACAATTTTTCCATGAAACAAATTTGTACAAATGAATTGTGTTAATGGATTTTGATTACTTTTCTCTTTATTACTGAAGGGACAAGAAATACATTTAATGGTGAGTAATCATTAGGTGGATGTGACAACATTGAGCTCATGAAGCAAAATGATGTGACAACATTGAGCTCATGAAGCAAAATGATGTGACATGTTGGCTTATGTTGAGGGATTAAGT
This sequence comes from Taxus wallichiana var. yunnanensis, assembly GCA_018340775.1. NCBI lineage: Eukaryota > Viridiplantae > Streptophyta > Pinopsida > Cupressales > Taxaceae > Taxus > Taxus wallichiana. The sequence goes on along the minus strand of CM031244.1, from coordinate 782,597,121 downwards.
GGACACATCATAACTGAAAGGTAATGGTCTTTTAATGTGTTACATGAATGATGACTTGGCATAATTAATAATTAAATATAATTAATCTAATCATGATTTATTAAAGTAATAAATGTTTACACTTATCTCGTTGTTACTCTTAATGATTTGTGTGCATTCCTTATCGCACTAGAGTCTTGGTTGCATGCAAGTGCCTTGTGATGTCGTGGATGAGGGTTTAACTTGTGTTGATTGATCCTTAGTGAAAAATATGCTTCTCATTAAGGGAACTCCAATTAGTTGGGGTGTCAATCATTCCTTTTATAGCATCCACGTGCACATGCTTCCTTGATGTCTATTATGAAACCATGAGTTCTTCCGATGCTCAAACAAATAGGGTATTATTTCATGTGGCCTTAAGTAAAAATATTTGTTATTACACTTTCTCCTTGTGATGGATATCATGCTCTCTTGTAATTACTTGTCAATAAGACCTGTAAAATGAAAAACTTATAAAAATATGGGTTATCAGAGTGTTAATGATCACCTAAAAAGGTAGATCTCAACACTTTTATTTAGCCTTGAAATATTTAGCAAGATGAATGATCCAAGGCTACGAAATCTCATCAATCCTCTACAATCCTAGAAGGTGAGCCAACAGGCTCAACCTATGAGGTTAATTCTAATGTTTCTTTCTCCATTATTCTCTGATCTCCTCTAAACAATTCCATAAATGATCCTTTATCAACTGGATTTTTATACAATCTTAACCTATGGCCATTCACCAACAACTTGAATCTCACATGATCAATAGTAGTAAGATTCACAACTCCATTAGGGAATATATTCTCAATTTCATAGGGGCCTAGCCACCTTTTTATGAGCTTCCCTATGTGATCCTTGTATTTTGAGTCAAACAAAAGTGCCCAGTCACCTTCCTGGAATTGTCTTGTTTTAATATACCGGTCATGTCATTTGATTCTTTATTTTTTCACTACCTCTGTGTTATGAACTGCTTGCTTTCTTAATTCATCCAACTCATTGAGTTAGAGAATTCTCTTTCTTTGAGATTCTGATAAATCTATTCCTAGTTCAAGTGTAGTTCTCAACGTTTTATTCTCAAATTATATTGATACAAAATTACTCTTTCCATATAATAGTTCAAATAGTGTGAAATCAGTTGTTGTCTTCTAAGTTGTATTGAATACCAAGACTGTTTCTGGAATCTTATCTTCCCAAAGATCTTCTATGGAGTTCTATAGTCTTTGTTAATATGGCCTCTATCTCTCTATTTGTAACCTTTGCCTGGCCATTAGACTGGGGATGATATGTTATAGACTTCCTATGTCTGATTTCATATTCACTAACCAAATTAGAAATCACATCAACAATAAAATGTGTACCCTAGTCTATTACAATATCCCTTGGGAATCCATATTTGGTAAAGATGTTCTCATACAGGAATCATCCACCTTCTCACTTTTGCCTCTGTCCACTTGGTTAGGCAATATGTGTGACTAGGATATACTCTTTTACCGAGATGGAGGGTCTATAGGGCCAAAAAAATCTAAGCCTCACTTATTAAAAGGTTGTAAAACCAATTGAAGTTACAATGGAATCTCATCGACTTTTTGGGATAACCCATTCTCTGGAGTTTTTCACATCTCTTAGTGTATAGTGTTGCATATTTAGTTAAATTTGGCCAATGCAAATCAAGTAGTCGACACCTTATTTGTTTTTCTCTTTGTAGAAAAATTCCCTCCACAAGGCTCATTGTGGAAGGCTCTAAGGACATTAATTATCTCCTCATCATCTATACACATTCTCATTATTTGATCTTGACCTAAATAAAAGAGAGTTCCACTTATCCAAGAAAAGAGTAAACTCTTTTCAAATAAATGTCTTTTCTCATAAGATGAAAATGTGAAGGTGTTTTACTTGAGACCAAGTAGTTGGCTATGTCTTTGTATCGGTGTTCTTGTATAAATAATAAATATATGCTCATTTGAAAATTAATCATAAACTACTTGTTCTTCACTTGTTTGTCTCCATCCTTGAGAGGAAATCATCACCACAAGATCTTTACTAGGTTTGTCCACTAATGGTGACATCAAATTCTTGCAAGAGGAGCAACCACCTTACGATTATTCTACTTTTATCGTTGGTTTGTTTACTAGATATTTTATCGTAGCATGATCAATGTGAATCAACACATGATATTATGTGATAAAATGTCTCGAATTTATTTATAGAATATACTACTTCTAATAACTCTTTTTATGTTATCAGTATAGTTCAATTCGGCATGTTGAAAATTCTTGTGACATATTATAGTACATAATTCATACTACCATCTTTGTGTCCTAAGATGACTCCAAATACATGATCTAATGCATCTTGGTGGATGTGAAAATGCATGTTCCAGCCATGTCCTCTAAACACAGGAGTAGTAAAAGTCTCATTTAAAGTTTGAAAAACACTTTCATAGCATCTAATCATACAAAATCAACATCCTTTCCTAGTAATGTAAAAAGTGGCACTATAATTTTATTGAAGTCTTGTATAAACCTTCTATAATATCCGAATGGTCTTGTCATCACCAATCCGGTACTATGATAATTCTTTACTGGGAACTCTTCATGTTATGATTATTTATTAATGCACAAATTTTAGTTTGGTGAATGGAATCGGAACACAACAACAAACATAACACAAGAATATCATAGACTATGATGATAAGGAATGATGATAAATATGAAATATAAGTGTAAATTATAATATCAACATGAAATTGTTATAATCTCACCCATGAGGTAGTTCAAGTGTTACTTGACTTCACTTGCCTTCCAATAATAACTATGGGATAAACTTCACAATTACACCTATTAATGGCTTCTTTAACACACCTTCAAAATGATGGCTTCCTTTACACACTTACTCATACAATATTTCTCACCACTTCCTTTTATGTTAAATGAGGGGGTGGCCTCTCTATTTATAGAACTTCCAGGGCTTATCCATCTTATCTCTAAGATATGATAAGAAATGTACTCTAACGAATCATATTCCATACCTTAACTCTTATCTCGTACATGTAAACTTATCTAATAAGATAAGATAAACCTTATCATTTCACATGGGTTCCACATTTTTGACTTTTTCTAAATAAAATACAAAAATATTTATGACCTCACTCCTTGTCCATATTACCAATATAATATTTCTAACTTTGACATTTTAACATTACCAAACCACTTACGACAAATATTTTATTTTTACCACAACATTCCTATTATACTTTTGACTATTACCATACTATACATTATTGGCGGTGTCATACCATGCAGTAGCGCCATTATCTTCTATCGGACGCCACTACTAATTATACTTAACAACATCCTATTCCTAATACATACATTAATAAAATAGAAATTACGAAGGAAAATTTTAATGTCGACATTTTCCCCCTTCCTAACTTCTACTCCATCCTCGGAGTAGACTCTTATGGACATGTTTGAAGCCGGTGCTTGGAAAATCTTTAACTTGTCATGATTGACCCATTTCATATTGGGAGTACCATCCAAGTCCTCCACTCGGTATGTACCATTTTCATGCACAGCTGCTATTTTGTAGGGCCCCATCCATTTTGGAAGAAATTTTCTCTGTCTTCTTTTTTGTATCTAGAAGCATATACTAGAACCAATTCATTCACATGAAATAGAGACCAACGGATCTTTTGATCAAAGTATTCCTTCTGCTTCATTTTCTTCTTATATAGCTTGTATCCTTCGCTATTTCTCTCATTTCCTCTAGCAAATGAAGATGTACCAGCCTTTCTTTTACTGAATCACTTTCATCCATCCTTTCATTTTTCATAACTCGACAAAGGGGAATATCAAACTCAATAGGAAGAAGTGGATCAATGCCATAAGCCAACTAAAATGGGGAGTATTTTGTTGCTGACTTTGATGTTGCCCTATATGCCCACAATGCCGCATGAATCCTTTTATCCTACTTATGTAGCCTGCAAGGCGCATCTTTTGCTAGAATTTGACACAACACAAATTTTGTTCATTCCACCTATCCATTTGTGCTTGGCTTGTATGTTATTGTCTTCTTGTGCTTAGTAGAAAACTTGTTGACTAGAGCTTCAACCACCTCATTAATGAAGTGGTTTCCTTGATATGTTATAATTTCTAATGGGCAACCAAATTCTGTGACAATGCGTTCATATATGAACCTTGCCACTTCATCCATGGAAGTTGTTTTCAATGGCCTAGCTTCAACCGACTTAGTTAAATAATATGTGGCAACTACAATATACTTATTTTGGCATGGGGTAGTTGGAAGTGGACCTATAATGTCTATTCCCCATTTTTCAAAGGGACCAAGTGGAATAATAGGGCATAATGGAGCTGATGAAGTCTTACGGTTACCATTTGTTTGAAAAATATCACGTCTTACAATAATTATAAAAATCTCTAAAAAGAGTGGGCCAGTGATAACCTGCATCCAAGATCCTTCTTGTTGTAAGTTGTCTAGAGAAGTGTCCTCCACATGTACCATTATGGAATTATTCTATCAGCTCCTTCCCTTGATCACGTCTAACTGCCCTCTTATACTGTCCATCAAGACCTATTCGAAATAATACTCCATGCATAATAGAATATGGACGACTGGCTTGAGTAATATTCCTCTTAGTCTTTGCATTGGCACCATCAGGAAACTTGAATTCATTCAGATAATTCCAAATATCTATGTATTCACTAGGGATTGTGTCAAGGGATAACAATGTTGCATCTGGGAAATCATCATCATCACAAGATGAACCTAAACCCTCATAGGCTCGAGAGAGTGCATCTGCATTGACATGCTTCTTTCCTGGCCTATCTATAATATCAAATTCAAATTCTTGTAGCAAAATTATCCATCTTGCTATCCTCCCTAATGGGTTAGGCTTATTTACAATATATTTTAGAGCCTGATGATCTATTACAACTATAAATTTCTGCCCTAGCAAGTAATTTCTAAACTTCTTTACAACAAAAATGATAGCTAGAGCCTCTTTTTTTATTACAGTATAATTTACCTCAACACTGCTCATTTGTCTGCTCCCAAAGTAAACTGGATGATCATTCCCATTTTCATCCTTTTGGCTTAGAGTACTTCCTAGTGCTGCATCTAAGGCATCAGTATACACAATGAATGGCTTACTCCAATCTGGATTCTTTAAAACAGGTGAAGACACCAAGATTCCTTCAGTTGTTCAAAAGCTTCATGTGCCTTATTTCCTGGTTCATAAGTAACATCATTCTTCAAGAATTGGGTTAGTGGATGTGTAATTTTAAGAAATTCTTGATGAACCTTCTATAAGTAACCCACATGGCCTAAAAATAATCTCAACTTACTTCTATTCATAGGAAATGGTAACTCTTTGATTTTTGAAACTTTATCGGATCATTACCAATACCATCTTTGATACAACATGCCCTAACAAAATGCCTTTAGAACATCCAAATACACACTTTATAGGGTTTAGTGAGGCTTGTGCTTTATCTAACCTTTGAAATGTTGTCTCCATCTAGTGCAGGTGGTCCATCTTTCTCCCATAGATGCAAAAATCATCTAGAAATACTCTGATGAAGTTCCCAATGTAGGGTTCAAACACCCTATTCATCAAACGCTAGAACATTGCTGGAGCATTACACAACCCAAAAGGCATAACTCTATAAGCAAATGTTCCCCAAGGAGTGGTGAACATGGTCTTCAGCTGATCTTTCTCTGCTATACGAACTTGGTTGTATCCACTATATCCATCAGCAAAACTATAGCACTCCTGGCCAGCTACTTCATCCAAAATCTGATCTGAGAATGGAAGAGGGTAATGATCCTTCTTTGTTGCCTTATTAAGCTTCCTATAATCAACACAAATGTGTATCTTCCCATTCTTTTTTATTGATATCACAATGGGAGAAACCCATTCTAAATTCTCCACAGAAAATATGAATCTTGCATTAAGCAACTTATCTATTTCTTCTTTTACAGTCTTGGAAAAATTAGGATTCATTCTATATGGCATTTGCTTTATGGGCTTAGCACCATCTACTAGCTCAATAGAATGTTCTACCCAACTTACTTGATGGAGTTCCTTGTAATAAAAAGTGAATAGGTGTATGTACCTTCAAAAGAGCTGGAGGTAGGATTCCTTCTCATTCTCCATCACAACATCACCAATCTTTATTTGTTGGAGATGATCATCAATTTCTTCTTCAGATAATTTTATGGGTTCATGAGTCGGTGTGACTGGAAGGATATCCATGACCGAAACATCAACCTCACTTTCTTCATCTTCTATGTCCACTTCACTGGTACTAGAGTAATCAGAGGATGTCCAATCATTAGTTTCATCACTTGAATCCACAGTTTTGCCTTATGATGCCGAGGGATCACATTTATCTTCACCCTCTCTCTGCCATGTCCAAGTTTCATGAAGCCTTCATTCCAGTAGTTTCTTGCATGAACTCTCCTTAGCCATGGTCTTCCCAACAACATTGGGTACACAACAATACCATTTTTCATCACCTAAAAGTCTACCACACATACAACACCCATAACAGATATTGCCACATTTGAAACAACACCTTCTAGTTTAGTTTTTCCCTTATTTAATGACCTTAACATAAGTGTTGAGGGCGATCAATTTTTAAACCCAACATATTCATTACAAACTCGGTCATTACATTAACTGCAGCACCTCCATCAACTAAGACATCATGAATTGAAATACCATTACATAATACCTCAACTTGTGGAGCATAGGGATCCACCTCTACCTCCAAAATAGGGACCTCAACCTCCTTCCTTTGTTGAGCATTGAGTCCACTTCGCAGCTCCCGCCTCTTCTTAGAAGACATAGCCAAGAGTTGACCATATGTAATATTTGCAGGCCTTTTGGATAGATCTTCTAAGATGGAGTATGGTCCTTGTCCCTATGAAATCAGAAAATCCTGCACACCCAACTTTCTTCTCCTATGTTTCTTACTAGTTTCTCCTTTCATCTTCTTAGGATCATTTCCATCTTGGTTATCTTTTTCTTTCTTTTTTTTTGTTACAAACACATCTACTTCATTATTTATACTCTTATCTACTACATCAAAAGAATTCACAAGTACTTTTCCTTTATCATTATCTCTTGTACCAGATGTAGAAGCTCTATCTAGAAAATTATACTTATAATGACCCTTTTTATGACAACCATAACATATAACTTCAGAAATATTTCTTTTTGGACCTCTATCTCCTCCCTGAGAACTAAATTCCTTTCCTTGAAGAATATTAATAGTTAACTGGCCCATCTTCTTGAGAAGATCTTCATACTTAGTAGATGTACTAGGAGAAAATATTTGTGCTCACCGAGAGTGGTTGTGGATTATGGACCAAAGGTGTTGGTGTAGGCTCTACCTTAGCAACAATTTATTTGGGCTCCTCTTCCATGCTTTCTTCTTACCTTCTTACAATCTCCTTTTCTTATTCAATGGTAGCTAGGCGGTCATACTTCACTCATTGTCTGATCTCTAGCTTCATCCCAAGAATGAATTCCTTACAGAGGAGATTATCCATGCCATTCATCAACCCATCCGCTAATCCTTCCTTCCATATCTGGGCATCGAGCTTCCTCCTTAGCTCTAGAACACGAGCATGATAATCACTTATCTTCTCCTTCTCTCCTTGGGATAGCTTTGTGATATCGATCATGAGATCTGCATATTTCTATTGTTCACCAAATTCTTCAAGAAAACTTTCAGTTAATAAATCCCATGAATTTTTCACATTATCACCTAGTGTTTCAAACCACCTAAGGGCTAAACCATCCAAAAGGTAGGAAAAATTCAGTCCATTGTTCCCTTCTTATGAGGCCATTACAAATGCAAGATCGTTTAAACTCTTGAATGAAAGAGGAAGCATCTTCATTAGATTGGGCTAAAAAAATAGGAATCTTCCCCATTTTCAAAAATAACCACAGTGAAATACCAACCCACAAGTACAATCAACAAGACTTATGTGCACAAATAATTGGAATCACTATAATAGAAAGTGACTTTACACCTTTCTACAGTAAAATAGAAATGACCACGGTAAACTATGGTAAAACTTGACTTACTGCAGTAAAAAATGACTTTACTATGGTAAACACTATTCATGGTAAAAAGTGAAGTTATTATGGTAAATACTATTCATGGTAAAAAGTGACTTTACCATGGTAACTACTATGCACAGTAAAAACAAGGTTACCCTCCAAATGTTTTCTGACTAAGTGGGAATATCTCTCCAGAAAATCCACCAACGAGGAATGGTCCCAACAACTGGAACCAAAATGTCATCACCAATCCGGCACTATGATAATTCTTTACCGGGAACTCCTTGTGCTATGATTATTTACTAATGCACAACTTTTAGTTTAGTGGATGGAATCTGGAAACACAACAAACATAACACAAGAATACCATAGACTATGATAAGAAGGAATGATGATAAATATGAAATATAAGTGTAAATTATAATATCAACATGAAATTGTTACAATCTCACCCATGAGGTACTTCAAGTGTTACTGACTTCACTTTCCTTCCAACAATAACTATGGGAGAAACTTCACAATTACACCTCTTAATGGCTTCTTTAACACACCTTTAAAATGATGGCTTCCTTTACACACTTACTCATACAATATTTCTCACTACTTCCTTCTGTGCTAAATGAGGGGGTGGCCTCTCTTTACAGAACTTCCAGGCTTACCCATCTTATCTCTAAGATAGGATAAGAAATCTACTCTAACGAATCATATTCCATACTTTAACTCTTATCTCAGACATGTAAGCTTATCTTTTAAGATAAGATAAACCTTATTATTTCACATGGGTTCCACATTTTTAGACTTTTTCCAAATAAAATACACAAAATATTTATGACCTCACTCCTTGTCCTTATTACCAATATAATATTTATAATTCCTAATCATGTAGACCCTACTTCTCTACTTACCCTAACTTTGACAATTTAACATTACCGAACCACTTACAACAAATATTTACTTTTTACCAAAACATTCCTATTGTACTTTTGACTATTACCGTACTATACATTATTGGCGACATCGTACCGACAATACGCGTTATCTTCTATCGGATGCCACTACTAATTATACTTAACAACATCCTATTCCTAATACATACATTAATAAAATAAAAATTACGGAGGAAAATTTTAATGTCGACAGAGCCACCTAAAAAAATCTTTCAAAAAAGTGGTGTTTTTTTAGCTTTAAGTCTCATCACCTACTTGATATTGGTAAACAAGACAAGTAACCAAGCTTGTATACAAAATTATATTTGTCGTATTCTAAGCACATCCTATGATTAATTTTCTCCATCCATGGATTATCACTTGTCCTTATTTGATAATTTTATAGGATATTTTTAATCCTTTTGTATACCAATTTCTCTAAATTAATGATGTATTATGATCCTTATGTAAATTCTAAAAATGATAATGTGTGTGCTTTTATTTAGTTATTTTATGGGAATAAATTATTAACTAAAATTTTAAGAAGGGTGTCCACTTCAATTACTTGCTTAGGGCGCTCCTAACCTTTAATTCGGCCTTACTCTATGGGCCAATTTTTTTCCACCTTTACCGAAATGCTTCACAACGCTGCCTAAGTCGGCCGAATCGGGTTTTCGGGCCCCAAATGTCCCATGTTGACTAGACCATGTGGGTTGTTGACCTCCACTCCACCTACTAACAATGCGTCATGGAAAAGTCGAGCCTCAACGTCATGCATGTCCCAAAGTGTGGCTTGGGATGATTTCACCTAACTTCGCCAAACAATGCTTACGCTTCACGACAATTTTGGGCATTTTTGCCCATGATGCACAACTTCGTTTGGGACGCTCGGGATGCCTACACCCGTTATACCCACATTGCACTCCTCTCATGATGAACTCGAATCTAAAATTTCCATGAACTCCATTTTAGCTCAAAACTTGTCTCTTCTCTCGTGGCTTGACATGGAGATAATTGGCTCGGCTTATTAAATACTTCTGCGATAACTTGACGACACGGACGTAGGTAGGCTCGGTCATTATGATAAACTTGGCTCGGTTTCCCTAAAAATATGAAGTAGCTCGATACACTATTTATGAATCTGGGGAGCTCGATCCATCCTTTAACTCGCCAAGCTAATGGAACTAGCTCAGGGAGCCTTTTCCAGAACTCGGTTGTTCTTCAAGCCCCCACATACATTCTATGTGACCTGTTGGATTTTTAGTGCTCTCTGGCCTACAAGAAGATGCCCAGTATGTTCATGAAACAATGCACCCTGGATTTTTTCCATTCTTCCTACAAGGTGGGTCCCAAAACTGAGTGAAACTTTGAATTCAAACAAAACCAAGAAGAGGAAAAATTTCCTCTTGTGAATGTTTTACTTCTTCAGGAACCTTTCTAACACTGAAGTCCCCTTACTTTTGAGGACCTCCCAATGCAATCCTATCCTGTCATCCAAAATTTTCACCAGAGGGTGGAAATTGATAACAATGATGTTTGGGCAGCTATGGAAGAATCTATAAGATCTCAGTCAGTGCTTAAATTGTTGAACTACACTTTCATCAGTCTCTTTCCTAAGAAGAATCAACCTTCTACCTTTGTTGATTTCAGACCAGTGTCTCTCTACAATACAACCTATAAAATCATTTCTAAAGCCATTGCTTTTAGGATTAAAGAGGTTCTGAATCCTCTCATATCCCAAGAGCAAACAGGCTTTATGCCTGGTAGATCTATTTTTGATGGAATCTTCCTTTCGCATGAATTGACTCATTCCCTTTCCAATAGTAACTCTCAGGGCATGATGTTGAAACTGGACATAAGCAAGGCTTATGATAAAATTAATTGGTGTTTCCTTATCAGGGTTCTCAAGAAATTTGGATTTTCATTGCAGTGGTGTAAATGGATTTTTAGTTGCATCTCAGGGCCTTCATTTTCTATCCTAATTAATGGGAATGCAGAAGGTTTCTTTAAAAGTAATTGGGGTATTAGGTAGGGTGACCCCCTCTCTTCTTTTATATATATTTTGGTTGTTGAATCCCTCAACAGAACCATTGGGAAAAAATTTAGGATGGTAATTTGAAAGGCTTGAAAATTACGGAAGGTGTCAATTCCATCTCTCATCAACAATTCGATGACACTTTCCTATTTGGCAAGGCTAGCATTCATGAAGCCAAGGAATTGAAGGGTATCTTGGATACTTATTCGAGGGCAGTTGGGCAAGAGGTTAGTGATTCAAAATCCTTCATTTATTTCTTCAATGTCTCCCCTCATCTTGAGACAAGGATCCTTAATATATTTCATTTCAAAAAAGGTTCCTTGCCTGTTAAATATCTTGGAGTGTTGTTTTTTAGAGGTTCTCGTAGAGCTTCTTTGTGGAAGGACCTTCTTTCCTCCATGGAAGCTAAATTGAGTTCTTGGAAAGGGAAATGGTTGTTTCTCATTGGTAGAATACTCCTAATTAAGTCTATTCTCATTGCTTCTCCATTGTATATGCTTTCCATTTTAAGAATTCCCAAAGGTGTTCTTGCTGAGATCAAAAGCATTTTGAGGAAGTTCTTATGGCAGGTTCTTTCAGAAGAAAGAAAATTTCCATTGATAAGCTGAGAGGTGTTGTCAAAGCCAAAATATATGTGGGTAAGGGTATTATTAATCTTCGTTTCCAAAATTTGGCTCTTAGGGCCAAGTTGGTTTAGGGACTTCTTACAAAACCTAACAGTTTTATCATTCAAGTAATGGAGCATAAATATTTGGGAACCCCCTTCCCTGAATCTATTCTCAAGATTAAGAATCTTCCCAAGGGTTCCCATATTTGGAACTTTATTGTAGAATGTCGATCCCTATTTTTAAATAATACAACATGGAAGCTTGGTAATGGAGATAGAGAGTTGTTTTGGGACGATCCTTGGAATGGTTTTTCCACTTTAGGTGAAGACCATGTCTTTGAGGATTTGAAAAGGAAGCTTTCTGAGGACTGGGGACCTTATGTCTCTAATTATGTATTGATTAGGTTCCTCCCCCTCTCTCGGTTCAATGGAAAAGTGTTGATCATTTGGACTTCCCTAAGGAAGTTAAAATCAGGTTTGTTTCAGCTCTTCAAGAAAGGTAATTTCTGTTCTCTAATCAGCAAGATCAAGTTGTTTGGACATGCTGCCTCTTCTAGCTCCTATTCCCCAAATTGTGGATACCAATTATTGGTCTCTGAGGTGGGTGTAGAAGAGAAAATATGGAAAGATTTTTGGGCTTCCATTTGCCCTCCGAAATTCAGTCTCTTTTCTTGGATGGCTTTTAAAGGTAAAATCCTTACTCAAGAAAGAAGGAAAAATTTGGATTCCAGGGTCCTTCTAGATGTTATCTCTGTGAGAAAAATAAGGAGGACAAAGATCATCTTCTTCTTCATTATCCCTTTGTTGTTGAGTGTTGGAACTGGTTGTGTGCTAAGCTCAATATTCCTTGGGTTCAACTATATTCTCTTCCTAAAGCCATTCTCTCATAGCCTAATAATCTGCATAGAGGGGCTCTCTCCTCAATTTGGATATGCAGCTTAGTACTCCTTCTCTGGCATATTTGGTGGGAATGTAATATAAGGATGTTCTAGGATGAAAGGAACTCTGTAGCGTAAGTTTTGAATAGGCTGGAATGGGCTATTTCTGAGGCAGTGGCTTCTAATTGGTCTCGGAATAGCCCCTTTTCTAATTTTGATAGGAAGTGGAGAAAAAGTGTCCTAGCATAGTTAAACCCCAGGATGGGGCCAAGAAGTGTGTTGTTCCTTCTTCATTGTTCAGGAACTCTACGAAATGTTGCCCCCTTCCCGGGATATTATAAATTGAATTTTTATGGCATGGCCAGGGGTAATTTTGGTGCCTCGGTCATTGGATGTGTGATTCATAATGAGTTGGGTCAGGTTGTTGGGGTTTTTTGTATAAATTAAAAGATGGAACTTGCAATGCCATGGAATTCTAGGCTCTAAGTAAGGGCTTAGATCTTGTTATTTCTCTTGACTTTGAAAAATTGGAGATAGAAGGCGTGATTCTAGGTTATTTTTAATGCTATCATTAACAGGAAGGCTCTGTCATGGAAGTTGGATCTGGGTATTCAAAGGATATTATGACAACTTTCAAATTTAAATTGTTGGAGTATAAAGCATGTGTTTAGAGAAGGAAATCATTGTGCTAATTGGCTAGCCAACGAAGGAATCAAGAAACATAATTTGGAAAAAGTGGGATATAATTTTAAGGGATACAATAAATGGGACGACCTTGAAATGATCATTTTAAGGGATTCTTCTTGATTTGGCGATGTTGGATTTATCTCACTCGTGTGACAAGTTTGGGTCTTTTAAAGAAAGGAATGAATCACTTTTAGCAATAGTTTTTTGCCTCTCTCTTCTAATGGCTGAGTATAGGGTTCTCACATTATATTGCTCTGTGATAAGCATAAAATGGATTTTTGGTTGGGTATTTCTGATGCCCAACTGAAGAATATTTTCAATATTGCCTATGTAAAGGATCTGGAAGTTATCAAGCCATTTATGGGGAAGATTATCTGCACTTGGAAGTTTGGCCATGGGTTAACAAAGGAATTGCTTTAGTTTTTGTGGATAATTTGTTGGTTTTTCACCCTTTAAAGGTAGAATCAATTAAAATATCATCTCACTAGATGAAACCTTCCTTTTGTGATAACCTGGTGGTTTAAGTGACATTGTAATTTGACATGCTGGTTGGTGGGTGATGTCGACAATGAATCTCAAATGGTAGTGGTCAGTGCCTTCAAGGAGCTAGAGAAAATGTTTGTGGAATTAATTGAATTTACTGAGAATTTGTTCACCTTGGCCCGAGATCGTGATTCTAGTCGTACTCGGCTCAAACTTCTGAATCAAGAAGATTCTGGATATACCTCTGAGCCTTTGCCAAAGTATTGGGAGTTATTTCGTGTCTCACCTGGAGGCGCCTATGACTATCTCTCGGAGGGGCTAGGTTAAGGCCAACAACGTGGAAGTGGATTCGATATGGAAGTCTGTGGATCGGGGGTCTTTAACAACCATTATCTTTGTCTCTATAAGATAAAAGGAATCATTCCTTGTTAGTCTTATAGTATCTTTATAGATATCATGTATACATGTTTAATATGCTAGGTTAGGTTTTTTTTTGGTTTGGTTTTTCAATCTTATCTAAGGTTTGGTCTCTTAGTATGTAATTAGGAATGGGTCCCTTTAACCCACTTTATCTGTAAAAAAAATAGTAATACACTATAGTGGGCTTATTCGTTCAATATTTCAGGATGAGAGATGATGTTTGACTTGTATAAACATAATATTTGTTCTATTTTAGAAAGTTAATAATGACGTTGATGAAATATCCAATTTCCACATATTAAAAATAATGATTTAAATGAAAAAGACTAAAAATGAAATGTGAGAAATGTAGTAATGTTGGGGCGGATATGATACAATAAAACTAATATTGAGTAACATGATTCCATTTAACCAAAAACATTTTTCATATCAAGGAGATAATGGGAGATATTTTAAGTGGTGGATATGATATGATGAAATAAATATTGAGTAACACAAGTCTACTTAATCAAAAATAGTATGGAGCTTAAGAATAATGTTATCCTACATACTTTTCAACTCATATAGAGGGCCACTTAGTCAACACCATTAACTTGTCCGTCGCTTCAAACTAACCATGCACCTTAAATTAAAATAATTTTTTGAGAGAATATGGAAAATAGGAAATTATATATATATATATATATATATATATATATATATATATATATATATATATATATATATATATATATATATATATATATATATATAAAACTTTCCAACTCATATAGAGGGGCCACTTAGTCAATACCATTAACTTGTCTATCGATTCTAACTAACCATGCACCTTAAATTAAAATAATTTTTTTGAGAAAATAGGAATTAGATATATATATATAACATTAAGATATTAATAAAATATGGAAAAAAATTATGCACGCGCACGCGCACGCACGCACGCACGCACGCACGCACACACACACACACACACACACACACACACACACACACACACACACACACACACACACACACACACACACACACACACACACACACACACAACATTAAGATGTTCAATTATATGGTTAAATAAGACAAAAATGAATATAAAATTGAAAAAGGGGGAATTAAATCTTTACATATCCAACAACTATCCCACGAGATCATATTGTTCTTACCCAAATAACTTGTTCTATATTCCATGCTCCACTTTAACATCTCACGTATCACTTACCTCATTAAATGGGAAAAATTAGTAAGTTCTAAATCCGAAAGTAATTCTTACTTTTTGTAGCACTTTGTGACCTCTATTTTCGCTTTAACCTCAAGTGGAGGAAAACAAACATTGTATGAACAACCATCAATAATTGAGCACTGTACTAATTGGTCATATGAGTGATATGTAAATAAAATTTCGTACTAAAAATTATATGATTTGTTATGATATTAAGAGCATAGTGCTAATCGATTTACGATATATTTTTACTAATAAAACGATGAGAGCAGACCTTGCACTTTATAAGTCCAAAAGAGATAATTAGATATTTTCCATCTTATATTTAAACAAGGAGTGAGAAAAATAGAAATTCCACTTGTCAATCAAATGAATTGGAAAAGAAAAGGAGATATGAAACATGAAACATGAAACATCGAGGTCTAGCACATGAATATCTACATCGAAGTGGCATGTTGATATTAGAAGAGGGAAATACTATTAATGGCATTTTGTTTACATCATGCAACAACAATACCAAAGCAAGCTAAAATAGGGAAATTTCCTCTCCCATTCTCTAAAGACGAGGCCAAGGAGGAAACAACACTCACTTCTTATACTTTCACATCCATTGTTTTAAAGAATACAAATCACACCCTCTAGAATACTCCATTGACATGTGAAATTTGGTCTGGGTAGAGAAAAACCAACAAGAGACCGTATAAAGAGGCATATGGCTTTACACTGCCAATTACATTTACGCGAGAGTTTTCAAGGTCTTTTAAACAAACACATTATTGTGCATATACAACAATTAGTTCAACATAATCATTGAGGGAAATTCTTTTGTATACAAAATAGTCTCTCGGGTGGAAAAAGTTTATAAAACAGTGAATATTACAAAGAGGATCTCTTGTAACTATTCATTCTTCTTCTTATATCCTTGTAAATACCCTGCACTATACCCTACAATGTAACATGGGTTTACATATGTAAATGGCATTTGGAGTCATTTTCAACAAAAATAAGAATGCATAAATATATTTAACAACAATGTGTTACAAGACGAAAAATGAGTCATCATTTTATTCACAACATCAACTCTTCCCAGGCATGCAAATCTACATAGATTCATTTTTCCCATTTGAAATGACTCCAAAATGAGCCACCATGGTAGAATAAATATCATAAATACAAAATTGATGCCATATTTTTTTGGAAGATAGAAACCTACAACAATAACATAAAACAAAACATAAATTACTATCAAGTAAATATATGAATGTTGAGATATTGCTGGAAAACGTATTTGTGAGTGAGACAACCATATATGGAGTGTGTGAAGTAGGCTTGTGCCTTATAAGAAATTGAGACCAAGGCCTACAAGCTTACCTATATCTTTGTTCAACGCAAAATATGTACACTTCCCAAGTGGAAGATAAAGAATATTTCATAGGTAAAATAAGATTTCGTTTGATCTTTATCCATGTAGCATTAAAAAAACTTTCCTTTCTAATTAAGTCGTTTGTCCTTGCTAGCTGTTACATTCTCCTCTAACACAAGAAACACTATAATTCAATGATCATTTAGATAAATTTCTCACCGTTGATCGACATGACATGTGTCAGTGCTATGAAGATATGAGTATCGAAGTACAAGTTTCCGCACAACGGCAGGATGGAGGGATTGTCACACAGATGGTTGTACATCAACGTCATCTCTCCTCTCATCCTTGCCATCCGTTCACTTGTCGCTAGTCAGAAAAAGGAGGTGTCGCTCCCATTTTGAATTCCTTTTAGTGTAATTAAATTATTAATATTTAAGTAATTTTAATGTTTAGTCAAATTTTAATCTATTAATAATGTTAGTTGTATTGTATTTTGTTATAGGATTTCTGAGGATGGAGATATTTAATGGAGATAAATTTTTGATGAAGAGTTATAAACGATAGAAATGGTTGAGGAAGAAAATAGTTGGAGAATTCAAGATAATAAAGGGATATTTCAAATAAAGGAATGGATATTTTGATTTTTACTTGAGACTTCAATCTTTCACCGACGCTAGGAATGCAAGCGGGAGGAATATATTAAGGTTTCGTATGAAGGAACTATGGTATGCATAGGAGATATTCGATGACAAGATGGTGGTGGGATAAATCATTTGCTTTCCATTAGAGGTTCATCAACAGGATTCCATGTTGAAGGGCATAAAATTTATGAGTCCAAGTTTGAATCCTTATTTGTCAGGCATTAACCATTAAGGAAGTTGTGGATAAGAAGAAAAGTGATGGTGTTTTAGGGATAGACAAGGGCTCCCCTTTAATTTTGTTGGTTGAGGGTGACACTACTACCAAAGGAATGGAAAAACATTTGATTTGGTTTTAATTTTAATCTTGATTTGTGATGAATATTTTGAGTTATATTTAGAAGATTTCAAAAAAGGACAATCATTTGTTCACTCAAAGGCCAAAGATTGAATGGGGAGGAGGTGATGATGGAAATAAGAGATCTTTATATTGATAAAGAAGTCCATGTAACCTTCCTCTCACGAGAATTATTTCTTTGCAAATATTTCTTTCTAAAAATTTAGAAAATATGTTTTGGAATACGGATCAAGTTGGTTCATAGGAAAAGAGGTATATTTAGTAAACCATGGTAGAAAGGATTTAACCACCAAAATGACAACGTAATGACATTCCTATATGGGTTTATCTATATGCTCTACACATATAATTTTTGGGTGAACATATATCCACTAAAATTGGGGATGTCATGGGTCAATACCTATATATGCTTTAACAATTAGAGCGAAATTTGAAACACAAAACCGATATGATTAAAGCTAGAATAGGGATTATGAGAATTGAGTCTTATCTAGGACATGACCCTTCAACAAAGCAATGGTAAATGGATTCAACCACTTCATTTTGAGAACCTCGATGTTCATTGTAATGGATGCAAATAAATGGGTAACCTTAAGAGGAAATGTCCCAATGTCAACTATTGTAGAGAGTCTCTAGTTAGTAAGAGAAATGAGAAATTAGACACCTTATCACTTGAGGAATAACACATAAAAATTGACAAGGAATAGGTTCAAAAGAACGAAGAGTCTTGGATCTTGGTCTAGTTTTGTAGGGAATCCTTCCTTCAAGGAGGATCATAATTTACAAAAAGAATAAAATAAAGCGGGGATTTTTACTAAGAGATAATTTCTTCCAAGAATGAAGTGAGTAATCCATTCTATATGCAAGTTTATTATTTCCCGATTATGAGTGTAAACAATCAAATTTGGAAATCTTTCTTTATAAGTTCTGATATTGACATTGCACACTTGTTTTGAGTCATCGTGTTGGTTTTTGGATTAATTTTTAATTTGACTAGTCCCAAAATATTTGTCTTATTTAATTGATCTAGGTTAGGGTTGGCTCAACAATGTTTAGAAGTTAAGGATTCATGGCCATTTGCTTAAATAGGAATACCCTTGTTTATGTTTTGATCGGTTACTTTATCATCTTAAGGGAATTCGAAACAAATCTCGATAGATTCCTAAGATTGTGTTTTGAGGTGTAACGAGTTCTCCAGTATAGCCGGAGTTGTGAAGATCCTTTGGAATTTTCTAGAAAATATATGTGAAGAATTATCATTGATCTTATATGAGTTTTTGAATGAAATTGTGGTAGTATCTATAAGAGCATGAATCATGACTAACAACATGGTGATAACCGAACTATAAATTGGGATTGTATTCCTCGACCTTTGATTTAGATTCTATTATTGGTTATAACCTCAGTTGTTGTTTTGGAATTGAATATTATAATTGTATTTTGTTGCCCCTTGGCCAAAAGTTTTGATATTGGTTTTGGTCTTGGGATTGAGACTTACGAAGGGGAGGATGGTTGAAATCAACCACATTGATAGAGGGGATATAATTAAGAATTATTTGGTTCCCCATGTTATTGTTTTTGTTAGTGTTACCATTGTTTGTAACATTAGGATTATTCAATTGTCGGTAACACCATCTATGGTAACACCACAATTTTGATTAATAACTTTAGGTATTTGGATATTGGTTCTATTCTTTGGATAGTTTGTGTTGTTTTGATTAGGAAATAAAAATTTTCCATTGGGACCATAAGTCTTACGTATGTTGTCAATAAAGAACTTTCAATGCAAAGGGAACCTTCTAGCACATCCTCATAACTATGGAAAGGAAAATTCTACACTTCTTCCTTGGTTATCAATTGAGTGAGTGGAGAAATAGGTCATATAGTTCTATTTGGTCCATGTTAGGTACACTTACGAGAGGAATAAAGAACCTTTCATCATCTCTCGTATGAAATGAGTGATGGATTTGTTTTTCTCCTATTTAATATGCTAGAACTCCCCGATTCCAATTAAGTAACAAATATTCCATGTCAAAGGGTTTGATGAACTCATAAACAAGTTGTTTGAAAGAGTGTATGGAAGCCTTAGGGATTCAATAGTACCAATCTAATCTGATCCCTTTAATGTTTTTGGAAATATTTTAGCCACTACCACATTCCATAGAAGAAGCTCTCTAACCGCATTGTCATAGGCCTTGATATGAGTGTTAGGATCCCCCTCCTTTAAATTTAGGAATATTGACAAATGGGCATGGAGGAATGATACCCCGTATGGTGAAATTAAGGGTTCTTTAAAATATTCGGCATAAACGGCCATTGCATAAGATTCCAACATTGAAGTTCCTTGATGAAAGGGAAGAGGAGGATGAGTTTGATAGGCTTTGGTCTAGGCATTATCCGGGGCATACATAGTTCCTATGAATGGTGTAAATGATTAACTAAAATGTTGATTTATTAAGTTAATATAAACTAGGAACAATAGTAAATAAAAGTAGTAAATAAATAAGAAAGTAACCCAAACAACTAGGCTAATGAAAATAGAAACCCTAATGTGTAAGAAGAGTAAGGAAGTGACTTGGCTAATTCACAAGATGATCTAGACTATGTCATAGGATGAAATGGATAAAAAAATGTAGATGCGACCACACAGGGGCTCTAAAACACATAGATCGAGTTATTTGGCTGGATCGGGGCACATGAGAGAGGATTAGGGTGCCCGCGAGCAACCTAGTCCGAGTTTTGGGTGCTCTATTATGTGCGGGAGGTCAAGAAACCAAACTTATAGAGTCGGATAATGATGTGAAACCCTTGTTATATATCATGTATAACTTGCTTGCTCAATGCCAAATTTCACCAATGACAAGTGATGAAGAATAAACCTACAAGACCGAAACAAGCATCAAACCTAAAAAATAAAAATCAAATGAAGGGGTTAGATTGTACTCAACAACCACAATGGTAGACTTACTAAGCGAGTGTTTTACTACATTTCAGGACCCTATGTAGTTACGTATGTGTGTGTGTGCAATCATGCCATAGGTTACTCTTGTGCTGGTCACACTTTGTGAAATTATGTATCAAAAACGTAATAGAATGGTGGATAGATTAGAATAAACTTCCTCTTATGTAGTGTGATGCGGATGAACCAACCTTATGCCTTGTGATGGAGCTAGATGGAAGAAAATGGAGCCTTTGATGGATGCAAGATTAGGTGATGATAGTAGTGTTTAGTGCTCAGTACCTCATTATGGACTCATAACTTTGTATTTATATGGTTCTCTTATTCTAATTTTGTAGTTAACCCCAAATAGGTTGACCACTAAAAAGATAAAATGTTCAAATAGTTAGAAAGTTCCCAAAAGTGTTAGGAAAGTGTAAAAGGATCGGGCACTGATCGGGACCAGGAGCCTATGGGCGCCTCTATTACCGGGATAATTTTAGTGGCAAATATTCATAATATGGTGAAAGTTTCATTTTAGGAAAATTTGAAAGGTGATTTTTTTGGAGAGGGTCGGTGTCCTATTTGCCTAAAATTTATAGTATATATTTTTTGGGGTCAACTTCACCTACATTTGAAAAAATCTCCTATAAAAACCTAGGTGATTCATCGGGTAGTATACTACGGTACTACCACAAGTAGCTTACCAAATTACCAATACCATGAACTCACATACTCTTAAGCACCAGAGATTGTTGTTAGCCTATTAGTATTTTAGAGTCGGGTGATAGATGATATTTGTTGACACTCGACACGGATATAGTTAACGCATGATAAGGATGTATTGCGGATGCGCGACAAGGGGTTAGCTATTGATGCAGCAGAGATATAGTTGACACATTGTTGGTACCCAAATTTGTTCTTGTTTTCAGCATGAGCAGCATCAAACATATGACATGAAGCTTGAAGACAAATAGATCATGATGTATGTCGTTTTGTAGCCGGGGATGTGATATAATTGGCACTCAGATTTGTGGAGAGATGGATAACACTCAAATAGGACTTGATCTTGTCTTAACTATTCTAGGTTGTGCCTTTCAACCAAGGTAAGAGGACCTATTTTGTAACCCTCAAATGGTGAAGGAGATGAAGATATCCCTCAATTTGTGTAAATAGTATGAAAATGGCCTTGGGAAAATATGATCAACACTCCAAATCTAACTTTCACAAGTTGTCACTTCCAGATTATGGAGATACTTTCAATGCAAGTCAAGGGTTCTACATACTTTAGCAAATGGATTTTGATCTTCTATGGGTATACAGGTCAAAATAGGGGTAAAACAGGGTAGGATTAGTTATTTTGAATGATTTTTTGGGTGGGAGTTTAGATAAGACAAACCAAGGTCCACCAAACTCTTTGAGGATTTCAAAAAATATGGAGAAACTTAACAGCAGAAAGTATCAAAATGGTTAATCATCCCTTCAACTAGGATATGTGCATCAAATGGAGGCCCAGATCTACACTTTTCCACACAATATTTGATCATCTATCACAAAATCTTGAGTTATAATGAACCAATGAAGCATTTAGCAATCACTATTTAATCATGACCTAAGGTACACCCAAAGGTTTACAAACAATCTCTGAAGTCAAGGAAGGTAAAGTGATTTTAAATTTGTTTATCTCTTTATCAGATGAAAGCTCTTTTGAATGTGAGATTGCAAATTCCACTAAACTATCAACAAGAAATGAGACCATGTATGATCAAGAGAGATTTTAAACACAAGACTGCAACAAGAAACAAGAAACACAAATTTGAAATGCATTCTAAAATGTAAGCATTCACAACTTTTTCCCAAAGATAACACAAAATAACTCAAAGATGATCAGATTTATCAGTAGGGGAATGTTTTGAAAAAAAATCTCAGAGCTTGTTAATGGCTATACATGTACAACCAACTTAACATGATTTGCAATCTGATACAAAGAGAGTTACATGAGTTTCTCAAGTGGTCACTTAGAGAATGGGCTTATTCCTAGATCTTCCCGTGAAATTTTTAGTTTCTCGGGATTTTTTAAACTCTTCCAACCCTTTGCATGACAAAATCATGTAATATATAGCTTTTAGTCTCCTTCGAGCCTTATATCCCAAGAAAATAATATGCGAAGCATCGGGTTTATTACAAAAAAATTCCTCATGATTTGCGAGACAGGGATGTTTAACATAACATGTCCAAAAGTTTCCAGTTGTCTCAAAAAGAGATCAATCATTACAAAATTCACATCATTATCCATTGTGGAGGCATGTTTTTCATCTTCAAAGCATGCGAGACCCCTTTCCTTTCATTATTTCATCCTTTCCCCTCAAAATTTGACTCAGAACTATTGGATCTTATATTTCATGTTTTTGGCCGGGTTAGGGAAAAAAATCATTTCAAAAACATCTTTGATCTTCAAATTTATCCTCAAACCTGATTTTTTTAGTCCTTGCAGGCACAAATAACACAAATTTGTCAAAAATTCAATGAAAATTGATGCAAAAATCACATCTCCAAGCTTCACTGGAGCTCAAATGGCGCCAAACTAAAAATGCACGATTCACAAGTCGATTTACCTTTATCCTTTTAATTTGAGCCCTCCACATGTCACAATGTGATTGCAAATGGGCTTGGGATCATTTTTTTGACATTTTAACACTTTTGGAAAGATGTAAAAAATTGACATTTTCTCGCACCTCTCGCCCTTTGAAAATGAGCTTGACATGTGTCCCGATGTGGGTCTAGTGGAATCACGGCTCGATTCTACACATTTCCACCTTTTTTGGAAAAAGGAAAATTTTCCAAAATATCCCCGCATCTCTACCTCATGAAAATGGGCCTGACACGTGTCCCAAAGTGGGTCCCATTGGAATCATGGACCGATTCTACACATTTCTACCTTTTTTGGAAAAAAAGGAAAATTTTCAAAATTATCCCCGTAGACCCGCACCTCCTGATTCTATCCTAGACATGTGTTGGTTGTTGATTGGTGGCGAGCTTATGTTCCTCCTTTTGATTTCTTACCTTTATAGGATAAAAGATAAATTTCCCATAAAGACCCGATGCTCCGGAATCCCTTCTTTTGATCTGAGCCATACACGTGGCTCAATCGTGACCATTGATGGAGCTGCGGCCTCATTTTGCAATTTTAACCCTTTATGCCAAAATGGGAAAAAATCTCAAGTTTCCCCCAAGGCCCGAAGTTCCACCTCTGACCCTACCACGTGTCTCTCTATGATTCACTACGGGGTTTCGACTCATTCCTGCATTTTCATATCTTTTTCCAAAAAAGACAAAAATCTCTAAGTCTTCCGCTAGCCTCCATTCCCGCCTTTGATGCAAACGTGATACGTGTCCACCTATGATTGAATGCAGGCCTTAGGGGATTTTATTCATTTCCATGCATTTTCCAAAGTTCCCTAAGGCACAAAATGACCCACCCATCCACCTTCACTCTGCCTGTGACACGTGTACCTCCTCTGCGGCCTGCGGAGCTACGGGGCAACTTGCATTTTTTCCAAAAACCAAAAATGTTAAATTTTTAGAAATGACCCACCGATCCTTGTCCAATTAGAACAATCCACCTTTCCAAAGAATTATGAAGAAGAAATTGACGGAGAAAATGGCCTTTGTCTAACTAAAATCAAAAACATAAAAATTCCAGGATGCCCTAGAATTTGATTTTTTCGCTAACGATGACAAATTTCTCAAAATTGAACCAACTGAAACATGTTTTCAAAGCATTTTTATCATGGAATTGGATTTTCAATGGCATACAAGTGTAAATCAATCAATTTTAAACTTCCACGATTGGGCAAAAGGAAAATCGGCGAGCCCGCATATTTTTGAAAAATCAGGGCACAAAACAGGGCACACATGTTGATTTCATTCAAATTGGGACAAAACAACAAGTTTATGAGCATTTCAAGGCATTCAATCTGGAGGGAAAAGTTACAGACCACCAATTTAAGAGAAAAAATGTTCCAGAGCATGCAAACTAAAGGAAAATTTAGGGCAAAATGGTGCAAGCTCAAAAATGGCACCAACATCAGCTCTTGCTCGGGGATGGGCACTCCTAGCGAGTGCCACAAGAACAAAAGAAGCAGACCAAGTGCCAAAAACAACCATTGGGCAACGAAGTCAAAAATGCAGGGTAGAAAAACTAGACCCAATCGACAAAAAAATGGCTACCAAGAATAGGGCAAACCACAAATCAACAAAAACAACAAAAACAGAGCCAAAAACAAAGACTATACACTATACAAGTGGTGCATACCTCAAATTTGGGGATTAATCCAAGAAATGCTTCAGATGCCTACCATTAACAGGCAGTTCAAGTAATTCCCCATCTAAGTCCTTGAGAAAAAGGTAATCTCACCAATTCTGATATCAATGGAGTAAGGGCCCATCCATAATGCATCAAATTTACCATGTTTTCCCTTATCTTCATTTCAACTATCCCACAACAAAACCAGATATCCAACATTGAAAGCCATAGGAGTGACCTTCTTTTCAAACAACCTCTTCAACTTCTCTCTAAATCTAACATGTCTTTGGTGGGATGCTCTTCTTTCTTCATCCAGTGTCAACAATCTGATTAATCCTTACTTCATATGGACTAACCTCTTGATCTTCAACTTGTCAAAAAAGCTGAAATGAAGATAATTACAGATGTAAGGGTAGTAGAGCTTGAGTTCCATACACCAACTCAAATGGGCTCTTACCAGTAGCTCTTTTGGCAGCGATTCTATCAGCCCAAACTACAAATTTCAGTTGTTCACCCCATTTTCTCTTATACGAACTCCAAGGTTCTCCTAATGATCTTCAAAAAGTTCTTATTCTTGGACTCGGCTTGTCCATTTCCTTAATGGTTGTAGTTTAAAGCATAAGTCAGATTGGTTCCATACTCCTTGCACATTGCCATCAAGGGCTTAGCTCTGAAACACATGGCATTATCAACAACAATATTTACTGGCACACCAAATCTACATATGATGTGATTCAACAAGAAGTCCATAAAAACTTGGTGTGTTGCTTTCTTGGTGGGGATTGCTTCTACCCACTTGGTGAAGTAATCTGTGGCTATAAGGATCCACTTATGTCTAGCACTAGAAGGGTCTGAAATCTCACCAATGAAGTCTATTCCCCATTGTTTGAAAGGAGCTTCAATTGATACAGGATGCAAAGGAAGGGAGCCTGAAGCTTTCATTCTTCCAGAGAAACACTGATAGCTTTCACATTTTCTAACTAGCAGGGTTACATCTTTAAAGAGAGTAGGCCACCAATAACCATCTCTCAAAATTTTGTGTGTTGTAACCCTTCCAAAGAAAGTGTCCTCCACAAACTCCCCCATGGAAATCAGTAACTATTTTGGAAGCTTCATCTTCAGTTATACATTTCAAGAGGACACCTTCAGGGTTCTTCCAAGCTAGCCCAAAGTTAGTGATGATGTATTTTTGAGAATCCAACTTGAGGGCTCTTTTCTGATTTTTATTCAAATGATCATGGCAGCATAGGTGTCTAAGGTAAAATATTACATCCTTGTACCACTCAGAACTTACCAACTTCTCAAGAACATCTGCCCTTTCTTCCTCTACTTCATTCACTTCCATAGTCTACAAGTTGCTCTCAGTCATGAGCTTAGAAGACCCAAACCTCTTACCAAATTTTTGTTTGGATATCCATGTCATATTCCTACAGTTTGTTCACCCATCTACATATTTTGCGTGATATCTCCATCTCTGATAAGATGTCTTTTACCATGGTGTGGGGAACATAAGCAATAACTTTTGAACTTAAGATATAAGGCTTGAAAACCTTTTTTTCTTTCACCAAGAAAAATGCTTGTTTTTCCATGATTGTGTATTTTAACTCAGCAGCTTGTAAAGCCTTGCTAAAGAAGGAAATATGCCTCTCGGCCCCATCTTCACCCTTCTACAACAAAACAGATGCAATGGTATTTTCAGAAGCAAAGGAGAATATTTGGAAAGGCCTCTTGTAATTCAGAGCTACCAAGACAGGTGCATGTTTCAATGCTTCTTTGATTCCTTCAAAATCTTGAATAGCAGCCTCCTCCGTTTGATAACTTGGTCTTTCTTTAACATGCATGTAATAGGAAGAGTCAACTCAGCAAAATTAGACACAAACCTTCTAATGATATTGATCTTTCCAAAGAAAGACTAGATGCCCTTCTTTGTTCTTGGAATTGGAACCTTGTTGATTACTTCTACCCTCTCAGGGTCAATCATGACACTAGCCTTTGAAATAATATGACCAAGAAACTTGGCCTTTTTCACCCCAAAATGACACTTCTTTGGATTAAGAGAAATGCCATATTCTCTACATCTGATCAACATTATTTCCAAGTGTTGTAAGTGATATTTTCTACTCCTTGAAAACACAATCACATCATCCTGATAAACTGTAATGAATTCATTTATGTAACCAGAAAAAGCAACATCCATCACTCTTTGGAAGGTAGCTCCAACATTCATAAGACCAAAATTCATTCTTACATAGACATATGTTCTCGAAGGAGTGGTAAAGGAAGTTTTAAATCTTTCTTACTCCTTGACAATAACTTGATTGTAGCGGAGAAACCATCCAAGGTGGACAGCAATTCGAGATCTAGTCACTAACTACAACATGTTTTCCATGTTTGCGAAGGATAACTTTCCTTCAATAAAGCTCTATTCATATTTCTTAAGTCTACACAAAGTCCGATATCTCCATTTTCATTCTGACCTGAGGTTTACTGACCCAAGATGAATACCTTGTGGGTTGAATGATCCCTCCCTCCTTCAATTTCTTCAATTCATCTTGCATCTTCATGGAGAGGAATGGATTAATTGGCCTTTTCTTTTGTCTGGAGGGCTTAAAATTTGTTTCAAGAGGAATCTCATGTTGAAACAAGTCCTCTCTATATGCTTTCAGCTCTGAATAAGACCAAGCAAGACAGTCCTGATAGTTCTTCAATAGTTGAACAAAGGACTATTTTTTCTCTTTGTTTAGATTGCTACCCAACCAAATCTTCCTTGGTTTTTCCTTTGTTCCTAAGTCATACTCTTCAACATCTCTAGATGCAAACATGTTTCAATTGATTACACAATCAACATTGCTAAAATTTGATTCAAGAGCAACCAGCCCTCTAGGGATGGTGTTAGTCTTCAATTGAATGATATCCTTGCCAAACAAGGTTTATTTTCCATCAACAATACACACCAATGGTTCCAAATCAATATGCTGATCCACAAACTCACCTTGATTTTGTAAGAACCTTTGCACTTGAGCATCATCATTAAACACTTGCCAATGCTTGATGTTGTCAGGACACTGCCTAGTCAACACTTCAATATTGTACTCACAATAGGTAAAACGGTGTAATTTCTAAATCTTTACCCCAACATTTCCAACTTGTCGTGAGTAGCATTGAAACTTCTGTCATGATGCAAAATGTTGAAGGAATCAAACATCTCAATTAGATCCCAAATTGCATGTTTGTACTATTTCATCAGCTGATTTTCTGTAGCATATAGTTTTCTTATTTGTTTGAAAACTAGCTTTGAATATCCTTTTGCAATGATTTCCTTGACACCATACTTCCATGCAATTCTTAGACCCAACAACAAGGCTTCATACTCAACAATGTTGTTAGTAAATTCAAAGTTAAGCTTGAAGGAAAAAACAAACTCTTCTAAGCTAGGAGAAATCAAAATTATACCAACACCATTTCCAAATTTGGAGCAAGGTCCAGGGAACCTACCTTTTCAAGGCACTTTGACTGATCCATCTTTTGTTTTTGCCATTGGAAAACCCAATAAAATTATCAACATCAACATCAACAAATAATACTTCATAAGAAGCATGGTTTGGATCCTCAATTAGATGCAACATCTTCTTCTCTCCATATAATTTTACATGGCTTCCTTCAATGGGAAAGGTGGCAAAAGACATATCCATTTGGACACTCCCTCCAACACTTGCAGCCCACTTTATTGATAATAACATACCCCATTTGGCAGGGCAATCAACAATTATAACATCAAGTTTCAAATTCTTATCTGAATAAGCTTCAAGTTTCACCACAAAACCTTTGACACATCCAACAACTGGCACTTCTCTTGATTCCATGGTAGTACACTTTCCATAGAGCTCTTTTGTCACTTTGATATCCAACTCATTCATGACTTCTAGAGGCATGACATTGCATGATGCACCGAATCAAACATATAGTTATGAAGTAGTCTATCATTTATGATCAAAGTTGTAAAGAATGGATCAACATTCAATTGGGAATCAAACAAGGATGTCCCCAATTATACCTCAAGTTTTTCTCGAAGATCCTCTAATGTTGGTGGTGTTTCAAGCTCTGCAATGATCGAGGAGGAATTTCAACAATGTTTACATTTATACTTGGGGTACTCCTCTCCTCTTTCAATCCCAAGTATTAAAATGCCCTCTTCTTGTGCTCAAGAATCCTAAGCAACTCAGTGATTAGAACACTCACTTTTATTTGGCTCAATACAGGCTATGTCATATGGAACACTCTTTGGCAAGGAAGCATTGGAATGGAGACAAGCAGATTCATTAGATGGCATGGGATTCTTGGCAGCTTGGGCATGAGGAGGACTGAAATTTTTGCTTGGGACAATAGATATTTTGGCAGGTGTTTCTCTTCTAGGAGCTTCTTTGGGAATACTTGTAAGCAAGGGTGTTTTAGGTTTGGCTTGAGGCCCAACTCCCTTAACAACCTTGCTCCTAGTGTTATACTCTTTCTCTTGAGCCACAAAAACATTCATTAACAATTGTCTATCTTCCTCCGAAGGGATACCACCATCATACTTCTTAATCATCAAAGATCTTAAGTATTCAAATTCATTGTTAGGAATCTCAAAAGCTTGCACTACATCTACCTCAAGAGTATGAGAGGGAAGGATTTGTACCCTGTTTGATGTAATCCCAAAAGGTTGCAGCATTGTCCTTGTACTTATTACCATAGTTAATGTTGCTCCTTCTTGTGATCCTGAAGAACATCCCACCATGTAGATATCATCATTAGTACCATCATCATTATTATCTTCACCATCTTGATGGTCCACTTCACATGGAGGATGGGGTAGAAAACACGTATCACACTAATCAATATCAAGAACTTCCTCAACAAAGAAGCTGACCCTAGCGGTTAGGGGATCGGGTAACACTAATCCTTCACGTGCTTGAGGATGTCTGTTTTGTAGACCCCATGGGTCATTTCCCCTATTATCATATCTATGATCACCAGGCTAGGATAATTGGAAAATTTGTCATGGTTTTGTGCTTTTTGTTGACCTTGTGAAGTCTGCCCAATTCCCTTCTCTGCCCGGGCTAACTTGTATGAGATTTCTTTGACATCCCTTGCCAAAGTTTTCACAACCTCCTCCAAATCAGCAACCTTGCTAGCTTGAGGTTTTTCATGGTTTATCAACTTTACACCATCTCTCTTAAGAGGTTTCCCAATTGCCTTAATGTTATTTTCAATCTGCAGTGCCATGGTAAAGGCCTGCCTTAAATTGGTAGGGTTCTTATCTCTTAGGTAATAGGTGTCCTTCTTATCAAATGCATCTGCATATTTGATCAAGCATGACCGATCACATGGCCTCAAATTAACTCGACATCCTTCTCAAAGTTTTGTTAAACCTTGTGTTGAAGTCATGAACGATTCATTGGGGTTCTTCTTGATATTTTCAAATTCGGATAATAGAAACCTAGGATCAATTTTATCACCATATTGCAATATGATTGCATTGTACATTTAGTCCATGAATCAATAGAATTATCAAGCGAGCCTTGTACCAATCCCTTGCTTCCTCTTCTAGTGTATGAATGACCAATTTAATGTACACATCTTCATGATCAATTTCAAAGTCCTTCATCATGTTAACAAAAATTTTAGGCGTTGATCACCGGTTATTGCATTGTTACCTTGGAACTTTGGCAACTTATTCCTTACATATTGTGGGACAACATTTCGGTAACCATCCATTCCTCTAAAGTTTATAGGACCAAAGGTGTTAACAAAAATGGAGGTTTAGGCTGAGCCATATCGTTTTGAGGTGGTGATCTTGGAGGAGAAATAGAATGATGAGGAGTGAGAGGTCTTTGGGGCACAAGAATGTGATTCACAAAATTGGTACTCTCTAGGTGCTGATTTTCTTGGAAAGTTTTATTTGAATTGAAGCACACAGGTGTAGATTGAGAAAAGAACTTACCAGGTACAACATAAGGACCTTCACTAGTTGAAGTAAACAAATTTGTGAGAATATTTCTTGAATCAGAATCATTGGAAGAAGAGTGATAATCCTCTACTAAAGGTTGATCTCTCTCACCAATGGATATACCTTTTCCTGATGTCTAACCTTCAACAACCTTCCAAACTTTTCTTTCCTCTAAAACTATCTTTCCCAATTCTTGAAATAAATTTCTACTTGGGTCCCTCCTAAAGAGATATCTTCTTCCTTCTAGTTTTGCAGAGATTAGCAACACAAAAATAAATGAAAAAAGCTAAGACACTGGTATTCATCAAGATCAAATCAGCATGGAGTCACCACTAAGGACTTTCACCCTAGTTGTGAAAATGCACTAAAATACTCTGTCAAATACCTATCAACACTGAAAATCTTGCCAAACTTTATAGATCAGACCTTCATTTTCTTGAATCTATCAACCACAAATGAAAATGAAGTGCAAAAACTACTAGAAACTGATAAAATTACAGTAAGAACTTATATCTTCACTTAATCCTTACAAATTTTATTATAAAATGATGCTTCAACAATGTACTTACATGCAAAATTTGTAAGAAACATTACTAGGGTTTGACATGTATCCAAATATCTCAAATATTTTCAACAAATCCTGTAATGGCGCCATTGGTGTTGATGGGCTCAAAAGAATATGAACTAGAAGCAGATTAACAAATTAGTCTGGATATTGCATTCTTCATCCCCGACAATGGCGCCATTGGTGTTGGTACCCAATTTTTTTCTCCTTTTCAGTTTGAGCAGCATCAAATATATGGCATGAAGCTTGAAGAAAAATAGATCATGATGTATGTCATTTTTAGGCTGGGGATGTGATCTAACCGGCACTCGTATTAGTGGAGAGATGGATAGCACTCAAATAGGACTTGATCTTATCCTAACTATTCTAGGTTGTGCCTTCCAACCAAGATAAGAGGACCTATTTTATAACCCTCAAATGGTGAAGGAGATGAAGATATCCCTCAATTTGTGTAAATAGTATGAAAAGGGCCTTCGGAAAGTATGATCAACACTCCAAATCTGACTTTCACAAGTTGTCACTTCTAGATTATGGAGATACTTTTAATGCAAGGCAAGGGTTACTGAAGACATTTTGAAATCCTGATCTGTTATGCATACTTTAGCAAATGTATTTTGATCTTCCTGTGGGTATACGAGTCAAAACAAGGGTAAAATAGGGTAGGATTCGTTATTTTGAATTATTTTTTGGGTAGGAGTTTAGTTAATACAAACCAAGTTCCATTGAGAATCTTTGAGGATTTCAACAAAATATGGAGAAAATTAACAACAGAAAGTATCAAAATGGTTAATCATCCCTTCAACTAGGATATGTGCATCAAATGGAGGCCCAGATCTGCACTTTTCCACACAATATTTGATCATCTATCACAAAATATTGAGTTATAATGAATCAATGAATGATTTAACAATAACTATTTAATCATGACCTAAGGTGCACCCAAAGGTTTACAAACAATCTTTGAAGTCAAGGAAGGTAAAGTGATTTTAAATTTGTTTATCTCTTTATCAGATGAAAGCTCTTATGAATGTGAGATTGCAAATGCCACTAAACTATCAACAAGAAATGAGACCATGTATGATCAAGAGAGATTTTAAACACAAGACTGCAACAAGAAACAAGAAACACAAATTTGAAATGCATTATGAAATGTAAGCATTCATAGATTTTTCCCAAAGACAACACAAAATAACTCAAAAATGATCAAATTTATCAGTAGGGGAATGTTTTGAAAAATAATCTCAAAGCTTGTTAATGGCTATACATGTGCAACCAACTTAACATGATTTGAAATCTGATACAAAGAGAGTTACATGAGTTTCTCAAGTGGTCACTCAAAGAATGGGCTTATTCCAAGATCTTCCTGTGAAATTTTTAGTTTCTCGGGATTTTTAAAATCTTCCAACCCTTTGCATGAAAAAATCATACAATATATAGATTTCAATATCCTTGAGCCTTCTTTCCCAAGAAAATAATATGCCAAACATCTGGTTTGTCTCAAAATTCCTCATGATTCACAAACAGGGGACATTTAACGAACACATCCAAAAAGTTTCCAGTTGTCTCAAAAAGAGATGAATCATTACAAAATCCACATCATTATCCATTATGGAGGCACGTTTTTCATCTTCAAATCATGCAGACCCCCTTCCTTTCATTATTTCATCCTTTTCCCTCCAAAATTTGACTCTGTAACTTTTAGATCTGATATTTCACATTTTTAGATGGGTTAGGGCAAAAATTCATTTCAAAAACATCTCTAATCTTCAAATTGATCCTCAAAACTAATTGCATTGGTCCTTGCAGAACAAACAACATGAATTTGTCAAAAATTCAATGAAAATTGATGCAAAAATTGCATCTCCAAGCTTCCTGGAGCTCAAATGGCGGCCAAACTGAAAAATGCACAATTACCATCGATTTACCTTTATCCTTTTAATCTGAGCCCTCCACGTGTCACAATGTGATTGGAAATGGGCTTGGGATCATTTTTTTGAGATTAAACACTTTTGGAAAAATGTAAAAAATTGACATTTTCTCTACCCCTCTACCCTTTGAAAATGAGCTTGACACGTGTCCCAATGTGGGTCCCAGCTGGAATCACGGCTCGATTCTACACATTTCCACCTTTTTTGGAAAAAGGAAAATTTTCCAAAATATCCCCACATCTCCACCTCATGAAAATGGGCCTAACACGTGTCCCAAAGTGGGCCCCATTGGAATTGTGGATCGATTCTACACATTTCAACCTTTTTTGAAAAAAAGGAAATTTTTCAAAATTATCCCCGGACCCACACCTCCGATTCTGTCCTAGACACATGTCAATCACTAATTGGCGGCGGGCTTGTGTTCCTCTTTTTGATTTCTTACCTTTATAGTATAAAAGCTAAATTTCCCACAAAGACCCGATGCTGCAGAATCCCTTCCTTTGATTTGAGCCATACACGTGGCTCAATCGTGACCATTGATGGATCTCCGGACTCTATTTGTAATTTTAAACCTTTATGCCAAAATGGGAAAAAATCTCAAGCTTTCCTCAAGGCCTAAAGTTCTGCCTATGACCTTGCCATGTGTCTCTCTTTGATTCGCTACGTGGTTTTAGCTCATTCCTGCATTTTCATATCTTTTGCCAAAAAGAAAAAAAATCTCTAAGTCTTCCAGTAGCCTCCATTCCCGCCTTTGATGTAAACGTGACATGTGTCCACCTATGAATAGATGCAAGCCTTAGGGGATTTTCTTGATTTCCATGAATTTTCCAAAGTTCCCTAAGGCACAAAATGACCCACCCATCCACCTTCACTCTTCCTGTGACATGTGTACCTCCTCTAGGGCCTGCAGAGCTATGGGGGCAACTTGCACTTTTTCCAAAAAACCAAAAACATTAAGTTTTTAGAAATGACCTACCGATCCTTGTCCAATTAGAACAAGCCACATTGCTTTGATGAATTCTAAAGAAGAAATTGATGGGAAAATGATGCCCGTCTGACCATCAAAACACATAAAATTCCAGGGATGCCCTAGAATTCGATTTTTTCATTAAGGACGACAAATTTATTGAAATTGAACCAACTAAAATATGTTTTCAAAGCATTTTTATCATGGAATTAGATTTTTAATGGCATACAAGTGCAAATCAATCAATTTTAAACTTCCACAATCGGGCAAAAGGAAAAATGGCAGAGCCCATAGATTTTGGAAAAAGTAGGGCACAAAACAGGGCACACATGTTGATTTCATTCAAATTGGGACAAAACAACAAGTTTATGAGCATTTCAAGGCATTCAATCTAGAGGGAAAAGTTGCAGACCACCAATTTAAGATAAAAAACATTCCAAAGCATGCAAACCAAAGGAAAATTTAGGGAAAAATGGTGCAAGCTCAAAAATGGCACCAACACACGCGACAAAGAGGTATTAAATGCGCGACAAGGAGGTATGCGGATGTGCAACAAGGGGGTAAGCGATTGTGCGTGAAAGGGATAGAGTTGTTGCACGATAGAGGCAGATTGACACATTTTTATGCACGAAAAGGATAGTTGACGCGTTGTTGACACGCCGACAAGGCGGTTAGTTCTTTGATGCATGCATGGATTGCCATAGTTGACGCGCGATAGGAATTTTGACTCGACGTGCTACTTGGTTCTTTGGCTGATGCGGGAATCTATTTAAAATAATGGAAGGTGCTAGTCCTCAGAATGCGAAGACCCTAAAAGTAACTAAGAAATCTCGAAGTACTGTTCAATTATTTTGGAAACTCTGTGATGTAGATATTGAAATTATCAACAACCATATAGCCGCCACCGAGAAAGAATCGAATCGATTTGTGTGTGGAAGGTATTATTGAGGTGGACATGCATTCTGCACAATATCAAACAAATGACACCTACGATAATATGCCAGATCTTGAAGATATAATTGTTGAGATGCCAGATCCTAAAGATATTCTTCCTGTTGGGGTGCAACTAGGAGTGCATCAAGATATCACACATAAAAATACTCAGTAAAATGGAACATAGAAATCAAATTCAATTTTTGGTTCACGAAAGAGGAAACCAGATGATTATGATATTGCTCAAAATTCTATTCAAAAAAGTAAAACATTGAAAACGAACAAGAATATGTGGACCATTGGCAGGTCATACAAGTTTGATTGGGTAGCCAAATTTTTGTTTATCGAACCTGTATAATCATCTAATTCAGAAGAGATCCCATCTGAATGTACATGTACAATATAAACGTGGAAATTGGGAAAGCAACAAAAATGTAAATGAAGTTGGACACTATAGAAAAACATTATGGAAAACAATATTTGACTATAACCGGGGCAGGAGATGGCAATAAAATCAAAACACACAGTGGAAAAATGAAAAAGAATGCATGCATGTTAAGTATGTAGTGGATTATGAGGCGAGATCGTAAAAAATGCAGACATCTCATGGAAAAGGGAGGAACGATCACATTGCAAATTGGTAAGATGAATCAAACAAATCTACATGCAAAACTCATACAATTCTCTACTTTATTTCACATACTAAAGAAAGTAAGACTGATTTTGGATTTCCTCGATTTCAAATTTTTGTATCAATATAATGGAATGTCAAATGTACCTCAGTCTCATTGGTCTAAAAGTAGTGGATGGGAAATGGAAAAATTCCTTTTAATGATAGAGAAGGAAGATTTGAAAGAGAATGTAAAAAATCAAAGTTTATCTCTCTTTCAATTAATGAAGTGATAACATAATCGACAAAGATGCATGGGTATGTATCCATGCCTATACTTTAGAAAATAATACAAGGACACCTCATCTATTGGGTGTTATGAAAATGGTTGAAAACTATAATGGCAAAAACCTACATAAAATAGTTGTTTCTCATTTGAAAGATATTACTGGAATGACTGATTATGAAATTGCTACGAAGTTGGTATGCATCGGAGAAAATGGTGCATCTGTCATGCAGGGTCACCGAATAGGGTTGTGTGTTAGATTACAAACAACAGTGGCCCTATATATGCTACCAATTCACTATATGGCTCACAGAATGAATTTAGTGTATAAAATGGTAAGCAACTACAAAAATGTTGCTAAATTAGAAGACCTTATAAGAGAACTTCATGCCTATATGACAAGCAGCCCAAAGTGATTTCTTGAGTTCCAAAAATTCGCAATTGGAATTACAAATGGAAAAAAACTTCTAAAAGATGTTGAGACTAGATGGATCTCTTTGTATGAACCTACATGCAAATTTCGTGAGGAGTATCCTTTGTTGGTTGGTTTCATGCACAAATATTGTCATGAAGTTGATAGGGCAAGGGACTTGTTGTTCCGTTTAACTGATTTGGAGACATTTCTTACATTGGTTGGTATTCTTCCAATGTTGCAGGAGATCAATACACTGATGAAGCATGCACAGGGGAGATTAATCTATATTGTGGATTTTATACGGATGAGAAAAATGGTATGTCAAAGTCTTGATATCTTGTACTGTTCCCAAGATAGTTTTGATACACCTGTTTTCGAGAATTGGAAAGCTTTATTAGATCTTAAAAATCCCAGTAACTATTTGAGATTTAATATCCATGATCACCTCTACATCATTGTTAATGGGAGGGACATACCATTTGCACATTTTCCAAAAACGCGTCAAGATATTACAGATCGGAACGAGAAGATGTTCCCATGACACGTAATCTCCTTGAGTTTGTTATAGATGAAACAAGAATAAAGCTTAAAAAAATTTCAGAATCATTATCATCAGAAATTAGAGAATGTTTCTCTAAAGATAAAATTCTTGAAGCAATTGGTGTGATGAATCCTAATTTTTGGAATACTGAAGGTGGTCATGCAGACTTTGTAAGAAAGAATTTCCATAAATCCATGGGTACAATAATGGAACATTTCACAAAGACTTCAAAGTTCAAGGGTATGGAAATCAAAGGTATACTGAATGCTGATTTATTAAAGTTTCAATCAACAAATTTTACAACAACAATGAGGAACCAATATAAAAATTTAGATGAACCTTCTGAAAGTGGTTCTATTACAATGTTGTGGCGAGGAATCTATCAAAGTTCTATCTTACAAGAAGATATTAGTGAATATTTCAGATTATATGAGTTATTCCAAACAATGATTTTGGGGTCTGTGGAGGACGAAAGGGTTTTCAGTGCATTATCATTTATAAAATCAAAACTAAGAAACAAGTTGGATAAAAATCTAGAAAGTTGCATGAGGTGTTATGTATCTCGCTACTCCATGGAAACCTTTCCTTTTGACAGAGCAATTGTGCATTGGAATTCCCTTTGCAAAAGAAGAGGTGTGAATAATACAGCTACAAGTACAACTGTTCCTAACGTTGAGAGTGGAATTGGTGCATCATCACACTCTACAAAAGAGAACATCGAGTTTGAAGAAGCTATTGATAATGGATTGTTTCAACTTTAAATAGGTATCTCCTTCACCTTACTTTTATTGTTTGTCACCTTAATTTTTTTTTCGATCTTGTTATCATTAAAGATGTTATAGGTATATATAGTTACATTTATTTAAATACAATTTTTTATTTTTTTTGAAAACGTGGGTTGACATCCATCCGAGGAAGCTGGTACTTCTTGGGATTGACAATTTCAAGCAACTCACCCATCTATCTACTAATCCATTTCTCGTGTTGAGTTTTCATAAAACAAAGATCTAGCACACTGCGAATGATGATTTCACAAACCATCTAAAACACTAGAGATAACTTAAACCCTATCATATGACCTTTCTTGATTTTTACAATCATGTTTAATTAAATTTTTATATTTGCAAAATAATTTGATATATTTTTAAAACTTTGTGGGATAAAATCACACAATTGAATTTTACAAAGAGGAATATTTTTCCATTTTATACAATTCATAATCCATGATCCATTACACAATTCATCATCCATGGTCATGCTTGAAGCTAAATATACGTCCACATAAAATTCATCATCATCCATATATATCATATCATAATCCTGACACTCCAATTATTATTAAATTCATCATATCATTATCATAATCCTGACACTCCAATTATTATTAAAACAATTATTTATCTATTTTAAATGTGCAGAAACATCTTTGTCCTAACACATTCCATTTTTAAAAACAATTATCCATTATCATCATTCATCATCATCTATATCCATTCTAATGTCATCATGATCATAAAATTCCAAATTTTCTTAAAAAATTATCCATTATCATCAACTAGATTCCATGATTGTGCTTGAAGCTAAATCTACGTCCACATACAATTTATGATAATCCATATCTATGAGATGATTCTATTGTAAATTCATCATCCACATCTAATGCAATCATCATTATTAAGTAGAGAAGAAACATAAATGCCATATACAATTTAGAAATTCTATACGTAATATATAGGAAGTTATAAAATTAAAGATTATATAGTATTTCAATTTTTCAAAGGCTATCAAATTCAAGTTTCAACTTTCAAATCCCAATAATAAAATTCAAATGCCATGACCACAACATTGAATGTTTCGAATTTTCAAATATAGATTCAATTTTTCAAGTTTCCACACTTAATAATAAAAAAATTCAACCCTCAATTTTTGTACCCCTTTCCACTCCCGTGCTCCTTTCCCCAATGGCTTCTCCCCTGTGCCCCTTTCCCCAACAACAAAAAATAATCCCG
The DNA here is from genome assembly GCA_018340775.1 of Taxus wallichiana var. yunnanensis. Lineage (NCBI taxonomy): Eukaryota > Viridiplantae > Streptophyta > Pinopsida > Cupressales > Taxaceae > Taxus > Taxus wallichiana. The sequence continues at coordinate 782,557,904 of CM031244.1, read as the reverse complement.
AACTTATGAGATATTCCGTAGTACTATCTAGATTTTTAAAATTCTTTCTTCTTGCTTTGTCGCATCTCCATGGGATAATAAATTTGGATCAGCAAAATGCCTTAGTTTTGAATAATATTTCGTGGTCGAAGCCATGCTCTTTAATTATCTCGCTTTAGTGTATTTTTTTGTTTGTTAACCAAAATAATCTTTTCCTTTAAATTCTTCATTGCGAATAAACTATTCTTCATGGTTTCCAAGTGAACTTGGAAAACCTTTGTAACTCTTCAAATTTTCATATTTTAATTGCACAAAAAAAAAAGTGATGTCAATTCAACATATTACTAAAATAAGAAAACTTTAAATTAAAAAAAAAAATTGTTTGAAAGTGATAATACTTACGATCGCTCTATCTCTCTCAAAGATTTGCAAATCGCTACTGATCCTTATCCTTAGACCATTTTTAAAAATATGTATGGGCCTCGCACTAATATTTTCTAATTTGTTTAATTTCTTATCCAAAATGTCATCTTTATAGTTATTTTTATACGTGACAGTCCCACTTCTTACTTGGGTAAGTAAGGAATCCATCTTCGCAGGTTGATTTTGGACTGCAGCGTATAAACTATCCCTTTTCCAATAATTTTCATAACGACTTATTATCTCATTGATAAGTACTTTAGCCCTTCTCTCCCATTCTATGAGCTGACTGATATGAGGTAGAATAAACTTATCGAGATGGGATTGACAATCATAACCAATTAATTTCTCTAAAGGAAAAGGTAGCAATTGTTCACCATCTGTATCTGATGAAGATGATCTCGCTGGAGAGGTATGGGGGCTTTCGGGTTGATCAAATGCTACTTGTTTCTGTCTTTGGGTGGCCTGATCTTGTTTGTGATAAAATAAATCAAGATTCAAAAAAATAAATCTAAAGTGAAATGTAATTCAATATGGTAAATTATGTTGAAATAGAAGTATACCTGCTGGCCTTGAATCATCTCACATGTATTGAAAAATCTAGTTGGGTCATTGCTATCAATGCCCAAGTAATCTTCATCTAAATTTATATTATTTAAAACCAATATGCCTATTGCATTGGGCAAGCCAACAAGTTAGAGGGTTGTAATTCGAAAGGAGGAGGCAATTTTTAGTGTCCCACTAGGGTCCGGAGCAATTGGCATGTGTTTATCAATGTTATGTTTTCCTGATCCTTTGGTTGGCATTTTGAATATTATTGGTGGAGGGGGCGGTGCATGTTTGTATGCTGATGAGGACTACAATGTGCTGAAAAGTTAAAGAAAAAACATATGAAAAACTAGAAAACAATGTAAAAACTATGAAATTAAATGAAGTACTATTCAAAACTTGTACCTTGTTGTTGAGGGGTAGCTTGTTGTAGTGCTTGAGGTGGCCATGTTGGAGTAGTAATTGGTGGTTTTTGAGCTATCTTTTGCTAGGATTGCTGAGGTGGTTGTTGAGAAGATACAAATGCATGCAATTGAACTGAGTGAGTTGGGGAAGATGGTTGACTTTACGAAACACACGTAGGGTCCAAAGTCCCTACAATGTCATCAAAATATAATTGTATGTCAATTCAATAGGGTAAAATTTAAATGGGAAAATGAAAATACAAATTTGGAATTTGTAAATAATACATGAAAGGGTATTACTTCTCTGGCATTTAACAAATTCAAAATGTTGGGGGTTCGGAGATGAGTGAGCTTCCATTTCAGATTGTGAATCTCTCAATGCCTTAGTGTGTTGTTGGCCTCTTCCTCTTGATGCCACCTTTTTTTGGGAAGGGCCTCCATAAATCTTCTTTGCAAACAATAAATAGTTAATACCTATGCACAATGTAATGTCAAAATACAAACTTAATAGTTTATACCTGTTGTTCTTCAAATGGAATTGAAAAATTCATCAACACCTCATCCATGCAAGTGGGAATTGGTTTGTCTTTTAAATTTAAAAGAGCCTCGTAATAAAGGCCAAGGAGATAGTTTGTGGAGTAAATGACAGGTTTTTCTAAAAGCTTTGCATTTGTAATGTCAGTTCTTTTTTTTTTGATAAAAAGGTGCACCAATCAAATTTTTGTTTTGCGATAGTTGCAACAATGTATGCAATGGCCCAGTTTGGTATATTTGTTTACTGACCTTGTAAAAATATTTTAGATTGAAAAAAGGAAATAATTGCAGCAAGAAAGTGGTTTGCAATTGCTTGTGTATCCACACCACGTCTGGATTTATTGACATGAGGTTCAAATGCCAAAAACAGCGATTGGAATTAATATAAATTTAAATTATATCAATCAAAAACCGAATAAAAATGACGAATGAAAACAGCTTTACAATTACAATCAAAATGGAAATTGAAAGTTGATTCGAGATATTTCTTATCGTCTTCATGAGTGTTGCCTTCGTTGTAACAATGGGTAAATTTCTGAATGGGATTCTGTAAACCAATGACTATCGGTTGGGTCGATACCGAAATTAATTGAAATAATCGGTCGTTGTCCATAGTAACATTAAACAGGTTGTCCTCTATATTGTAAGAGGAGAGAAGGTAGTTCAAAATATCTTGGTCTATTTCGAAATGGGGCATCTTAATGAGCCCACTAAAATCACATGCATCAATCAAATCCTTGTATTCGAAGTCATCTATAAAATAGTCTAGATGTGGGGGCACAAAGGATTCCTATAGAGTATCTTGCTCGTGGATAGGACTGGATTTTCCTTTTGATTTTTGTCTTGAGCTTGGGATGCACTTGTAGTCACCATTGTAGTTGTCCTTGAGCTTGATTGTACCTGACCTGAATAATGGATTCATGTATACAAAAAAATTGAGAGCCGAGAAAGTGTAAATGTGAAAATGACCGGCGGGAGGGTATTTATAGGACAAAACCGTAAGTAATGACCCTTATTGATGCATGTCGTCAACCTACCTTGTTGTTGTGCATCAATGACCCTTGTTGACATCGCGTCGAGAGGACTCGTTGACACGCGTCAAAAATTCATGTTAATGCGCGTCAACAAGGGCCATTGACACATGAAAACAAAGTAGATTGATGCACATCAATGAGTCTTGTTGACATGTGTCAACCTGCATTGTTGATGTGCATCAACGAGTCTTGTTGACACACATCAACAAGAATCGTTGACGCACATCAACAAGGCAGAGGTTGACGCACATCAATGAGGCACCAACGAGGCTTGTTAACGTGCACCAACCTGCCTTGTTGATGCACGTCAATGAGGCATCACTATCTGTAAATCTGTAGTCTCTTTGGCTCAAAAAAATGGTCAAAATTTCAGTTCTGAAAAATTGGTAAATTCACCTTTCACTAAAACTGGTTCCAAGGATATTCACCAAGAATTTTCCACCTCCAATTTTCTAGATGTGTCTTAAAATGAACCCTGCATATTACTTGCACAGGCGCCTAGTCAAGGCTAGAATGATGTAAAATGCTAAAAATAGAATGGGCATGTATGCGGTGAAGGTCATAAATGACGACAGAAAGTAAATTAAAATGGCCAAAAGACATGGGTTAATTAGTACTTTCTTTACTCAAAAACTTTTAAATAGTAGTATGAGAACAATACTATATTATGTCTAAATTGCATGATTTTTTTGTGTATAGTAAATGAACTAGGGGGACTAATACATGTCCAAGTTATGGGGATTTTGATTACATATACTTGTTAAGGAGGAGTAGCATTAGAAAATGCATTCACGAGTGTTTGGTTATGAAATCCTGCGTTGTTAGGAGTAATATATGGGAAATAATTTCCAACTTGTCCTTTTGTAGGGTAAGTGTAAGATGAGTGAGGACCCATCTTGAATGTGTAAGATCCCATAATAATATCACCTGAGTTTGATTGAACTAGATAACCTTGTTGTAGGGTGTTTCATTGGTTGTGTGTTGGTAGAAGGAGTTTATCCTTTGTTATATCTAGGATAACCCATGTTCTTCTCCAGTACACAAGTTATTTGTAGATTTTGGGCACTCTCTAATTCTATAATCATCCTTAATAGTGTAGAAATAACATCATTTTGTTAGAATTTAGCCCCTTTTTGGGTGTGTGTTGCGTATGGTTTGGTAGAGGGGATGTGTGATACCCTTTTATAAATTTTTCAACATTGGTATTCTTATTTTCCTTGAAAGCTAGAGTTTTGTGGTTTATAACTTCTACAAATTATTATTTAACATCTCGGAGGTATGGATCTTCATCCTTTCCAAAGACTTGTCTATTGTGTGAAGTGGATCGGTGATTCGGGTAAAAATGTCAACCTCCATAGCTTGCATACTAATTTGGGGTCTTAATAAGACCCTAGTGTGGGGACCAATTTCTATCGTAAAATTCATATTAATTAAGATGGATTGACCGTCTTGAATATTTAGGGGTTGAACGACCTCCTCTATCCTCACATGATTGGTAGGATTTGAGATATAGTTCGAGAGGGCTTACATGTTATTGGTGTAGTTGTCAGCCCATCCTGGAAAGGAAGGGGATCATTGAGGTTGAACATGGGAATAATATCTATTAAGGCCAAATGGCCCATCATAATTTCTACTAGACATATTTAAGGGGAAATAAAATATCCATTAAATAGTAAAATAGAAGGAAAGTGAAAGAATAGAAATGAGGATAAAATGGAAATGAGAAAGAACTAGTCCTTCATGTTGGGTTCACCGGAATTTATACATAGGCACTACAAGAAAATGGGTACTTTATCCACAAATTTTTCACAATTTATTTGTGGATATCTTATTCAAAATTGTGAATCCAAATTTGTGGACTCCACCCACAATTTTTTTGTGAAAGAATTAATTGTGACAAAAATGTGATAAAATCCACAATTAAAACAATTGTGAAAAAATCACAAATTATTAATTGTGGCATTTGTCACAATTTTGATATTGTTACATGTCTACAATTAGAAAAAATGTGACCATTTCACAATCTTTGAAAATGTGGTGTATCCACAATTTTAAAATTGTAACATGTACTTTAGTAATAAAAGGGTTCTTATTCCAAAATTTTAAATTTATGACCATTTTAAAAACAATTAGTTTTATTTTACTTTTTACACAACTATTTTAAATTTAATAATATTTTTTATATATTTATATTTTCATATTTTTATTTTTACATTATATGTTAATATTTTAATATAATTTTAAAATATTAATTTAATATATTTTATATTGTATTTGAGTATGAATATATAACCATAAGGAAATATTATTTTTAATTAAAAGATTAAAATATCCTACATTACAAATTTAAAATTATTTACTAATATAAAATAACGAATCTAAAATTAAAGATTTTTTTTTAAAATATATTTTAAAAACGTTTGAATACATTGATACTCAAGATATAGATATTAGTAAGTATTATAAAATAACAATATAAAATATGCATGAATATTTTTAAAAATAATATTATGGTTGTTAATCTTTATAAAATATTGGATTTAAATATAAAAAAATAATTTTAATACAAATATTTTAAAATATCGATTTTAACACTATCATATTACCCACTTTATTTGAATTCTTTCATTCATAAATCAACATTTTTCAATACATTATTCTAAAATAAACCAATCATTTATAATAAAAAAATAAATATTAATATATCCGTACACACTCTAAATTAAATCAATAAATATTTATTTTTAAATATTAATTATAGCAATAAATCTTACATAATATTTTACACTTTAATGGTAAATAATTTCCAGCTAAAGTATGAATGCGGCTATTGAAGTTTAGAATTTACTGGAATATAATTTTCATGGTGGGGTTGGAATTTACTGGAATACAAAGTAAATATATCAAATATTCATGATTTGTAGAATTCACAATGTAATCAATAGTTCTCTAAAACTAGATGAAATATATATTTTAAATCAAATCATTATCTATATCCACTATCAGAATTTGACCTATACCAACAACTACAAAAATACATTGAACCTGTATACCAAAAACCTCTTAATATTCAGTGGAATATCGGGCCATAGATAATAAATCTGTAGATCTTTATTTAGAACTCATCTGCAAAAGATATGTAAGGAAAAAAAATGGTATAATTTCAAACACCCGCCATGCACAAAGCTTTTAAAAATTAATTGAGATCATAATAAAAATGTAAGGAAGGATTAAAGGGTGAAACTGGAAAAACCCACTGATTCATCTGCAGCTATCTTTCACTGATCGACTCCAATGAAGACTTCTTTCCGATTTATTTATTTGTTTTAAAAAAATTAGGTTTTCAATCCTTCGATAGGGATCAATGCCTCGAATCGTGGAAATGTAGGTTTCAAATTTTTAGTTGCACGGATCGAATTCACGGATAACAATCTCAACCGTTAGATTATTACTTATCAACGGGGATAATGAATTGTTATTTATTCTGATATCTTTTAAGTTATAAATATTTAATGATAACCATCATTATAAGATTACAAAGAACGACATTCACGGCAAATGAATTTATAGTAATTAAAATTCAAGGAAAGTTAGATGTATGAAGAAATAGGATGAAATTGTTCTCCCTAGCATGCTTTATACATCATTATGTATCAAAAAACATTGATAGTAAAAATAATGTAAAATGGATTCTCTATATACTCGGAAGAAATAATATTGTGGATATTACACAATGTTTTCAAAATATAACATTTTTTAATAAAATTTGGTTACATAAATTATTTTTTATATAATGAATTCTATATTGATATTGAGGTGAGTTTAAGTTCTATTTTTAAAATGTAAAACATTAATTATATTTATTATTTTAAGATAGTGTTGATAATCCACAATTAGTAAGATAGTGTTGATAGTGTTGATAATCCACTGTAATTAAAATTAATATTAATGTGAATTTTCTATAATTTGCATGATTTTGAGACATGGATTATATATAATTTCTATTTAAACTCTTTAAGAAATTATTAATAATTTTTTGTAGATTACCCACAAATAAAATCTCCATAATTTTGTTAGTGTAAATTATCAACAATTTGAGGTAGGTGTTGTATTATATTTCCCACAATATATACATTTTTACCTTGTTTAGATAATATATTATTAATGTGTTAGTAGTGTAGAATTTTTATAAATTCTATTGAAAGATTAAATTTTATAAAATTAAGTATTTTATATTTTGTGGATAATACAAAATGAATATTTTAGTGGTTTTTGTGAGTTTTGTTTGTATCAAAGAGTGGAGAAGTAAATTGGATTTAAGGTACATTATTTTGGGTTGTTTAAAGACTCAATAAATCTTGGTTCAAAAATCTATTTTTTCAAACCAAAATGCAAAAATGTGAATTATCCATGATAAAAAAATCTAATATAAACAATCCACAAATATAAGATTACTATTAAAAAAATTTAGAATATCAATATTATATTTTTAAATAAAATCTATCAATTTTTTTGTTGATAATTCAAGTTATTTGTACAATAATATGGATTAATAAACATACTAATTTTTACTATTAAATTTTAATTTTAGTTCTTTATAATATATACATCTGGAATTTAGCTTATGTTTTATTATTAGTAAATATATAATTTACATTTTTGAATAATATAAAACCAATATAATTTAAGTGTGTTGAATTTTCAAAATATTATTTGTAAAAATTTTAGTGTGTATATGTATATAATTTCTATTTAAATGTTACAAATTGTGTGAAAACTCAATCGAAGAGACTTATATTTCAGTTTTGGTACTCCATAATTCTATTTTTAAATATCTTTCTTGTTTGAAAATATGGGTAGAAAACATGAGAAATTGTGATTTTTCCACAATGTAATTTCAATAATGTGGATCTTTAACAAATTAAAATGTGACTAATTTTAATAAAGTGGATCTTTAAAAAATTAAAATGTGACTTTTATGAAATTGTGTAAAATCTACAATTTAATTTATAGAAGCTATCCATTCAATGTTGAAAATTCACAAATTTTCTACAAAATGAATTTTTTGTGGATAACAATGTGGAAAAATTAGCCTACTTCTTGTAGTGAGGGAAAATGACAAGGGATTACCTATGCACTCAACATCCCCAAGTCGTTTCAAGACAACCAAATGTGGAAGATAGGAAAGGTAAAATAATAATAAGAGGCTATGAATGAGTAGCATGAATTACGAATAACTAAGTTGGTCTAAGGAGAAGAAGAGGCTATGAACGGTAGCGTTAATTCCTAATGGATAGGTTTGTTGTTATGATTTGAGCTCTAAAACTACACTAAATTGTAGTTTTAAATAAATAAGGAAAGAAGTCTAATTTAAATTAAAGAGAAGAGAGTTTAATCTTGTGATTAACTCGAATTCCTTCCCAATTAATTAAATAGAACAAAAAATTATATGTTCTATTTGTTTGTATTCTAACAAGTTTTTAAAAGAAATGAAATTGAAAAAAACTAAGTAAACTATTTATTTTGTATTTTTCAATATTAATAAAAAGAAAAATAACATTTACAAACAAAGAAACACATAAATGATTAAAATCAAAATTATTGCATACTATAATAAAATGAAATTAAAATAGGAATAACCAAATGGGGTTATTTCTCTATTGTAGGGTTATTTGTTAATATTGTTGTAACCTAAAGCATTCAAAATTTATTACTATGACGACAAATTCCTCTAGACAAACTTCTGTCTCAAGTATTCTAGAAAGGGAAAAGCTTCTCGGAAGCAATTTCCTCTTTACCATATGAACTTTCCCCGAAAAAGTAAATCTAAACTAATTGAAAGAAATAAATAAAAAAATAAGTGCAAGGATTTCTTCACCTCTTCCTCCAACTTATTTCCTAAGAAAATCCACAGGGATAAAATGAGAAGAAGTTATCAAGGGAATATTTATGTAATCAATGATTTGGAAGAAATGCTAGATCTAGTCACAAAATCATGCACTTACAATTACATTTATACCACCAAGTATGTTATTTTATATATAGATATCACATAATAAAAGTATTCACTAATGGACCACCCTTAGTCTAGTCGTTAGTTAGTTGGTCGTCATCATCATTTGTCTTGCACAGTCGCTAGTTATCTATATAATTTTGGTAGTCTCTCAACAAGGGATAGGTTTCGTTATTTTATTGTTGGTCATCTTTATTCTATAACTAGGGGGTTTGAGGTAGCACTGGGGCACCTTGGGGTGCCCCACTCCGTGATTTTAGGCATCCTAGTCTCTATGACTTTTATTTATAATTTAAAAGTTTGAGGTCGGTATCTACGGTTTTGTAACTACATTACCGTAGGTGTTAGTTGGCATTTTCAGGTCATTAATTTTGAAATTTGAACAAGAGATCCCTATATAAACATAGCATACTCACTATATTATAGGTGTACATCTTACTATCAAGGGCTAGAAATCTACTAAGGAAAAGGGTTGTATTTGGGCATATTCTACATCTACATCACACAAACATAGGGGGAAAGGGTTATATTCATTCAATTCCATCCAAAATTTATATTTTAACATCTAGTTATTTCCCGCTACTTCTACCTCATTGGTGCTAGGGCATCCTAGGCACAGAATTACACACATAAGAAAACAAAAATACATTTGGTTTGGAATGTAGTGCAACACTTAATCGTAAGTCCACCATTGTGGCAACTAAGGTTAGTCTGACCCCTTCATTTTCATCTTTATTTTTGTAGGAATTTGATGCTTTGTATGGGGTTTGGTAGGTAGATACTCAACACATAAATATAGTGACATTAGCGAGGATATTGTGACAACCAGGAGACCAAGATGAAGGTGTTGTGAAGACCCTACGATACTATCAGAACTAGACCCTAAGATTTCTCGCATACTCAAGCACCCGGATCATCACGGACTAGGGAACCCTAGGGTACCCTGATTACCTTCTAGGTGCCCTAATACATGCACATCTTCATTCGTTGCAATTTTATGGGTCATATCATTAGTCTCGGTCCTGTCTGCACATCATTCTACCCACTCCTTCATACAACAAGGTAAGTTAATTTCAGGTTAATTTCTTATCCCTTCCTCTTTTTTGTTATTTAATTTCATTTTAATAATCAAATAAAAGTATCCAACATTTACATTACATCTACATCAGCTTATTACATTTTCTGTTACTAGTATAGATTAACTTATAAACCTGAATTTTAGTCAATCATTTTGGTGAACCTGACTTTTAGAATACCTTACCACGGGATCTGCTTTCATGGATATGAATAGTTCATATTCTTCACCCATCATGTCTCATGTTAGTGTCAACCATATTAACAATGAGGCTTCCATCATTGATCTCAAATCCCTCTATATTTATCTCATTACTACACCGAGATCATGTCAAACAAAAACTTCAAGATGGCTTCCATCATGTACCTACTAGATTTATAAATTCTCCTTCGGGTATTAGCATTGTTGACGATCTAATAGCCTTTACTCATTTTACGCCATACTATAGAGTTACTTGTGATCGAACTTCTGATCTTTCACATGAAACATTAGATGATTATCTCATTGATTACTTATTGGGTATTGACACTCATTCACACGAGTATTTTGAGTCACCTTCTACTCCAATAACTAACACGGTTTAACAGTACGTACCCAAAATTGTAGGGTACTACACCACCGGAACAACATAACACATGCCCCAATGATGATACAGGTCTCCTCGCAAGGTGTTTGGGATCCGGAAAAGCTCTCCAAGTATGTGTTAACATCCCGCATGTCCCACTTAGCCCCTGTGTGCTTTGTTGTTCTCTTTTCCCCTCTTTTTCTTTGCGTTTTGTTCTTCAGTTATGAAACCGCCGCCGTACCTAGGTGGAGGTCTCAGTAACCACCGCCCTACTCTGTGGGTGGCGGTCCTTCATGTATTTTCCATAATGTTATTTTTAATGTGACTCACATAAATTTCAATGTTTACCAGTTTTTCACCGCTTTGCTTGTATTTATGATTCTAGTTCCCTGGAATAGTGTTTTGGCATTGTTTATGGTTTAAGAGATCAATTTGGTTTTTACCTTTGGGTAAATGGAAATGCTATAAATAGTTGGCTTGTGCTCAAGCAAATGGCCCCTCAAATTTGCCTCTGAATTTCTCATTTCAATAGTTTAGCCTTTCAATTTTTCTTAGGATTCATAGTTTCATTTGTTGTATGCATGGTTAGTATTGTTTAGCTATCAGAAAGCCACATATCCTCCTTGTGCAAATGCTGTTATTATTTCATCCAATCAATTAGAGTAGGATAGTTTTCTTTTCAAAAGGAAGCCATTAAAAGTTGCAGGTTTTGTTCCTCAAACAAGATAGTTTCAGGTTCTGGACATTTTATGTTGCATGACTCGTAATAAATCCCACTAGGAATTACATAAGCCAAGCTCTGTACTCTTGCGCTATCCCTCTCCTACTCACATTGTATTCATTCTGTATCCTAAGCTGCCATTGCTCCAATATCTACTTCTGTTGATGCTAGCATTACATGCTTTTCTAGGTCCACGTGAGCACGAAGGAATGAGGAGATCACACTGAGGGGACAAGGTCACACACCATTGGATTTGCCACTATTCTGCAGAATCTAGGTTCTAGCTTTCAAAGTTCTAGTTAAAAGCATATCAAATAGAGTAGCCAATCATTTCATTTTAGTTAATTTTACTTTCGATATTGCCAGGGAAGCTATGGGGATTAATAGTTTATGAGAAACTATGATTCACTCCTCACTTCTAAGGTAGGATCGAGAGTCTTTCAAATAGAGTAGATCAGTTATCAGGTTATTTAGAATAGATCTACAAATTGCACAGACAAGTAGCTATACTCGGTTGCTTTGTTTGTTTTAATTGTGTTATTAGTTTAGTTGTCAATTTTAGATATATTAGATAATTTCTCTTTAAAATCTATTCAGTAGTTTATCAATAAGTATCAGACTTAGAAATATACGTAGATATATCTTGCATATTTAGTTTATTCTGTCATTAGTTAGCTTTATATCATTTTCTTTTGTATGACAATCACGGGACCTAGAGAGCCCAGAGAATACGTATTCGAGCCAATCGTGCCTCAACCCAATCTTATTATGGAAATAACTGATATAGATCAAAACCTTAGAATCCAAGTCTTCCGAACAACAACAAACTTACAACAGATCAGCTCACAGTTAAGCGGGTTAAATATAGAAGACGACCAAGCGCACACATTTTGGTCAAATCAGCCAAACTACAGATTACCCTAGATAAATATCCACATGACTGTAGAAGGGCTTGAAAGAGAGAAAACATTTGGTTGTGACCCTTTGGTCCCACAGCCAGACGTAGGAGACACTCTCACAGACATAGATACTAGCTTAAGAATTTAGGTTACAAGAACGCCATGAGATACTCTGAGAAGATTACACAACTGTTAATTTTGAACATAGAGGCCGAAAAGGCATATGAACTATTGGATACTAGGGATTAGGGACTGATCCCACACATGACCATAGCAGATCCACAACAACCACAAATCTATGGTTTTGACCCACAAATCTCACAACCCAACGAGTCCATAGGTCAATCAGACATAGATATTGGCTTACGCACATTAGTATTCAGATCTACTCCACTTCTACCTATCATCATCACATAATTATCCTTGTTAGACATAGCAGCTAATAAAGCTAAAGATTTCTGGACTAGACCAGAGAATCGACCATAGAATCTACTATATATCCATCATCCATCATATGACCCTGTCTGGAGACATACACGAAACCATCCCAGGTCATTTTCCACGTATCCCACAACCTATAGATCGGATCACGCCAGAGCTTGATATTGATTGGATCCTTCAAGCAGTCATCCTTGCCGACCGATCTATCACGCCAGTTCAAGTTAGGAGGGCCTTCTTTGCCTTAGATTCACAGATTCCACTGGTGCGCGTCGAAGACATAAGATTTCTTGACTAGTTTTCCTATACCCCGTATATTCCATCCCCACCGGCTGTCTCGGCATGACCTCGGGAGGTCGGGTACGAGGAAGAGTTATTTGTAGATTCCCATGCTCACTTGTCACTTTTCCATCGTACAAAATTGGTGAACCAATGTGAAAAACACAGTGCTTTCGCTATTACCTCTTTCTTCCACCTTCCCTCCTTCCCATTATTCTGTGGGTATTCATATACCCCTCGAATATGTCGGGATTCGATGCATATGGCAGACCTCTCCTAGGTCTTGAGGCATACTATGCTCAACTGAATAGACAGTCATCACCCTCGCTCTCAGTATGGGGTGACAATTATTCAGCCAACCGGTTGTCAACACAAACTCCACCTCCAAGGACTAGATATAGCTCATCTTTCCAAACAGAGGAGTTGGATCAGCTCGCTCAAACACAACAAATAGAGCCTTTAGGCTCGAACAATATGACGTTCATAGGAGAATCTGGTTCATCTCCTCAGGTGCTTCTTAGACCACAAATTAGTAGACAATCAGATCCATACCTGGTTTTAGATGATGAGAATTCAGTGTGTTATGCCAGGAATGAACAACGCTCTCGAGTATGTACCCACCTATAGGAAGTTTACAAACACAACCCGAGGTCTCATTTCAAGAAAATACCTCCATGCCACTACATATAGGAAATGCCCTCGGGAAACTTGGCAAGGCAATGATCAATTCATAGCGAGGATATCACATGCCTATACAACATCAGGATATACAACAAAACGCCACTAAGGCAAAATACCATGACTTCACCGAATGAAGTCATTTCGACTTTAGTAGAAAAGGTTAGGGGATTAGAACTTGCTCAAGCAAATCAAAATTCTCAATTCATGCAGGCAGGAAGTTCCAATCCTCCACACCATCCTAGCCAAGTAGACCTCCTCACAGGAATAGGCACGTTGGGCATGCCTCCTCAATATTCACAACAAATGCCAACTAGAACCACCATTTCTAATACCATTCCAGTACCTCCCGGTCTAGTACAAAATAATTCATTCCTAGAAAATCCCCTTCATACTTAAACATGTACTCCAAATCACCACAAGGAGATATGTTCTCCTCTCCCGGCATGTTTTCTCAACCACAGGGGTTTCCTTATGCCCCTACCAATGCATACGCTACGCCATATCAACAACCCATTCCACCGCCACCCCCTCAGTAGGCACCATCAATGGTTGAAACCTACGTGATAGGGACTTATTCAGAATATTTGAAAGAACCCTTAGACTTCACCATACGAAGCGTCATGCTTCCAAGACCTCTTCCCGATTTACCCAAATACAAAGGGGAGGGAGACCCGAACGCACATATCAAAGCCTACACCACAACCATTCGAGAACTGCTCCCTTGGGATGGGGTTGTTGCTAAAATATTCCCCAAAACCTTGGAGGGCATTGCCCTCGATTGGTATTATAGAATACCTGAGGCTTCCATCCATTCATTTAAACAACTCATTTCAAAATTCATTAAGGCGTTTGACATGAACAAACTATTGAGAACAGGAATCAGGGAATTCTTGCACATTAAGCAAGAACACAATGAATCATCACTCATTTTATCCAGAGATGGCGTACAGTCCTTTATTCTTCAGCTAGTGCTCCAAACATGGACCAAATGGAACTATGTGATTTATTCCTTCATTCTCTCAGTAGAGAAGTGAAGGAAGAAGTCCAGAAGTTCCCACTAAGGACTTACGATGAAGTACTTGAGAGCACTCTCCAAATAGATCAAGCGGAAATAGATAGCGGTCGCAAGATGTATGGAGCAAACGGGAGGTTAATCACCTCCAACCAGAATACTACGACTTACCCTACTACCACAAATGTCAATCAAGGACCTAAAGTCCTTAATAAAAATCATGGAGTGAAAACAAATGGAGTAATTGATCAAGCTAAAAAGGTAAATGTTGTGAATACTCCATCACTAATGAACAACCAACGAAACAACAACTTTACCCCAACAATCAATACAGTGGATTTTAATCATCCACAACAACGACAACGACGACGACAAAACCTTACAAAGGGTCCAAGCCAAAACTCAACTAGATATCAAAACCAAAACCAAAACCAAAAACAACAAATGCAAAACTTTAATCCTAATAGGAAATGGTTTGATCAGAGTTTTGGGCCACAATATGCACCAAGCCAGCAACCTAGGAACTACAATCCTAACTCATATTGCGGTTTCCACAAAATTCAAGGCCATGACACTAGAACGTGCCATGACTACAATAAATTCATGCAACATTTTCCAGAGGAACAAAGACAACTTTTCATAGATATGTTCTTGGCAGATCCTGCATCACCAGCACCAAATACTTTTACAGGGGCAGTTTCCCCTCAAAATCTTTAATGATCCGCTCCCAAACCACAATAACAACAGGTTAAATTCAAGTGGGACAAATAAGGGCATAATGACAGGAAACAAAGATCATAAAGCCTCAACTTAACTAAATCCATTAGTTTCACCACAATTAGGAAGTCAGCTGCGACCCAAGATAGTCGGTTTAGTGGAGTTAGACGCCGAACTACCCATGGAAGCTGTAATAAGGACACGAGAGTATTCCTCTCAGCCAAGTCCAAGTTACCTGCCAGAGACAAATAACATCCAACAAATATTAGTAAAACCCATGGGTGCCTACGATTTAATTAGTGATCTAACAAAAACCTTCTCGCACATTTCTTTTTTGGACTTACTGAAGAACTCTCCTGCCCACAGGGCTGCTCTTTTAGAGGCATTAGGTTTAGGTCATTTAATTAACATCACTCCACCTCCTCGAAACATAGGTAAACCATATAGACTTTGATATCCACCCTCCGGGGTAGCCGGATAGGGATATCAAGTTTATATTCGAAATAAACAAAATGCCAATAGACGCTAAGATTGCATGCAGAGGTGATCCAACCTTACATTTGTAGGTATGGGTTTATAACAATTATGTGAAGTGCACGATGGTTGACGATGGGGCAGTGGTTAACATAGTCCCCTTCTCTTTCCTTCAAAATCTAGGGTATGGAGAAACAAATTATTCCACGACTCGAAATACATTAAGAGGCTATGATAGCCTTAAAGCCACGTCAATTGGAACTATAATACTACCGGTCACCTTAGGACCCAAAACAATCTTGACTGAGTTTTATATTATAGATCGGGAAACCAACTATAATATGATCCTTGGCCGACCATGGATACACCGTATGAAGGCAATCCCTTCTACATTATTTCAAGAAGTAATATTCTTGCATTTAGGAAAGGTGTTCATAGCCAAAGGCGATCCAAAGCCATTCGATATACACCTAGCTGACTTAAAGAAAAGACCAGCGTTCACTCAGAGTTTGAACTCCCAACAAACCAACTTAATAAACCCACCGACGCAAAACCGGAAGAAAAGTTGGTACCTACAACAGATCTTGAGACTATGAGCCTAATCAAGACTATCCCAGCCCTCAAGGATGAGGCTAACATTGTAGAAACAATATCGTTAGGAACTACTACAAAAATTGTCAAATTATTAGAATAGGATCTACCAATGTTCCTACCATTTGATTATGTAGGCATGGGATATACCCTAGGTGTTGGTTCTCTTCCAGCAGAGGATCTCTGCATGGTAGAAGTAACCAAAGTAGAAGATGTTAACACAAAAAATATCCCAACATCCATATTCCCAGCTAAATATTGGACTCTCCATTTTGATGGAGCTAGATGTCGTTATGGAGCTGGGGCAGGTGTAATCTTTGCTTCTCCCGAGGGAAAAATCCTACCATTTGCCTTTAAACTAAATTTTGAATGTATGAACAACGGCACTGAGTATGAAGCCCTCCTCCTTGGCCTCATCTTAGCTAAGAGGATCGGTGTTAATAACATCAGGGTGTTAGGAGACTCATAATTGGTAGCAAACCAAGTCTCTGAGGTGTATGAAACCAGAGCTGAGCACTTACAGCTCTACAAAACAGCTGTATTGGATTTGAGCAAAGAGTTTGACTTCATATCAATTGAAGCAATCCCACGAGAACAAAATATTCTCACCGATTCTATAGCAACCTTAGCATCACGCTTCACTCCAAACATGACGAGTTGGAAGATACCCGTTTCATGGTATCCCTTCGTACTAAACCATTGGTAAAAAAATGTCAAACCCTCTTTTAACAAACATAGATGAGAACAAGTCTACTATCCTAGACCACATTGATAGTGATAGAGCCACTCTGGATTACTTAAACACCTATGCAGTGCTACATCTCACCCATCACGTGATAGATTTGTCCTTAATCCCACATTCATCTTCCTACTTCGAAAATCCCATGATAGAGCTTCCCCCACAAAAGGAACTTAGCATATACACAGTAGAAAATGGAGACGATCTGGAATTACTTCCATCCCCGCTGAGTTTGAAGAAGGTAACGCTTCTTTAATCGAAGAAACAATTGATATTAACATTGGAACGGAGGAAGACCCAAGGATCTTGAAACTAGGATCTTCGTTAACTCTAGAAGAAATAGAAATACACACTCGAATCCTCAAAGAACATCAGAAGGCTTTTGCATTTAATTATAAAGAAATGACAGGGGTTGCACCACACATCGCGGTACATAATCTCATCACCAAATCAGATGCAAAGCCAGTTAAACAAAAATTGAGACCAATGAAACCCAAGGTAGCTCTCATGGTAAAGGAAGAAGTAATGAAACTCCTCCAAGTAGGATTCATCAAACCAGTCGATTATTCTCAATGGATATCTAATATCGTTCCCGTTCTCAAAAATAATGGGAAGATACGCATTTGCATAGATTTCCGAGACATTAACAAAGTGTGCCCCAAGGACGACTTCCCATTACCATCCATTGACATCATCGTTGACGCAACAGTTGGCTTTGAGCTTTTGTCTCTCATGGATGGATTCTCAAGATACAATCAAATCAGAATATCCGAACAAGACCAAGCCAAAACCACATTTATAACTCCTTGGGGAACCTATTGCTACATTGTTATGTCGTTTGGTCTCAAGAACGCTGGCGCTACATACCAACGGGAAATGACATACATATTTCATGATCTTATTCACAAAATCGTGGAGTCCTATGTAGATAACTTGTTGGCCAAGGCCAGGAAGTGTTGTGATCACCGGAAGTACTCCGCATCATCCTTTCACATCTAATAGAATACGGAGTCACACTAAATCCAGAAAAATGCATCTTTGGTGTGATAGGAGGGAAGCTCCTAGGTTACATTATATCATCATGAGGGATCGATGTAGACCCAGCCAAAATCTAGGCTGTTCTCAAAATGATCCCACCTTCGGATGAATTCGGAATCAGGTCATTTCTTGGAAAACTCGGTGCAATCCGAAGATTCATCCCCGATTTAAGCTTTTCCATTCATCCAATCAACAATCTACTCAAGAAAGATTATAGTACCGATTGGACTAAAGACTACAACAAAGCTTTCAAAGCTGTTAAGCGTTTCCTGTTGTCACCACCCATGCTAATGCCACCTAAGCTAGACCACCCTTTAATCTTATACTCACGAGCTACCAATGTCTCGCTAGCCTGCATGCTAGCCCAAGAAGATGATGACAAATGAGAATGTGCGATCTATTTCATTAGCCAAACGTTGCTCGACTATGAAACACGTTATACGCAAGTAGAACAAGAATGCCTTGCCATAGTCTTTGCAACCAAACACTTAAGACATTACATGCTAAATCAAGAAACAAAAGTCATTGTAAAAACAAACCATTTACAAACTTTCCTCACGCAAGGATCCTTGTCTAAAAAGGTTGGATGCTTTATAACCTTAATGGGTGAATTTGAATTAACTTTTGTTAACCAGAAATCCATTAAGGGACAAGTCATTGTAGATTGGTTAGCTGATAACCCATTAGACGGAGGCGATCTAGTAGATCTAGACTTTCCCGATGAATGCATATACTACGTCGAAACTAGACCTCCCATCTCTGAATGTCCTTGGTATACTGATATTATTAATTATATCATGGACCATACTTATCTAGAAGATGCTACACCACAACAAAGAAGGTAGTTACGCATTATCATAGCTAAATATGTTATTATAGAATAGGTGCTCTATCGTAAGGCTTTCGATGGAATGCTCCTAAGGTGTGTTGACACAGAAGAATCCAAAAAAATTCTATACGAATCTCACAGCGGCATGTGTGGAGGCCACTTCGGTGGCCACGCCACCACTCGCAAAATACACCGGATGGGCTATTTCTGGCCCACTCTAGAACACAACGCAGTAGAGTTTGTACGCAGGTGTCATAAATGCCAAGAATTCTCCCACGAGATTCACATGCCGGCACAAGCTCTACAACCAATCTCTACTCCATGGCCCTTTTCTAAGTGGGGCCTAGATTTGATAAGGAAATTCTCTCCCTCATCTACAGACAGCCATAACTTCATAATCACGGCCACCGAGTACTTTACCAAATGGGTAAAGGCTATGCCTCTTACCACTATACCAGGTTCCGTGATCGCCAAGTTCATTTTGAACTAGATCATTTGCAAGTACGGTGTCCCTGCAAATCATTATCTCAGATAATGGTACTTCCTTTAAAAATGACGAGGTCCACAAACTATGCAGTAAATTTAAAATAAGTCATCATACGGCCTCCTGTATTACCCTCAAGCCAATGGGCAGGCTGAAGCAACAAACAAAACATTAAAGGCCATTCTTCTCAAAACAGTGAAAGAAAACAAAAGAGATTGGCATTTAAAGTTATACCCGGCCTTGTGGGCCCACCGAACCTCAATAAGAACACCAACAGGAGCAACTCCTTTCTTGCTTTGGTATTCGAGTGGAAGCAGTTCTCCCACTTGAGGTTGAAATACCCAGTCTCTGTATTTCATTACAAGGGATTCTGGATGAAGAAGCTTATAGAGAAGCACGTCTCTCCCAACTAGAAAGCCTAGATGAGGCTAGGTTAGATGTTGAACAATGGCATAGAGTTTATGCTGACCGAATGTGCCGACAGTATATAAAAAAGGTCTATGAATGAGATATATATGAAGGAGATCTAGTTCTAAGACTAGATAGCCGGATCAATAAAAAGACCGGTGAAGGAAGGAAATTCCAGCCCAAATGGTTGGGCCCATACCGAGTCACGAAGGACTATGGAAATGGTGCATATCTCTTATGTACATTGGAAGGTGAGGAATTTGGTGAAACTATCAATTCCCTGCACCTTAAACGATTCTATGCATAAGCAACCAGCACTATTTGTATAAATATATCTACATTGCATCTTCATGTAGTTAGGTTCATTTTGTCCACTTGTTTTGTAAAATTTTGTGATCAAGGAACTCATTCTCAAAGCAATTCATTACAACTTCTGATGTTATTGGCATGAATACTCTAATCATACTTCTTCACTTCCATAGCATCATCAACCGTGTCATAATCATTTCATCAGATAAAGCTAGATATAACAAAGCCTTAACGGTAACCATACCAAGATCTGCATGCTTGTTCTCATCTTTGGTTTCTTCTTAGGATAGGTGCCTTGCCTATGGTCTGTTCTAGAAGCTTCATCGTGTCACATCTATCCCCTATGTATATCTCTTTGGAAATAAGAACACACTGACATTTTGCTCAAATAAGCAAGTCAAACATAGATCAAACAAAAAAATTTATTTTTACACATTTCCTTGCCCTACCAACCTTCGGTGATGAGCTTGCGTCTCTTACTAGTGACGTAGGGTTGGGAAAGGATGGGAATGCCCTTACTCGCCTATACCTTGTCCATGGTGATAAGCCCATGCTTCTTACTAGTAGCATGGGGCAAGGTGTAGGGGGTCCTCTTGACAAATAAACGTTGAAGGTCATAAGCAAACAATTCCAATGAACTTTTGAAATCTTGAGTCAAAAACAAATGAATCAGATGTCCAAAATTCCAAGAGAGTTCAAAACCCTGAAACCCAGATTTTGTCTACCATGTGGCCATCTACGGATCTAAGTCTAGATAAACCGCAAAGCAAGTTGCATCCCAAACTATGGAGTCACTCGAGTAGAGTAAGCTTGTAGCATCCTAATTTGGTTCCACCAAAGCTTTGTCTATCTCTCATCACTACCATTTCAACACATTTCATAACTTGTGCCCTTTCTAGCTCTCGATGATGAGCCCTCACATCTTACTAGTTGCGTGGAGTTAGGAGTGGGGCAAGTTTATCACTCATCATACCAGTTTATCATCACATTTTGTCAAAACAAATATGAAGTACCAAAAATTGCTTATAAGAAACTAGAGTTTAAAATCACATTGTGTCTACATTATCATATATCAGCATCATGAAATAAAAAATAAAGTAAACATTTGTATCATTTGTTCTCCATTGCATACATTCTGAAAAACATATAAACATAACATTATAGTTTACATACAGAAAACAAAGTCATAAATGCCAAGAGTCTGATCCAAAAAGAATATATATATAAACAATCAAGTTTCCTGTACAATGCCATCATGCGCTAAGCATGGTCAAAACGCTCAAAGAGCCCGGGAAATACAAAATACATCATACAAATAGTCTAAGAGAGCCAAGTGGCTTCTCAACCCCTATGAGATCCCTCTGAGGGTGCACGTCCACGTCTAGGGCTCCGGCTACACCGGCGCTCTGAGTGCACGGAGGGCTCACGATCCCAAGGAGCAGCTGCGGTCTCACCATGAGAGTGACTCCTCATCAGGCGCCTCTCGCTCTTGTACCCTGCTAGCTCAAGGTCGAAGGGTAGAAACCATCCCCGGCCACATGCCGATAGACGGGGAAAGACGCGTCGGTATGCCTATTGGCTGCTGCCAAGGCTCCCCTGCATCCATAGATAGCTCCGCACGGGTCTTCTCCATAGGGATCATCAGGGTATCAGTACATACCCGCGAATCAGATCTCGCCACTCATCAACAGTCTCTGCAAGCAAAGGAGAAAATCCAATTAGAAATAATCAAGAGATAAAAACAAAAACAAACAAGAGTAGAGACAGCAACTAAGACAAATCCTAGCTAAAGACAAATATTAAGAGAGGGATGGTAACTCACTTGGATCTCCAAGCCTCTAAGAGGGATCCCTAGGGTCAACACCTGCCACAGATGCCACCACTGACTGAGGTACTCCTCCTGTGGCTGGAGCAACATAGCATCCCGCTACGGACTCATCCTCTCCACCAAGGCCCTGAGAGAGTGGCTCCTCTAAAACTAGAGTCACCCTCTCCACACTCTGCTCCGCCCTCTCCACCTGTAAGATATCCTGAGTGTCATGCCACTCAGGATCGTTGTCCTCCTCTCTGCCCAACTCACTGACCTCAGCCTCGGTCTCCTCCTCCATCTCCCCCTGTGAACTCCTCAAACTCAGAGTCTATGTCAATGGGGTCGTCACTGATGTGGGTGGGATTGGCAGAAATCTGAAGTAAGGGTGCCTGAGGGAAACCGGATCTCCCTCAAGCTCGTACTACCCACCTAGCTGCAATGGGGACACCAGGAGTAATAACTGTCCAACCACGGCCTCTAGGACCTCCCCTGGCCTCTCAAACTGATCTATATACTAGCATCACCGAGGGAAGCTTACCCACGTAAGGCAGACCAAACTACTGAGGTAGTCAACCAAAAGGATGTATCTCCACCCTCCCCACCCTGTCAACAAGTTGCCTGTGGTGGAGCAAGAAATCAAAGTAAGAGCCTCCTCACCCCATAAACCTGCCATGGCCTGATAAGGTGTAGCCTCCATGTCATCAGTGGTCAAAGAGGCGACTTAGCCGGGTGAGGTGCTCTGAGCACCGACATGTCTGTCCATCTAGCTGCCCTCACAGCTCCGGGATCTACCACCTCTACACCTCTACCATAGGGGATGAAACGCTCATAGACCTAGCTCATAACCAGGGTCGGATGGCTCAATGACTACCCCATAAACGGACCACCCTGTACAAATCATGGTAGGTAGTCCCAAGTATGTCGGCTCCCCAGGCATAGATCCGGCCATGTCCCTCAATCTGTAATGATGGGGGACC
This sequence comes from Taxus wallichiana var. yunnanensis, assembly GCA_018340775.1. Taxonomy (NCBI): domain Eukaryota; kingdom Viridiplantae; phylum Streptophyta; class Pinopsida; order Cupressales; family Taxaceae; genus Taxus; species Taxus wallichiana. The sequence goes on along the minus strand of CM031244.1, from coordinate 782,534,925 downwards.
AACAACATAATAAAGTGTCTCCTCCTTGTCCCCCGATCAATCTCGAGGAAAGGATCCTCATGATGGCCTCACAGCTAATTAAGGGGTAGGCAGGATAGGAATAGATTAGACCCTCACCCCTTCTTGAACCAATGGAGATAATTGCATCTCCCATATACGAGGCCCACTGTCTTTGTCGAGCATGTGACCTGTTGTCTCAAGAGTGAGTTGTCTCCCGATGATCGGGACCCCCAGTATACGGTAAGCCTCCTCTAAAGTAATGGTCCACTCACCTCGGACCCCTGGTAATTGGAAAGTGTTCCAATCTGCATTCCAATATGAAAATAAGTCACGAGAGAATGTGACTAGATGGTGCAACATGCGGAACCCGTATATGCAAGATATCTTGGCCCTCTCGAAGAGTGTCCTACTCATCCCGAGAAAGGGCATCTAATACTTGTTAGGATCCAATCACACTCTCTCTCACTCCATCAAATATACTCCTCCTTGCACTCGCATACACCCAAAAACACACAAAATAGAGCAAGTTAGTATCCAAATGACATTAGAAAAATCATGAAAGTAAGGATGCTAAAAATGCAAAAACAAATTCAAATAAGTGTTATTTAGGCATTTTGTGAAGGACCGCCGCCCTGAGCAGGGCGGTGGTTCCGTAATCGCTGCCTTAAAGGTGGCGGTCTTGTAACCACCACCCTGATCAGGGCGGTGGTCATGTAACCGTCGCCCTGCCTAGGGTGGTGGTCGTGTCCCGAATTTCCGTACGGGTCACATGCCCTAAATGATGCCTAAAAACACAAATAAAGCCCATTTTGACTCAAACAGAGCCTACCCAATAGGCACCCCCTAGATAAACCTATTAAAACTGACATTTTCAAAAATAACCCCCCCATGACAAAGATTTCAACATTTTAATCTTTTGGGGATAAAAATGGTAAATCGAGAAAAACTAACCTATGATCTCGTGGGTTGGTGTTCCACTCGTGGAGGCATGATCACGATCTCATCCCAAACATTTTGACTATACTCTCGTGAGAAACCGTCACCGTGGGTCCCAGAGCTCAAAATCAACCAAATCAACATGCACAAATGAATAGGAAAATGGGCCCACTTTTACATATATAGCACCCTAACTTGTTTTAAATCCCCTTTTCACAGGTTTGGAGAGCGTGACGGAGGTAAGTTCGTATCCCCACACAAATGGTACGTCTTCATTTCATAATGTTTTAGTATTTATTATTCGATCTCTTTTTGTCTATCTGCACTTGAGTCCTCTTTTCATTTTGCAGGTGGTGGGAATTCTGGATGGCGTCATTTCGACACATGGACGTGTCAGGTATAACTTCTAATTTCCCATTTTGGGACCGCCATACTCGATCCACCATTTTACACCTCTTCATGGATAAAGCGATTCTCTGAGGGGGCAATATGTACGTACCCAAAATTGTAGGGTACTGCAGCACCGGAGAAACATAACACATGCCCCAATGATGATACATATCTCCTCGCAAGGTTTTCAGTGTCCGAAAAAGCTCTCCAAGTATGCATTAACATCCCGCATGTCCCACTTAGCCCCTGCGTGCTGTGTTGTTCTCTTTTCCCCTCTTTTTCTTTGTGTTTTGTTCTTCAGTTACAAAACCACCACCCTGCCTAGGCGGCAGTCTTGATCACGCTGCCCAAGTAGGGTGGCAGCGATCTGTAACAAAAGACCACCCCTACTCGTGGCGGTGGTCCTTCACGCATTTTCTAGAATGTTATTTTTAATGCGACTCACATAAATTTCAATGTTTACCAGCTTTTTTCACCACCTTTGCTTGTATTTATGATTCTGGTTCCCTGGAATAGTGTTTTGGCATTGTTTATGGTTTAAGAGATCAATTTGGTTTTTACCTTTGGGTAAATGGAAATGCTATAAATAGCTGGCTTGTGCTCAAGCAAATGGCCCCTCAAATTTTCCTCTGAATTTCTCATTTCAATAGTTTAGCCTTTCAATTTTTGCTTAGGATTCATAGTTTCATTTGTTGTATGCATGGTTAGTATTGTTTAGCTATCAGAAAGCCACATATCCTCCTTGTGCAAATGTTGTTATTATTTCATCCAATCAATTGGAGTAGGATAGTTTGCTTTTCAAAAGGAAGCCATTAAAAGTTACAGGTTTTGTTCCTCAAACAGGATAGTTTCAGGTTCTGGACATTTTATGTTGCATGACTCATGAATAAATCCTTCTAGGAATTACATAAGTCAAGATCTATACTCTTGCTCTATCCCTCTCCTACTCGCATTATATTCAGGTTTGTATCCTAAGCTTCCATTACTCTAATATCTACTTCTTGATGCTAGAATTACACGCTTTTCTAGGTCCACGTGAGCACGAAGGAACAACGAGATCACACCGAGGGGACAAGGTCACACACCATCGGATTCGCCACATGCTCAGAAATCCAAGTTCTAGCTTTCAAAGTTGTAGTTAAAAGCATATCAAATAGAGTAGCCAATCATTTCATTTTAGTTAACTTTACTTTGGATATTGCCGCAGGGAATCTATGAGGATTAATAGTTTCGAGAAACTATGATTCACTGCTCACTTCGAGATAGGATCGAGAGTCTTTCAAATAGAGTAGATCAGTTATTAGGTTATTTAGAATAGATCTACAAATTACACAGACAAGTAGCTATACTCGGTTGCTTTGTTTATTTTAATTATGTTATTAGTTTAGTTGTCAATTTTAGATATATTAGATAATTGCTCTTTAAAATCTATTCAGTAGTTTATCAATAAGTATCAGACTTAGAAATATACGTAGATATATCTTTCATATTTAGTTTATTTTGTCATTAGTTAGCTTTATATCATTTTCTTTTGTATGACAATCACGGGACCTAGAGAGCCCAGAGAATACGTATTTGAGCCAATCGTGCCTCAACCCAATCTTATTACGGCAATAACTAATATAGATCATAACCTTAGAATCTAAGTCTTCCGAACAATAGCAGACTTACAACAGATCAGCTCACAGTTAAGCGGGTTAAATATAGAAGACGACCAAGCACACACATTTTGGTCAAATCAGCCAAACTACAGATTACCCTAGATAAATATCCGCATGAATGTAGAAGGGCTTGAAAGAGAGCAAATGTTTGGTTGTGACCCTTTGGTCCCACAACCAGATGTAGGAGACACTCTCACAGACATAGATACTAGCTTAAGAATTCAGGTTACAGGAACGCCTGTGAGATACTCTGAGAAGATTACACAACCCCATTCTCGAACATAGAGGCCGAAAAGGTGTTATCATCGAATCACAAAGACTTGTGCTTGTACAAGTGCATATACTTGTACTCACGGTGTGATTGGATAACATGGGTACTATCTCTAAGTTGTGGGACTTGCTACTTGAGATAGACCTCCAAAGAAAGTTCTAGTCCTTGCTCCTAAACTACCTCGTCACTATCTACTCTAATGCAGGGAAAATAACTATTCTAATCTAAATTTCCAAGGGACCAGGAGAGAGAATGTATAAAATGAAAGCCTACACTAAAGCGGTGATACACCGAAAAAGGAGGGCGTGAGAGTAGTCTCCAAATGTGTGAAATACAGAGGCAAAGTACACACTAGAAAAGGTGATGACAGCTTCTCCATAATCTAGCAAAATGTATTCACAACAATATTCCAAACATACATAATGATAATGAATTCTCGAAAGAACATAATAATAGACACAATATTCTTGTAAATAAGGTTAAAGGGGCAATAAGAATGCAAGAAAACACAAAGCGAGGGAAGATACATCCACAAACTTGTATTTTATTGCTTCTTGGTGTGCACAGTTCAATCTATTACAAGATAAGGGCCTAGATCACCATGCAAGGAGTCCACTATAAGGGCCTGCAGCACATTGGCTTCACAAAGCAATTTTGACAGAGCTTTGCTACAAAGAACTACCTCTCCCTTTCAATGAGCCCAACACTCCAATTTATAGAAAAATGAGAAGGAAAAGAGAAGGGAAAATGGAAATCCCGAAATTTGTCCTTCAACCACCTGTAAGAGGCATTAAATGGAGTAAAATTATTATATATTACTTGCAAAAGGCTCCCCATACTGTCCCATGTGCTGCAGCAGAGAAAGAATGATGACCATGCCTCTTAATTGCACTCCCAACCACCAAATGAAACACTGTTGTGAACCCAGCCACGTTTTCTAAAAAATATTGACCAATTTCTCATCAAATCTAGAATTTCTTGATTTTTGTGCATTGGGCTTGGAGCCACGATTCCAACGGTACCAATTTTGTGTGATTTTGTTGAGAAATGCAAAAGTTATGGCCTTCTGAGTGCGGGCAGCTATTTTGGGTCACTGCAAGCGTTTTTGTCATTTGACGGGAATGAGCATTAATCGATCGGAGCCGAATATATTTCTCTTAATTAAATATATCTACCCTCATCAAAATTGGAGCTCGGGTCAAAAGTTATGGCCGTTTGAAGTTTCATGGGTCAAACGTTGACTTTTGTTCTTTGTCTTTGGCCGCTTGACTTTTCGCGTCCGCGCGTACCTTTGCCCGATGTCCCAAAGTCATTTAAAGACCTTTGTTTCGACCGAACCGGCCGGTTCATGTCCTCCATGCACTTTTGTCCCAACTGTCCCGGACTTCCTAGGACAAATTTCTCCGAACCGCCTTATCGAAATGGATGACTTGCGCCAAATCGCGATCCGCGTCTTTCGCGTACCTTTGTCCCAACTGTCCCAATTATGCGAAAACAACACTTAGTCGATTTTTTCCACTTTTCAGCCGGTTCACCTTTTCGTGTCCCACGTGTCCCGACGTCCCGGATGCCCCTTTGCTCTATAGATCGCCTTAGAATCCAAGTCTTCGGCCTTTACCGATTCACGCCAGATGTCCCTCATGTCCCGATTGGGTTAAATATAGGACTAGGACTTAGCCATTTTTCATGATTTTTCCTGGCCCAAGCTTGTTTTCTGCAACTTTTTCACATTTTTAAAACTTTCTGGGTTTTCCTCTTGGACAAGAGAGTTAGAAAGAAGCCGAGGGGACCCCAGAAACATGATTTTTGCCTTGAATCAATATAATTGCTTGGGACTAAAGAATTTGATGCATGTTATCAAAATTACCTTGAGGGGTGAATTTTGGATAACAAAAGGCATATGACTATTGGATACTAGAGATTAGGATTGATCCCACACATGACCATAGCAGATCCACAACAACTACAAATCTACGGTTGTGACCCACAAATCTCATAACCCAACGAGTCCACAGGTCAATCAGACATAGATGCTGGCTTACGCACATTAGTATTCAGATCTACTCCACTTCCGCCTATCATCATCACACAATTATCCTTGTTAGACATAGCAGCTAACAAAGCTAAAGATTTCTAGACTAGACTAGAGAATCGACCATAGAATCCGCTATATATCCATCATCCATCATATGACCCTGTCTGGAGACATACACGAAACCATCCCAAGTCATTTTCCACGTATCCCACAACCTATAGATCGGATCATGCCAGAGCTCGATATTGATTAGAGCCTTCAAGTAGTCATCCTTGCTGACCGATCTATCATGCCAGTTTAGGTTAGGAGGGCCTTCTTTGCCTTAGATTCACAGATTCCACTGGTGCACGTCAAAGACATAAGATTGCTTGACTAGTTTGCCTATACCCCGCGTATATTCCATCCCCACCGATTGTCTCGGCACGACCTTGGGAGGTCGGGTATGAGGAAGAGTTACTTGTAGATTCCCATGCTCGCCTTTCACTTTTCCATCGTACAGCTTTCCTCCCATGACCCTACCTCTTCTCGAAATTTTTCCTCGTGATACATCTTCTCCTACTTCACATAATCCTTCACATTATGTTGACGATCACATTAATGGTGCTCTTAGTGATACCATTTATACGGGTATTCCATCTATATATCTTAAAATATCTCCCTCGAGCATACTACTAGTGTGCCCTTAGCATCAGACCCTTCTCCATCACCCTTGGACATCCCTATGATCACTCACAATGGTAAGCTCCAACCACTCAATACATTGTTACCATCTTCCACCATCCCTTCACAGGATATTCTTTCCCTCATGCATGCCATAGGAAAATTACAATCCCAAGTTCAATCTCTCACTTTAGAAAGTAGGGCTTATTACGCCTCTATTGACAACAATTCATTACATGGAAATCCGGTCCCTAAGAAAATTCACAATTTTGCATTCCCTCATGATTTTACCATGCCTAATTTCACATGTTTTGATGGTATGGGTGACCCTCACACCCATCTCCTACATTATCATTAGGATATGGATTCTTATTCTAATGATCACTTATTACTTAAATCCTTTTGCTATAGTCTTACCAATGAGGTGTTACAATGGTACACTCATCTCCCCTTTGGGTCCATTAACACTTTTTATGACATGGAGGAAATCTTCCTCTATTGTTTTATAATCAACAATGGACGTAAGGATAGTTATGACCGCCTCCCTTATTTACATCAAGTATCCACAAAACCTATCAAGGACTACATCCTATGATTCAATGCATGTATCCATCAGCTTGTTTTCTAACCCATTGATCTTGAGAAGAAATTTATTTTTGTCATGGCCTTATTCCTCCACTTAAGCAACGATTGTAGTATGATACATGTGAGTCATTCACTCTCCTATGCTATAAGGTTATTGACTTAGAACAAGACCTCCTCTCTACACAAACCATAGATACCTCACATACTTCTACGGTTATAGCCTCATCTAGTTCTCCACCCGAGCCTTTGGTCGACCATCCCACGAATATCCTACCAAGAAAAATAAGCAAGCTCCACCCTCTTCGCCACCAAATCATACTCCTCCAAATCCGCAACAAGACACTCCTCCTACCACCCCACCTAGGTCACGTGAACCTTTGCACTTTTCTCACCATGCATGACCACATGATGTGTTGTGTGTATTACTCAACGAGTGATTAATTCACTTACCTTCCAACCAACATCATCCACAACACTAATTACAACATCAACGTGACCAACAATATTGTAATTATCATCATATAAATGTCCATAGAGACAAAGACTATCTTGCCTTTCAGGATAAATAGCAACAACTAGAAGATAAGGGCATAATCTCCTTTGATTCTCACCCACATGAGTGATCCATCTCTCCTTTAGATCGCTAGAGAGTTCCTACTACAAATGAGACATCTCCCACATATGGTGCTTCAACTATGATGTATCACCCCAATCTACTATTCACATGTGCTACCCACTACATCCATTACATTCACTACATTCACCTCATCCATCAAATTCATGATATCCACCACATCACACTGCTACATCACATTGGGTACCACAATATACTACTTTTGCACATTCCACCACAGCTCCATATGACATTCAGTTCGGTTCATACACTCATGCTTCTTCCATTGTACATGTTTCCACCACTCCACGCCACCTTGGTCTTTAGTAGGTGAGTACTCTCACCTCACTCTTTGAGAATGCACTTGTGTTATTACGATTCTTACATGACTGTTGAGGTTAAGAACTTCTCACCACATGCTCCATCATTCATTTTACGCACCTAAAATCATTTCTTGATGACACACTTTTTTCTCACGGTTCATTCTTCACTGTTGAGGGATCTTAACCAAAAGAACTTGATCACCTATATGTTGGGGGTATCACTACTTCCCCCTACAATTTATCATATTATGGTTTCCTTACATTAGTATCACATATATTCATCACAATAAGTTACTTTCATCATCATATTTCACCTATTTTTACATTCACTTCATTATCATCATCATACTAACTACGCATTTCATATTCTATCTACTACTTGTCACATTATATTTTCTATCATCATGCCAATACTACACTAACAATACGCAACAACATTACATTCATTTCAACAATAGCAATAACAACAATAAATATGCCATAACATATTCTCATCATTTATAAATCACACATGTCCATACATATGTACCAAATAAAATAATAACTGGGGGAAACACCCCTACATCATATATAATCATGATAATCAAACCTCATAATCATTATCTCTCTCAGGTACTACAAGAGCCCTAGAACTATATGCCTCACAACTCACTTTATGCCACTTTGTTCATGGCCTTGATATCACTCCACCCGCCTACGAAATAAGGTGTTCTCTGTAGATTTCTCGAAAACCGATGTTGTAACTCCACAAGTTGTCCAAATACCTCCCACACAAAGGGACCACCACCATACTCATATGTACTACCAGCATCGTCTATGTCTATAATCTCTATTGCTGCATCTACCTCATCTGGGACAGGAGGTGCTAATTGCTCTACTATGGGCCTCAACATGGTACCTAACATCCTTGGGGATTGGATAGCTCTATGCCATATATATGGCTCGGGGCACATCTCGAGCTATAACAAACTTTCGTGATACTCACTCCACCCGAAATAGCTCGCTACACCCTGAAACCTATCCTCCAACCACATTTTCCTCCTAAAACACCGTAGCTCCAAGAAATCCTCATGCCATCTTCTATAATCATGATATGACCTCCATGTAATAACCTCTCGACCCATCCTATCTATCAATGACCTATCGGTATCATGCTCATCGTAAGTAAACCAAGATAAATATCTCTATAGATGGGCTAACTCACATCAAGTCTATGGATATTTAGTAATATTTTCCTCTATATGTCAACATATATCGTGCATCTTATATAAGATGCCCACACCACCTACCTCCATCGCTATAGATGAAGCAATAACAACTGCTATGAATTTCCATAAGCACGGAACAATAGTGATCACAATAACATCTAGAATGATATGAGCCTTAGTAGGTGTTTGAGTTCCCGTAAAATACCTCTTTGCCACTTGCATCTACCTATCCATGTCCTCCAATGGCATCACCTGAACCCTCTTCCCAACAATTGGCAACCGTAATATATGACATAAAACTCTAACATCACAGTCATCTCCCTTGTAGGCAACTAAAAGGCACACGTGTTTGCACACTATCTCTCACACATTGCAGAAACATCGGCATATTATGGGGCACATCCCCATTTCTGCTACATGCCACATGTCGGCATGATCCATAACATCCCAATCATCATCCGATAAACCCAATCAAAGAAATGTACTCAAATGATGCCCACCATGGAACTCCCTCTAGTGAATATCCCTATGTACAACACAAAATGGCAACAAACATGCATTAGAACACATGATAGGAAAAACAATAATTAATTATAATAATCAAAATACATAATAAAATTCATTTTCCATCATCTCAGTGCCAAACACATGTATGCTAAACTAAATCTCCTAGATGCAAGACCGAGGAACCCGAACAGGACACCAACACCCAAATCTGGGTGCTCCTGTCCCAACGGTCACTAGTGTCATCACCACTATTATCCAAGCCCAAAACGCCAAGAAAATTAAAATTCTCAATTTTTGCAAAATTTAGAACAAACGCCTAATACAACATACATTTTGTGAAAAACAAGGAACTTACCAACTCTACAGTCGTACATATGATGCTACGAAAGTCACCACTCTCTCCAACCGACCAAGATGTCTTTTTGCTCTTTCTTGTGGCATTTTCACTCACTTTTACTCACTCTCACAATTGTGCAAATAACAAATAAGGTGACTAAACAATTTTTCACCTTACTACTTATAGTCACTTTTTCATCACCCACTTTACTATAGTAACTATTTTGTGATTCTTACTACTACTAATACATATTATGTGATTTTCACGTATCTCGAACATTTCTACTCCGATTTACACCCCTTTTGTGGCATTACTTTTAGAATTTTTCTACCACCGTATTGAAAACATTCCGCATATATCACCCACATTCAATCTATCTTACAAACCAAATCATACAATTTTTTTGTGATTTCCATCACTTTTCTACATATTTCGCATATACTTTCAGCTTAGCGTTCGTTCTTTGCATCACTTCCCCTTTCACCGAAAGGGGGCATATCATTGGGGTCATCCTATAATTCCCCTTATATCATTACACGCTTAAAATTCCACTAATTTGACAAATTTCAAAAGACATTTACTAATTCACAACACAACATTTCACCGATCATCCCCCCTAATGACCTAATCTAGGGGCAACTAATAACACAAATTTCTCTATGATACTTTTTTATTACTTCCCCTTAATGACCTAACATAGGGTAAAAAAACAATTAAGAATATTTTCATTCAATCATTTACCGATTTCTACCGATTCTCCCTAATGACCTAATCTAGGGGAAACTTGCATAAAATCTCTCCATGAGCAACCAAGTGAATCAATTGACCAATTAATCAATCAACGTGTTCACATTCTTGAAAATCAAAATCATATTGTTCCATAAATATAACTTTTCCTCCCGAGATGACCTAACTTAGGATATTACATTTATTTATCACTTCTAGATGACCTAACTTGGAATCCTTCTCACTTTTGTGCTCAATTCTAGATTACCTAACTTGGAAGCCATATCACCTCTCGCGTTCGCTTCGGATGACCTAACTTGGGAAGCCATCATATTGTGGCAACATCCGTGGAGTGGGGGCAAGAGTTACTTTTCTATACGACTCCTTTATGGGTCAACTATTTTGATCAAATTTATGTCGGATCCAAAAACCATGAAATATTTGATCTCGAGTCCATCTACAAGTGGCTATATCTTGAGGATGTAGTTACAGATTGGAGAATAACACACTTTTCTTCCTACACTCTTCCTTTGGCAACAGGATGTCAAAATCCTCTAGTTATTTATTCGTATACATGCATTTGAGTTACAAATTGATCACTCCCTACCCCATCTCATCCTCATTATATGGCGTTTGAAACCATCTAATGTCACAAGCATGTCTTTCATTTAGTGCACATCATCAAGAAATTGTAATTTTTTCCTACTTTGCATGAATCAACTCGTTGATCCATGGTTCGCACACTTTTTGGTTCTTTTGAAACATTTCTACTGAGACATCTGTGCATTCTACTACAACATGGGCTTCTCTATATTTCTCTCAGTGCACGCATCTCTATCCACTTTATGTTACCAAAATTTCCACTCATCAACATAAAGTGGGGAAAATGTAGTCACAAAATCATGAAATTGCTATTACATTTATACCTCCAAGTATGATATTTTATATATGGATCTCACGTAATAAAAGTATTCACTAATGGCTCATCCATTAGTCTAGTCATCGATTAGTCGGTCGTCATCGTCGTTTGTCTTGCATAGTCGCTAGTTGTCTATATAATTTTAGTAGTCTCTCAAAAGGGCCAGTGTCATTATTTTATTGTTGGAAATATGTAGTCTATAACTAGGGAACCTATGGTAGCACTTGGGTGCCCAAGGGTGCCATGATCCATGATTTTAGTTACCCTAGTCTCTGTGACTTTTGGTTCTAATTTAAAAGTTCAAAGTCGGTCTCTATAGTTTTGTAATTACATTCCCCTAAGTTTTAGTTGGAATTTTTGGGTCATTAGTGTTGAAATTTGAACAAGAGATCCTATATAAACATAACATACTCACCATATTATGGGTGTACATTTTACTATCAAGGGCTTGCTATCTACTAAGGTAAAGGGTAGCATTTGGGCATCTTCTACATCTGCATGACACAAACATAGGGGGAAATTATTTTATTCATTCCATTCCATCCACCATTTACATTTGTACATCTAGTTATTACCCCTACTACGTGCCATTGGCATTAGGGACCCTAGGTAAAAAAATTACACACACAAGCACACAAAACTACATTGGGTCTGGAATGTAGTGTAATGCTTAGTCGTAAGTCTACCATTGTGGAAGCTAAGGTTAGTCTGACCCCTTCATTTGCATATTTATTTTTGGGAATTTGATGCTTTGTATGGGGTTTTGCAAGTAGATGTTCATCACATCACCAGTAACGACATTGGTGAGGATATTGCGATAACTAGACGACTAAGAAGAAGTTGTTACGAAGACCTTGCAACACTGTTGAAACAAACCTCGAGATTTCTCTTAGACTTGATCACCCGGATCACGAGACCAAGGTGCCCCAGGTGCCCAGTTCCTTCCAAGAGCCCCAATAGAGGCACATCGTCATTTTCTATAATATTTTGGGTGACATCATCGGTCTCTATCCTATCTACATATCATTCTACCTATTCCTGCATATAATGAGGTAAGTCACTTTCACGTTAGTATCTCATCCCTTCCTCTTTTTTATTTTTTCATTTAATTTTAAATATCAAATAAAATTATCCAACATTTACATTACATATACATCAATTATTAAATTTTTTTGTTACTAGTTTAGATTAACTTATAAACCCCAATTTTAGTTAATCACTAGATCAACTGATGCATACATGAAGTGATGGAATCTTCCACTTCTAAAAATTTAAATACATGATTTCTTCTAAAATAAACAAATAACAACTATGCAAAGGTTTAAAGAATTTAAGTACAACCCCAACTTGGTAATTGTTAATGAAAAATTACAACACCCCATGAATGGCTTGATTATGAATGGGGCATCTAGTGTAATTTGCATAACATGGGTCCATCTCTCAAGTTGTGGGAATTACGAACCTGAGATGGACCTCCAGAGAAGGTCGGATTCCTTTACCTAATCCTAATGCTAAACTAATCCTAATGCAGAAAATACACCTAACTACACCCATCCTAACAATTCCAAGGGAGAGGAGAGAGAGAGAGAGAGAGAGAGAGAGAGAGAGAGAGAGAGAGAGAGAAAATGAAAAGGGGAAATCCTATACTAACAAGGTGATAGCACCGAGAGAAGAAGGGGACAAGATAATCTGTGAGGGAGGAAGAAGAGGAAAAATAGAGCTAGGTGAGGTCAGAACAATAGTGACATAGACCCAAGTTCCATCCGCCATCTGTACTCCATGAAACACAACATCTTACACCTACAAATGTAAAATACATGCATAGGAAACAAACATGAAATGAAGATGCACAAAGAAACAAAAATCACGAGAAATGGTCAAAAACACTATGAAATGTGATTTTATTTCTATATAAGGTGCACAAACCATTACATGTATGCTCGAGGTATATACATTCTTTCCAAGTGCAGGAAAAGTCTTATAGCTCATATGGAGTCGAGGGAAAATTTTGCAAGAGTTTCCCCAATTCCCAGAATGTCTCCCTTAAAAAGAAGGGTTTGAGTTATTTTTATAGCCAATTCTCTCCACCCTCATTAAATAGGTATGAGAACACATACAATTTTTCTTCCCGAGGGTACTTTTATCAGAAAATACATGGGTGTCATACTGCATTAATATTGGTTGTTGGGATGTCATTCATTCAACTACCTTTGCCTCGCATGGGACTCGTGAGCCACCCAACCATGTGACCTATCTATCCATGCATTTCTTGACTTCGACCATCCAAACCTGGGGAGTTAGAAGCCTTATAACTATGTGGGTCATACATTACTGTGGTTGGCGACCAACCTCAGTCATCATCTCTACATCGTGTGTCATCCAATCTGAGGGGGTTTGGATGACCATCTATTTCTATTCATATAATGAGATACCTAAAAAACGATGGTCATCCATCTGTTTGGCCAAATAACCTTGATATCCATCCAAACTAGTGACCCATCCAACTTGGTGTCTGTACAACTATTGGGATGACCAACTTGGAGATCCGACCAATTATGTCGACCAACCATGTCGACCAACCTAGCCGACCAAACTATCACCTGACCAACCATGCCGACCAACTACTAGTTCATCTAACCGAGTTGACCAACTTGTCACCTAACCAACTGAGCCAACCAACCTGTCACCCAACCAACCATGCCGACCAACCCAGTAGATTGACAACCCTGGGAGGCTAACTTCAAGGCAATATATTGAGCTCCCATATGAGTTTTGGGGTGAAAATTTATATGATTTGACATGAAAACAACCCACTAAATCCAATGGTGGTGGTCTAAAGATCCAAATTTGAATTTATCACCTTAAAATGGCTCCCTCTTTCTCGGGATTACTAGTTGTGTTCCAGAAGAATGAACTTCCTTGGGAAGTGTATGATGCTTCAAGATGTCTCATCTTTTCCACCATGTAGGGCATGGAAAATTAATTCCATAGTAACTTTTTGGACTTATAATTCCTTACACAACTCCCAGAATCTTTCATTGAAGCTCGAGTCCTCTTTCACGTTGCACACTCCTTGAGGCCCGAAATCCTACTTCTGATGGATGGCCCCAAGACCTCAAAACTTCCCTGAATCACTTGCAATTCTTCCCAAACTTGAAATATCAGCTATATCATTTTAGATTTCTACATGAATCATTGTCTAGTGCTCAAATCCATCCTCCCAAGTTGTCTATTTTATCGGGGTAAAAATATATAACAATTTGCCAACCTCTCGGGGACATCTACCTGTTAGATGTGTGACCGATTATTGAAGCATCCATTATGCATGGAGTCAGTATTGGTACACAATGATCCTAAAATCCAAATTATTCCCTTGAGCCATTAAAACACTGATGCTTGAACTCTGGAATTTCCTGTCACTTCTCGTATTTTCCTTCTTATTTATAATATTATCTCGAATTAAGGTTTTGTCGGAATGGAAAATTACCTGAACCTAGAATTATCTTTCTTCTCGCAATCTAATCTGGGAAGTAATTGGAACCTCATGTTTTAGCTGATAGTGAACACACCCTAGCTATAATACCAAAGATATAAATGCCCTTGTAATTGATTTCTGATGCAAATAGAGGCATAAGAGCTCAACTGTGACTGACCTAGAGAGACATAGAGATGAAAACATTTGAAACTATCCCTCAATCTAATTTAGTTTCTCTCGCATTTGGACTTACTTGAAGACTACAACTATTTCTGTCACTTTGAACCCTTTACTATGACACATTTCACCCTAGCAATATGATGTACTGTGTAAGAGCAACAACCACACAAAAACTATGTATAAAGACAAAGATCATACACACCCCAAGTGGAACATGCAGAGTGTGCATACGCACTTCTTCTAGCTAAAGCAATCCTACCTACTCTATTATAACCAGAGGAATGGGAAACTTCACAGAACCCTGACACTAGAAAGGAAAATTAGTTGCCTTTCCTCAACATTATAGACCATGCAACCGATTTGACAATGGGCATGGTCATGGATGAAATACTGACATAGGGGAAATCCTCCACCCATCTCGGCCAAGGTATCAACAAACAAAGAAAATACCTCCTCTGCTGATCTGTATTTGGTTGGAGGTGTTGTTGTTGACCCTTGGTGCATTGAAAATCATCCTCATGCTCTGAAGTGAGCATAACGATGGAAAATCTAGCCCCTGCTCTCCAATGAAGCTAGGTATTTGATTGGGAAAGGCCTGATTCTTGTGATTTTCCCACTCATTTGTTGCTCATCCCCACAACTAGGGCTCTCATGTAGACCTTCTTCCTGAATATGGTTGTTTGTAGGCTAATCCATGCTTTCTTTTACCTCTTAAAACAACTCTGTTTCCACTTTGATGGACACTGGAATTCCTTGGGTATCTTCATCCTCTATCTCCTCTTTCTCTTACGCCAAAAGTGTAGCAAGTTCTAGACAAGTAGAGCAATGAGGATCATTGCACTCTGTAAAAACATCTTGCTCACTTTGTAATTGTTCCTCCTCAAGGCTTTGGGTGCCAGTAGTGTTTAAAAACACTTTCTCCTCCTGAACTTTCCAATCTGAGCCTCCTTCTCACCTTCCTACTCTATTATTTGATTCAGCTCCTTCTTTGGCATATTTTTAATTTCCTCATCCTCCCAATCTGAATCAAACTAGTCTCCTATCGATACAAAATTTCCATCTTCGGTGAGACTAGTTGAGGGAGAGGTGTAAGAAGGAATTTGTTGCATTATCTCTTTCTTGGATAGAGGTGCTTGATGCTCAAAAAATCCGAATTGATCACTTGGGGAGGCCAAATGACCCTCCAAAACATAACCCCTACTATGTTGATATGTTGCCTCTGAAACAATTGCATGATTCTGCATGAAGCATTCCTATTTGGGGCATTGCATGGCCATATCCCTTTCTCCGATAGCATAACATGTTTCCCTCTCTACCATCCTTGTAGGATAATTTGGTTTAGTGATAGTTGGGTAGAAGGTAGGGACAACATATGAAATACCACAACTCCTAGGGACATTGGTGTATGAGTTAGGGAAGTTGGGTAGTGCATTGGGTGGAGATGGGAGGGATCTTGGTGCAGCTTGGGGAATGCTATGGGAATGAAAAACTTGTGAGATGTCAAATGAAGGGTAAGGAAGTAAAGGGGATTCCTTATTTTGGAAAGGAATGATGGATTTTTCAATATTTGCACAAGGAGAAGGAATAACTTGAGGTGGTGAGGGAGGGACTGCAACAATATGGATGGATTTTCTTTTGCCGACCTGAATGAGAATCTTCTCAGCTTGTAATGCAATGGAGAAAGCTAGAGGAATATTTTTCCCCTAAATATTGAATCAATATAACTAAGTTAGCATCAAAGGACCTCAAATAATACAATAATGCCATACCTTGTGAGGGTCTGTATTCTTGAGGGATTCGGCCCAGTCCTTGTGAATCTAAGGTTGAAGTCTGGGATGAACTCCATTGATCCCATTGTATTTTGCTGAGATGTTCTATGAGGAAAATAACATCTACATCCTCCTTGAACTAGTTGTGAAGTTGTTCTCCTAGCTGATTCCATGTGGAAATGGATTGTGGTGCCAAACTGTTGTACCAATTTTTGCTTTGCCTTTGAGATATGAAACTATAATTTTGAGGAAAAATTATCCTCCATGATAGTATGAATGACACAATGGTTGGAAACATCCTGAATGTGATCAATAGGGGATTGATCTCCATTTCCATGAAAGAGAGGAAAATTATTCAGGGCCACCTTGGGGATAACATCCCACTGCTGTAAGTGAAGAGGACTGGAACTAAAATGAGGGAATGGAAAAGCTCCTTGGAGATCCATGACTGGAGAGGAAACATTAAAAACAAGTCTGCAACCAGAGATGATGGGTTATTTGAATCAGTGAAGACACCAAATATGATTGAGAGTTCCTCCAAAGGATGAAACCTTCACCAAGAGCACATCAAACTTGATGAAGTGAAGTGGTAAGGTGCTTCAAACCTGTCCCACCGAGCATGCTAAAATTGTTAATGCAAAATTATAGCACCCCTAGAATGGCCTAAGTATGAAAGAAGCATCTAAGGAAATCTGCATAGCATGGTTCCATCTCTCAAGTTGTGGGACTTGTAAACCAAAGATGGACCTATGGAGAAGGCCCATTTCCTCTACCTAATCCTAATGCTAAACTACTCCTAATTCATAAAATACACCGAACTAAACCTATCCTAAAAATGATAAGGAGACACAGAGAGAGAGAGAGAGAGAGAGAGAGAAATTGCATGAAAAAGGGGAAATCCTATACTAATAGGGTGATAACACCGAAAAGAGGGGGGTGAGATACTCTACTGAGGGAGGAACAATAGGAAAAATAGAGCTAGGTGAGGTTAGAATAGTAGTGACACAAACCCAAGTTCCATCCACCATCTACACTCCATAAAACACAACATCTTACACCTAAAAATGTGAAATACATGCACAGAAACAAACATGAAATAGAGAGTCACAAAGAAACAAAAATCATGAGAAAGGTATGAAATACCGCAAAATACAATTTTATTGCTCTATAAGGTGCATAAACCATTACATGGATGCTTAGAGGCATAAATACGCTTACCATGTGCGGGGATAAGGCTTACCACTCATATGGAGTCGAGGAAATTTTTGCAAGAGTTTCTCTAGCTCCCAAAATTTCTCCCTAAAAATAGGCGTTTGAGTTCTTTTTATAGCCAATTCTCACCCACCCTCATTAAAGAGGTATGGGCACCCATACAATTTCACTTCC
Organism: Taxus wallichiana var. yunnanensis; assembly: GCA_018340775.1. NCBI lineage: Eukaryota > Viridiplantae > Streptophyta > Pinopsida > Cupressales > Taxaceae > Taxus > Taxus wallichiana. Next base: position 782,516,944 of record CM031244.1, on the reverse strand, counting down.
CGAGGGTACTTTTGTCAGAAAGGACATGGGTGCCATATCTTTGCATTAATATTGGTTATTGGGATGACATTCATTTACCTACTTGCACCTCACCTAGGACTCATGAGCCACCCAACCATGTGACCAATCCATCCATGTTTCATCCGACTTAACCGTCCAACCTTGAGGGGTTAGACGTCGTCTAACTATGTGGGTCATACATTATTATGGTCGTCAACCAACCTCGATCACCCTCTCTACATCGTGGGTCATCCAACCCAAGGGGGTTTGGACATCCATCTATTTTTGTCTCGTATAATGAGCTACCTAACCAACCTGATGGTCATCCATCTGCTGGGCTGACTAACCTTGATACCCATCCAACCTGGTGTCCGTATGATTATGCATTCTTGGATGACTAAGCTAGCGATCCGACTAACTATGTTGATTAACCAACCACCCAACCAACCTGTCACTGAAAATCCATGCCCACCAATTATTGGGCCATATAACTGAGCCAACCAACCTATCACCCAACCAACTCGATCCGACCAACTCGTCACCCAACCAATCGTGTCGACCAACCCGGAGGCCAACTTCCAAAGGTGATATCTTAAGTTCCCGATGAGTTTTGGGGTGAAATTTTATATGATTTCACATGAAAAAAACCCACTGAATCCAATGGTGGTGGTATCAAGATCCAATTTGAATTTATCACCTCAAAATGGCTCCTTATTTCTTAGGATTTTCGGTTGTGCACTAGAAGAATGAACTGCCTTGGGAAGTGTATGATGCTTCAAGATGTCTCATCTTTTCCACCATGTAGGGCATGGAAAATGACTTCCATAGGAAATTTTTGGAATTATAATTCCTTACACAGCTCCCATAATATTTCATTGAAGCTTAGGTCCTCTTTCACGCTACACACTCCTTAAGGCTTGAAATTCTGCTTCTAATGGATGGCCCCAAAACCTCTGAAACTTCCTCGAATCACTTTCAATTCTTCCCAAACTTGAAATATCATTTGTATCTTTCCGTTGTTTATGAATCACCTGTCTAGTTCTCAAACTCATCCTCCCAAGTTGTCCATTTTACCAGGGAGTAAAAATAGATAATAGTAACTATTGTATTGTGGTAGCTTCCTAGAGTGAGATGTACTTGTCGTCTCCTTAGCTTTAGATCCTCTTTCAATGATGAAATATAAATGATCCAGGGATGTAGGAATCAAAACTACTAGAAATGAAATTAAATATACTTGTTGTAGCTAGCTTTGCACAAAGGAAATGACTAAATGTGAGCATAAATGAAGAACAAAGTAAATATACTAGTTTATCTCAGTGATCCCTCTCCAAATTTTAGAAAACGTAACACTTCACCAAAAATATCAAATTTCTAACCCATCGTATAGATAAAAATGTGAATTCTATAGAGTGCGAGGAGAGAAGATGTCAAATAAAAGTGTCCATTAAGAAATGATAAATTAGCCAAAGGATAAGGATTCAACATAATAAATTTAGTAAGAAAAGAGTAAGAACTCAATACCAATCCAACAAGCCTTTTCTTATTTAATTTTATCAAATGCAAGAGAAAATCACATCAAAATAAAAACATAAATTTCAAAATGAATGTTTTAATTTCATATAAGAGGTGACACAACCACCCCTGTTGCTAAAGGGGAAGTTGGAAAACCACCCTATAACTAAAAGGGAATTTACACAATCATGGTGGCGCTTAAACAACCACTACTCTTTGGTAAGTGATGGTTGCACATCCAATACTGAAAAACAATGCCAAAAGCAAAAACAATGGTCTTGTAGAAAAAATTAAAGTCTAGAGACAAAGAAGAAGGGTTGATTTGAGTTAAAGGAGGGATGCAAAGGAGAGAGGGGGATTTGGATCTCATTATCATATTGAAAGGATTATTTTTCATCATTGAATACATGTCACATTTCGATGTTGCACTATGTGATTTTGGGTGCATATAGTATCCCGATTTACAAGCTTGAAATTTATAAAATTCATTTCCCATTGAAGGCCCCTTGGTCTATTGGTGATTTTGTTAGGATTTTAATGATCCCACTAGGGATCAAGTCTTGTTGAGTGCAAGGTGTGGAGCTACCCGACATGAAGATTAGAAATGGTTGAGGCTAGGATCATGCCTTAGGTGACTTTGACAATGTGGATGCCCCTTACTCATAGCTTCTTAATCTGAAGGTGATCACTATTTTAGTTGTACACTTACTCGTAATTGTATATCCAATTTATGTTTCCTCTTAAGCATGTGTAGAGATGATGAAAATCTATCTAATCTAGTGCTTCAATGAGTGCACTACTCATAAAAAATTATTTTCCCACATAGCTGCAAATAATGAAATTGTCAAATTGTAGACATTATATTATCACATAACAATGAATGTTTATTAGTTTAATTTTGTTAACATTAATTTAATACATTATTTTGTTGTAAACTACCCAAGTCGGGCTTATGCCTCCATGGCATCTAACGATCGATGGTTCTCCCGCAACCATTATGGTCTACTTGTATATATCTGTTGTCTTTGTTGTGTTTTAATCAAGGCATTCATCAAATTTCCATTGTATCTCTACCTTCAATCGTATCGGAGAGAAGAGAAATCTAGAGGAGAATATGACATATGTGACTCCGTCTTATGTTTTACATAAGGAAGAGATAAAAAAATTGTTGGAGGATTTGAATTTAAGAAATGGGGGTTTTCTCGTTGGTTATGCTTTGATTAAGTGATCTGTGGAATTATTGAGAAGTAGGATCTGTTTTGAAGCTTTCAGAGCTAGGATTGCACTTTATCAATAACTTTTTAGGATAATGGATCGCCGACACTTTGTTTACTTGCCTTCAATACTGAATGACCATGTTGATACCAAAACAAAGGAAAATGTATTTGGGCAATTATTTTTTCCATCCAGCTTCGTGTCGTGAAACAAAATGTTGGTGATGCATTTTATGAGTTTTAAAATCCTCATGAAAAAATTCCAAGCTTATGTTTTTGATGTAGTACGAAAAAATGTGCTGAAAATGGCCTTCAAAAAATTATTTGATAAAAATGGTGATGTTTCCAAACTTGTGTTGGATGAACTTGAAAAAGAAATGGGATCATATGGATATAACATAGAGAAAATATTAGTGGTTAATATTATCCCATAATTCTTATGTGTGAAAGGAAATTAATGAAATGAATGCAGCCCAATGGCAGCAGAAAACTGCAAGTGTGTATAAAGGTGGAGCGAGAAGTGTAGTCACAAAATCACACACTTACTATTACATTTATACCACCGGGTATGTTAATTTATATATGGATCTTGTGTAGTAAAATTATTCACTAGTGACCCATTTCTAGGTCTTGTTGTCGGTTAGTTAGGCGTCATTGTGTTTTGCCAGTTCATTCGTCGAGTTATCTCTATAATTTTGGCAATTGTTGTCTTTAGGTCTACACTGGGGTACCTAAGGTTGCATTATGGCACCTCGGGGCATCCCAGTCCATTATTTTTGGCGCTCGTGTCGTCATAATTTGTGGTCTTAATTTCTTTATTTGAGGTCGGTCCTAACAGTTACTCCTTGTATTCCCCTAGGTTTTAGTCAGTAGTTTTAGGAAACTAGTGTTGGAATTTAAACAACAGATCCCTTTATAAATAAAGCATACTCACTACATTATGGGTGAACATATTACTCATCAAGGGTGGATATCTTCTAAGGAAAGGGACTACATTTGGGATTGTTCTACATTTGCATCACACAAGCATAGGGGAAAGGGTTGTATTCTTTCCATTTCATTGGTGTTAAGGCATCCTAGGTACAAAATTACAAACATGCGCACATATAAATACATTGGGTCCAAAATGTAGTGTAACACTCAATCGTAAAACCACTATTTTTTTAGTTGAGGTCAGTCCAACCTATTCATATGCATTTTTCTTTTTTAGGGATTGATGCTTTGGATAGGGTTTTACAGGTAGATCTTCATACAACAGTTTCTGATGACATAGATGACATTATTGTGACACCCATGTGATAGGAGTGAAGATAACACAGAGATACTACGACACTACCAGTTTTAGTTTTTGAACATTTTCACAGTCTGCAGAGGCCTAAACACGACACTGGGTGCCCCCAGCATTACCACTCCAGTGCCTCGATGCTCATAAAATCAGATTCTACCCTTCCTAAGGTCATTATTTCATATCCTTCCTATTCCATACACCACCTGCTACATACCCAACACACAATGAGGTAAGTTATTTATAGGTTAGTAACATATCCTTCTATTTCCTTTTTACTTTGATATATATTACAAATATAAAAACCAAATTCTTGCATTCCAATATAGAATTTAGTTTCTATTTAGATTAACTATTCGTAGCTAGCTACATTTTACCTATTTTTAGTTAATCATTTTGGTGAACCCCATGTTACGAACACTTTTGTTTTTGGATCCTCTTTCATACCATAGTAATTAGCATAGCTCTTCTTTTCTCATCATGTCTAATTTTAGTGTTAACCCTATTTATGATGAGGCTACCATCACTGAACTTATAGATTTATATAGTGCTCCTATGACCTTACCCAACACCACACAACAAATCCTCTTAGAAGGTCAAAAACATGTGCCAATTAATCCTCTTGATTCTCCTATTCGTATATGCCTTGTTCATGACCCTATTTCTTTTACTCGTTGTATGCCTTTTCATCCGGTTGTATCTCGATCCTTCTTATTCTTCTTTTGATATGCCACCTAATGTTTTAGATCCTTCTATAATTGATTATCTATTAGGCATTGATTCATAATCTGGTCTGCCTCCTCCCTCTCCTCCGACCACTCTAATTTCTACTCCTATGTCTCATACCTCTTCTCATTGTGTTTCTCCGACCTTTAATTCTAGTCCATCAACACATAATTATTACCTTGATGACACTATTGATAGTACTATTCTGGCTGACATTGACCATACTATTCCATCTCTCATTCCTAAGGAGTCTCCTTCTTTCTACACTACTGAGAGTTCTTCACCTCTTCCATCTTCTTCTTCTCTTGTGATTACTTCTACCATAGTGCATGAGTCTCCACCTTCCATTTTTCTTCTCATTCTACTCCTACTTTATCTACACTTCCTTCTTCCACTTCACCCATACTACATGTTCCTTATAATACTGTTAGTGAAACTTCCCCTTCATCATCTCATGTAGCTCCTTCGACACACACTCCCCATGCATCTTTAGCATCGAAGCCTACTATCTCACCTCTTGATATACCCATGATCACACACAATGGAAAGATTAAACCTCTTAATACATTGTTTCCATCTTCTTCTATTCCATCATAGGACATTCTATCTCTCATGCATGTTGTAGGTCAACTTTAGTCTCAGGTTCACACCCTCACCTTAGAAATTAGGGCTTACTATGTGTCTATAGACAATAATTCCTTGCATGGTAATCTAGTTCCCAAAAAAATCCATAACTCGGCCTTTCCTAAAGATTTCATCATGCCCACATTTACATGATTTGATGGTATTGGTGACCCTCATGCTCATATTACACACTATCACACTCTTATGGCCTCTTATTCCAATGATAGACTCTTGCTTAAGGCCTTATGATTTAGTCTAGTTGATGATGCACTTAAATGGTATACCCATCTCCCTTCTAGTTCTATTAGCACTTTCTATCACATGGAAAATGCCTTCCTTCATAGGTTTAGTATCCATAATGGTCCTAGGGTCACACACAATCACATTCCTACTCTACATTAGGGCTCTTTAGAACCTATTCAATATTACATCTTACGCTTCAATGCATGTATACATAAACTTATCTCTCATCCTAGTGACTTGGAAAACAATTCATCTTCTGTCATGTTCTTATTCCTCCTCTAAAGAAACACTTACAATATGATACTTTTGAGTCCTTTATAATTTTGTGTTACAAGGTTATTGATCTAGAACATGACCTTATTTCTTATCCTCTAATAGAGCCTTACCACATTTCTTCGACTACTATGTCCTCTAGTGCTCCACCTACACCTCTAGTTGTACATCCTTAGCAACCTCCACCCTTGGATAAAAATAAAAAAAGAGTGCTCCTCCTACTCCACCTCCTAGCAACAATCCAAAACAACCCCTATCTCAACCCAAAGTGCAAAGGCAACAACCTCAGTCTCCTCCTCCATCTCCTACACATGTCTCTCTAACCCCGAACCAATTACTACTACTACTTCACCTCAATATTGTGAGCCTATGTGTTTTTCACCTAATGCTCGACCTCATGATGTCTTGCGTATATTACTTGATGAGTGATTAATTCAGCTTCCTTCCAATCAACACCACCCTCCACACCATTTAAAATGCCAACATGATCAGTATTACTGTAATTACCATCGTATTAGTGGCCATCGTGATAATGACTATCTTGCTTTATGTGAGAAGTTACAACAATTAGAGGACACTGGTGTCATATATTTTTCATATCATGAGTGATCGCTATCTCCTTCACCACAATAGTGTAGGCATACACCCCCTGAGTATTCTCTACCTATTACTCCATTTACTCGTCATTCACCACTGTCACATGCACAATATCCCCCACCTCCATTACTTCCACATCCATATTCATTGCATCCGCCTCACTCACACTATATATCACATGCATCCCATGGGCTCCCACTAGTCTCTACATATCCCATAGTCACTCCACATGACAGGAAATTCAATCCATACACTCATGCTCTATCCATTTCATATGCATCCACCTCCACCCATCGTCCTGGTCAATGTTAGGTGATCAATATCACCTTACCCCTCGATGACACACTTATGTTCTTATGGTTCTTACACGAATGTTGTAAAATTAGTTTAAGAACCTTACATCACACGCCTCGTCATTCATCTCGCGCACCTCAATAATTTCCCGATGATGCACTATTGCTTACATGGCTCATACTTGATTACTGAGGGGTCTTATTACATGAGCATATTCATCCATACCACACGCGGACGTCGTTACTCTTTCCCCCTCCTTTTTATCACTTTATCCTATTACATTCCATTTTCACATATTCATTACGATACATTTACCTATTTCCACATTTATTCTATTATCATCATTCCATTACCTACATGCTACATATTTTATTCATCTAATATTTCATCTATCGCGTCGCATTAGTCATCTATAGCCTCATGTTACCATACATATTTTATCTACCACTACTACAATACACATGCCTACATAATCAACATAACACCATACCATATTCATTACACAAGAATAGCAACACAACGCAATTATCGATCTTAGATATATCAAAAATAGGTGTCCATACATATAGCATTCATACAATCGTCATAAAAAAACATGTTTCATCACCGGGGAAAGGCCCACTACATCATATACAATCATCACTATCAAACCTCATCATCACTATCACTCTCATGTATTGTGAGATTCCTAGAGATATATTCCTTACCACCAACGCGACGCCGCATTTCATGACCACGAAACTTATCCACCTGTCTACATAACATCACAATCTCCATGTTCTACTTTGAGAACTGACGTCAAAAATCTACATATTGGGTGAACATGTCTTGGGCCAAGGGATCATCACCTACTACCTCCCGAGTGCATTAAGTCTCCTCATGTTCCTCATCCCTCTCGCTAAGCAACACCGTACATGTTGCCGCTGCTATGGCCATTAGATCAAAAAAATGGGCATGCTCTCCTACAATGTCATCCATACGCTCTAGTATCCCTCCACATAGCACATTGCTAGGCACATTACACATCAATGTGTGGATCGATGTGTCTACTATCAACAACCAATACACATCTCTGCATACATAACATATAACCTCATGTTAGTCAAACACGTACAAAACCACATCAACAATTCATTAACCACAACTTTAAGCGTACACAAATACTTACAATCTTCCATAGCCACCAGTATAAGGTTAGGGACACCTCCCTCACCCGCTCCTCCTACTGGTAACTCTATAAGCACTCGAAAATATTGGGTATAGCAACACCCACCGGTGTACTACCCACCATGCTTGATAATCCTTTGTGCACCCCGTGTCATCACCATCCACAACCGTTATCGTTGGGTCTACCACATCTAACCCTGGTGGTATCAATCGATTTGTTGTAGGTCCCGGCCTTGCACGCACCCTCATAGTATCCCTAATAGCTCGTAACTATATATACGGCTCGAGAGTACATTTTGTGCCATCCCAAACTACCACGATACTCTCTCCACCTGAAAAATCTCTGCTACACCTGGAAAGTGGTCCTCTAACCACATGGTCCTCCGAATACATCGTAACTCTATCATATCCTCAGGCCATCCCCCGTAATAGTGATATGGCCTCCATGTCACCGAATTTGGTCCCATCTTGTCTATCGGTTCCTGAAGTTATCTCGTCCATCTTCCTACCATGAATATCCACCCAACATCGAGAAAATATCTCCAGCCGAGCCCACTCTCCTCGTGGCCCTGCAATTGGTCTTAATACGACTATATGCTCATATGCCCATACATGTAGCAGTGTGGTGGATCCTATACTACCACCATTCTCATTGTGTGTACACCGATACAAGTGCCTCTACATATGGGCCAACACACACCACATCCATGAATATCTTATCAAAATACCCCTCTCTCTGCTGACATATGTCATGCATCTTATACAAGATGCTGACACCCCCTCCCTCCACTGCTATACAAGATGCTATCACCACTACGATGAAATTCCACAAATGCGAGAATCTTTGACTACAAAAGATCGCATCCAAACTAATATGGGCCTTTGTAAGAACACGGCCCTTATAAATATCATCTACCCGAGTGAATCTTCCACTCCATGTCCACTACTACCATCACTTGTACTCTCTCTCCAACCACTTACAACTAGTGCATCTGTGATATACACCCTCTAACGTCACTGTCATCTCTCCCGTAGGTAACCAAAATGTGCATGTGTTTGCACACCACCTCTCACACAATGCGATACACATGGTCATATTATGGGGCACATCCCCATCCATGCTATATTTCATAGGCTGGCACGATCCAACACATCCCACTCATCATCCAAAAAACCTAATCCTAATAGTGTACTCAAGTGTTGACCACCATGGAACTCCGTCGAGTGGATATCCTTGTACACAACACATAACAATAACCAACGTAATGATTAGAAAAATTTACATGATCATTCCCTACCCACCTATTCGTTGTTAAACCGCATTCAAAATCATCCAAAATCCTAATCATCATTTATACTTCCCACACTTCATCATGGCACTTACATTTTTACATTGTATGGATCAACTCACTAATACATGGTTCGTCACGCTTCTATAGTTCTATCAAAGACGCTTCTATTACACATCTATGCAATTTTCTATAGTTTGGGATTCTCGACTTTTTCTCAAGTACGCATCTCTATCTACTTTATGTTCTTGAGCTTTTCCTCACCAACATAAAGTGGGGGAAATGTAGTTAAAAATCACGCACTTACTATTACATTTATAATTCTAGGTATGTTAATTTATATATGGATATTGATTGTAAAAGTATTCACTAGTGACCCATTTTTAGGTCTTGTTGTTAGTTAGTCGGCACCATTATGTTTTTTCAGTTCATTCATCGCTTGTCTTTACGCTTTTGGCCATCTTTCGGGGTGTCTCGGATGTCTTAATTTATGCACTTGTCATCTTTAGGTCTACACTTGGGCACCTAGGGTTACACTGGGGGCGCCAGGTGCCCCGATCTATGATTTTAGGCACCTATGTCATTGTAATTTGTGGTCTTAATTTCTTTATTTGAGGTAATTCCTAACGGTTACCCCGTGTATTCTCCTAGCTTGTAGTCAGTAGTTTTGGGTCACAAGTATTGAAATTTGAACAAGAGATCCCTATATAAATGAAACATACTCACTACATTATGGGTGGACATCTTACTCATTAAGGGCAACTATCTACTAAGGCAAGGTCACTGCATTTGGGCTTCTTCGCATCTACATCACACAAGCATAGGGGGGAAGGGTTGTATTCTTTCCATTCCATCCACCACTTTGCATTTTACATCTAGTTATTTCCCCCTACTACCAGATCATTGGCGCTAGGGCATCCTAGGCACAAAATTCCACACACACACATAAAACTACATTGGGTATTAAATGTAGTGCGGTGCTTAGTCGTAAGACCACTATTTTTGTAGGTGAGGTCAGGTCCAAACTAGTCATATACTTTTTTCTTTATTAGGGATTGATGATTTGGATAGGGTTTTTTCAAGAGATCTTCATACAATATTTTCATTAACATAGATGACATTGTTTCAACACCCGTGTAACAAGTGAGTGAAAACACAAATATATTACGACACTACCAATTTTATTTTTTGAGCATTTTCACAATCTGCGGTGCACAGAACATAGACCAGGGTTCCCATGGTGCCCCAAGATACCACTCTAGGTGCCTCAATACGGTCATACAATCAGATTCTACCCTTCTTGAGGTCATTCTATCATAGCATGCCCAATGCGCACACCCATTTTCTATAGTTCAACATAGAGTGAGGTAATTTATTTACGGAGTTAGTAACATATCCTTCTATTTCCCTTTTACTTTGATATATATTACAAATATAAAAACCAAATTCTTGCATTCTAATATAGCATTTAGTTTCTATTTAGATTAACTATTCATATCTAGCTACATTTTACCTATTTTTAGTTAATCAAGAAGATACAAGTTAAAAAGGTAGAAGGTGATGTAGAGGTAAAATATATTTCCAATGTTGGGGTTTCATGGCAATGACAATAAATCACGGATGGGCTATAAAAAATGTGATAGAATTCTCTCATAATGTTCCTCAAAGCTATATCTCTGCTAATTAAGTAGCAATGAATGTACTAGAGGCTGGAGGATACATAGAGGTTGGAGGATAATTTTCATCCTCTCATCAGTCACCTACGATGAGGTCGTACCATTTATTTGCTTACAATTTTGTTTTTGTTTTTGTTCATATTTTTTTGTTTGTGATGTATTTTTGGTGTGCTTTTGAATAAAAATGCAAAGCATTTTCCAGTTTGGTACCTTCCAAATGAAGGACATTGTGAGGAGAAAAAACATTAAATTAGTGTTTAGTTCTTATGTAAAGGGTTCGTGGATATATGAGAAATCATATGGTTCTATGGTAATCCAAAGAAACTGGAAATCACTTAGGTGTTCTCGAGATGGATGTACTTAGGTCACTTCCAGGTTTGTGGTAATCCTATAGGGAAAGACCAAGGTGTCACCAAGACCAAGAAGCCAAAAGATGGCATGCCACCTCAAAGGTGAGAAAGCTACGTAAACACAAAATCATGCACTTTAGACATTATTTATTCTTGATCGATACTATTATTTAGAAGATTCTTCGGTGAAGAAAGTACTAATTAACCCTCTTCTTTTGGCAAATTTTTTTATTTCATTTTGTCATTCCCTACCATTTACATCCATATGCCTAGCCTCTTTCAATCATTTACCATTATTTTAGCCTCAACAGGGCACCTAGGTTATTACATGAGCACCTGGTCCCACCATGGGTTCCTCGATCCTTCATGAAATTTCCCACCACTTTTTGGGCTCTTTCTAGTCGTTTCTCCTTCTCATCTTTTTAGTGGTCTTCCATTTCGGGGTTATTTACAAAATTATATCAAGAGAACCCTATAAGTATAAAGTTATGAGATCATAATGAGGGACCTAACATCATTCACTATTGTCACTCATCTAGAGTTGCATTTATCTATCAGCATTGGAGATCACTTGTATCCATATAGCTCCATCACAAGGAACAAGGCTAGGAAATCTGCATCACACTTCATATGATTCTATTTTGTTCTATGCACACATGTTATTACATTTTCTACATTTATTTATTGTTTGTTACTTCACAAAGTGTGACTTGCACAAGAGAACCTAGGGCACATTATGCACACACTCACCAGAACTACATTTGGGTATGAAATGTAGTGCATGTACTTAGTTAGTAAGTCCACTATTGTGGCAACTGAGGTCAATCCAACCCATTCATTTGCATTTTTATTTTTTAGGGATTGATGCTTGTTTAGGGTTTTTCAGGTATTTTATTCATCTTGGATTATTGGTGACATCTATTACAGGACAACGAATCTGATGTGATAAAAAAGAGGGTTTCATAATACCTCCTAGCCCTGTGAGATTCAGTTTCAGAGATTTTACACAAATCAAGGTGCCTAGTTTATAGACCGTAACATCCATACAAACCCCAATCCCTTCCTGGTGATCCATTTGAGGGAATCAGTCCAGATCCATCCTTTTCAAAGCTTCTACAAAGTTGTTGTTACCTCCAAATTTTCCAGTCACCTCTATGACACAATCTCACAAGAATTTGTTATTCAGTTGTGTTCTTTCCTCTTATCTCTTATACATTAGGGTTAACATTTCCTTTAGCATAGTTGTTTAGCTCATTTGCATATTTCTTTACTGCATTTACAGGTTGTTCATATCTTAGATTAACTAGTTCATATATAACCATTATATATATTTTAGTCAATAATTTTGGTGAACCCGATGATTTCACACTTAGGAGATCATCATTTTTCATCTATCATGGCTCCCCAAGTTGCTCAAGTCTCTTGATCTACTTTACTTAAGATATATCCTCATTGTCATGATGTTTTGTAAAAATAGCTAGACTACATGTATTTGGATGACAATACGCCGCCACACAAAATAAGTCCTATATTCGATCATTAATCTGACGATTCTGATCCTAGTGATCCCTCATCTACTCAACCCTATTGCATTCAATTCAAGCTCTACATGCTTTATTTCAAGACAAATTTAAGGCTATGGAATCAACCATTACATCCCTTAGATATGAAATTCAACAGCTTAAGGATGCTTCTTAATCACATGTTTGTGCTCATTATACATCCTCTATGCAATCTATGTCCACTACATGTCATCTAGTTGAACCTCAAGACATGCCATTTCCTGATCCTCTCATATTTGAGCATAATACTACACCACATGATATTATTATTCAACTCCTTAGTCATCAGTTGATCACTCTACCGCCTACTCATTACTATTCTCCTTATCCGTTAGAAAAATATCAAGGTCATAAATATTGTAATTATAATCGAATAAATGGACATAATGATAACGATTTCCACACTTTGTCATGCATAATAAAACATCTCAAGCATCAGGGCCTTATTTCATTTGCTACACAACATTCTAATACAACTAATAACTCCCATTGGGTTCCTAAATCTGACTCATCTATATTTAAGGAGCATCAGGCCAATGTCACTCCAACGTAACTCCTAAGAAAAAACCTCTTGCAATTAGTTCACCATCTCCTCCTATTCAGCCATCTACGACATCACCAAATCCATTGTCTACTAATAGTAGTTCACAATATCCTATTAATAAGTCGCCAGTCATATCACAAAGTTAACTTAAGGAGGTTCCTTCGAGTTAGTGCAACATGGTCGAGCCTCTAAAATGTAAGCTTCAACCAATTAATTTTGTCCTAACAATTAATCCTCCTACTAGTGGTCACGATATATTTTCAATCTCACCACCATCACATAGTTCTCCTATTGATTTTATCCAACATGGTTCCACCGAACGCACTTGAGACTTGGTCTTTGGTAGGTGAATCTTGATACTCTACTCTCCTGATGACACACTCATATTCTTATGGTTCTTATATGACTCTTAAGGGGTATTTTACCATAAAGAACCTCATTTCATCTTACATTACCATATTCCTCCATTACACCACCACCTATACATACACACATCTATAAGAATTTAATGTTCCTTACACACCATCAATTAAATGAAATATGTAATGCTTCATCACCCTCATACATCATTTATCACATAGCACATGCGTTATCATACAATTGAGGGAATAATATCCCACATCCCCCCTAATCTTTGCATCTACACATATCTCACTTTTGCATTCTCATACACCAATCTCATTGCATATGCATACTCACTACACACTTTAGTGTCATTATTACCCAATGACACGCTCTTGTACTTCGGTTCACATCTAGTTGTTGAGGTTTTACTACACATGAACCCCACATACTGCTCTCTATAGGTGCTACACACTCGCATCTATTCTTACATTGTGCATCATACACCATACATTCTACATTTAGTCTACAACATTTTGAATTTGTTTGTATTTATACATCATACATCATGCTATTCATCATCATGCATATACCATTGTTTACACGTCTTACATCTTACAATACTTATCTTACATACTACAATAGTCATTTATATACATACCTTACATATCATTCATTTTAAACTGTGCATTTTCACACATATTCTACATAATATAGTAGTATTTGTCACATATAATTCACGTGTTACATAATCCTACATACCGCATTTTTCTCTATCTACATATATCACACTTTACACATTCTACACATATTGCATTGTGTTCTACACATTGCTTCTTTACACATCCTACTCATCACACGGTCATCTTCGGTGCTCACATTGTCTTCTACATTCTACACTTACTATCCTATGACACACTTTAGTTCCTTGGTCCATAATAGATTGCTAAGGGTTTACGGATCAAATGGACCTTACATTCATCACCCAATTATCATTCAAAATTTCATCATGCGACATTTCTAGGATAGTGAAATACGATTTAGGATAAATAGTCACCTATATATTCTATCATAATGTAGTGGTATATGATATAGGCTACATCACCACTCCCTTTATCCATCTTGTAGTGATGTACACATTAGCGATAAATTGTCACTCATACAATAATCTTGTTGTGATATACACTTAGGATATAAGGTTCACGTTCATCTCTTCTATATGCCTCATATCATCATCGCTACGCATATACACATTCATTATAGTGAGGCAGATAAAACACACTCTATTCAACCATTTTCCGATGACTCACTCTCATTTACGGCTCATTATTAATTGCTAAGGGGGAAAACAAAATGAACCTCTATTGTCCAAAATAAGTTCATGCTTAATTTTAGTCAACTAACCCCTTTTCCCCCTTTTTGTGCTTCAATCTGATTTTTTACATATTTTAAGTACTTAAATATTCTAAAAGCATCTTCATTAGATAGGAAATTTCTTCCCCTTTCTGAAAATATAAATAAGTCCTTCTAACTCTTCATATTTTGCAAGTTACAAGCACGGGGATTTTTTGCAAATTTTCCAATTTTGAGCTTGGGGGCCTAGGGGATTTTTTTAAATTTTGCCAATTTTGGGCTTGGGGGCTGGGGTATTTTTTTATAAATTTTGCAAATTTCGAGCTTAGGGGCACAGGGGAGTTCTTTGCAAATTTTCCAATTTCAAACTTGGGGGCACAGGGGATTTTTTTGCAATTTTTGCCAATTTCGGGCTTGGGGGCCTAGGGGAATTTTTGCAAATTTTGCCAATTTCGGGCTTGGGGGCCTAGGGGATTTTTTACAAATTTTGCTAATTTCAGGCTTGGGGGCTTGGGGGATTTTTTTACAAATTTTCCAATTTCGGACTTGGGGGCACAGGGAGTTTTTTTGCAATTTTGCCAATTTCGGACTTGGGGGCACAGGGAGATTTTTTCAAAATTTTGCCAATTTCGAGCTTAGGGGCACAGGGGGATTTTACAAATTTTGCCAATTTCGGGCTTGGGAACTGGGGATTTTTGCAAATTTTGCCAATTTCAGGCTTGGGCGCTGGGGGGATTTTTTTGCAAATTTTGCATTTTCGCCATTTCTTGTACGGATTAATGCAAATTTTCAAATGGGCATAACTTTTGACCCAGTGCTCGAAATTCAACAAAATTTATATCGTTGGAAAGGTCTCGACATCCTCTACACCATGGAAGCATGAAATTTTAATTTTGGAAGGGTTAGGTGGGTGAAAAATAAATAAACATCTTCAGCTCCAGTCAATTAAAAACCCAGTCCCATCAAATGACATAAATGCCTGGCAGACCCAAAATAGCTGCCCACACTCAAACGGCCATAACTTTTGTGTTTCTCAATGAAAATGCACAAAATTGGTACCATTGGAACTGTGTTTTAGAGCCCAATGTAAAAAAATTGAGAAATTGAGGGTTTGATATAGATGGATATGTTGCGAGAAAATGTGCCCGGGTTTAAAACATTATTTTATTTAGTAGCTGGGATGCATTAATGAAGCATGGGCTGACATATCTCACTGCTGCAAGTTATGGGGCAGTATGGGGAGCCTTTTGCAAGCAACATAACATCATTCCACTCCATTTACTACCTTTTTCAAGTGGTTGAAGGATAGATTTTAGGATTTTCATTTCCCCCTCTCTCTCTTCTCAAATTTCTATAAATTGGAGTGTTGGGCTCATTGTAAAGGGAGATAGTTTTTAAGTAGAAAAACTCTGTCAAAATTACTTTTAGAAGACAATGTGTTGCAGGCCCTTATAATGGACTCCTTGCATTTGGATCCAGGCCCTTATCTTGTAATAGATTGAGTTGTGCATACTTCGAAGCAATAGATGCAAGTTTGTTGATGTATCTTCCCTTGTTGTGTTTGTTTGCATTCATCTTGCCCTTTCAATCTCATTGCATATATATTGTGTCTATCTTATGCTATTTAGGGATTCATTATCATTTTATGTGTATGAAACATTGGTGTGAATGCATTCTATTGGATTGTGGAGAACTGTCATCACCCCCCCTTTATAGTATTCATCTTGCTCCTACTTTTCACACATTGGAAGACTATTTTCATTCTCCTTTTTTGGTGTACCACCACTTTAGTGTAGGATTTTTTTCATGCACTCTCTCTCCTTGGTCCCTTAGAAAGTTAGATTAGGATAGATAGTTTTTCTTGCATTAGAGTAGATTGTGGCAGGTAGTTTAGGAGTAAGAACCAGCTTTCTTTGGAAGTCTATCTCAAGAAGCAAGTCCCACAACTTAGAGATAGTACCCATGTTATCCAATCACACTGTGATCTCAAGCTAGTACACTTGTGCAAACCATAGGGTGATATGATTCGATGATAAAAATTATGGCACACACGATAGGACGTGGTTTTGAAGCACCTTACCACTTCATTTTAGCAAGTTGGTGTGTTCCTATTAAAATTTCAGCTTTTGGAAGCATATACAAGCACATCTGAGCGACACCATTTGGTCCAAAAACCCCCATCTTTGAAGTTACAGACCTTCTCCCCATCCATTTCCACCCATTCATCTTTCCACATCTTTCATCTTCTTCCATCCCATGAAGTTTTGCAATCATGACTTCATTCCCAACTTGGAATTCACACTTGCAGCAACAACAGTGCAGTCCACCTCTAATGTATTTCTCAACTCCTCCAGATCAACATTATGATCAGATTCAGAACCATCATGCTTACCCATATGAGCAGTGTCAAAACTATTTTGGCTATGAAACATATTAGGAACAAGGGCATGCATACAATGACAACAATCAAACAATAAATGTTGATCTGTTGGAGAAGATTCAAAGGATGGAGGCTGGCATGGTTCAGTCAAGGGCTATAACACAAATGAAGGCATTCAAAATTGGTTGCAGGGCATCTTGTCTATGGGAAGGCCCTTTTCCAAGACACTATAGCTCATAGTAGAAGCTTGATTTCATGGTTGAAATGCTACCCCAACTTGCGTAGTGGATTGAGGAGATAGAAGCATATGAGAAAAATGAAAGACAACCTTGTCAATGGGTAATTCAATCACCAACTCCTTATGCTCCTTTTTCTCCATCCCAAACTTTATCATTTCAACATGGTCAAGATTCAAGCCCATTGTATGTTTCCCCAAGTGTTGATTTCCCTTCTCCATATTCTAATCTTCCATCTCACCTCAATTCTTCTTCCCTTTTCCCTTCCAAGAATTCATCCCCTCTAAATAAACAAGAAATTCCACTTCCCTCACCACCACAAACAATCACAAAATTGGTCGAGACCCCATCCACTCCTCCTCTTGCCTTCCCAATTCCATGTCGGGAAGAAATTCTAAGAACCAGTCAAGAAGAGCAATAGGAAGGAGAGCCAAATAGAGAAGAAATGATCAAAATCTTGGTAAGCTTGGCTCTCGATTTGGGATAGAAAAAATCCCCTTGATGGTTAAACCTTCAGAGGAGGCCGGGGTCAGACCACAGGTGGTGGAAGTTGAGTTTACAGGTAGAAGGAGAACAAGAACAAGAACAAGAAGATCAACAATCTGTTTTCTCTGAATGTAGTGTCCATAATGACACTTTGTCTGAAGAGGATGTTGATCTAATCCAAGTTGCACAATCAGTCAAGAGAGAGGAAGAACAACCAACTCCAAGTCCTATTAAAGAGGAGCAACTGGAAGAGATCAAATCATAGTTGAAGCCACTTGATGAAGAAAGCATTATTGAATATTTTTGCTTTCATTTAAAGGGCTTGATTCTATTGATGAATTCATGCTAGAGGAAGAGGCTATCCAAGAGCAAGTCAGTCTTCAAGCAACAATGGAGGAACTCCAGAGCCAACAATGTGTTGCAGCAAATTATAATGATGCAAAGGCAACTTTAATGGATGTTGCAATCAATAACAATGAGCTGCAGATTATAGAGGAGTTTCATACTACCATAGAGGAAGGAAAAGAGTATGAAGATCCCATCTCTTCCACACCATCCACCCAGGAAGGATTACAAGAGGACTCCATTTTTGGAGTTAAGTATCGAGTGATGGGAAAATTCAAAGGACCAGACCTTGCCCAATTAGATACTTGGCTTCATTAGAGCTGAGGGAGAAGCCAAAACCAGTCATGCTTACTTTTGAGCATGAGGATGAGTTTCAAAGTACCAAGGATCAGCTGTAATGCCTCTTCAATCCAAATGTAGAGCAACTAAAAGAGGTATTTTTCTTATTTCTAGTTGACACCTTGATGATTTGGGTGGAGGATCAGCCTCTTGTTAGTTTTTTATTTATAATAATAGCCATGTTCAAGCACCAAATCATATACATGGCTGCCTATTTTGAGAAAGGGAAGCTACTTCTCCTTACTAGTTGCAGGATTTGTTTGAGTTCCCTTTGTTTCGGTTAGCATAGAGTAGGTAGGTTTGCTTTCAGTAGAAGAAGTGCTTGTGCACACTCTACATGCTCCACTTGGGGTATGTATGATCTTCCCTTTTGTACATAGTTTTTGCATGTTTGTTGCTCTTGCACAATCCATTTCAGACAAGGCATGTTCATGAGGAAATCAGGTTTTAACAGCAGTTCCAAACATTCCTAATCGGCATATGTTTCAGAATTCTACAATACTTCATCTTTTTCCATGATTTAATTTGGTTT
The DNA here is from genome assembly GCA_018340775.1 of Taxus wallichiana var. yunnanensis. NCBI lineage: Eukaryota > Viridiplantae > Streptophyta > Pinopsida > Cupressales > Taxaceae > Taxus > Taxus wallichiana. The sequence goes on along the minus strand of CM031244.1, from coordinate 782,497,575 downwards.
TCTTCAAAACTTGGCAAAAATCAGATTTTGGGACAGTTTCAAAGGCTCATCCTTCATCCTAACAGATCACTTGTAGAAGAAAGAGATTAATTTTAGTTCCAAAACAATTTTCCACTCACATAAATTTTTATTCAAAATATTTTTATAATGTGAATGGTCAATTCAAACAAAAGCAAATCAGTTCCATGTTCAACATGCTTAAGTAGATCAAATTTGTAGAAGATCAATGAGGGAAAAGCTTCCAAGTTTCAGGCAATTTTCTACTCTCACAAACCTCAACTTCAAGGTTTTCTTACAAAGGATGAGAGATGCAAGCAATAGAAGGAAATCCCATATCAGATATGAGACTACCAGAAGACTCCATGCCCAATGGATTGCTACAGAAACTGGCCATATTTCATCTGACAGGTAGATAACCCCGCTGAGTCACCAAATTGTTGTCCAAAATAAGCTCATGCTTAATTTTGGTCAACTAACCCCTTTTTCCCCCTTTTTTTCTTTAATCTGATTTTTAAATATTTTAAGTACTTAAATATTCTTGAAAGCATCTTCATCAGATAGGAAATTTCTCCCCTTTCCGAAAATCTAAATAAGTCCTTATAACTCTTCATATTTTGCAAGTTACGGGCCTGGGGGGATTTTCTGCAAATTTTCCAATTTCGGGCTTGGGGGCCTGGGGGGAATTTTTGCAAATTTTTCCAATTTCAGGCTTGGGGCCTAGGGAGAATTTTTGCAAATTTTGCATTTTCACCATTTCTTGTGCAGATTAATGCAAATTTTCAAATGGGCATAATGTTTGACCCGGTGCTCGAAATTCAACAAACGTTATATTGTTCGAAAGGTTTTGACATCCTCTACACCATGGAAGCTTTAAATTTAAATTTTGGCAAGGGTAGGTGGGTGAAAATAAAAAAACATCTTCATCTCTAGTCAATTAAAAACCCAGTCCCGTCAAATGACAGAAATGTCTAGCAGACCCAAAATAGTTACCCGCACTCAAACGGCCATAACTTTTGCATTTATCAATGAAAATGCACAAAATTGGTACCATTGGAACCGTGTTTCTAATCTTGATGCATAGAAATCAAGAAATCTAGAATTTGATGAATAATCGATGGATATGTTGTAGAAAATGTGCCCGGTTCAAAACAGTGTTTTATTTGGTAGCTGGGATGCATTAATGAAGCATGGGCTGACATATCTCACTGCTGCAAGTTATGGGGCAGTATGGGAGACTTTTACAAGAAACAAAACATCATTCCACTCCATTTACTACCTTTTTCAAGTGGTTGAAGGATAGATTTTAGGATTTTCATTTTCCCTCTCTCTCTCTCTCTCTCAAATTTCTATAAATTGGAGTGTTGGGCTCATTATAAAGGGAGATAGTTTTAAGTAGCAAAACTCTGTCAAAATTTCTTTTGGAAGACAATGTGTTATAGGCCCTTGTAGTGGAATCCTTGCATGGTGATCCAGGCCCTTATCTTGTAATAGATTGAATTGTGCATACTTATGAAGCAATAGATGCAAGTTTGTGGATGTATCTCCCCTGCTGTGTTTGTTTGCATTCCTCTTGCCCTTTCAATCTCATTGCATATATATTGTGTCTATCTTATGCTCTATAGGGATTCATTATCATTGTGTGTGTATGAAACATTTTTGTGAATGTATTCTACTAGATTGTAGATAACTGTCATCACCCCTTTCTAGTATGCATCTTTCTCCTAATTTTCACACATTAGAAGACTATTCTCATTCTCCTTTTTGGTGTATCACCGCTTTAGTGTAGGATTTTTTTCATGCACTCTCTCTCCTTGGTCCCTTGGAAAGTTATATTATGATAGATATTTTTACTGCATTAGAGTAGATTGTGGTAGGTAGTTTAGGAGAAAGAACCATCTTTCTCTGGAGGTCTATCTCAAGAAGCAAGTCCCACAACTTGGAGATAGTACCCATGTTATCCAATCACACCGTGAGCTCAAGCAAACACACTTGTGAAAACCATAGGGTGTTGTGATTTGGTGATAAAAACCTCACTACATACATTTCCATTCACTTGAGGGGAACACTGCTCCTATCACTTCATTTTTCATTCCATTCTTGATTTAATTTTTCTTACTTTTTCTTGGTCATGGTCACTTTATTACACATGCTAGTCTGATTACCTATATGTCATTTATCTATATCATCCACACATGCACGTTCACAACCTTTTCTAGTTGTGATTGTAGATACATGCTTCTTACATGTAGCATGGATACTCTCCTTCTACCCTTCCTACACTAGTCACTGGGGGCATCCACATTCATCTCTCACAAGTGATATTGTTTCATTTTGTACTTAGCACTTTAAATTACTTTCTTATACATGCTTTTAACATACTAGTTATCTTTCTAACATGCTAATAGGTGCTTCATGTGCATAATTTATCATGCAAGGATATTTGTTTCAATACTTGTTTGTTACATTGTTTGCTATTGTTTTCTCTCATCTAAGGGCCTTTCCCTTTTGTTTTGTGTGCACACTTTTTTGTTGTTTATAGCCATGATGGTCTTGTGTATCTTACAACATCATGAGTGATGTCCCATGTTTGTATGTTGATTTTTGTGAATTACTTTGTCTTCTTGTGTGTTTACATTAGTTCATTGTTTGCGTAGCTCACATATGTTTTCCATATACATGCATGTTTATTCACACTTGTATTTGGCTATCCTTCTTGTTTGTGTGTGCCTTATTTTTACCAAGAAATTTCCAGGGTTACAGTATACATCTGGTTGGTCATCTTTTGGGGCCGTATTTCTCCTCTCAATGACATTGCATGCACCCCCAAAGAGGGGGGCATAATTTGGGGGTTTTTACATACTAACACAAAGATTCTACACTGGTTCGATTCAATTATATAAAGTGAGTGGGTTCAGACTAGTCTACGAACCCCATACACAACGGCTTTTACAAGACATGGTGTCCTTAGCATTCTAGGAAGTAGTTACAAGCTTGGAGGTTATAGTGGGTGTGCCTCTCTACACTACTTTAGCTAATGGCATTGGATCACCCAAAAACTAGGACATAAAGAGATCTCTATACACACATTCAGGGAATCCATTAGAGCTTGGAGGATACAACATAATTCATCCCTAACAAATCATCTAAGAAATGAGATTTTTGAAAAAAAAAATCCATGTGTTAGATTTAGCGTTAACATTTGGGATACATCTAATATACTTCCCGTTATAATTTAAAAGGGCAATAAAGTAAAACTCTTTTAATAAATTAAAAAGGAATAAAAAATAAATTTTATTGAATTGGACAGATGTGGAAATTAAAGGTGAGTTGGTGGATGGACGCAGTTAGTGGTGGTAGGAGGAGTGGGTGTGGGTTGCGTGGTGCATCGAGTAGTTGTTGTATTGATTATGACATTAAAAGTGCCCTTTCCTGCTATCCCACTTATATCTCTGCAAGATTTGTCTCTTACACTCTTCCTTTGTGTGAAACCCTCTATTGACCATCCTCCACATCTAAGGCATGCCCTGTCTCTGAGAGGAAACCATTGTCTACTTGTTGTTATGTTGTTGTATGCAGAAAAGAAGGAGAAGATAGAGGAATTTTGTCGGATGTTGTAGTTGTAAATGACCTGGTAGCCATGGATGCGAAACGTGGGAGCATATACATGGCATGCAAACTGTTTGACAGAGTGCCTAGAGAGATGTGGCTTCATGGATGGAAATGATTACAGTATGAGCACAAAATGGCTTGGTTAAAGTAGCCTTGGAGGCTTCAACGCCATAGACAGGTGTAAAGAAAATTCCACAACCTTTATCCTGCATCCTCCTGCCAACACATAATGGGATCCTTGAATCGAAATGGACATCTATCTAGAAATTAAAAGGGGTTTTTTCAGATACTATGGTTGAAATTGTTATGGGTGCGCACTGCAGAATGTAAGGGATTTCAATCAAATGGGGTTTTAAAATCCACGGCATTTGGAAATATGGGGAAGGCACATGACTGATCAAAATGTTTGAGGACTGCATTGGAGGGTACAATGTGTCTTATCTTTGAGAGAGATGGGAAAGCATAGAGACTGTGTGTCGTTAGCATCAATATTCTATCTAATCTATTTTCAAGTCAGGGCATAACAGGAAAGCTTCGAAAAAACCACATCTGCAATAACTTCATTATCTATTTACCATATTAGCTTTTTAATTTTGGATTATATTTTGTGGGATTTCTCTATTTTCATGGCCACCATCGATATGATCTCAAAAAAACATGTGAAAAGGAGGAGAAGGCATATGACATGCACATGAACTATTTGACAGATTGTCTTAAAAACAATGTGGTTTTGTAGACAACTTTGACTACAGGATATGCACGAAATGGGTTTGTTGAAAAGGATTTAGAAACTTTTGAGAAAATGCAACTGGAATATTTAAAGCCAAATCCCCACAACTTTTTCCAATGTTCCCCTCTAGTTGTGCCAAAATGAGGGCCTTGGAATTGGTATGAACCCATCAAAACAAATGGAATAAGATTTTTATCAGATGCTTTGTAGTTACAAATGCCTGGGAGCTTTAGTATTGGGTGCAAGAATCCACAAACATATCGAGAGTTGAAATCGTAGGCATGTGGTCGAGTGGTGGGCTCAGCGGATAGCGAGTATAAACCACCTAGAGCCCCTCATACCCCTCTTTGTTCATCATTCTTAGGCATGGTTTCCTTACCAAAATATTTTATAATTTTTGTATTTTGGTTCTCTAATTTGCAATATAACTTAAATAGTAAACCTGTGGATAATTATACATTTGGATATTTAACCAAGCTAGATAGTTTAAAACAACAAAACACCACCTTCTGATTTGCATAACCAAGTTACACCTCGACCATCAACTAAGATGGCTCCCATAACCTCATATGTTGTTAACCCAGAGTGTCATAATTGGGCACTCATGTCCACTTTAGTATTGGTGAGAGTTAGCTGATGTCATCAATAAAACAACCATTTTGCCTACCTTGCAAAGTTAGAAAAACACAATTTTTAGAAACTCACAAAACCAACTTCAAACCCCGGAAAAGAGGTGTCAAGTTTCGTATGTGCTCCTTGTTATGGGGAGAGTCACATCAAACTTTAGATTGACCCCAATCAACCATTTGTGCTCTCTTCGTCGTTTCTCTAGGAGCCATGTTACTCTGTTTTGTACTTTTAAGTAGCTCTTAAAACTGAAAAGTTGGCTTTCATTTTGACCCACCGTTTGGTCCCTGAACAATGAAATGCTTGTCCACCTTCACAAACCTCTAGTATTTTTACTAGACTATTTCCTAGAACCTTTGGTTTGGGAAAATCATATTCCTAGTTAGTTTGGCAAAGGAATTTTGTAGGCCTCCAGTCACATTTTTGACTAGGTCACACTAGACCAATTACGACCAGGTGGCTCCAAAAACTTGTCTTCCAGTTCTCAGTTCTATCGACTCTGAAAAATTATCCATATATAGGGGAACTTGTAGGAAATTTATTATTTCATGTTCGTCCATCGAACATTAGTTTTGGAGGTGGTTTTGTGAGCCCTCGAGCTAACTTTTGATCATTTCCAACCAGGCCAATTACGACCGATGACCTCGAAAACTGATCGCCAATCGTAAATCGTTCACCAATTTTGAATTCCATCAGTTCCTGTGTATTCTTGGTGTATAGGAGGACATATAGAAACTTACCTGTGGTATGTTTTCTCTCTAGAAGACAACATTTGAAAGTGGTTTCTTAGCCTCCGAGCCTTAATTGAATGTTTTTACAACTAGTTGGAAAACATACAAAGAAAGTTGTAGGACCTCCAATGGGTAACCAAACCATCATGGAAACTTGTTGACACTTGTAAATAACTGTTTGAAAATCTATCATGTGACTTATTGTGTGAAATTGAACTTTTGGCAAAATAATGTCTCTCTCTCTCTCTCTCTCTCTCTCTCTCTCTCTCTTCCTATCTCTTTCTCTCTCCTTGGATACGAAATAAGGTGAAATGAAATGAAATAAATATGTGTCTCTAACCCCCTTTTTGAATGCAAATTATTAATATTATGTAAATGGAAAATTGAAAACATTAATTATGCTAGATCTAGGTGGATGCCATGCCAACGATTTATCATTGATTTCATGCTCACATGGTTTTACAGGATGCAAGAAAGATGGAGAAAAGGTGTGGTGTAATTCATTGTTTATTATTGTAATTTATATAGATCATTATAGAATGTATATATGTATAATGTATTGTCATGTTATAGAAAAGTTTATATTTGAAATTTGGTAATATGTATGAGATGTTTTTAGGTATACCTTGGGAAATGTGCATTTAATCATAGGTGCAATTTTAATTCATATTTATGTATGGTAAAAGGTTTATATATATATATATATATATATATATATATATATATATATATATATATATATATATATATATATATATATATATATATATATATATATGTTAAATGAATTTGAATTTAATATCTTGTAGTGTATTTCTAGTGAACAATAGACGATTAATTAATTGGGGTGCCATGTTTTCCTTACCTTGAAAATGCAATAAATAAATCCAAATGAAATAGTCAACCCTAGTTCAAATTCATGCATAACTAACCTGCCTGTGTTAATCCCTTAGCATAGAAAACTGAGACCTTCAAATGAACCTTGCACTTGATGACACCTCCTAGTTTAGGTAAATAAGAGCCCAAGAATGGGTTTATCATCTTAGTCGGTATGTTTAGTGACATCGTCATAAACCCAACAGATAGGAGCGACACGGTCAAACTTTATCTGGAGTAAGTAGAACTAGCACTTCCTTAGTATCCTAGTGGACTACCTTGTCTTCTGAAGTTAGATTTAGAATTAAATTTCTTCATCGAATGATTTTCTTGTGGGATCCAAATGACACAATGGAGCTAGTGAAATAGTTGTACTATTACTTAAAATCTTGTTAATGACCTCTTTAGATCCTCTTAGCTAAATGTGTTATCTTGGCTAGTGAAAGTATAGTGCATGGGTCCTTTGCAGAGGCTTTATTGGGTAAATATGTTTTTACACCTTAATCTGATCTATTATAGGGCGTAGATCCCTGAGTGTAAATCAGAATTAAACTAAACCATAGTTGTTTTGGAGGTTAATTGGTGGGTAGAAAATTGTAAGTAACTCTTTGCAAATGAAATTGATTTGAAAGATGTTGACTTAAGAGAAATCAGGAAACTAAAAACTTGGTTCCGTAATTCCTTGTTATGTCACTTATGACATTAAGAATAAAATAAATTCCTCATGTGGAATCGCAAAATGTGGAAACATGGGATCTCACTTTGAAAACAAATCACTTGTGGTTCGTGTATGGTTCTAATGCTTCCAATCATGTACTTCTTTAAGATATTAGACAAGTACTTTCGTAACTCTTTTGTTACAAAGTGATGCCAATAATGAGACCATAGTGCAATGTTAGAGTAAAGCATATAAGAGTAAAATGAGATTCGAGGTTAGGAATAATGTCACTCTTGGAGTCCTTGTAACTCAATTAGACATTTACTTGTGTTAAAAATAATATGAATTGCCTTGGTGTGATCTAACTTCGAGAAAACAAAAGATATATATATATATATAATTTCTTGATGTGGAAATGTTGAATGGATTCAACAAGTTTTTGATCGAATTTGAATCTACCTCAAATCCTAAGATTTCTGTCTTGACATCACGTCAGATTCACTATTGTAGTAAGGGTAAAATTTAAACATTGAATAAACATTTGAGAAACATAAGCTTAACATAAGAACAAGAGAATTAGGAACTTTGTATGTAATTTGAAAGATGGAAAATAATAATGTAAGTTCGGAGATCGTTGTAAGGGATAAAGAGCTAACCTAAATGGTCAAACTGTAAGTTAAATGTGAAATTAATTTAAGAACATGTAGGTGGAAAAAGGAAAAAAATCCTTACATAGTAATGTTCTTGGAATGTTAATCGTAACTAATATGTAATCATGGTAATGATGTGTGTGGGCTTGCCAATCCTTGGGTCCCTTTTCTTGTGGTTGGGTCATTGCTAGCATTCATTCATTAGGGAAAGTGTGGCATCAAAATTTATATGGTGTTGGCATGTGTCTATGTGATTCGATGAATTTTGTAAGTGTCTTATGCATTGTTGAGTTTCTCTACTTAGAGCCTTGTGGTGTTGTGTAGTGAGCAATGTAAGTATTTTTTTAATCTGGTATTATTATTGTTGTATTTGTGTGTGTAATTTGTGGGTGTTACACCAATCTCCTCATTAGTGGTTTCATAATCTAAAAAATCATTTAATTTACTCCAAATGCATGCCTTACTACCATAATTCAAATATGCCCCTTGAATTTATCTTGGAATCACTTCTACAATGTTTGCATCCTAATTAAAACAAATAATCCCACATTGATTGGTAATTTTAGTCTTAGAAACATATAAACCCCAAAATACCATGATCTATATGCCAATGATGGTGATTTCATAATGAAATTGGCCCACTTATATGGAAGAAAATGTTAGGGCCATAGGTGGGTTAGGTTGGTGACACACCTTACTTAATTTTATCTAACATATCCAAGATTATGAAATTTGTGTTATAAAACTCAATGTACTAGTGTTATTTGAGTACATAGTTTTTTTGGCAATTGCATTGCAAACCTCAATTAAAAGGGATTTATTTTTATTAGATGAAACTGCTGGTACCCAAATTTATTCTCCCTCATAATCTTAGCAGCATAACAGTCTGGTAGGAATCTTAGAGATAGAAATGGGTAGCACCTATAAGAGGATTTGACCTATCCTCACTACTTTATGGTTGTGCCTTTCAACCAGGGTGAGAGGACCCTTTTGTAGCCTATTGTTTATGGAGGAGATGGAGATGTCCTTCCTTGTGAAGTATTAAGAAGACCTTGAAGAAAATATGATCAATGCAACAAAACCTAACTCTCACGAGTTGTCACTCTAGATAATGGAGATATTTTCTAGGCAAGGTTTAGGCCACTAAAGACAATGAAAACTTGATTGTTTCTGCATGTTTTGGTAGTAAAAATTATGCATTTGTATACATACATGACAAACAGGGGTAGTATGGGTATGATTAATTGTTTTTGAATGAATTTTGGTGGGAGGTGAAGCAGGATAAAGTTGATTATACCAAATATTTGAGAAATTTTACAAAAATGGAAAGCTCAAACATCGAATGCTTTTAGAGTAGCTAGGATGTTCCTTTAACCAGAATATGTGCTTCAATGGAGGCCCAAATCAACACTTTTCACACAAACTTCAAGGATCCAAAATGAAGGCTCAAATTGGAAAACTTAACTGAACATTATCAATCTCTGTTTCATCACGCCTAAGATACCCTCAAAGGCTAACAAACAATCTTATAGTCATGCTAGGAGTCACAGTGATTTTAAATTTGTTTATTTCACTATCAAATGAAAGCTCTTTTGATAAATGAAATTGCAAATGCCACCAAACTATCACAAGGATAAGATCTTGTGTGATTCACACATATTTCAATGTAAGAATGCAATAGGAACAAGAAAAACTACTTGCAGACATTCAGGAATGAAGCAAACACAATTTTTTCCCAAGAATAACACATATTAACTCAAGTTTGGTTAAATTTATCAGCAGGGGAAAGTTTCTCAAACAATCTCAGAGCTTTTCAATGGTTATACACTCATAACCAACTTGACATGATCAAATGTAACACAAAAGAGATAAACAGGCTTCTTCAGATAGTTTCTCAAAAAGACGGGCTCTATCAAGATTTTCTCTTAGGAAATTAGTTTCTGACTCCTAACACTTCTATGTTCACAAACTCCCAACCCTTTTCACGGTAAAAATCATGCCATTTATAACATATTTTACAACAGAGTTTTCCCCCAAAAATCCAAGACATTGAGTGTACCAGTGCTCACCATGATCTCGATCGCAATTCCCATAATCAAATCTGTAAAAAGGTTATCAGGTGCTCAAGGGGAAGATCTCTTCAAACATCTCCCACATTCAACTCCTTCCTTTGGTAGATCACTTTTCCCTTTACTCGCCAACCACTTCCACCCCTATTTTGTCCAATCTGGTTCTTTACATGCTCGGGAAGAAGAAATGGAAGATCGATCGAGCCCAAAGGTCAGATCTCACCTTAATGGTAGAAGACATCCCTAGATTTTTCACCAAACCTAGATATCAATAGGTCCTTCATGCGTGCCAAGGAAAGAAAAATCGAGCCGAATCGCCATTCAATTGCATATTAATGGTGAGAGACATTTACAACCTTCCCCCACCAAAACCATGATACCAGATAAATGCTCCTCTTTATTTGGCATGCAGAGACTCCAAGAAATGATAAAAAACCATAAGAATACACATCCCCAGGAGATCTCGAGTGAAAATGGTGGAAAAATCAGATACAGAGACACAGTTGCCATTGATTTCTATTTTGAATTTGGACCATCCACGTGGGAGATCCATTTTAGAGTGGGCCTACGGGTTCCTTTTTCCTTTTACAACTTTTTGAAAAAATGTAAATTTTCACATTTTTCTCTACACCTCCGCCCTTGAGAAATGAGCTTGACATGTGTCCTAAGGTGGGTCCCAAAGGAACCGCATGACCAAATTTTGTTATTTCACCTCTTTTTTGGAAAAGGGAAAATTTTCCAAGTTTTCCCCATAGCTCCACCCTTGAAAAATGGGCTAACATGTGTCCTAATGTGGGTCCCATCGGAACCACGCTTCCCTTTTTACTTTTAACTCCTTTTTCCACAAAAGGAAAATTTTCCAATTTTCCTCCAAAGGTCCGCACCTCCGTCATTGATTGGAGCAAGTTTTGACTTTTCTCTATCGGCTCCGGGTCATTTTGATGATTTTAGTCATTTGAATATCAAGGGGCAAAAATCCAAGTTTCCCCCATGGCCCACCTCCCCGCCTTTTGACATTTTCAATGCCAAACTTTGACCTCCTTCTTGTCGGGCTTGTGGGCCATTTTGAGATTTTAATCCTTTTGATGACAAGAGGCAAAAAAATCCAAGTTACCTCCGATGGTCCGCTTCCCCACCCCTTTGACTTTTCAAACTGCTACGTGTCACAATGGCGCATCTTGAGATGTTCCCAAAAGTTGAGACCTTGGATGAGCACGGGCTCACCACATGTCATTATGGCACAACTTCAAAAACCTTAAGGCTTCAAAATGATTTGGTAGGGGTGCGCTTCCATTTTAGAATTTTACTCCATTTTTCCAAAAGGGAAAAACATCAACATTACCTCAAAGGCCCACATCTCCACCATTATTTTTTGCCACGTGTCCTCCTATGGGCTCAAGGAAAGACTTTTTCCTACCACTTCAAATTTTCTTTAATCAAATCCATGGCGAGGGGCAAGTGCGGGTGGGTTCAAACCTTTTGCCAAAGTAGCCAAAAAGAAAAAGTTGAAAAAAACAACCCACCGTGCCCCATCCAATTAGAAGAAGCCACGTAAGCACCAAAAGAACCAATCAGATTTGAGCGGAGCTACGGGACCAAATTTTCCTTTTTGCCAAAAAGAAAAAAGTGATAAGTTAAAGCATTTTCCCATCGTCCCCTGACCAACCAAAAGAAGCCACGTGACCACCTTTAATGCACTAAGGAATAACTTTGATAGGAAAAGACACCCGTCAAACCATCAAAAAAAATATAAAAATCACCATTCATGCCCAAACCGATTTTTTTGCTAAGGATGATTTTTTGAAACAAAACCAAGTGAATCATGGTTCCGAGCATCTTTCAACCATGGGTTTGGATTTTCAAAGGCATACAAATGTAAATTGATCATTCTTGAGCTTCCATGGTCGGGAAAGATAGGAAAAATGGCAAAGCCTACGGATTTTGAAGAAATTAGGGTAAAAAACAGGGAAAACTCGGAGACTCCTTCAAGGAGGGACATGACAATGGATTCTGTAAACAATTCGAAGCATTTCAAATGGAGGTAGAAGCTTTTAACACCCACATCGAGAGACAAAATGTTTCAGAACGCAGATCAGAGGAAAATAATGGCAAATGGGGAAGACAAAATCGAGCACCAACATCGGCTCCGACTTGGGGATGGGCACTCCTATGAGTGCCACAAGAACAAAGTAGACCAAGTGCCAAAATATCCATTGGGAAAAGGAGTCAGCTTGTAGAGCACAAAACCAAGACCATCCCCCAAAAATGAACAAAAAACTAGCAAAAACAAGGCCACCAAAGGCCAGAATAAACAAAAACACAAAAAACAGAAAACAAACCAACAAACTATACATTGTACAGATGATGTTCACCTTGATTTAAAAAAATCAAGGGAAATTTCAAATGTCTTTTATGTTGGATATGACCATGCCAAGAGGTTCTTGATATGTTTTCATCAACTAGAAATATACCTCTTTTTCTTCTTTGTTTAGTTTGTAAACCATCCATTTTCTCTGAAGCTCCTCCATTGTGTTTAGGTCAAATTCTTTAACATTTTTCAAGGCTGAATCATAGACCAAATTCCTAGAAAAAACAACATACTTAGGAGCTTTGTTTTCAACACTTTCATACTCCCTGAAATCCACAAAACTCACAAAGTTGTTAAGATCAACATCTGCTTGCAAAACTTCATAAGATGCATTGCTTGGGTCTTCAATCAAGTACAACATCTTCTTCTCTCCATATAATTTCACCAAGTTTCCTTCAATGGGGATAGTGGCATAAGACATGTCCATTTGCACACTACCACCAACACTTGCTTTACCCATTTTCTTGACAACAACATCCCCCACTTGGCAGGGCAAGTCAACAATCACTACATCAAGTTTTAAGTTCCTTCCAGGATAAGATGCAAGTTGCACAACTAGATCTTTGACACATCCCACCACTAGCACCTCTCTAGAGTCCATGGCAGTGCACTTCCCATATGTTGTTGTTACTTTGATACCTAATTCATTCATGACCTCAAGAGGCATGACATTACATGAAGCTCCAGAATCAAACATACAGTTATGTAACAACTTGTCTTTGATAACCAGGGTAGTGAAGAATGGATCCACATTCAGCTAGGATTTAACCAAAGAAGTTCCTAAATAAACCTCTGGTGGTTCCCCCAGCTCTTCCAACACTTGTGGCTTTTCCAACTCTGCAACAGTAAGGGGAATCTCAACCTTGTTTACATCTCTGCCTTGTATGATCTCTTCCTCTTTGAATCCTAAATATTCAAAAGCCCTCTTCTTGTGCTCAGGGATCCTAAGCAGCTCAACAATTGGGACAGGAATTTTGATTTGACTCAAAACTTGGGCAATGTCATATGGAACAAATTTGGGTAAAGCAGCACTAGGAGAAATATTGGAAAATTCATCAGATGGAATGGGATTCTTTTCAGTTTGGGCATGGGGAGGAACACAAGTTTTTGGGGAAACAAGCTCTCTGCCAGATGCATTTTTCTTTGGGGTTTCTTTGGTAAGCAATGGAAATTTTGACTTGGCTTGTGGCCCCTTGGCAGCTTTACTTCTAGTATTGTGCTCCTTTTCTTGGGCAACTACAACATTCATTAATAGCTTCCTATCTTCTTCTGAAGGAACTCCTCCATCATACTTTTCAATCATTAATGCCCTCAAGTATTCAAAATCATTAGTGGGCAAATTCAAAAGCTTGTATAGTATGTCTACTTCTAAAGTATGAGAGGGAGGAAGAAGAGGTACCCGGTGGATGCAATCCCAAAAATAACAAGCAGTTCTAGCACTTATTACCTCAGTTGAAGTTTCTTCCCTTGGTGAACTTACAGGGATCTCCATCATGCAGGCATCATCATCAATTTCATCATCTGCTGCTTCTTCAACTTCTTTCTCTTGAACACATGGAGCATGAGGCATAAAACACCTGTCACACCAGTCAATCACATTTGCTTCCTCAACAACAACAACTCTAGCATTTAGAGGATCAGGCATAGCTCTATTCTCATGAGGCATAGGGACTTATCTATTTCCAAATCCAATAGGCCCTTTACTCTATCATCTCGACATCTTTGGTGATTTTAAACCTCTATCTTGGCCTTGTTTCTTGTGTTAACCTTGTGAACTCTGCCCAATTCCTTTTTCTACTTGGCTAATTTGTATGATATTTCTTTGACAGCCCCTACCAAAAATTTTTTACAACTTCCTCCAAATCAGCAACCTTACTTGTTTGAGGCTTTTCCGTTAATTAGTTTTACACCCTCCCTTTTTTGAGGCTTTCCAATTGCCTTGATGTTGTTCTCTATTTGGAGCCATGGTGAATGCCTACCTCAAATTAGTAGGGTTTTTGTCCCTCAAGTAGTAAGCAACCTTTTTATCAAATGCATCTGAATATTTGATCAAACATGATTCATCACATGGCCTTATCCTAACAGAAATCTCCTCAAGGTCTTATTAAACCTTGTGTTGAAATCATGTACTGACTCATTAGGATTCTTCTTGATGTTTTCAAATTATGATAGAAGAAATCTAGGGTCAGTTCTATCACCATACTACAATCTAAATGCATTATTCATCTCGGTCCAGGAATCTATGGAATTATCTGGAAAAGCTTTGTACTCATCCTTGAATCTTCTTCCAAAGTATGGATAAATAGTTTGATATATACATCTTCATGTTCAATCTCAAATTCTTCCATCATATTGATAAAAAGCTTTAAATGTTGATCACCAGTTATAGCATTATTTCCTTGGAACTTTGGTAATCTATTTCTCACATCCTGGGAACTGCATTTGGATAACCAGCCATCCCTGTAAAATTTATAGGACCAAAGGTGTTTACAACAAATGGGGGTCTTGGGTGGGGGTAAGGCCATGTTGTTTTGAGGAGGTGACCCTGGAGGGTGACAAATTGATAAGGGGCAGAGGGTCTTTGAAACACAGGAGTATAACTTTCAAAATGGATATCCCCTAAAGGCCTTGTTTCTTGGAAATCCCTATCAACTTCTAAAAAGATAGGTGTAGAATGAGAAGCAAACTTTTCAAAATCAAATGAAGGCCCCTCTCTAGTTGGAGAATTCAATTCCACAAAGAGGCTACCTGATTCAGAAGCACTTGAATTGCAGTCTTCAATAATAGGCCGATCACTTTCATCAATGGAGATCCCTTTTCTTGTCTGTTGATCTCCAACAACTCTCCAGGATTTTCTTCCTTCTAACTTTGTTTTTCCTAGCTCTGAAATAATGTCCTAGCAGGATCCCTTAGCAAAGAAATACCTTCTTCCTTCCATCTTTACAAAGGTTAGTAACAAATCTCACTTGACAAATGTTAAGACACTGGTACTCATCAAGAATCAAATCACAGGAGTCACCACTAAGGATTTCCACCTTAGTTGTGTAAATGCACTAAATATGATCTGTCAAATGTCTGATCAACACTAGAAACTAGAAATGGAAAGATCTGACTTTTCTTTACTCTAGATTTATCAATGAAAGCTAGTGCACTAGGTGTGGAAGATGAAAGAATTACACACAAAAATTAAAGCATATAAGAAGTGTTTTACAAAGGTCCTGATATGAATGAACCACTATGTCCCCGAAAAAATGGTGCCAAGAAGGTGTTGTTGATGGGCCAAATAGATACAAATGAGCAACAAATCAACAAATCTGTCTTAGAAAATCAAATAAGGTCCCCGAAATGGCACCAGTAAGGTGTTGTTGATGGGCCAAATAGATATGAATGGGCAACAAATCAACAAATCTGTCTCAGCAACTCAAATAAGGTCCCCAAAAATAGTGCCATTAAGGTGTTGGTACCCAAATTGATTCTCCTTAGAAGCTGAGCAACATCACAGGTCGATAAGAAGCTTAGAGACAAGTAAAGCATGTAGTGTGTTTTTTTTGTAGCTGGGATGAAATGTAGCTTGCTCTTTATCACTTAGATGTGGAGAAATGGGTAGCACCCACAAGAGGATTTGACCTATCCTCACTACTTTATGGTTGTGCCTTTCAACCAAGGTGAGAGGACCCTTTTGTAGCCTATTGTTTATGGAGGAGATGGAGATGTCCTTCCTTGTGAAGTATTAAGAAGACCTTGAAGAAAATATGATCAATGCAACAAAACCTAACTCTCACGAGTTGTCACTCTAGATAATGGAGATATTTTCTAGGCAAGGTTCAGCCACTAAAGACAATGAAAACCTAATTGTTTCTACATGTTTTGGTAGTAAAAATTATGCATTTGTATACATACATGACAAACAGGGGTAGTATGGGTATGATTAATTGTTTTTGAATGAATTTTGGTGGGAGGTGAAGCAAGATAAAGTTGATTATACCAAATCTTTGAGAAATTTTACAAAAATGGAAAACTTGAATAACAAAATGCTTTCAGAGTAGCCAAGATGTTCCTTTAACCAGAATATGTGCTCCAATGGAGGCCCAAATCAACACTTTTCACACAAACTTCAAGGATCCAAAATGAAGGCTCAAATTGGAAAACTTAACTAAACATTATCAATCTCTATTTCATCACGCCTAAGATACCCTCAAAGGCTAACAAACAATCTTATAGTCATGCTAGGAGTCACAATGATTTTAAATTTGTTTATTTCACTATCAAATGAAAGCTCTTCTGATAAAAATGAAATTGCAAATGCCACCAAACTATCACAAGGATAAGATCTTGTGTGATTCACACAGATTTTAATGTAAGAATGCAACAAGAACAAGAAAAACTACTTACAGACATTCAGAACGAAGCAAACACAAATTTTGCCCAAGAATAACACAAATTAACTCAAGTTTGGTTAAATTTATCAACAGGGGAAATTTTCTCAAACAATCTCAGAGCTTGTCAATGGTTGTACACTTCATAACCACCTTGACATGATCAAATGTAACACAAAAGAGATAAACAGGATTCTTCAGATAGTTTCTCAGAAAGATGGGCTCTATCAAGCTTTTCTTTTAGGAAATCAGTTTCTGACTCCTAATACTTCTACGTTCACAAACTCCCAACCCTTTTCATGGAAAAATCATGCCTATTTATAACATTTTACAAAGAGTTTTTCCCCCAAAACTCCAGATTACATTGAGTGTAGCAATGTGCTTACACATGATCTCGATCGCAATTCCTAGAATCAGATCTATAAAAGTTGTCAAGTGCTCAAGGGGATCTCTTCAACATCTCCCACATTCAACTCCTTCCTCTAGTAGATCACTTTTCCCTTTACTCACCAACCACTTCTACCCCCCTATTCTGTCCAAATCTGTTCTTTGCATGCTCGGGAAGAAGAAGAAATGGAAGATCAGATCGAGCCCAAAGGTCAGATCTCACCTTAATGGTAGAAGACATCCCCGGATTTTTCTCACCAAACCCAGATATCAACAGGTCCTTCACGTGCCAAGGAAAGAAAAATCGGTCGAATCCGATACAATCAGATTGCATATTAATGGTGAGAGATGTTTACAGACCTTCCCCACCAAACCAGGATACCGATAATGCTCCTCTTCATTTGGCATGCAGGAGACTCCAAGAAATGATAAAAAAACCATAAGAATACGCATCCCCAAGAGCTCTGGAGTGAAAATGGCGGAAAAATCAGATACAAGACACAATTGTCATTGATTTCTATTTTGAATTTGGACCATCCACGTGGGAGATCCATTTTAGAGCAGGCTGTGGTTCCTTTTTTTTCCTTTTACAAATTTTGGAAAAATGTAAAATTTTCACATTTTTCTCTCACACCTCCACCCTTGAGAAATGAGCCTGACATGTGTCCTAAGGTGGGTCCCAAAGGAACCATGCCAAATTCTGCTATTTCACCTCTTTTTGGAAAAGGGAAAATTTTCCAAGTTTTCCCCATGCCTCTGCCCTTGAAAAATGGGCTTGACATGTGTCCCAATGTGGGTCCCATCGGAACCACGCTTCCCTTTTCACTTTTAACTCCTTTTTCCACAAAAGGAAAATTTTCCAATTTTCCTCCGAAGGTCCGCACCTCCGCCATTGACTGGAGCAAGTTTTGACTTTTCTCTATCGGGCCCACGGGTCATTTTGATGATTTTAGTCATTTGAATATCAAGGGGAAAAATCCAAGTTGCCCCGATGGCCCGCCTCCCCGCCTTTTGACATTTTCAACACCAAATTTGACCTCCTTCTTTTGGGCTTGCATGCCATTTTGAGATTTTAATCCTTTTGATGACAAGAGGCAAAAATCCAAGTTTCCTCCGATGGTCCGCTTCCCCCCCCTTTGAATTTTCAAATTTCTATGTGTCACAATGGCGCATCTTGAGATGTTCCCCAAAAGTTGAGACCTTGGATGAGCGCGGCTCGCCACGTGTCATTATGGTGTAACTTCAAAAAACTTAAGGCTTCAAAATGATTTGGCGGGGGCATGCTTCCATTTTATAATTTTACTCCATTTTTCCAAAAGGGAAAAACATCCAACTTACCTCCGAAGGCCCGCATCTCCGCCATTAGTTTTGCCACGTGTCCTCCTTCTGTGGGGTCAAAGCAAGACTTTTTCCCTGCCACTTAAAATTTGCTTTAATCAAAGCCTAGGCAGGGCCACAGGGTGGGTTCAAACCTTTTTCCAAAGTAGCCAAAAAGAACAAGTTGAGAAAAACAACCCACCATGCCCCATCCAATTAGAAGAAGCCATGTAAGCACCAAAAGAACCAATCAAATTTGAGCGGAGCTACGGGACCAAATTTTCCTTTTTGCCAAAAAAGCAAAAAGTGATAAGTTAAAGCATTTTCCCGCCATCCCCTGACCAACCAAAAGAAGCCACATGATCACCAAACACTTGAGGAATAACTTTGATAGGAAAAAGACACACATCAAAAATACAGAAAATTACCATTCATGCCCAGAACCCGATTTTTTTGCTAAATAGGAAAATTTTTGAAACAAAACCAAGTGAATCATGGTTCCAGAATCTTTCAACCATGGGTTTGGATTTTCAAAGGCATACAAATTTAAATTGATCATTCTTGAGCTTCCATGGTTGGGGAAAGATAGGGAAAATGGAAAAGCCCATGGATTTTGAAGAAATTAGGGCAAAAACAGGGCAAACTCGGAGACTCCTTCAAGGAGGGACATGACAATGGATTCTGCAAACAATTCGAGGCATTCAAATGGAAGTAGAAACTTTCAGAACACCCACATCAAGAGACAAAATGTTTCAGACACGCAGACAGAGGAAAAATAATGGCAAATGGGGCGAGACAAATCGAGCACTAACAAGAACAATAACATTATGGTTGATTGATTTTATGATGGGTATGTTTTCATTCTCTCCCTTAATCCTTCATGGTATCATATTCCCAAAGAAATCTATTTAATTTCCTCTCAATTCATTCCTTACTACCCCACATGAAATATGTTTCTTCAAAGCATCTTAGAATTACTTTTGTCATTCTAAAACTCTCATTCATTAAAAGCTAAATCCCATATTAGTTGTAACATTTTTTTAAGGAAACACATAAAAACCAATTCGATATATACCATTATCATTATGCCAATGGGTATGGCACCAATAGGAGTGCCCATCCTACTAAAACAATGGTTTACTCATTACAAGATCAATATATTTTCGTGGTTAGTCATTCCTTCCCTACTCTATGGCTTCATAATCCAAAAACATATTAAATTGATTCTAAATGCATTTCTTAACACCCCAAGTCGGATATTCCACTTGGTTGCATCTTGAAATATCTCATATGACTTTAAAATCCTTGTTTATTCAAAAAAATCCTAAATTAGTCAATAAATTTAGTTTGTGTAAACATATAAAACCCTAACAATAAATCTAGTTTGTGTAAACATATAAAACCCTAATAAATCATAATGCATATACCAATGAAGGTGATGTCATAATGGAAGTGACAATCTTACTGACATAATTGAACGTTGATTGTGATATGGGTATGTTTTCTTTCCCAAATATGTGTCCTCCTTTGTAGCTTAGTAATCCCATAAAATGTATTAATTAATTTCCTCTAAATATATATGCATTAATATGAAAAGTGAGATATGCCTCTTAAATGCATCCACATTAGTTTTTAGGTTTCGTATGTGTCAACATATGTTCCCTAATCTATCATGATCCTTATGTTGATGGGGGTAATGTCAATATTGAAATGGACTATCTAGAGTCATAATGGTTTATTGATTATTGGAAGGATATGTTTTATTTCTTATTCATTATCTCTCCTCCTCTATGGATTTTCATGATCCCAAAATACCATGTTTTCTTGTCTCTAAGTACATGATAATCGATTTTTCCTTTCATAATTCCTTCCGTTCAAATATAATGCACCCAAGTCCCAAATTGAAGATATGATCATTAGAATTTCCATGAGAGGATTTAACTCAGAAAAAATAATTGATTAAGTCTATGGTTGGGTTTAAAATATTTCATTCAATTAATCTAAATTAATTTAATACCTAGGTTTCTAAGGTCATGCAATAATTTAATAATAAAGTCCAAGTCTAAACAACCCTTCCATTTACACAAGGATAATTATTTAATTCTCTATTGTAAAAGTAATCTAAACTAATAAGGGGAAAGTTTATTTAAATTAAATCAAAATAAAAAAAATAACTTAATTACTTTCAAAACACACAAGTGGCCCCATTCAAAAGGGGACCCATGTGATCAAATGATCACCTCACCTACCCCCACCTAACTTTTGTAGGAGACATTTTGGGCCATTGGATGAATCCAATCTAGGCCATTGGATGAAGGAATTCAAAACAAACCTAAAAATCCTTAAGGAAGGCTTATTCTTTTTTTTTCATTTCATTCATTTTTGGTTTTGCAGGTTAAGGGAAGATGGAAGAGGAGGAAGCCATGGAGAGGAGGAAAATCTTGGGGATGGATATACACATCCCAAATCCATATTTTTTATTTTTTTTTTTTTTCTATTCTACCCTATTCAAGGGTTTGTAAATTTCATTTATTATAAGTTTGTTTCAATAAAAATACCCATTTGGGTATTTGGCATTTTCCAATAAGATCAATATAATTGAAATTATTTTTTTCTTTCTTTAAATATTTAAAAATATATATACCCATAGATATTAATAAGTATATATGTATATTCTATATTATTTTTATATATACAAACTATATATATATATATTATATATATATATATATATATATATATATATATATATATATATATATATATATATATATATATATATATAATATATATATATATATATATATATATATAATTATATAATAATATATAATATATAATTATATATATATATATATATATAAAATTATAAGAAGTTAAAATGGGATCATATATTTAAATGATGTAAAAAAAACAAAAATACATTTTAACATTTGCAAATTTTAAAAAAATTTTGTCGTTGGTAGGGGCTCAACCCCCACCCAATATATTGTTTAAAGTATAATGAGGGGGGGGGGGGTCGACTGACCCCCACCCCCATCCCATATAACTATGGGGTGGGGGTGGGGTGGCCCCCCCCCCCACCCCATTTCCTTTTTAAAACTAAACATAGCCATAGCCAATAACACAATTTTTTTACTTTTTTTTTTTTTTTAAATTTTTTATTAATACGTTTTAATTTAATAATAATTTATTATTATAATATTATTATTATAATAATTATAATAATAATATATTATATATATATATAATATATATATATATATAATATATATATATATATATATTATATATTAATATTATATTAAATATATAATATATAATAATATTAATAATATAATATATTAATATATTAATATATTATAATATATAATAGTTTATTTATTTAAATTTTTATTTATTTTTAAAAAATAAATAAATAAGAAACACAATAGTTAGTAAATTATTATAAAGTGTTTTGTAATATTAAACATTCTAATAAATTCAAACTAATGTTATATTTAAATAAAATAGTAATATAATAATTTATTCATTTTATATATATTATTATTTTATATATACCTTTTTTTTTGTTTTCATCTAATTAATCTAAAGCCAAGTTGAGAAGATTAGGCTAAATTACATTTTCTTACACAACTCATTCACAAAATAAATAAAAGAAAAGCTTTCATCTCAATCTTAAGATTTTAACTAACTATTTTTCCTTTCAACTAGTTTAGTAATACATTTATAGTTTAAATGCTTCAAATTTTACTTTCTTTTAAAGAAAAAAAAATAATCATTCATTTCACAAAAAGCAAAGCAAAAACAAAAAATACTTGTTTCTTTAAACATTACAATATTTTCTAACACAAGTATTTACAATATTTTAGGAAATGAAAGTATATAACATTACAATATTTTTGAAATGAAACTTTTAAATTAAAAGAAGGGTATATCCATTTCATCTATATTCAAATCTTCCTTTCTCCAAGACAATGTAAAAATCTTGATAATTTCTTTTCACAAAACTACACATTTGAAATTTTAATTTTCTCAATCCACACACTCTTAAAAGAGTTTACAAGATAAAAATTTCCAAGAATACAAACAACTTTATCACAAATTTACAATTTTACAATCATCCACTCAAAGTGGGAAGTATAAATTTGAATAAATTACAACAAGGCTATCAACAAGCCAACTTTCAAGTCTTCAAAATGTATGTCTTCTCCACAAAGGTAGCTCCAACTTTGGCTTTCTTCAACTTCACAAAGGAATCACAAAACAAGGAAGGGGGAGTAGGCAACGCTCTCCACCCAACCTTAAATCCATTAAGGGAAGAATCCATCCCTTAATGGCCCCCGAAGCCCCAACCAAGGAACCATGAGGAGCATTGAGCAACAATGACAACTTTGGACAAAGTGGCTTCACAACAAACACATACAAGGCATTCAACTCAAAAGATGACAACATAATCCACAAGATTACAATTTCACAACAACACAAAAGGTTTGAGGATCAAACCAAATAGAGAAAGGGTTATGGGAGACCACCTCCTTATGCCTCCCAAGTGAAGTGGGAGTCTTACCCTAAGCCTCCAAGTGCACAAAATAATCACACAAAATCCTTATCTCTCCCTTGCAACATGCAACAAATCCATGAATCCTTTTCTCTCCCCATAGGTAAGACTCCCATTCACACTCCCACCAAAATCATGCCTCACATAAACTCCCTTTTCCCTCCCCAATGGTCCCATAAACCCTTCTCACACACCCAACTAAGGCCAACTACCCAACCAACCCACACAAACACCATCACAAGACAAAAACACTTTTAACAAGCACAACATTGCTTACAACAAAAAAAAATAACATAATAATAAAAAGGTG
The DNA here is from genome assembly GCA_018340775.1 of Taxus wallichiana var. yunnanensis. Lineage (NCBI taxonomy): Eukaryota > Viridiplantae > Streptophyta > Pinopsida > Cupressales > Taxaceae > Taxus > Taxus wallichiana. The sequence goes on along the minus strand of CM031244.1, from coordinate 782,474,306 downwards.
GAGAGCCTACCTCTCCATCAAGATCCAAGAAAACCTTCACAAGCCTCTTCAAATCCAAGCCAAGAAATTTCCAAGCACTCCAAAAGCTCCAAAATCCAAAAGTGCACAAGAAGAAAAATGAGCAAGTAACCCCCATTCCAACCAAAAATCACCAATAAATAGAAATGGAATGTGAGGATGATGAGGTGGCTCCATGTAGGATGCCACTTCATCATTCCCCATCCCCACACTCAAGTCAACACACCAAGACCAAGAAACATCAATGCACAAGCAAGGACTATGACAACCCACATGGCTCAAAACTTGCACACCATGCTTTCAAGGGACATAATAAATTGGGGTAGAAAGAAAGTGCAATGATTTTCCTTCTCTTACACTCAAAAATGGACAAAGAAGTCAAAATTAAGCTTCCCAACCCATAGGTAAGGTTGTTGGGTCAAATTAAGAGGCATGGGACAAGTCTTGCTTGTCCCACAAGTCTCCAAAAGTGCCCCCAAGTCAAAATCCGAATTTTGAACTTGGGGTGGAGTAAAACACTCCCAAATCAACATAAATTTTACTTACACAAGGACTACAAGATCTCATCATAACTATTTGTCACATCTCTAATTTGGTTAAACAAAACAAGAAGGGTTAAGTCTAATAAACACACATTTACACATGCTAATAAAGTGACAAATTTTCCAAATTTTAAATACACAAAACATAAATAAACACATACAAAAATTAAAGAAAGGGACACAATTCACCCCATGGCCACATATGTGAAATCACCCCCCATGGGAGACTTCCAAACAAGACATGCAAAACACACACACTAAAACAACATTACACAAGTTGTCAAATTTGGCCTCATTTCTCAACACTGCCGACATCCTTCCGTGGTTGGTCCCCTATCCCCTTCGATGTATGTGATAAAATTTCTACACACAAAAAATACCTCTCTGGCCTTTCGGCCATATTAACAACATCAGAAATATATATATATAAAATATAATCATTCATCATTCAACATTAGCAATTCTATTATCCATCAATATATCAAAATCTAACCCTAACATCCATGAGATTACAATTATTCCAACATCCCAAAACATAACATGTCAGTATAAAATCCACATCATGAAAATCAACATATATCAACTATCTAACATCACTATCTAGTGCATCATAATAAAACATAAACATCATAATGTCAATAATCCAATATCAGTATAATCTATCATCTACTGATCAATGTATCATAATCAAATGTCTAAACATCAGTCCAATAGTATCAATATCAAGATAAAAAATGTCAAGAGGAGTGGGCACTACATCCCCCTCCCCTTAGACTCGACTTCCTCCTGGAAGTCACTGAATAGATGAGGAAACTGAGCTCACAAAATAGTGGCATCCTCCCAAGTGGTTGCAGTCTCATCATACCTATCCCACTGGACCCACACTGGTCAATCTCATGGCCTCGAAGGCCCAAGGTCTTACACTCTATGATGCACATGGGCTCCACTTACACCTTCCCCTACTCTTGCACCTGCAATGCGGTCCAATCCAAAACATGAGAGGGATCTGGAATATATCTCCTAAGTACATATACATGAAAACATCATGCATGTGAGACAAGATGGGTGGAAATGCTAGATGATAGGCCAAGGGACCGATACACTCCAAGATCTCAAAGGGACCCAAAAATCTAGGAGCTAACTTAGAGCCTTTTCCATAATGGATAGACTCTTATGAGGCCTGACACAAAGAAACACCTTTGTGCCCACCTCAAAACTATGATCTGTCCTCCTCATCATCTGCATACTTCTTCTTCCTATCCTGAGCCTCCTGAAGCCTCTGACGAATCAAGACAACCTTGCTTGCTCCATATCCTATACCAAATCTGGCCCAAGAGAAACCTGTCCTCCAATCTATCCCAACTCAAAGGTGTCTTGCACTCTCTCCATATACAACACCTGAAAAGGAGCCATGCCAATCAAACTCTAAAATTGTTGTTGTAGGAAAAACTCTACCAAATACAAGTACTCCTCCCACCTAGACTATGGTCCATGACATACATCCATAACATATCCTCCAAGATCTGATTCACTCACTCTATCTATCCATCTGTCTCTAGATGATAAGTTGTACTAAAGTTGATACTCATACCAAGAACCCATTGCATGGTAGTCCAAAGTGAGAAGTGTACAAGGGATCATGGTCACAAATGATCTTCTGCCATGGAATCCCATGCAATCTAAAAATCTCATCAAGGTATACTCACTACTACACTAGCTATGTATATAGGTGGTCTTCACCAGAGAAAAAATGAGCCACTTTCATCAATTTATCCACCGTGACCATGATGGCATCATGGTGGTATCTCGACGTCGGTAGCCCTACAATGAAATCCATGGAAATGGTGTCCCATTTCCACTCCGGTATGGCATGCGGTAGAGAAGGCTAGCTGATGTTGATGCTCTCGGCCTTCACCCTCTGACACTCTAAACAACATGACACAAACTAAGCTACATCTCTCTCCAAAGACCTCTCCAATGATAAAGTTTGTCTCAAGGTGGCATGCATCTTCTTCACCCCTGGATGGGCTGAATAAGGTGCACGATGAGCCTCTATCAAGATATCCTATCTCAAGCCTCCATCTCTAGGAACATATATCCAACCTCTATGTCTAGAAGACCATCTTCCTCTAATGAGAATCCATCAAAATTCCCCTCAAGGGGTCTCTGAGACTCAATCTCTGATCTGGCTACAAGGTAGAAGTTGTCATGTGAGGAAGTTGCTGCAAAATCCTACTCCATAAATTTGTACTCACTAAGGTAGCCATAGTCACATGTCTCCATCTACTCAGGCATCTCTGAACCACATTCTCCTTCCCCTTCACATGCTCTATCTCCATGTCATACTCAAAAGAAAAACTCCATCCAACACCGCTTGAATGAGCATTGAGATTGGGTTGTGTGAAGAGGTGGCGAAAGACTCAAGTGATCAGTCCTGAGTATAAATCTCCAGCCAAGAAGAAAATGTCTCCATCAAACCAAGGCATGAAAAACTGCTACAAGCTCAAGGTCATGAGTTAGATAATTGAGCTCATAATCCTTGAGTTTTACGAGACTCAAAAGCTACAACACGGCCCTCCTGCATCAACACACCTCCTAAATCCTACCAAAGAAGCATCTGTGTAAAATGAAAGAACTCACCCTGAGGGTCTGGCACTACAAGAATAGGTGTTTTCATAAGGCATTCCTTCAGTGTCTTGAAGGCCTACTCACATCTATCTAACTAGATGAACTTCTTCCCTTTCCATTGAAGGGAAGTGATGGGGTGCGTAACCCGAGAGAAGTCCTAAACAAATCTCCTGTAGTATCCTACCAACCCCATGAAACTACGCACCTCGTCACACTAGTAGGTGTTGGCCAATCCATAATGGCTCTAATCTTGGAAGGATCAACTATGATACCTTCCCCAAAAATGATGTGACCCAAATACTGCACCTCTAATTGAAAGAATGCACACTTCTCTAGTTTCCATAAAGTTGTTTCTCACGAAGACACTACAAAACCTGACGAAGGTGCTCCTCGCTCCTCATGCATGTGTGAGAAGATCAAGATGTCATCAAGGAACATGAGTAAAAATGATCTAAAAATTTCCTGAACACCCCATTCATCAAACTCATGAACACTACAGGGGGTTTGTAAGACCGAATGGCACAACTGTGAACTCATAGTGGCCATACCTCATGTGGAAAAGTTGACTTGTGGATATCTTCCTCTGCGATCCTCATCGATGGTATCCTTGACTTAAGATCATCTTAGAAAATATAGTGGCCCCCTTCATCTGATCAAACAAATCATCAATGCGAGGAAGGGGGTAACGATTCTTGATCGTTACTTTGTTCAAATTGATGATAGTCCACACACAAACACAAGGATCCATCCTTCTTCTTCACAAAATCACCGGTGCACCCCAAGGGGATACACTAGGATGGATTAGGCCTTTCTTGAGAAGGCCCTCAAGCTGCAACTTGAGCTCACATAGCTCAGTGTGGTCATCCTATAAGGAGCGCGTGAGATAGGTTCCGCTCTCCTGAACCAAATCAATGTGAAAATCTATCTCACATGGGGGGGAGGCATCCCTAAGCTCACTAGGAAACACATCCAAAACTCCTACAAAATGGGGTGATCATCAAGTGAAGGTCCACTAGCCTCATCCTCTGACCTATCACTAACTATAATAACATACAATTGCTAACAACCCCACACACACACCACTTCAAATTACATATAGCATAGAAAAATAGTGTGAATAGAGATGGGTCTCCTACTCCAACAATCACTGACTCCACACCCAAATCATCTACACAAGATATAATCTTACTATAGTAATCAACTCTTGGATATATGTGTGAAACAAACCAATCCATGCCCAAAATCACTCCATAAGAACCCAAGGGAAGGATACGAAGATCCAAGTAGTGGTAAAGGGTCCTAGGTCCACTACACACTCCTTGACTAAGGAGTCAACTAAGATCTTGGCTCCAGAAGCCATCTCGACATCCCAACTAAGGCCCTACCTAACTACCACCAACCTACAATGCTCTACTAAAGATGGAATGAAAAGAATCTGATGAGCCTGAGTCAAATAAAATAGGGATAGAAATACCACCAATGCTACATGTGGTCTCTATCATCATGCCTTGTGCTCTTCCTGGTGGTTCTCGACCACTACATATATCTCTGTGGCTCCTAGCCATGTCACCAATAGTAGGCTCAAAAAGGTGCCTTACCCTAATTAACAGGGTTCTAAGGGCACTCTCTCTCAATGATGTCCATGTATACCACATCCATAACAAGTGCCTGGTCCTCTCCACTATGTAGATAGTCCTCCAGGTGGCCCAAGTAGTACATGAAAGGACCTGATGATCTGCCATAGATCTCTATGGGTGTGTGGTGGACGTGCTCCTACCGACTATGCTTGAGGTGGAGCATGTGTCCTATTGGGCCCCCTAGCTAGAGGTCCCATACTACCCCTCTCTAGCATCATGGCACTGTGGAGGTCAAAAGGGTGGTCGAAGTCTGTCAAGTTGTGCTTACTATTACTGAGGAGGTGGAGGAGGCCGGAAGGAAGACTATGTGCTGATGTGTGTCCACCACGAGGAGGAGGAGTTGATCCCCTCATCTATTATCCTACAGCTACTATTGTATGTGACTCCTCACTCTGTCACGTGCCTGCTAGTCTTCCCCCTAGTTTCCTCTGCAATATAGGCCTTCTCCATGGCCTCTGATAATGTCTGTGGGAAATGAATGCACACTTCCCCACCCAAGTCCAAGTTCAGGCCCTGATGAACCTATGAACTCAAACCTGCTCATCCTGCATGTAGTCTACATACTAAAGTAGATCCAAGAACCATCCCTCATACTCTACTACCATCATGGAGGCCTATCGTCACAGATCATGGAACTCATCAATCCACTACTTGAATGAACCTCCTGAAATATATCTATCTCTTAAAATGCTCCTCAAAGAGCTCCCAAGTGACTATCTCAGAATCTACATGGAGCTTCTGCTCCTCAGTCCTCCACCATACTCCTGCTCCATCTCTCAAAAGGTGGATGGAAACACAAGATTTCATGTTGCTAGAACAAGGGCATAGCTTGAAGCATCCACTCAAGCTAACCAACCATGCCTCGGCCTGAAATCCACCTGTGTCTCTAGAAAAATGAGGTGGGTGTAACTTGAGTATCTCTCTAATGTGCTCTACTCTTGCATGACTGTTGTCACCCTCTAGGCCTCTCTACATGATCATCTCTCGGCCTAGGGCTCCTAGACCTATCTCTGTGCATCACATCTCGATCTCTGAGCTCTCTAGAGGTGACTCATGTCTAACTGACTCCACGTGGGAGTTCTCTACCCTCTCCTCTGCACTATGACGTGAAGGCACATGAGCCTCCACTGATGGCTCCCTGTCCTACCTGCTAGGTCACCCTCCTATCGATCCTCCACGTATATATGGCATTAACATTAACCTCCTATAGCGTCTGTAATATCTGAGGCATATAGTACTACTACCTAATCTGGGGGTGGTAGGTCTAGGTCCACATGTGTAGAAACCCTCTCTGTCCGTCCGCCTTCCTCCACTGCACAGAGACAAGGAGAGTTAGTTTATAATCATCTAAGTTTTTTTTTTCAGTTTTCTAAATTTTCTATGTTTCAAAACATCATGCATAGTTGTGTACTAGGTTTAAAGTTGTGCTAGGTTTATTTGTTTTTGTTTCATGTTTTCTAGGTGTGCCCGGGGTCCAAGCATTGAACCCACGACTCTGATACCAAATGTAACACCCACAAAAATTTTCACACACGAAACCCAAAACCAAACAAAGGTTATACTAGAAAAATTATGGAATAATTTTTTTGTTAAAGGATGAATGCAACATTTAGCTAAACCCTTAGTTAATAACCAATCATCACAAAATTAAATAAATAATAATATTAAATAAAATAATTGATTAAATCTATGGTTAGGTTTAAAATATTTCATTCAATTAATCTTAAATTAATTTAATACCTATAGGTTTCTAAAGTCATGCAATAATTTAAATTAAAGTCCAAGTCTAAATAACCCTTTCATTTACACAAGGATAATTATTTAATTCTCTATATAAAAGTAATCTAAACTAATAAGGGGAAAGTTTATTTAATTTAAATCAAAATAAAAAGCAATAACTTAATTAACTTTCAAAACACACAAGTGGCCCCATTCAAAAGGGACCCATGTGATCAAATGATCACCTTATATTTACATATACATATACAAATATGTGTGTGTGTGTGTGAGTGTAAATATAAAAAAGACAAACAAATAAGTCATGGATCATATGCAGCGACCGTGTAAAAACCCGTGGTGGTATTGACCACTGTGCAAGTTTAAATTTTGTTGGGTGGGGCTCCACCCCCACCGTATATTGTTTAAAGTGTTAATTGGTGGGGAGGGGTCGCCGACCCCACCCCCAACCCCATATAACTATGGGGTGGGGGTGGAGTCGACGACCCTCCCCACCCCATTTCCTTTTCGAACCAAACATAACCGCATAGGCTATAACACATTGTAAAAAAATTATAAAAATTGTTTTAACTTTTCTTTATCACGTTTTATTAATAATATTTTTATTATTATTATTAGTATTATTATTAATAGTTATAATACTAATAATTATTATTATATATATAGATATTAATATATCTATATGTTAATATATATCTAGAATTATTAATATTTAAATCTCAATAATATAATTACATTCTAATAATATTAATATATTAATAGTTTTCAAATAGTCGATTTATTTAAATTCCTTCCCCTTTTGGTCAAAGAGAGCACTAGTTAGTAATTGTTATAAGAGTGTTTTGTAGGTTACCCTAATGAAATTCACTTAACTAGTGTTATATTTAAATAGGAAATTCTATAATATTTATTATTCATTTATATAGTTAATGTATATATGAATCTTGCGTAATAAAAGTATTCACTAGTGACCCATTCTAGGTCTTGTTGTCGCTTAGTTAGGCGTCATTGTGTTTTTCCGTGTTCAATTCTCGCTTGTCTCTGCAGCTTTTGGCCATTTTTCAGTGTGTCGCAGATGTCGTAATTTGTGTAATTGTCATCTTTAGGTCTACACCGGGTGCCTAAGGATGCATTGGGGCACCCAGGATGCCCCATTTTGTGATTTTAGGCGCTTGTTTCATCGTAATTTGTGGTCTTAATTTCTTTATTTGAGGTCAGTCCTAACGGTTACCTCGTGTATTCCCCTAGGTCGTAGTTGACAGTTTTGGGTCACTAGTGTCAAAATTTGAACAAGAGATCCCTATATAAACAAATCATACTCACTACATTATGGGCGGACATATTACTCATCAAGGGAAGCTATCTACTAAGGCAAGGGACTGCATTTGGGATTCTTCTACATCTGCATCACACAAGCATAGGGGGAAAGGGTTGTATTCTTTCCATTTCATCCACCATTTTGCATTTTACATCTAGTTATTTCCCCTACTACCGCGGCATTGGTGCTAGGGCATCATAGGCACAAAATTACACACACACACACATAGAAATACATTGGGTCTGAAATGTAGTGCAACGCTTAGTCATAAGACCACTAGTTTGGTAGCTGAGGTCAGTCCAACCTATTCATATGCATTTTTATTTTTTAGGGATTGATGCTTTGGATAGGGTTTTGCAAGTATATCTCCATACAACAGTTGCAACAACATAGACGACATTGTTACGACACTGTGTGACAGAGAGAAGATAACACAAAGATACAAACACTACCAGTTTCAGTTTTTGAGCATTTTCACAGCTTTACAAAGACTTTGACACTAGAACACACGACTAGGGCACCTCGAGGTGCCCTAGTACCACTCAGCTTGCCTTAATATGGTCATACAGCTTAGCTTCTTCCCTTTCTCGATGTCATTCTATCATAGCCTTCCCGGTTCAGTACACCACTGCTATAGTCTAACACACAATGAGGTAATTTATTTATTGGTTAGTAACATATCCTTCTATTTCCTTTTACTTTGATATATATTACAAATATAAAAACCAAATTCTTGCATTCCAATATAGCATTTAGTTTCTATTTAGATTAACTATTCATAGCTAGCTACATTTTACCTATTTTTAGTTAATCATTTTGGTGAACCCCATGTTACGAACATTGTTGCTTTTGGATCCTCTTTCATACCCTAGTGATTAGCATAGCTCTTCTTTTCTCATCATGTCTCATTTTAGTGTCAACCATATTTATGATGAGGCTACCATCACTGAACTTACAACTTTATATAGTGCTCCTATGACCTTACCCGATGCCACTCAACAACTCCTCTTAGAAGGTCAAAAATATGTGCCAACTAATCCTGTTGATTCTCCTATAGGTATATGCCTTGTTGATGACCCTATTTCTTTTAATTTTTGTATGTCATGCCATCAAGTTGCATGTTATCCTTCTTATTCTTCTTTTGATATGCCACCTAGTGTCTTAGATCCTTATGTCATTGATTATCTATTAGGCATTGATTCAAAATATGGTCTTCCTCCTCCATCTCACCCTGGCCACTCCTATTGTTAATCCTATGTCTCCTACCTCTTCTCATTGTGTTTCTTCAACCTATCATTCTATTCCATCGGCAATTTCTTATTATCTTGATGATCCTATTGATAGTACTTTTCTCGAATGAAATTGACTAGACTACTCCATGTCTTATTCCTAAGGAGTATCCTTCTTTCTACACTACAAAGAATGCTTGACCTCTTCCATCTTTTTCTTCTCTCCTATGATTACTTCTACCATAGTGCATGAGTCTCCACCTTCTATTGTTTCTTCTCATTCTACTCCTACCTTATCTACAATTCCTTCTTCCACTTCACCCATACCGCATGTTCCTTATAATATTGTTAGTGAAACTTCCCCTTCATCATCTCATGTAGCTCCTTTGACACACACTCCTCATGCATCTTTAGCATCGGATCCTATTATCTCACCTCTTGATATACCCATGATCACACATAATGACAAGCTTCAACCTCTTAATACATTGTTGCCATCTTCTTCTATTCCATCACAGAAATTCTATCTCTCATGCATGTTGTAGGTCAACTTCAGTCTCAGGTTCACACCCTCACCTTAGAAAGTAGGGATTACTATGCGTCTATAGACAACAATTACTTGTATGGTAATCTCATTCCCAAAAAAATCCATAACTCGACCTTTCTTAAATATTTTATCATGCCCACAGCTTACATTCTTCGATGGTACTAGTGACCCTTATTCTCATATTGCACATTATCACACTTTTATGGCCTCTTATTCCAATGATAGAATCTTGCTTAAGGCCATTCGATTTCGTCTAGTTGAAGATTCACTTCAATGGTATACCCATCTCCCTTCTAGTTCTATTAGCACTTTCTATGACATGGAGGATGCCTTCCTTTGTAGGTTTATTATCAATAATGGTCCTAGGGTCACACACAATCACATTCCTACTCTACATCGTGGGCTCTTCAAAACCTATTCGGGATTACATCTTATGCTTCAATTCTTGTATATATCAACTTATCTTTCATCCTAGTGACTTGGAAAAGTAGTTCATATTATGTCGAGGTCTTATTCCTCCTATACAACAACACTTATATTATGATACTTGTGATTCCTTTATACTTTTGTGTTATAAGGTTTTTGATCTAGAACAACACCTTCTTTTTCTCCTCTAGCAGAGCCTTCCCACATTTATCCAACTACTATGTCCTCTATCATTCCACCTACACCTCCATTTTTACATCCTCAAAGAACCTCCACCCTTGGCTAAAAATCAAACAAAGTGTGATCCTCCTATGCCAACTCCTAGTAACAATCCAAAGAAACCCCTATCTCAACCCAAAGTGCAAAGGAAATAACCTCATTCCCCCACCTCCTACACATGTCTCTCCAACTCCACGACCAATTACTACTACTACTACTTCACCTTAGTACTATGAGCCTCTATGTTTTTCACCTAATTCTCGACCTCATGATGTCTTGCATATATTACTTGATGAGAAATTAATTCAGATTCCTTACAATCAACACCACCCTAAACACCATTTAAAATGCCAAAGATGATCTGCAATACTAATTACCATCATATCGGTGGTCATCATGATAATGACTATCTTGCTTTACGTGAGAAGTTACAAAAATTAGAGGACACTGGTGTCATATCTTTTACATCTTGTGAGTGATCATTGTCTCCTTCACCACGATAGCATAGGAATACACCCCCTAAGTCTTCTCCACCTAGTACTCAATTTGTTCATCATTCACCACCGTCACATGTACGCTATCCACCAGCTCTATTGTTTCCACCTCAATATTCATTGCATCTACCTCACTCGTACTATCTGTCACATGCATCCTATGGGTTCCCACCAGTCTCTGCATATCCCATGGTCACTCCATATGACATGCACCTTGGTCCATACACCCATGCTCCACTTGTCATCCTGGTCATTGGTAGGTGATCAATATCACATTACCCCCCGATGACGCACTTGTGTTCTTATGATTCTTACACGACTATTGAGGGATTAGTTTAAGAATATTGCATCATGCACTCCATCATTCATCTCACACACTTAATAATTTCCAAATGACACACTCTTGCTTACTTGGCTCATACTTGACTGCTAAGGGGTCTTATTACATGAGCCTATTCATCCATACTGTTGGGGGCATTGTTACTCTTTTTATCCCCTCCTTTTTTATCACTTTATCCTATTACATTCCATTTTCACATATTCATCATGATGCATTTACCTATTTCCACATTTATTCTATTATCATCATTTCATTACCTACACACTACATATTTTATTCATCCAATATTTCATCTACAACATCACATTAGTCATCTACAACCTCATGTTACCATACATATTTTATCTACCAAATCTACTACATCATCATGTACATTTATATTCATCACAAATAATACAACGCACATGCTTGAATGATAAAAATAACACCATACCATATTCATTACACCACAATAACAACACAACACAATTTTTCAATCTCATATATATCAAAAATAGGTGTCCATACATATAGCGTTCATATAATCATCATAAAAAAACATGTTTCATCACCAGGGAGCAATGCCCCTAAATCATATACAATCATCACTATCAAACCTCATCATCACTATCACTCTCATGTACTTGTGAGTGTCCTAGAGCTAGATGCCTAGCCACCAACGTGACGCCGCATTTCGTGACCATGAAACTTATCCACTTGTTTGTATAGCATCACAATCTCCATGTTCTACTCTGATCACCGTCAGTTGTAAATCTACATATCAGGTGAACATGTACTAGGCCAAGGGACTACCACCTACCACCTCTCGGGCACATCGAGTCTCCTCACGTGTCGCATCCTCTTGCGAAGAAACATCATACATCTCACCGCTGCTATGGCCAATGGCTTAAACAAATGGGCATGCTAGCCTGCAATGACATCCATGTGCTCTAGTATCCCCCTACATAGCACATCGCTAAGCACATTCCACTTCGTTGTGTTTACTATCAATGAAAAATACACATCTCCTGCATACATAACATATAACCTCATGTTATTCAACCACATACAAAACCATATCAAAAATTAATTAACCACAACTTTAAGCATACACAAATACTTACGATCTGTCATAGTCACAGCTACATGGTCAGGAACACCTCCCTCACCCACTCCTCCTACTGGTAACTTTATAGCATCCACAAATAATGGGTATAGCAATACCCACCAGTGTGTTTCCCACCATGCTTGATAATCCTCTCGTGCACCCCACGTCATCACCATCCACAATGCTATTGTTGGGTCTACCACATATAACCCCTCGGTGGTATGAATTGATCTACTATAGGTCCCGACCTCACACCCACCCTCCTAGGGGACCTAAAATCTTGTAACCATATATATGGATCTAGGGGTACATCTTGTGCCATCCTCGAACTACCACGGTACTCTCTCCACCTTAAAATTATCTCGCTACACCTAGAAAGCGGTCCTCTAACCACATGGTCCTACGAATACATCACAACTCTGTCACATCCTCGAGCCATCCCCTCGTAATTGTGATATGGCCTCCATGCCACTAACTCGGGCCCCATCATATCTATCGGTGCCCTCAAGCTATCTATGTCCATCTTCCTTTTGCAAATATCCACCCAACATCGACAAAATATCTCCGCCGAGCTCACTCCCTGGTGGCCCTACAACTGGTCTCAATCCAGCCTATATGCTCATATGACCATACATGTAGTAGTGTGATGGCCCATATACCCCCACCATACTCATCGTGTGTAAACTGATACAAGTTCCTGTACATATGGGCTAACACACATTGCACCCATGCATATCGGATCCCATCATCCTCTATCTGGCCGACATATGTTGTGTATCTTATACAAGAAGCCGACACCCCCTACGTCCACTATTATATAAGATGTTATCACCGTTGTGATAAAATTCCACAAACACGGAACCCTCAACTGTAATATCACATCCAAACTAATATGGGCCTTCGTAGGAACCTTGGATCTTGTAAAATATCATCTAGCCAAGCGCATCTCGCCACTCATTGTCCACTACTACCATCACATGTACTCTCTCACCAACCAATGGAAACCACAATATACGATATACACCCTCTAATGTCACCGTCATCTCTCCCATAGGAAAGAAAAATGTGCATGTGTGTGCACACCACACCTCTCACTTGATGTAGTCAACATGGTCATATTATGGGGCACATCCCCATCCACGCTATATGCCATAGGTTGGCACGGTTCAACACATCCCACTCATCATCCGAAAACCTAATCCCACTAGTATAGTCAAGTGTTAACCACCGTGAAACTCCCTCGAGTGCATATCCCTCTGTACAACACACAACAACAACCAACGAAATGATTAGAACACTTTATATGATCATTCCCTACCCACCTATTTGTTGTTAAACCGTGTTCAAAATCGTCCAAAATCCTAATCATTATTTTTACTTCCCACACTTCATCGCAACACTTACATTTTTTAAGTTGTATGGATTAACTCACGATCCATGGTTCGACATGCTTCTACTACACTTATGTGCATTCTTCTACATCTTGGTCTTCTCCAAATTTTTCTCAGGTACACATCTCTATCTACTTTATGTTATCGATATTTCTGCTCACCAACATAAAGTGGGGGAAAATGTAGTCACAAAATCATGTACTTACTATTACAATTATACCGCCGGGTATGTTAATTTATATATGGATATTTCATTGTATAAGTATTCACTACTTCGACCCATTTTTAGGTCTTGTTGTCAATTAGTCAAGCTTCATTGTATTTTTTCAGGTTTAGTGGTTAGTTGTCTCTATAATTTTGGCCATCTTTTAGGGTGTCTCATATGTCATAATTTGTTCAGTTGTCATCTTTAGGTCTACACTGGGGTGCCTAGGGTTGCATTGGGGTGTCCCGGGGTGCTCCAGTCTGTGATTTTAGACACTCATGTTGTCGTAATTTGTGGTCTTAATTTCAGTATTCGAGATTGATCCTAACGGCTACCCCATGTATTCCCCTAGGTCGTAGTCGGTAGTTTCGGGTCACTAGTGTCAAAATTTGAACAAGAGATCCCTATATAAATGAAGCATACTCACTACATTATGGGTGGACATCTTACTCATCAAGGGAAGCTATCTACTAAGGCAAGGGACTGCATTTGGGCTTCTTTTACATCTACATCACACAAGCATAGGGGGAAAGGGTTGTATTATTTTCATTTCATCCACCATTTTACATTTTACATCTAGTTATTGCCCCTACTACCGTGTCATTGGCACTAGGGCATCCTAGGCACAAAATTACACACACACGCACATAGAACTACATTGGGTCCAAAATGTAGTGCAAAGGTGCTAAGTTGTAAGATCACTAGTCCTGGCAAAGGTGACATCGGTCCAAACTATTCATATGAATTTTTATTTTTAGGGATTGATGCTTTTGATAGGGTTTTGTAGGCGATCTTCATACAAAGAATTGCATTGACATAGATGACATTGTTGCGACACCCTTGCGACATGAGCAAAGATAACACAAAGATATTGTGAAACTACCAGCTTTAGTTTTTGAGAATTTTCACGCCTCTAGCACCTAGAACATAGACCAAAGCGCCCCGGGGTGCCCCACTACCACTCTAGGTGCCTCAAGACGGTCATACAATCATATTCTTCCCTTCTTGAGGTCATTCTCATCATATCCTACCTAGTCCGCACACCAATTTGATGCGTCCATCACACAAAGTGAGGTAAGTTATTTATAGGTTAATAACATATCCTTCTATTTCCTTTTTACTTTGATATATATTACAAATATAAAAACCAAATTCTTGCATTGCAATAGAACATTTAGTTTCTATTTAGATTAACTATTCATATCTAGCTACATTTTACCTATTTTTAGTTAATTAAGAAGATACTACAAGTTAATAAGGTAGACGATGATGCAGAGGTAAAATATCTTTTGATTGTTGGGGTTGTATGGCAACGGAAAGAAATCACAAATGGGATAAGAGAAAATGTGATAGGATTCTCTCATAATGTGCCTCAAAGCTATATCTGCTAATTAAGTAACAACGTATCAAGGTGGAGGATACACAGAGGTTGGAGGACAATTTGCATCCTCTCGTCATTCACCTATGATGGTTTTGTACCATTTCTTTGGTGATAATTTTATTTTTATTTGTTTTCCTTTTTTGTTGTTCGTGATGTTGTTTTTGGTATGTTTTTCAATAAATATGCAGAGCATTTTCCAGTTTGGTACCTCCTAAATGAAGGACATTGTGAGGAGAAAAATCACTAAAGTAGTGCTTGGTTCTTGTGTAAAGGGTTTGTGGAAATCCGAGAAACCACTGAAGTGTACAATTGAGACATCAAGTCACCTCTAGGTTCGTGGTGAACCTACAGTTGGAAAACCATATGGGTTTGTGGTAATCCAAGGAAACTAAAAACCACCAAGGTGTTCTCAAGAGATGGATGTACTCAAGTCACTTCTAGGTTTGTGGTAATCATGTAGGGAAAACCAAGGTGTCACCAAGACCAAGAAGCCAAAAGATGGCATGCCACCTCAAAGGTGAGCAGTGTTGCAAACACAAAATCATGCACTTTAGACATTATTTAGTCTCATTTTGATACTACTATTTAGAAGGTTCTTGAGTGAAGAAAGTACTAATCAACCCTCATCTTTTGGCCATATTATTTTATTTTATTTCTTCATTCTTGACCTTGTACATCCATATTCCCATCATCTTTTGATCATTTATCGTTATTTTAGCCTTAAGCGGGTACCAGATTATTACATGGGTGCCCTGGTCCCACCATGGGCACCCCGATCCTTCTTGAAATTTTCCACCACTTTTTGGGCTCTTTCTATCAGTTTCTGCTTCTCATCTTTTTAGTGGTCTGCCATTTCAGGGACATTTACAAAATTAGATCAAGAGAACCCTATAAATATAAAGTTATGAGACCATAATGAGGGACCTAACATCATTCACTACTTTCACTCATCTAGAGTTGCATCTATCTATCAGCATTAGAGATCACTTGCATCCACATAGCTCCATCACAAGATACAAGGCTAGGACATCTGCATCACACTTCATATGATTCTATTTTATTCTATGCACACATGTTATTACATTTTCTACATTTATTTATTGCTCGTTACTTCACAAAGTATGACTTGCACAAGAGCACCTATGGAACATTATGGACACACTCACCGTAACTACATTTCGGTCTCGTAAGTACACTATTGTCGTAGTTGAGGTAATTCTAACCCATTCATTTGTATTTTTGTAGGGATTGATTTTTTTTTAGGGTTTTATAGGTATTTTTATTTATCTTGGATCATTGGTGACATCTATTACGGGACAACGAATTTGATGTGACGTAAAAATGAGGGTTTCGAATACCTCCTAGCCCTATAATATTTGGTTTTAGAGATTTTTCACGAGATCAGGGGTGCCTAGTTTACGGACTGAGCATCTCCAGCACGCCACCCCTTCCTGCACTCCATTCGAGGGAATCATTCCAAATCTATCCTTTTCGAGCTTCTAAACAATCATTGCTACCTCCGTGATCTTCCAATCACCTCTACAACATAGTATCGTAAGCATATGTTATTCATATGTGTTCTTTCCTCTTCTCTCTTATACATTAGGGTTAACATTTCCTTTAGCATAGTTGTTTAGCTCATTTGCATATTTTTTTATTGCATTCACGAGTTGTTCATATCTTATATTAACTAGTTCATATATAACCATTATACATATTTTATTCGATAATTTTAGTGAACCCAATACTTTCACACTTAGGATCCTCATTTTTCATCTATTATGGCTCCTTAAGTTACTCAAGTCTCTTTATCTACTTTGCTTAATTAATATCCTCATTTTCATGATGTTTTGTAAAAAATAGCTAGACTGCATGTATTTGTATGACAATACACCTCCACACAAAATAAGTCCTATATTTGATCATTGATATGACAATTCTGATCCTAGTGATCCCCCATCTACTCAACCCCTATTGGATTCAATTCAAGCTCTACATGCTTTATTTCAACAAAAATTGTTGATGTGGAATTAACCACTACATCCCTTGGATATGAAATTCAATAGCTTAAGGATGCTTCTTAATTACATGTTTGTGCTCATTCTACATCCTCTATGACATCTATGTCCACTACATGTCATCTAGTTGAACCTCAAGACATGCCATTTCCCGAGCCTCTCATATTTGAACATAATACTACACCACATGACATTCTTATTCAACTCCTTAGTCATCAGTTGATCACTATACCACCTACTCATTACTATTCTCCTTATTGGTTAGAAAAATATCAAGGTCGTCCATATTGTAATTATCATTGAATTAATGGTCATAATCGGACATCTTGGGCATTAGGGACTTATTTCATTTGCTACAAAACATTCTAATACAAGTGATAAAACCCATTGGGTTCCTAAATCCAACTCATATATATTTAAGGAGAATTAGGTCAATGTCACTCCAGGAAGAACCCTTAGCAAAAACATCTTGCAATTAGTTCACCATCTCCTCCTATTAATCCATCTACGACATCACCAAGTCCATTGTCTACCAACATTAGTTCACAATCTCCTATTAATAATTCATCAATCATATCACCAAGTCAACTTAAGCAAGTTCCCTTCAGAGTTAGTGCAACATGGCCTCCTCTAAAATCTAAGCTCCAACCAATTAATTTTGTCCCAACAACTAATCCTCCTACTAGTGATCACGATATATTTTCAATCTCACCACCATCACATAGTTCTCCTATTGAATTTATCCAACATGGTTCCACCGCACGTAGACTTGGTCTTTGGTAGGTGACTCTTGTTACTCTACCCTCCTGATGACACACTCATATTCTTATGGTTCTTATATGACTGTTGAGGGGTATTTTACCATAAAGAACCTCATTTCATCTTACATTACCATATTCCTCCATTACACTACCACCTATACATACACACATCTATAAGACTTTAACACTCCTTACACATCATCAATTAAACAAAATATGTAATGCTTCATCACCCTCATACATCATTTATCACATAGCACACATGTTATCATAGACTTGGGGGCATAGCATCCCACATCCCCCTAATCTTAGCATCTATGCATATCTCACTTTTGCATTCTCATACACCAATCGCATAGCATATGCATACTCATTACACACTTTAGTGTCATTATTACCCAATGTCACACTCTTGTACTTCGGTTCACACCTCGACTATTGAGGTCTTACTACACATGAACCCCACACACCGATCTATAGGTACCGCACACATTGCATATATTCTTACATTACATGTCATACACCATACATTCTACATTTAGACTACAACATTTTGACATTTGTGTATTTATACATCATACATCATGCTAGTCGTCATTATGCATATACCATTTTCTACACATCTTACATCTTACACTACTTATCTTACATACTACAGTAGTCATTTATCTACATACCTTACATATCATTCATTTTTCATTGTGCATTTTCACACATTCTACATACTATACTAGTCTTCTTCACATACAAGTCATGCGTTACATCATCCTACATACCAATTTTTTCTCTATCTACATACATTACACATTACACATTCTACACATATTGCATTGCATTCTACACATTGCTTCTTTAGACATGCCATTCATCACACATCGTCTTATGTGCTTACATTGTCTTCTACATGCTGCACTCACTACCCTATGATGTAATTTAGTTCCTCAATCCATACTCGATTGCCGAGGGTTTACAAATCAAATGGACCTTACATTCATCACGCAATTATCATTCAACATTTTATCATGTGACATTTAAAGGATAGTGACATATGATTTACGCTAAATAGTCACCTATATATTCTATCATGTTGTAGTGGTATACATTATAGGCTACATCACCACTCCCTTTATCCATATTGTAGTGATGTACGCGTTAGGGATAAATCGTGACTCATAAAGTAATCTTGTCGTGATATACGCTTAGGCTATAAGGTTCACTCACATCTCTTACTATATGTCGCATATCATCATCACTACGCATATACACATTCATTATAGCACGGTAGACAAAACACACGATTTTGACCATTTTCCGATGACGCACTATCATTT
Organism: Taxus wallichiana var. yunnanensis; assembly: GCA_018340775.1. Classification (NCBI taxonomy): domain Eukaryota; kingdom Viridiplantae; phylum Streptophyta; class Pinopsida; order Cupressales; family Taxaceae; genus Taxus; species Taxus wallichiana. Next base: position 782,454,997 of record CM031244.1, on the reverse strand, counting down.
ACAGTTCATTCTTGACTTATGAGGGGAAAACCAAATGAACTACACCGCATAAATTTCTATTCACTCGGGGGCACGTTCTGCTATCACTTCATTTTTCATTCCATTCCATCCATCCATAATATACTGCATATTATGGTTGCTTTTATTTTTACTTAATTTTTCTTGTTCATGGTCACTTTATTACACATGCTAGTCTGATTACTTGTATGTCATTTATCTATATCATCCACACATGCACGTTTACGTCCTTTTCTAGTTGTGATTGCAGATACATGTAGCATGGATGCTCGCCTTCTACCCTTCCTACATTGGTTGTTGGGGGCATCCACATTCATCTCTCATAGGTGCTATTGTTTCATTTTGTACTTAGCACTTTACATTACTTGTTTATACATGCTTTTGACATACTAGTTATCTTTCTAACATACTAACAAGTGCTTCATGTGCGAATTTATTATGCAGGATATTTGTTTCCACACTTGTTTGTTACATTGTTTGCTATTGTTTTCTCTTGTTTACAGGCCTTGCCCTTTTGTTTGGTGTGCATACTTGTTTTTGTTTACATCTATGATGGTCTTGCGTATCGTGCGACATCGTGAGTGATGTCCCATGTTTGTAGCCTGCTTTGTGTGACTTACTTTGTCTTCTTGCGTTTTTACAATAGTTCACTATTTGCGTAGCTTACATATGTTTTCCATATACATGCATTTTTATTCACACTTGTCTTTGGCTATCCTTCGTGTTTGTGTGTGCCTTATTTTTACCAAGCACTTTCCAAGGTTACATTATAAATGTGGTTGGTCATATTTTGGGACTGTATTTCTCCTCTCGGTGACATCGCATGTACCCCGAAATAGGGGGTCATTTGGGGGTTTTTACACATTAACACAAAGATTATACACCAGTTTGGTTCATTTATATACAACGATTGTTCGACCGAGTCTACGAACCACATACACAATAGATTTTATAGGACATGGTGTCCTTAGCATTCTAGGAAGTAGTTATAGGCTTGGAGGTTACAGTGGGTGTACCTCTCTACACTACTTCAGCTATTGGCATCGGATTGCCCAAAAACTAGGAGGTAAAGAGATATTTATACACACATTCGGGAATCATTGAGCTTGGAGTATACAAAGAGAATTCTTCCTTACAAATCATCTAAGAAATGATATTTCTGAAGAAAAAAATCCATGTGTTAGATTTGGCATCAACATTTGGGATACATCATATATATTTAGTTAATGATATACACAATTAAACATACACAAATAAGTTTTAAAAATATTAGAGCATGTATATATAAGAAACCAAAAACCAACACCATGCACACAACCAAAGAAAGTTTAGACGTTGTTTTAGAATATGAACACAAATTTATATTCTCTATAGACTGAATAAATGTTGCATAGAAAATGAAAAATATTAATACTTTACCGTTGAACTTTTTCAAACTACCCCGCCTTTTCGATTGCCACGTGGAGCCATTCTCGTGCTCCTTGCCCTATTCTTCTCCTGCGGACGTGAGGCTCCTAGGATTAAATCTTTTGCATGGATATTTCGAGTCCGTTTTATTTGCTATGTCATGGTTTATACGGATTCCATATATAATATATTATATTTTATATTTTGGATATAGTTTTGCACAACAAATGTTTGGGGCATTTTTTTTTCGCGTGAAAGTAAAATTGTGTGTGTGTGTGTGTGTGTGTGTGTGTGTGTGTGTGTGTGTGTGTGTGTGTGTGTGTGTGTGTGTGTGTGTGTGTGTGTGTGTGTGTGTGTGTGTGTGTGTGTGTGTGTGTGTGTGTGTGTGTGTGTGTGTGTGTGTGTGTGTGTGTGTAGAAATGGTTAAATTTTTAAAGGTGATATATATAAAATATATGAAACAACATATGAACTCGAAATCGCAAGTGTATAATGCAATGTGAATGCCTTTGAACGACATATGTTATTTGATTTAGAGGGATAGTTAATTACTTTTGTAGTTGATGTGGTTTGTAATTATTTGGGTGAAATTGTGTTAGTGTTGCAACGTGTTTGAGATGGTGGTTGCATCGGTTTTTGGTTAGATCATGATCTCGCTTGTTGTCTAATTATTTTTGAGACCGATGTTGCTTAATTCATACCTTTTACTTCCATAGACCCACTTCCTTGGGCTATGCTACCTTATTAAATATACAAATAGAATAGAATCAAGAACAACAAGGAAATCCAAAGTACATTCACACCGAGACATAAATTAATGTAGTTCAAGCCTTGTTTTTAATAAGATAACCTTATTGTGTTATGGAAGGGAATGTTAGGGTCATGCAAGTCATAACACTCCTTAAATATATTTTTTTCTAAACTATTCAAGATTATGACAATCATGTTATATAATTCGATTCAATTTTCCTTCCTTTTTCCTCATCAATGGCTTTGTAATAAAAAAAAAAAAAAACAATTTAATTAGGTTTAAATACATTCCTTACCTCCTCAAATGAGACATATCTCTTGATTGCATCTTAGAATAACTTCTAGCCTTTCAAAGTCTCATTCATTCAAATAAATTATCTCACATTAGTTGTTAGGCTTGATCTAGGAAACATATAAACCCTAACATATCATGATTCTTATGTCAATGGTGGCGACACAAAAATGGAAGGGACCTGCCTAAGTGGAAGGGAAAGTTAGGGACTCAAAAGAGTGTTACAGTCATAACCCACTTACATTATTTCAGTGAACCTATCAAAGATTGTGATAGCTATGTTGTAAAACTCAGTTCATGGTGTTATTAGAGTACATAATTTTTTTGTGACAATTATGTTGTAAAAATTAATTGAATAGATTTTATTCTAAAGTTTGAGTGAGTATGTTTTTTTCCTTCGACTTCCCCTCTCCTAAAGGTTAGTGTCATAAGGGTGGGGGTGTTGCATGCCCTACTTTGTCCAATATTGTGGCAATTATTTTGTAATATACAATTGAACAATTGAATTATATTTATTCAATTGAGTTTTTTTATTTCTTGATCTTCCCCTTTCCTTTACATGGTTTCATAATTAAAAACGTATTTGATTACCTCTAAAAAATACCTTCCTACCCAAACTTGATATGCCTCTTCAATGGATCTTGGAATTCCTTATAGAATTTTAAAGCCTCAATCATTCAAAATATTAATCTCACATTATTTGGTAAGTTTGGTTTGAAAAAATAAAATAAAATCCCAATATACCGTGATCCTTATCCCAATAGGGGTGATAGTTACAATACTACTAAAATAATGGTTTGTTGATTTTAGGATGAATATGTTTTCTCTCCCCTTCCAATTTACTAGATTTATATTCCCAAATAAACCCATTTTATTTCCTCTAAATAAATGCCTCACTATCCCATGCCATATATTCTTTTTCAACACAACTTAGATTTTCTTATGCAAATCCAAATGACACATTCATTTAGAAACTAAATTGTAAGGTTTGATTTGCTACAAAATCTAACACATAATTGAAATTGAATGTTCTTCATGGTAATGGGGTGACTTTACAATGGATGGTTTATTGATTGTAGGATGAGTATTTTTTCTTTCTTTTCCTTCCAATCTCCTCATTAGTGGTTTCATAATCTTAAAAAAAATCATTTAATTTACTCCAAATTCATGCCTTACTATCAAAATTCAAATACGCCCCTTGAATGTATCTTGGAATCACTTCTGCAACGCGTTTACATCCTAATTAAAATAAATAATCCCACATTGACTGGTAATTTTAGTCTTGGAAACATATCAACCCCAAAATACCATGATCCATATGCCAATGATGGTGATGCCATAATGAAATTGGCCCACCTACATGGAAGGAAATGTTAGAGCCATAGGTGAGTTAGGTTGGTGACACACCTTACATAATTTTATCTAACATATCCAAGATTATGAAATTTGTGTTATAAATCTCAATGTACTAGTGTTATTCAAGTACATAATTTTTTTTTGGCAAATGCATTGTAAACCTCAATTAAATGGGATTTATTTTTTATTAGATGAGACAATAACATTATGGTTGATTGATTTTATGATATGTATGTTTTCATTCTCTCCCTTTTCTTATAATCCTTCATGGTATCATATTCCCAAAGAAACTCCGTTTTAATTTCCTCTCAATTCATTCCTTACTACCCCACGTAAAATATGTTGCTTGATTGCATCTTAGAATTACTTTTAAGATTCTAAAAGTCTCATTCATTAAAAGCTAAATCCCACATTAGTTGTAACGTTTGGTTTGAGGAAACATATAAAACCTAATTCGATATACCATTATCATTATGCAAATGGGCGTGGCACCAATATGAGTTCCCATCCTACTAAAACAATGGTTTACTCATTGCAAGATCAATATATTTTCTTGGTCATCATCCCTTCCCCTACTCTATGGCTTCATAATCCAAAAACATATTTAATTGATTCTCGATGCATTTCTTACCACCCAAAGTCATATATTCCTCTTGGTTGCATCTTGAAATCTCTCATATGACTTTAAAATCCCTTTTATTCAAACAAATAATCCTAAATTAGTCAATAAATTTAGTTTGTGTAAACATATAAAACCCTAACAATAAATCTATTTTGTGTAAACATATAAAAGCCTGATATGTCATAATGCATATGCCAATGACGGTGATGTCATAATGGAAGTGGCCATCTTACTGACATAATTGATAGTTGATTGTGATATGAGTATGTTTTCTTTCCCGGATATGCCTCCTCCTCTCGTATCTTTGTAATCCCAAAAATGTATTAATTAATTGCCTCTAAATATATATGCATTAATATGAAAAGTGAGAAATTCCTCTTAAATGCATCCACATTAGTTTTTAGGTTTGGTATGTGTCAACATATGTACCCTAATCTATCATGATCCTTATGTCAATGGGGGTAATGTCAATATGGAAATGGACTGCTAGAGTCATAATGGTTGATTGATTATTGGAAGGATATGTTTTATTTATTATTCATTCTCTCTCCTCCTATATGGATTTTCATGATCCCAAAATACCATGTTTACTTGTCTCTAAGTACATGGCTTTCAAATCGACATTTTCCTATCAAAGATATATGTGAATTCCTTCCATGTTCAAATATAATGCACCCAAGTCAATATTCATATATATGCATCCAAAGTTACAATATGGTGCATTAAGGTTTTTTCGAGGATTAGAATCCATATAGAGGAGAGGAGAAGGTCTAGAGAGAAAATATAATAATCCCAAAATTAATCAACCATTGTATTTCTAATTTAACTAATGTCGATTTTTTTGTGAATGAATGAGGTTTTATAGATGTAGAAACAATTCCAAGATGCGGTGAAGACACATATCCATCTTAAAATTTTCTCGGTATTATAAAGCCATAGAGGAGGAGAGTGGATGGCCAACCATTAATAATGCATACTTATCCAACAATTAATTGTTAACCATTACAACTACAGGATGGATATAGTCAATATGCCTATACAAATTTGGGTAGTATGACATGTACCTAGAGGCAATTAAACATGGTTTTCTATGATTATGAAGCACAAAGGAAGAGAGGGGATTTTGATTTAAAAACATAATAATGTACCACAATTAACCCTACATTACATTAGTATGAGGGCCATTTCAATAGTGACATCATCCCGTTTTCATAAAGACCACGATCTATTGGATTTTATATGTACTACTCCAATCCAAACCTACAAAATTATGTGTGGTTCTTTTATGGAAAGAATGAGGCTTCTAGAGTTGTAAAAACGATCCCAAGATATAATCAAGAGGAATATCATATTCATCCCTTAATCAATCAAGGGATGAATAGATTATAACATCACCCTTATTGGCATAAGAATCGTGGTATATCTAACTTGATGTAGAAAGGAAGGTATTCAAAGACAAGTAGATGGTTTTTGGGGGATTATGAAGCCATATAGATGAGAGGAAGGGATGAATGAGCAAGTAAATATACCCATCCCATGTTACATCGGTTATTACAATTACTCTAGGTGGGCTATTCCCATTGTGGCATCGCCCCAATTATCACAAGGATTGTGATATATTAGGTTCACAGGTGGCACACATCAAACCTACAAATTAAGGTGGATGTATGGGAAAATTATGTCTCACTTGGTAAGGCAATGATTATATGATATTTTTTTACATATTCTTAGAATTGTATCTACGAATATCCTTTCCTAATTTTAAAGATATGATCACCTCTAACTATATGTCTTACTATGATCTCAAGATATGCCTCTTCAAGTGACTTTTGAAATTTTGGGTACATTATTTTTAAACATGGAAAAAATGCAAACATATTTTTGAAAGAAATGAACCAATGTTATAAATTTCTTAAAATGACTTTATTTTCTTTGTTTACAATTATAATTTTTATAAAATATTTAAATCGCTTATTATATACTATTAGCATTTTATTCATTGCAAAATAAAATCTAGATATATATGATTCTATATAAAACTTAAAATTCATGTAACGTTATACTTCTTAGCACATGAAGAAAATACAAAAAAATACTATTTATCTCTTTTTATTACAAATATTTTGTTTTATTATTAAGATGCCCCCAAAACAACCAATTTGATACACATTTCCTCCTTTTTATTATTTTATTTTAGACTTTTCTATAATTTAATGTATATTTCTTTTTGTTAATTAAGATTACACATACATTTATTTGTAGCATAATCCTAGCCTCATTCTTTTTAAAGTATTTAAACCTTTGCAACCAACAAAAATAATTCCTGCTAAACTCCTTTAAAACCACCAATGACATGTTCTAGTTAACATTTTAAAATCTTCCGGAAAGTAAAACTTGAAACAAGCACCATAGATTCCTTTTCAATTATATCCACGAAAATGTAAACTTACAGAATTACCATAAAGCAAATAACGTGGAGAACCAAAAGATTTAGCCAGTGAAGGACCTGCGACCATTAACACTTTTTAGCACAAATACGAGGACCCGCTTCTTTTATACAAAGGAATCTCTTAAAGAGATTTTTAATATATCAGAGAGTTTTTCGTTACAGATTTACAAAATATGACGGCCCAAACGAAGTCAAATTTATAAACAGAACAGTAGAATATTCGACCCCAAAAGCCTATACGTATACATTTCAAGGATAAATCGTATTGCAGGGGCAGGGGCGCCACATGATATTCACCTACGAAAAACTATACATAATATAATAATCTGATAATACAAGTCACCTCATATTCACCTATCTCGCCATCATTGTAATAACAAAGGGGCAAGATTGGTACAGGGTGGACACAAGACAGCTTGAAAGTGTCTTCTAATCATTGGGCGGAGCGGAAGAAGCTGCCAATCCCAGATGAGCCATGACGAGTGAGGGGTGGTCGTTACAGAGCCTCCTCCCTGGATATGTACTGTGGATAGCACGGGCAGGACGGAGACGTTGTTGCTCATTATCTCATCTGCCCGCCCATCATCTGAGCCCATTGCAGGTTCGGCGTCGTGAGATGGCTCACGTACATGGAAATTAATTCCTTTTGCTTTGCTGGGGACGCTGCAACTCGCACTTGCACCGGGCCTTTGTGCTGTGATTGCGACAGCTCGGTATCCTGGGAGTGGCAACTGGTTTTCTGGCCGCTACGCTTTGCTCTCTTCGACCGCGACTTGTATACCGCTAGTGTGGAAGACGTCCCGGCAGAATCTCTGTTATCCATGCAGCTCACCGTTTTGAGCGACGAATATTGCAAGGGAATTGGGGTGTGGACGCTGTGCGTGGATTTGTCGGTGGAGGGGGAAGGTGGCGGCGGTTGAATCTGGGTCGGGCTCAGAACGTCCTCCACGGACACCCAGGTGGAGGTCTTAGCGGCCATGTTGGGCCATATGAAAGTGCCCTCCGGCTTACAAATCCTGAACCCCGACCGCGCAGACTGTCCTCTTTCTTGATGAACACAAGCAACTTGCAGTTTGCACGCTTTGTTTTCGCTGCTCAACTCCACACCTTGTGCTGTATCCTTGTCGTTACTATTTTCTGTGCTCCCTCCAACATTAATGGCTTTAGTAAAGGACTGTTCAGGGCTAGCAGCTTCTTTCCTGGGTGTCACTGTTGATTCATCGATGGATTTCAAGACACTCTTCATCTCTTCCTGTTAACCACAAATAACTATTTTAAAATCCCATAGGAAAATTTTTTAAAGCTTCATTTTGCACTATTAAGTTCAATATTAACAACGTACCTGCACTCTCTCCAAAGCTTCCTTCAACTTTGTAATCTCATCTTCCAATTGCTTCTTTTCTGCTCTTTGATTGCTCTCCATTTCCTGTAGGATTAAAAATGTTAAAATCGATATAGTTATCCCTAGACACATTTCCATACCATCCCGCCGCGTAGAAGGTTCATTTACATTCATTACCTGTAAAAATGTGTGTTCTACGGTTTCAAGCTTCTCAAGTCGGTCAGCAATATTGCAACGCAACCTGCATTAAGCAAATAATCATGCGTAAGAATTTAGGAACCCTGTCATCTATAGGGAAAAAATATAACTCTTGAATTATTTATACTTCTAACTGTAAAAACCTCTTAATAACAGAAACCAATTACAGAAGTTATCGTACAATCTTAAGGTTTAACTGTCTAGAATTATATTTCAAAGCAGGTCACAATGAAAAGATTAAATGCAACCAACAACCTTCCGATATAAAAAATAAACAATTACCATGAAAAAAAATATATAGTAAAATTGAGGTTCCCTTTCCGTATCTAAGTATTGCCAGGCTTTCAATACAATGACTTACATTTTTAACCCTGATAAGTTCGTCTGTTCAACTGGACACTCAGTTTGGCTGGTTTCCACGTCGGCCTGCAATGAAGGAAATGTTTATCTTCTATATCTTTTCGTTAGCAACAATTCAAGAAAAAAGTCTTGCTGGTTGATTGTTTAGTTTTACCTTTCCCAGCGACTTAATCTGAAGCTCTCCAACATCCTTTCTGAGACACTTTACTTCCGTTTGTAGATCCTGAATAACAAATGAACAGTACACTGTAAATAATTTTTGACAACAAGAAAATAGTTTTAATTATGTGCTAGAATATAGCAGTAAAGAAGCTACCTTGAGCATTTCTTTCAAAATCCCGCAATCCTCTTCCTGAGGTAGTATTTTCTTCTCCTCAATGGCATTCATGCTTTTCATAGAAAATAGTTCGCTGCAGATCAATCAACCACCCGGGAATCAAATAATTAATCAACCATCCGGGAATCAAATAATTAAAAAAACTTATTATTCTAGATTAATGTTTTCTCAGTAATAAATGAAATCAAATTTTTTGGGTTGTGACATAGACAATACCAATATTTAGACTAAAAATATTATATTTGGAATTGTTCTAATGACATTTTGTTGTGAGTTTGTGTTCTTCAATGATTTCTTTAACATGAACGTGTGTGCTTCAACAATAATTGCTCTAATTTATTTGTTTGATCTCTATGAAATACTTGTGGATCCTAAACAGATTCTTAAATAAGTGATAAACATATACTCAATGTACAAATGAAATACAATATATATGTGTTTATAGACAAACTAAATTCGAATTAAAGTTTTATTGATGCCCAAATTGACATCAAATGGTCATAAAGAGAATAATCTAAAACAAAAAATCAAACACTCTAATCAAAACTGGCCACACAACAAAATCCAAGAATATTATTAACACTTCTGAAGAATTAAAAACTTATTACCATTAAATAAATAAGAAAGAGAAAAATGTGAAATAGCATAAACAAACAAAATGCCCCAAAACTAAATGCCCCAAACCAAAGAAGAAGCTCATACATTAAAGTTGTGAAACAACCCAAAAATAAACATGCATAAACATCTAATTTTTGGTATGTGATTGGTTATTAATTTTACAATTGCAAAGGTACTACGAATTTCTATTCTTCTTAATTATTGGTTCATATTAGGCATTTAGTGGTGCCTTTTCGTTGTTTCTGAGCGTCTTTTAACACATATTTCTTGTTCCTCTCCATTCCTGTGTTATTGTATTTACCTCTTGAGCATAATAAGCTCCTCTTTAATAGTCCTCATTTCTTCTGCTTCAAAGGGCGTCATGCCTGCTCCGTAACCATTCAGAGGCACTATATCTCCGGCCTTCCACCCAGAAGGAGGAATCCACCAAGGATCTTGAATGCCAGCCTGTTTGCGTATCTCCTTAAGGCTAGCATCTTCGAGCCAGTACTCCATGGCTCCCTCTGAATTATGACGGTGCCTGAACCGCTCTCCATTTGTGATAACGGTATCTGTCATATGCTTCAGTAAGTGATCAAGAAGACCCGTATCCCCAATGTGCTTCCGTGCCTCTTCTCTCAGCGCAGGTCGCAAGATCGGCTTTCCTGGCACGGCTCCTTATCATGCATTATAGCCAAAAGCTTTAGCTGCGCTGCCTGTACCTGCAAACACATGAGGTAAAAACAGATATTTAGTACATGAAAATTTAGATAACTTTGCTAAGTGCCATTCAGCCTTAATTTTCTTACCTTTCACCGGTCCATCTGCCTTGTTTGAGCATTACTTTTTCTTCAGGGATTCTGGAGAGTGCCATGTCATCCTCGTCTAATGCAAAGCGCCGCCGCTTCGGTTGGGAGCTCATCCTAATTTCCGTGGACGTCTGCTCATAGCTCCGTCGTTTTCTATTGATTTTCACCTTGCGGCGGAGTCCCCATTTAAGAGTAAGAAGGACACTACCCAGGTCACACAATAATTTTATGTCCCTGTCTGCCTCCACGTCACTTTTTAATATCATGTCCTGGGTGGCTGCACAGAATAAACAGAATCAGTCGGCGCTTACGTAGATCTTAGAACATTTTTGTCTAAAAATTCAGAACGATAAGTCGTTTAAATTACACATGCAACAGAACCAAAATAATTGCTAGACAAATTTAGCAGATTTCACTTTGAATGCAGACCTGAATCATCTAGTTCTTCACAAACGACGTCTTGGAGAAGAGGCAGCTTGTCTTTATTGTTTGCATCCTCTGACCAGTTGCGTCTCGGTCTCCTTTTCTTTCCGGTGCTTCCCCGTCGGTGCTGGACAAATATTTTCAGATGCTCTAAATTCTGAATAAGCTGTCATAATAACAAACAATTGTGAATGAAAACCTAGGTAATTTGCACTGCGTGTCAAAAGAATAAAACAACAAATCTGAATCAGGGAAGGCTATAAGTAGTCGAACCGACTCAGGACTTGAATCCATCAGCACTGCCTTTTTCCAAGCAGTGAGATAATTAGATTTATTTTGCCATCGTTTTCCCTGATTAACTGCAAAGATTCCACCAAATGCAGCAGTCCCTCTGTAATGCTTTGTACCGTCTTGCATTCTTTCACGTTCGCTATCCATGCCTGTTAAGATCGATTCAGTCGGAAACCGTTAATTTACATTTTAACCAATCTTTATCAAAAAAGAAATCTGGTACAGTACGTTTTCTTAAAAGGTTCGTCCAAAAGCTCAAAATTCAGAGAAAAAAGATCTGCACATGAAAACTCTGAAAACAACGATCTGCACATCTGTCTTTAATATTAAATTTCAACAAAAATACTAAACACAGAATAAATCCGATTTACCGTGGTAAACCTAAACTTGTTTCGATTAAAAATCAAACCAAATGGAGAGAATGGGTATAATGTCGTCTTTCTTAGTTTTTCTGAATTTGCTTTCTAAATATGGAGCCAAAAATCGGTGTAACAGATCAGGTGTACAGTCGATCACTAAAAGCATAAAAAACATTTACATGCCTCCGCGGACATGAAAGCCCTCATTCTTACCGAACGTATATACGTCCAAGACGTGGGTATTGCCTCCTTGGAAAGGGTTTCTTCCAGGTCAATCAACGCCTGCAATAAGATCGGAATTTTTTTTTGGATTAAAACAACATTTAAAACTAAAGCTTAAATTAGCAGCTAAATTTAGAATAATAATAACCCTTTTATCAGCAGAAATTTTCCAACATACATCGATCAAAATCTTGAGCGAAACTTCCGTTGTCCTGTTCGGAGAGTTCTGCGTCCGGAAAGATTGTTGAAGGTGTGCATTTCCTGTAAACGTGTATATTGAATGACATTATTGCTCGCAACAAAATCATACCCTCTATTGTTTAGTAAACCGAGTGATTTCAACATCTTTATACGCTTTTTTCACTGTAAAGCAGCATTAACTTTAACAGAATTTGACTAAGCATTATTTTCGAACACGGTTTGATACAGAAATGTTCTGATCATATACCTGATGCGGATATTTTCGTAAATGAACCATTCTCCGCCGAGTAAGCATACTGAAAGAAAAATATATCCTCTTCACACACAGAGCTGCCATAATTTCATCGTTTCAAGGTCAATCTCAGCGAAAAGAAAGTTCATTAATCCAAGAAATCTACAAATAATCAAATGCTATAAAGTAATTACCTTCTCTGCGCCTCATTCAGCTTTAAATACTCAGATTTAACGAAGACCTTGCAAATATTTACAACGGATTCAACAAGCTGGCAGTCAAAATAGTTCGTATCTTTGAGCGAGTGAAGAAGAAACTCATCGGCAAACCTTGAAGTCATTATCTCGTACAACAAAATGAAACCCTAACGAGAAATCTTTAGCAGCTCAAAACTCAAAAGTAATGCAGCCGAAAAGGATACAATAAATTTCGTTCTCTAAGGCTTTAGAAGGTGGTTCATGCTGGAGGTCTTTCGGCCGATAATACCTGCAAGAAAACATAGAAAGGCGAAAATGATCAAATTTTCTTGTCTTGAGGTTTCAAACCGAACATCGTTAGAAAGAAGAAAGCAGAATATTCTTACCACCCGATCTGAATCAATTTTTTTCCCTCCGAATCCCTGTACATCTCATCTATCCTTGCAACGTAAAGCTCGGCACTGGGATCTGTAGGAAACAGAGAGACAAACATCCCTGCACAAAAAGAAAGGCCCCTAAAACCAAAAATGCAACCAAGTTCTGGAAGATCTACCAAATTCACCGCTTAAAACACAAGGCATTATCAATCTACTGTTTTAATTTCAACCTACCGACGTGCAAGAGTTCACCATTGTTTGTCCTGAAGTCATCCAGCATTTCTGCGCCAGCCATGGTCGAAACCTGGAAGCTAAATTCAAACCCCAGGAGAAACTTAGGCTAGATAAATAAAAACCTATCAAGTCCGTTCGTTTTCGATGCACAAATAACCATCATCCAAAGTGACCTCTCCTCTATTTATAAATGAGTTCCAAGCATCGAATCTCCTTAGCTTCAAAACCCTAACCGGAGCACCAACGGCCAAAAGAAATATGAAACGGACATATATATTTTAACCTGTTTTCTTCACCCGAGGAAAAGAGTGTAGAGTGCGTTCGGAGAGTTTCCTCGCATCTGACGTGTAACGTGCTCCCAAACAATAAACTCTCATTTTCCTAATATATAATTATTTTATATTATCGTATTTGTCGCATATGCATAAACTCGGATAATCATGGGATTAAATTATTTGGGTTTTCTAAAACAAAATTATGTGCCCTCAACTTGTACGGGATATACACATGCGGAAATAGCAATGATAAATTAGTACGTAGAAACCTGGAAATTATGAGGTGGCCAAATCAAGTTCACACCCTAATGGAGGGTTGCTCTCCATATCTTTTGCATCGATTAAGAAATATAGGGGTGTGGGATCATATTAAATATTTAAGAGCCAATGATTATGAGAGTGGGGTTGGGATTACGATTTTAAAAATTTAAATTAAATCAGAGTATTAACATATGTCATGTAGTATGAGCTTGTCTATACATTGTGTTCTCCATTATCAAAATTATAAACCAAATGTTGATTCTTTCAAATTTAATGTGCGTAGACGTGGGAAATAGCCCGCTATTGTCGCCAAATAAGACTTCATCGTCACTTTCCATATTGCTCATGTGCGGAGCCCTTCTCTCGCTATCACGATGAAGGATATGTCTTACATTTGAATGACGATGACGTTTGTAGTGCCCAACTATTTTTTAAAATAAGAAATTAAAGTTAAAAATAATAATAATAAAAGGGGGTATTGTGATTGGGATGATGGAGTGTAAAGGATGAAGTTGGTAGGTGAATATTATGTGAGATGGAGATGTGAGAGTCTTTGTGTGTAAGGATCCTTGACGGTATGGGTGCCCATAAAGACCATTTAGACCTATCATTTTTCCTGCATAATAGTACCCGAGCTTTATTTTGAGATTCGAACATTTAACCACGCTGAAACAGAGTCTTTGACCACACAAGAACCAAGTTAACATTACAAATTTAGTAGTAACTAGATAGTTGCGGTGTTGCGGAAGGTTCGGGGAAATGAAAGAGTTTTGACGCCATTGAAGCAAGCTTCTTGGTACTCCCCTCTTGCCTATTACAGCCTCGATTTTTGGCTATGGATAAAACAAACGTTGTTGTATATGTTGAGGATTACCGAGTCTTTTGAAAGCTCCAGTTCTCTCGCTCAAGGACATGAATTGATCTTGTGCAATAAAAGCAATCTGTCTTTCTAGTAACAAGGGTTCTAATAGGTTTATAACCCTATAGTTTTGGTGGTTTGTTGGTAGCAACTTGAAGTGACTAGTTTTCCAATTTGCGGGCGAAAGCATAAGAGAGGAGATGTTGTTACATTCTCTTTTCCCGATCCTTTCAATAGGGATCAATTTAGACCTTTGGGAAGAGGAAGAGTTGTTGCCGTCATTTTATTTGTTGTATGTAAAAGAAGAAGAAGTTGAGGATCGGGAGACATGGGCTCCTCACGAGGCGATCACACCTGTTTAACCTATGCATCAAACAAGTCTCCAACTCCGATCAATTTACATTTGCATGTGTATTCTCGTGATCAATAAAACATCACCTCGTCATTTTGCTACCAACTTACAACTTGACCCTCAATCATGTCACGATCACAACCTCATGCATTGCTAAACCCGGGTGTCAAAATTTAGTACTCGCCTCCATTTAGCGAGAGCTAGATGAGTTAACTTAAACAACCATTTCTGTCTACCTTGCAAAGTTTGAAAAAACGTGATTCTCAAATACTCACAATATAACCTCCTGAACCCCAGAAAAGAGATGTCAACTTCCGCCAGTGTTACTTGTTATGCGAGGAGTTGTATTATACCTTAAATCGACCCCGATCGACTGTTGGTACTCTCTTCGTCGCCTTCAGGAGCCCGGTTTCCTTATTTTGCACCTTTAGGAAGTTGTTAAAACTAAAAAGTTGGGTTTCGTATCAGCTCGCCGTTTGGAACATGAGCAACAAAATGTTTGACCGCCCTCATAAACCTCTAGCATTTTTACTAGAAAATTTCCAAGACGCATCAATGTTGGCAAAACACTCTTCTAGATAATTTGGCAAGCGCATTTTGTAGGCCTCTCTCAGTCGTTGTTTGACTAGGTCAAACTTGGTCGATTCACGACTAGTAGCTTCATAAAAACATCCACCAATTGTACACTATTTTCCGATTACGGATTCCGTAAGTACCTATGGATTCTGAATTTTCTTATCGGAAGATAGTTTTTGAACACACTTTCTTAGCCTCTGAGCGAAAATTTGGCATTTTTGCAACTAGCAGGAAAATGAAAAAAGAAAGATGTGGGATTCAAGTCAAGTTAGCAAACCATCATGGAAACTTATTGAAACTTGTAAATAACTGTTGAAACTCTATCTTATGGTTTGACATGTGAAATTTGACTTTTAGGAAAATAGTGTTTCTCTCTCTTCCTTATCTCTTTCTCTCTCCTCCCTTAGTTAAGAAATGAAATGAATATATGCCCTAACCCTATCTTGTTGCATGTGTATTATTATTATAATGTAAATGGAAAACCAATAACGTTAATTATGCTACATCTAGGTGGATGCCATGTCAGCGATTTATCACTGATTTCATGTTCACATAGTTTTGCGGGATGCGAGTAAGATGGCAAAACGACATGATTCATTGTATAGTATTGTAATTCATGCATGTTAATGGAAATAAATTTTTATGTATTGTTATGCATGTTATGGTAAAGACTTATTATTGAAATTTGGTAATATGAATGAGATGCTAGATTTAGGGGTGCTTTGGGAAATATACATTTAAATATAGGTGTTATTTTGATTCAAATTTACATATATGGTAGAAAGGAGGTTGGATATATATGTTAAGTGAAATTGTAGAGGATAGTTCAACATTTTGCTAGGTATTGAAAGGTTTATTAGTAAAGTTTTGTAACATTAAATGCGATGCTTTAGTGTTTAAGGGAAATGTTCATCTAAATATGGGTATTATTTTGATTCCAAGTTTTGTATTGTAAAAGTTGGATATTGTGTTAAGTGAAATTGAATTTAATAGCTTATAGTACAATTCCGAAAGGTGTGTAATGGATGATCAAATAATGAGTGATTTGTGTTTCTTACCTTGAAAATGTAATAAATATATCTAAAAAAGTCAACCGTAGTGTAAAACCTATGTATAACTACCCTTCTTGTGTGATTCTTTGTAGCATAGAAAACTAAAACCTTAAAATGAACTTTTATCTTTACACTCGATGAAACCTTCTAGCTTAAGTGAATAAGATCCCTAGTTTGAGTTATCATCATAGCTTGTATGTTTAGCAACATTATTGTGAACCGATCAATTAAGAACGACATGGTTAAACATTATCTAGAGTATGTGGTACCCTTCTAGGATTGGTAATCATGTGTGTAGTAAGGAAAATGTTATTTTTCTTAAGGTAGAATGCTATAGGAAACCAACCTTAAATATGATTTAAAATCCTCTTGGACTGACATACATGTTGAGTGGGGAAAATTGCCAACTAACCTTGAAAGTCACCTTTAAGAGTTGGGATCATAAATGAACTCGATACCCAATCTCAATTATCGTTTGGGTTATACGATACAATATTAAGAGTTAATTGTGAAACTTAACAACTTTTTAATTTATTATTAGTTTGTGGGAATGTAACCATAATAGGATGTGCTTTAGGAGAAAAGTGAATTTTGAATCGCTCATATAATGTGTTTAGACCATCTTATGGCGAGAGACTAATTCCATGACGTGTGATATCTAATGCAAACCTTAACCCTTTTAAACAATGGACTACTCCATCTTTCTCTCCAACTTGTCCTTTTATGTAATGGATGTATGATGTGAAACTATGTGATCGTCTCATAGAGTTAAATCTGTAAGACAGGGGAATAGTAATCTCTTGAGGATACAAATGCCCCTATTAGAAAATATGTTACACAATTCATTACAAAAGGTATATGAACCTAGTTAGGGAGAAATAAAACCTCTTAAGTTAGACGTAAAATGATACTCAGGAAACCTAATCTAGAAACATGAAAATAAGGAAGTATGTTGTCATGTTTAGAGCCTTCGAATCCCTTAAATTAACTAATGGAGCATAACCATAGTGAAAATAATACTGACGATTGCCCTTGGGAAGTGTGATCGTGAGATGTTATCCCACGGTAAAGTGAAACACGATATTCCTTGTAATGTGATTAAACTCTCTTACTATGGATAAAGAACCTATTTCTTAAAATACTTATGATGTACCAACACAACTATCAATTTATAAATGAATGAAAGAAACATGAACCTAAATCCTTAAACAAAAATAAAACCGAGGTGAACTTCACGTTCTTTGGACTTACACTTGTTCCACGGTGTAACAAAGGTATGATATAAGATCGAGACGTATGCCCTTAGGAGTGAATCCTAGGGATAACAACTAGTGGCGGTGTGTGTATGTAATTAGCCCTATGTGTAAATAAATATCCCGTTAACAAATGAATGAATTAAAGAAGTAATTCGAATAATGTATATGATCCTTATTGAATGAGATATACCATAAGTTAAATGTTAAACTGTATAAATGAAACCTAGCAAAAAAGAAAAGAAAATGAAAAGTAATGTATGATTCTCACATTATGAGTTTTTATAGAACATAAGTTAAAGATTGAAACATGATTTTAATAAATGTATGATCCTAAAAATAACGTGCCATGGGAATACCCTAACCATAAGTGTATACTATAGTTGAGTCGTTATGTTGTGCCTTGTCAAAAAAGGGGTATTGAAGTGCATCACGTGTTTTCATGTTATCTATGTGGGTTAATGTTGTGCAAACATATCATGTGTTGTGCATAGTCCTAAGTGATCTTTTGTGTTGTCATGTGTACTACAATGTAAGTAAAAAAATTATTCTGGTATGTTTAGTGTTGTTTTTGTGTGTATAAAATGTGGTATTTACAACATTACAATGGAAGTGGCCTTCTATAAATATAATGATCGATTGGTTACAAAATGAGCATGTTTAGTTACTTCGCCTTCACTTCTCCCCTTATATGACTTCATAATTCCAAAAACATCTCATTCAATTGCCTCTAGTAGATGTCTTATTATCCCAAGTTGAATAGTGGAATTTCTTCTATGGTGTAAAATTCCTATGTCATTCATAAACTAATCCCACAACTCTAAAATCTTTATTCATTCATAAAGTAAACCTACGGCTTTAGAATCTTAAAAATTAATGTCACATTTGGTAGTTTTAAGACAATATTTAGATGTCAATATACTATTGTCCTTATGCCAATACGGTGATGTTTCAATGGAAGTGGTTCTCTTATTGACATAATAGTTTATTTGTTGTAGAATAATTCAACATTTCCCTCTCTTCCTTTGTTACTTATTAATCTCTTATAAAACTTATTCAATCGTCACTTTGATAAAATATTTTGTATCCCAAGTCAAATAATCATATTTATTGCATCTCAAATTGCTTCGCCACTCCAAAATCTTCATTCATTGGTTCTCATAATACTTCTCTTAGCTAATGAGAGAGGAGGCATTTGAGAATGTTGTCATTATAGTGAATCTTTTTAATAATGTCACATTTTAATGAAGCAAATAAAATTAGTTTTTACAACAACAATAAACTTTATGACCAAATGAACTCAATAAATCTATTATATATATGATAAAATATTTGAAAATAATTGTAAAATTAAATTACTAATGAAAATCAAACTTTAATAATAAAGATTGAAAAGATTGTAATTTAAATGGTATAGATAATAATAAATCACACTTTGTTATGTCATCTATCAAAATTATAAATTTTGAGATGGTATTTATTTATACAATGAAGTTTAATATGATGGATGGTAATTAGTTATCAAGATTCCAAATTACATTGTTTATAAAATCGGAGTAGAAAGAGAAATTAAGCCACGTGATTCCATCTGTCGACGAAAAATAAATTCAAGATATAAATACTTTTAAGCCAACTATATATATTTTATTGTTTATTTTTTAAATCCAAGATATCATTTTCTTGAAATGCAAGAAATTTGGGTTCTTGGCAATGTTTATGATAGGTCACTATCTAAGATTAATTTCCAGAGACAATGATATTTATCTTATTTTCATAATTACCGCATATACGTTTTGGTAATATATTCTAATATTGTCCGTATAATGTCGGATATTGTCCATATTATATTTTAATATTATCTATATAATGTCGCATATGCTTTTCAAAATTCATTCTCGAAAAGTAACCTCGATCCTCAACTCCAACGAAATTATGAGGTGGGAAAATCAAGTTTACACCCTAATGGAGGGTTGTTCTCCATATCTTTTGCTATATTAAATATTAAATATTTAAGAGCCAATGATTATAATCTTTGGGGTTGGATTACAATTTTAAAAATTTAAATTAAATCGAGTATTAACATATGTCATGTAGTATGAGCTTATCTATACATTGTGTTCTTATGTCAAAATTATAAACCAAACGTTTATTATTTCAAATTTAATGTGCGTGAGACTGGGAAATAGCCCACTCACTGCCACCGAATAAGACTTCATCCTCACTTTCCATATTTCTCATGTGTGGAGCCCTTATCTCATTATCATGATGAAGGATATGTCTTACATGTGAATGGCGATGATGTTTGTAGTTCCCAACTATTTTTAAAAATAAGAAATTAAAATTAAAAATAAATAATAATAAAAAGGGGCTAATGTGATTGGGACGATGGAGTGTAAAGGATGAATCTAGTAAGTGAGTAGGTGAGATGGAGATGTGAGAGTGCTGTGTGGAAGGAGCTTTGATAGGTATGGGTGCCCATAAAGACCATTTAGACCTATCATTTTTCCCTACATAATAGTACCCGAGCTTTATTTTGAGATCTAGAACATTTAACCACGCTAAAACAGAGTCTTTGACCACACAAGAACCAAGTTAACATTACAAATTTAGTAGTAATTAGATAGTTGCAGTGTGCGGAAGGTTCGAGGAAATGAAAGAGTTTTGACGCCATTGAAGCAAGCTTCTTCGGGTACTCCCCTCTTGCCTATCGCAGCCTCAATTTTGGCTATGGATAAAACAAACGTTGTTGTATATGTTGAGGATTCTCGAGTCTTATGAAAGCTCCAAGTTCTCTTATCAAGGACACGAATTGATCTTGTGCAATGAAAGCAACTTGTCTTTCTAATAACAAGGGTTCTAATAGGTTTATAGTTCCCAAATAGAGGATGATTGGTGGTTTGTTGGTAGCAGATGAAGTGACTAGTTTTTCCAATTTGCGAGGCGAAAGCTTAAGAGAGGAGATGTTGTTACATTCTCTTTTCCCGATCCTTTCAATAGGGATCAATTTTGACACTTTGGGAAGAGGAAGATTTGTTTCCACCATTTTATTTTTGTATGTAAAATAAGAAGAAGAAGTTAAGGATCACGAGACATTAGATCCTCACTTTGAGCAGATTACATTGTTTCACCTATGCATGAAATAGTTCTCCAACTTTGATCGGTTTACATTTGCATGTGTATTCTTGGCCTATGCCAAAATGCAAGCTCTGGAACAAGGTATGGATGTCCATCAAAGCATAAAAGATAGAGGAATTTTGTCAAATGTTGTAGTTGCAAGCGTTTGGTAGACATGGATGCAAAATGTGGGATCATACACATGGCATGTGAACTATTTGATAGAGTTCTCAAAGAGATGTGGCCTCATGTGTCTTTGTAATGATTGCAATATGTGCACAAAAGGGTTTGTTAAAACATCCTTGTTTCAACATATGCAACCAACATGTGTCCAACCTAATTAGGTCCACGTTTGCTAGCATACCCACAACCAGTGCCAAAATAGTAGTATCTTTTAAATAGGGTATGGGCATCCATCAAAGTATTATGGAGAAAAAAAAATTGTCAAATGTTTTAGTTGCAAGTTCCTTGGTAGATATGTATGCAAAAAAAATGGAAACAAGATCAAGGCATGTGCAATGTTTGACAAAATTCCTAAAAGAAATATGTGTTTATGGAATGCTTTGACTTCAGGATATGCACATAATGGGTTTTTGGAAAGGCTTAGAAAATTTCAAGAAACTACAATTTACAGGTGGAAATCTTGACTTCGCATGACTCTGACCATCACCTCCTTCCATTGGCCATTGTATAGTGTTAGAGATGGAGCTGGGAAGTGAATGTCTTGGTATTTTATGGCTTTGGGTGTAGCATAAGAAACAAACAAAAAGAGAGAAAGGAAATAAAGAGCAGATGTGTAGATTGCAAAAGAAATGCATAAAATAAATACATTGTCATGGACACCCACAACTAGAATGCAACTGTCTGAACAAATGCCTGAAAGAAATGTGATCAATGGACTAAGGGGATTTCAGGATATGGGCATTCCATACATGGATAAGGTTAGAGGAACATTGTTAGATGTTGCAATTGCTCGTGCTCTGGTAGACCATTATTCAAAGCATGGAGGATTATGCGAAGCTTTGTGATTTGTCTGACGAAATGTAGAGGAAGTGGAGTCTCATAAAATGTGATGTTGTAATTCTACTTAAAGAAGGCATGGTATCCTTACCTTTATCTCTTATAATTTTCATATAATTTTGTTATTCATTTGCAATAAAGTAAAAATATTAAACTATTAGATACTCAAATAATTAGATATTTTAACCAGACGACTAGTGCAATCAATAAAACAACACCTCGTGATTTTGCTATTGACTTACAATTTGACCCTCAACCATGTCGCGACCACAACCTCATGCATTTCTAAACAAAGGGTGTCAAAAATTAGTACTCATGTCCGTTGGTTTTGGCGAGAGCTAGATGAGTTAACTAAAACAACTATTTATGTCTACGTTGCAAATTTAGAAAACGTGATTTTCAAAGCCTCCCAATATAACCTCCCGAACCCCGGAAAAGAGATGTCAACTTCCGTCGTTGTTCCTTGTTATGTGAGGAGTTGTATTATACCTTAGATCGACCTCGATCGACTATTGGTACTCTCTTCGCCGCCTTCTAAGAGCCCAGGTTTCCTTATTTTGTACCTTTAGGAAGTTGTTAAAACCGAAAAAGTTGGGTTTCGTATCACTCGCCATTTGGAACATGAGGAATGAAATTTTTGACAACCCTTACAAACCTCTAGTATTTTTACTAGAAAATTTCCTAGAACCATCAGTTTGGGGAAAAACACTCTTCTAGATAGTTTGGAAAAGGTATTTCGTAGGCCTCTGGTTGTTGTTTGACTAGGTTAAACTTGGTGGATTACGACCAGGTGGCTTCAAAAACCATCTGCAATTGACACCATTTTTTAGTTCTTGATTCTTCTACTCCCTATGAATTCTTGGTATATAGGTGGGAACATAAGATTTCACCAGTCATGAATTGTCTTATCGAAGAAAGTTTTTAACACACCTTCTTAGCCTGCGAGCGAAAATTTGGTGTTTTTGCAACTAGCGGGAAAATGAAAAAAGAAAGATGTGGGATTACAATCGAGTTAGATAACCATCGTGGAAACTTATTGAAACTTTTAAATAACTATTGAAACTCTATCTTATGGTTTGACATGTAAAATTTGACTTTTGGGAAAATAGTGTCTCTCTCTTCCTTATCTATTTCTCTCTCCTCCCTTAGTTAAGGAATGAAATGAATATATGCCCTAACCCTCTCTTGTTGCATGTGTATTATTATTATAATGTAAATGGAAAACCAATAACGTTAATTATGCTAGATCTAGGTGGATGTCATGTCAATGATTTATCACTGATTTCATGCTCACATGGTTTTGCAAGATGCAAGTAAGATGGCAAAACGACATGGTTGTGATTCATTATATATTATTGTAATTCATGCATGTTAATGGAAATAAATTTTTATGTATTGTTATGCATGTTATGGTAAAGACTTATTATTGAAATTTGGTAATATGAATGAGATGTTAGATTTAGGGGTACTTTGGGAAATGTGCATTTAAATATAGGTGTTCTTTTGATTTAGATTTACATATGGTAGAAACGAGGTTGGATATATATGTTAAGTTAAATTGTAGATGATGGTTAAACATTTTGTGAAGTATTGAAAGGTTTATTAGTGAAGTTTAGTAACATTTGTAAGATGCTAGTATTTAAGGGAAATGTTCATCTAAATATGGGTGTTATTTTGACTCCAAGTTTTGTATTGTAAAGTTGGATATTGTGTTAAGTGAAATTGAATTTAATAGCTTATAGTTTAATTCCATTAATGCAATGGATGATTAAATAATTAGTGAGTTGTGTTTCTTACCTTGAAAATGTAATAAAGATATTTAAACGAAAGAGTCAATCATAGTTTAAAACTTGTGTATAACTACCCTTCTGTGTGATTCTTCGTAGCATACAAAACCAAAACCTTAGAATGAACTTATATCTTTACACTCGATGGAACCTTCCATATTAAGTAAATAAGATCCCTAGTTTGAATTATCACCATAGTCCGTTGTTCATGCAAAATCACAACACCCCTGAATGTTTGCAACTTGATGGGTTGAGACTCTCAGTGTGATTGCATAACATGGAGCATCTCTCAAAGTGTGGGAATTTAAAATCGAGAGAGATCTCCAGATGAAGGCCGGTTCCTATTCCTCTGTTCAAGTGCACACATAAAATTTACAGAGGATCTATTCTAAAATCTATTTTAACTTGTCAAGGAGACAAGGTTAAGAATATGCAAGAAATTAAAACTAAACTAACAGAGGTGATGCACCAAAGGAATGTTGAACACGGCTTTGCTATCAAACACAGAACCATTAAAATGTAATACAACTACCATGCACAAATAACCAATATTGCAATGAAAGATCAGATAAAGGAAATGAACACAAGAGAGGGTTGAAATCATCCACAGACATGTATTATTACTTCACAAATTGATACAGAGCATTACAATGGCCAAGAGGAAAAAAACTTACATTACAGTCTCAATAGAAGGTTTGAACTCCATGAACTTGTCTGCAAACCAGAGGAGAAGGGAGGGCACAAAACCAAAATGTCCAACCCTTTACAATGAGCCAAGCTCTTACCTTTATAGATGAAGTGAAGAGAGGAGAAGAAAAGAGGTGGGAAATCTGATTTGAAAGCTTAGCTACCAGCCATCAATGCCCCTACAAATCCGCCCACAATCTATCAAGTCCACCTCTCTATGTCTATTTGGCATGTCGAAGAAGGAAGAAACGGAGATCAAATAAAATCTAATCTGGTTGTTGAAGTAATTGGATCGTATATTAATGGCACGAAATATGTTTTCCTATTTTTCACCCACCTAACCTTGTCAAAATTAAATTTTCAAGCTTTCATGGCGTAGACAAGGTTGAGACCTTTCTAATGGTACCAAATTTGTTGAATTTTGAGCACTGGATCGAAATATATGCCCATTTGAATACTTTAATTAGATCCGTACAAAAATGGTGAAAAAACCAGTTTTGCAAAATGGGTCCACGGGCCCGAAATTCACTTTACGCATTTTGTACAAAAATACGAAGTCCAAAAACCCCAAAGACCCCGCAAGCCCACAATTCACTTTTACCCAAAATCCCACGCAAGCTTCTCATTTTCTATTTGGCGCAAACAAACATCCTCAAAATATGTAAAAAACTCACGTGGCCCCACCGACCAGCTTTCACACTTGGGAAAAATTTCCTCCGCGGTCCCAGTAACTTCAATTTTTCCCAAAATTCATCTTCGGGCCCACCGGCCCGCATTTTCCATTTTGGCAAAAAAATTCCCATGCCTGTCGGCCCACATGTAATTTAGGCTTGACACGTGGCTTCTATGGGTGTCGGCGAAGGTGCAACTCACTTTCATACTTTACACCTTTTCGAAACAAAAGCTAAAAATTCAAACTGCCTCTGGCAACCCGCCTTCCCGCTTTGACTTGAAACATGGCCATGTGTCCCTTTTGTTTGGCGGGGTCATATGTCTGATCCTAGACACATGGAGGCTTAGCGCACACTTGAGTCTACCCCTTAAGTTTTAATCTTTGGAGTTGCGCGGACGAGGCATGTGGAGGCTTCCGCTGACCCTTCTATACTTAGCCGATTTGGGCTGCTTTGCCTTTCGGACTCTAGCACTGCGCTTGTTTGGAACTGGCCTTTGGGTCAGACCTTTGAAGCTGCACTGATTGGACACGTGGAGGCATCCATTGTCTCTTTTTTTCTTATCCAATTCAACGACCATCGTTGCCCCCATTTCAGACTTGGGACACGTGGAAGCCTCACGCTCATTTGAATCTTTGTTTTGGGCGCGCCTTTGAAGTTGCTTACAAACAAGAGACATGTGGAGACTTCCGTGGGTCCTTCCATACTTAGCTAATTTAACGACCAGCTTTGTCCCCTTTTTTTACTCTGACCACATGGCAAGCCTGCGCTCATTTGGGAACCTGCTCTTGGATTTACTTTTGAAGTTGTGTGGAAGAGACACGTGGCATCTTCCGCTGGCTTGAAGAATTTTCAATGGCGGTACAAATTTTGGGGGCTCTGACACGTAGAGTCTTGGCACTTATTTGGGGACTAACTTCTTCTTCACCCCTTGAAGGTGCATTGTTGAGACACATGGAGGCTTCCACTGTCCCTTTTATACTTAATCGATTTGGCAGTTCAACTTTTGGCTCTGCCCCTTTTTGCTCCGGCCATGTGGCGAGTCTGTGCTCATTTGGAGTCTCCGTTTTGAACTCTCCCCTTGGAATTTCACCGAGATGACACATGGCACCTTCATGAGTCCGTTTATACTTGGGCGGTTCGGCCTTGAGTTGAATTGTATGTGAAGTCTGAAACTTTGAGCCCCTTGATTTGATCTTCTTCTGTAAAGATCTTATCTCCTTTGATTTCGTTTGACCTCATTTGCCGAACTTTCTCCTCCATTGTAGAGCCTTCCTGTCCTTAATTATAGGATTTGAATGTGAGCTCACAAGACAGAGAGCTGACCCTTAGGTTTTTCTTCGTACAAGGTCGTGTTTGACCAATTTTTTTGGGGGGAAAAATTGGGATAACAATTTGGCGACTCACGGGGACATCTACTGCTAGATGAAATGATCAGTGTCCTTGAAGCATCCATTGGGCATGGAGTCAAGAATGATAGCTTGATATTGATCCTTTTTTCTTTGAAACTTCTCCTCGATTGCCTGCATCCTGCTAACCCTGAACTCACCTGCTGGGGCTTTACCTATTCCCGAGAATGGACTCTCGAATCTTATTTTAGTTGCTCTATATTTGTGTTTTATTTGAAATTAGCAACTGTTATAGGCAACTATGGGTCTCTTTTTGTGAATAATAAAGGGCCTGGCCTCTGCACCTCCAAAGCAATATAAACAAAACTTATGTACAAACATAAAATCATACATGCCTCAAATGAGACATGTAGAGTGTGCAAAAGCACTTGTTTTACCGAAAAAAAAACTAAACTATAAAAATATAATGTGCATACGCACTTAGAGGAATAAAACCTACTGCTACCTTACACTAATGAAAGAGACAAGCATTTTCAAACAAAACCTGATACTGGTAATGCAAAGTAGCAGTCTCTTCTTAAAATTTGCAGCATGAAGATGATTTGGCACTAAATCTGGCTATTGGTATGAGTGAAAAACTGACAATAGGCCAATCCTCCACCCAAATCATCAAGGTATCAACTGGAAACAAAACAAATACCTCTTTTAGTTGCTCTACATTTGGATTGAAGAGGCATTGCAGCTGATCCTTGGTTCTTTGAGGCTCATCCTCATGCTCGGGAGTAAGCATTATTGGTTGTGGCTTCTCCCTTGGATCTAATGAAGCCAAGTATCTGATTGGGAAATATGTGTTCCTTTGAATTTTCCCACTACTCTAATATTTAACTCCAAAAATGGAGTCTTCTTGCAGATCTTCCTGGATGGATGATGTGAGAGGGATGATAGCCTCATACTCTTTCCCTTCCTCTACAAAGTGTAGCTTTTGGAAGATCAAAATCTTCCAACTTTGATTCAAGAGGCATGTTGCAAACTACAGGTTGTGCTTGCATGTTCTCTTCCATGGCAGCAGGTTCTTGTGGTTGAAGGATGAATGATGGGGGAGAAAATATTGCAATTTCAACTGGCTCCTCCTTATCAAAACATTCTTTTAAGTTTGATAGGAAATCAAACTCTTCATTGTCCTACTGTAGCAAGGTCTCTCCCTCTTGCATGGTGATCTTAAAATCTTCATTATTTTCACCATATGAAGCTTCATCTTCAAACATGAAGCTAGTGAGTTCAAACTCTTCCAAAAAATCAAAATTTTGGAGAGGTTGAATGGGAGAGGGGTCTGTAATCTCTTGTGCAACCAGCTCATGATTCAATGCCTCTGAATCTGTCTTGGTCACCTCCATATGCTCCTCTTCAACTAGACTTAGAGTTGATTGTTCTTCTTCCTTCATGGATTCATCAATCAAATTAGGCCCTTCAAATGAAAGAAAAAATCTTCAATAATGCTTCCTTCATCAAGTGGCTTCAACTCTGATTTGATCTCTTCCAGTTTCTCCTCTTCAGTAGGACTTAGAGCTGATTGTTCTTCTTCCTTCTTGAATGATTGTGCAGCTTGGATTAGATCATCATCCTCTTTAGACAAAGTGCCATTATGGACATTAAATTCGAGCATACATGCTGCGATCTTCTTCCTCTTGTGGATCTTCTTCTTCTTACAAACTCAAAGCATTAACCACCACTTTGGTTTGTCAACCTTGACCTCCTCTATTGGCTTAACCATCAAGGGATCTTTGTAATCCAAAATCTGGCAGCCCAACTCTTCATATTTTCTATCATTTCTTCTCTTTGTTGGGTTCCTCTTTTCTTTGTTGTTCTCCTTGACTAGATTCTTGAGTCTCTTCCCCACATGGACTTGGGAAAGCAAGAGGAGTGGTAGGTTAGGATTCAACCAGTTTTACTATTGTTTATGGTGGTGAGGGAAGTGAAACTTATTTTTTGTTTGGAGGGAATGACTACTTGGGAGGGAAAAGGGAAAATAATTGAGATGAGATGGAAGACTAGGAGATGGAGAAGGGAAATCAACACTTGGGGCAGCAAGTGGGGGGCTTGACTCTTGACCATGCTGAAATGATAGAGTTTGAGAAAGATAAAATGAAGGACAAGGATTTGGTGACTGACTTACCCATTGACAAGGTTGTCTCACACTTTGCTCATATGCCTCAATATCCTCAATCCATTGTGCAAGGTGAGGCAACATTTCAACCATGAAGTCAATATTCTCCTAAGGGCTGTAATGTCTTGGCATAGGGCCATCCCATGGACAAGGTGCCCTATAGCCAATCCTGAATGCTTTCATCTGTGTTGTAGCCCTTGAATGCACCATGCATGCCTCCAATTTTGAATCTCCTCCTACAAATCAGCATTCTCATGTGTAGTTGTTACCATTGTATGCGTCCCCTTGTTCTTGATAAGCTTCATGGCCAAACTGGTTTTGACCCTGCTCATATGGGTAAGCATAATGGTTCTGGATCTGATCATAATGCTGATCTAGAGGAGTTGGGAAATACATTGGAGGTGGACTACACTGCTATAGGTGTGAATTCCATGAGGGGAATGAAGTCATGATTGCACAACTTCATGAATGGTAGAATATGAAAGATGTGGAAAGAAAGATGAATGAAGATGGGTGGAAATGGATGGAAAATGTTTGCAACTCAGAGAAGGGGTCGTTGACCAGATGGAGTTGCTAGATGTGCTTTTATGTGCCTCAAAAGGTTGAATCCTAACAGGAACACACCAACTTGCTAAGATGAAGTGGTAAGGTGCTTCAGACCTATCCCACTGGGCATGCCAAAATCTGTTGTTGAAAATCACAAAGACCCATGAATGTCTATAACTAGATGGGTTGAGACTCTCAGTGTGATTGCATAACATGGACCATCTCTCAAAGTGCTAGAATTTGAAATCGAGAGAGCTCTCCAAATGAAGGTTGGTTCCTATTCCTCTGTTCGGTGGACACATAAAATTTACTGAGCATCTAAATTCTAAAATCTATTTTAACTTGCCAAGGAGATAAGGTTAAGAAGATGCAAGAAATTAAACCTAAACTAATAGAGGTGATGCACCAAAGGAATGTTGAACATTAGCTTTGCTATCAAACACAGACCATTAAAATGTAATACAAATACCATGCACAGATAACCAATATTGCAATGAAATATCAAGTAAAGGCAATGAACACAAGAGAGGGTTGAAATCATCCATAGACATGTATTATTGCTTCACAAATCAATACAGAGCATTATAATGGCCAAGAGGTAAAAAAAACTTGTATTACAATCTCAATAGAAGGTTTGAACTCCATGAACTTGTCTGCAGACCAAAGGAAAAGGGAGGGCGCAAAACCAAAATGTCCAACCCTTTACAATGATCCAAACCCTTACATTTATACATAAAGTGAAGAGATGAGAAGAGAAGATGCGGGAAATCTGATTTTCAAGCTCAGGCTACCACCCATCAATGCCCTTGCAAATTTGCCCACAATCTGTCAAGTCCGCCTCTCTATATTTTTTTGGCGTGTCGAAGAAGGAAGAATAGCGGATCAAATCAAATCTTATCTGGTTGTTAAAGTAATCAGATTGTAAATTAATGGCACGAAAGAAGTTTTCGAGATAGGTACATTAATTAGGATAACATATGTATGTTTGGCGACATCGTTTTGAACCCATCGATTAAGAACAATACGGTCAAACATTATCTAAAGTATGTGGTACCCTTCTAGGATTGGTAATCACATGTGTAGTAAGGAGAATGTTATTTTTCTTAATGTAGAATGCTATGAGAAACCAACCTTAAATATGATTTAAAATCCTCTTAAACCGACATACATGTTGAGTGGCGAAGATTGCCAACTAACCTTGAAAGTCACCTTTAAGAGTTGGGATCATAAATGAACTCAATACCCAATCTCAATTATCATTTGGTTTATACGATACAACATTAAGATTTAATTGTGAAACTTAAAAAAAATTTAATTTATGATTAGTTTGTGGGAATGTAACCATAATAGGGTGTCCTAGGAGAAACGTGAATTTTGAATCATTCATATAATTTGTTTAGGCCATCTTATAGCAAGGGACTAATTTCATGACTTGTGATCTCTAATGCGAACCTTAACCCTTTAAACAATAGACTACTCCATCTTTCTCTCCCACTTGTCCTATTATGTAATGGATGTATGATGTGAAACTATGTGATCGTCTCATAGAGATAAATCCCCTAAGACATGGACTAGTAGTCTCATGAGGATACAAATGCCCCTATTAGAAAATATGTTATTGAATTCATTACAAAAGGTATATGAACCTAATTGGGAGAAAAAAAACCTCTTAAGTTAGATGTAAAATAATACTCAAGAAACCTAATCTAGAAACAAGAAAATAAGGAAGTATGTTGCTATGTTTAGAGCCTTCAAATCCCTTAAATTAACTAATGGAGCATAACCATAGTGAAAATAATACGACACTTGCCCTTGGGAAGTGTGATCTCGTAAGTTTTATCCCACGGTAAAGTGAAATATGATCTTCCTTGTAATGTGATTAAACCCTCTCGTTATGGGTAAAGAACCTATTTCTTAAAATACTTATTGTGTACCAACTCAACTATAAATTTATAAATGAATGAAAGAAACGCAAACCTAAATCCTTATATAAAAATAAAAGGGGGAATTCCGTCATTTGAAATTACACGTGTTTCGTTGTGTAACGGAGGTATGCTATAAGATCGGATCCATTCCTTAGGAGAGAATCCTAGGATAATACCTAGTGGTTGTGTGTGTATGTAATTAGCCCTATGTGTAAATAAATATCCCGTTAATCAATGAATGAATTAAACAATTAATTGAAATAATGTAGATTATCCTTATTTAATGAGATATACCATAAGTTAAATGTTAAACTATAAATGAAACCTAGCAAAAAAAGAAAAAGAAAAAGAAAAGTAATATATGATTCTCACATTATGATCAATGTTTCTATAACCTAAGTTAAAGATTGAAACATGATTTTAAAAATGTATGATCGTAAAAGTAACGTGCCATGGGAATACCCTAACCATAAGTGTATACTATAGTTGAGTCGTTATGTTGTGCCTTGTCAAAAAAAAAAGTGGTCTTGAAGTGCATCACGTGTTTTCACGTTATCTATGTGGGTTAATGTTGTGCAAACATATCATGTGTTTTGCGTAGTCCTAAGTGATCTCTTGTTTTTTCATGTGTACTACAATGTAAGTTAAAAAAAGTATTCCGATATTTTTAGTGTTGTTTTTGTGTGTATAAAATGTGCACATTACAAAATTACAATGGAAGTGGCCTTCCTATAAATATAATGATCGATTGGATACAAAATGAGCATGTTTACTTACTTGGCCTTCACTTATCCTCTTATATGCCTTCATAATTCCGAACAACATCTCATTCAATTGCCTCTAGTAGATACCTTATCATACCAATTTGAATAGTGGAATTTCTTCTTTGGCATTAAAATCCTATGTCATTCATAAGCTAATCCTCAACTCTAAAATCTTCATTCGTTCATAAAGTAATTCTACGGCTCTAGAATCTTATAAATTAATCCCACATTTGGTAGTTTTAAGACAATATTTAAATGTCAATATATTGTTGTCCTTATGCCAATACGGTGATGTTACAATGGAAGTGGTCCTCTTACTAACATAATAGTTTATTTGTTGTAGAATAATTCAACATTTCCCTCTATTCCTTTGTTGCTTCTTAGTCTCTTGTAAAACTTGTTTAATCTTCTCTCGATACAATCCTTCATATCCCAAGTCAAATAATCCTTTTTAGTGCATCTAAAATTGTTTCTACCACTCTAAAATCTTCATTCATTTGTTCATATATTACTTCTCTTAGTTATTGAGAGAGGAGGCCTTCGAGAATGTTGTCGTAATAGTGAATATTTTTAATAATATCACATTTTAATCAAGAAAATCAAATTAGTTTTTAAAAAAACAATAAATTTTATGACCAAATGAACTCAATAAACCTATTATATATATGATAAAATATTTGAAATGATGTATAAATTAAATTAATAATAAAAATCAAACTTTTAATAATAAAGATTGAAAATATTGTAATTTTAATGGTATAGATAATAATAAATCACACTTTGTTATGTCATCTATCAAAATTATAAATTTTGAGATGGTATTTATTTATATAATGAAGTTTAATATGGTAATTATTTATCAAGATTCCAAATTACAATGTTTATAAAATTAGGTAGAAAGAGAGATTAAGCCATGTGATTCCATCCGTCGAATAAAAATAATTTCAATATTTAAATAATTTTAAGCCAACTATACATATTTTATTGTTTATTTTTTAAATCCAATATATTGTTTTCTTGAAATGCAAGAAATTTGGGTTCTTGCGATGTTTATGATAGGTCTCTATCGAGATTAACGTCCTGTGATAATGATATTTATCTTATTTTCATAATTACCTCCATAATTTTTGGTATTATATTCTAATATTTGTGTGTATAATGTTGCATAGTGTTCAGATATTATATTTTAATATTGTCCTTATAATGTCACATATTGTCCGTATTATATTTTAATATTATTATATGTATAATGTCATATGTGATTTTCAAAATTCATTCTGACAATTAACCTCGATCCTCGACTCTAACGAATATGTAGATTGGATAAAACTAGCATACCTATATTATATTAATATATCTAAAATATGCCGAGAGGTATAGGAGATTATACCCCTCAACATATTTTTCCATGTTTTTATTTATGTTTATATAAATGGTAAAAAATTCCAAGAGGTATAAGCGCTATACCTAAATAATTAGTATAGGTATTTTAAATACATAAATATCTAAAAAACATTGTTGGAGATATCAATTTGACCATGATCCATGATCACTCCTCAACCCATAGGTTTGCATCAAGCATCACCTTTTACACCATGTAGAAAAAAATAGTTTTAATTGATTGGAAGAAGATGAACACGGTGTGTAATTGGAACTACAATGTGCAATTGGCACACTCAACAACATTAACATCACCTTGTTGTAGTGGTAAAGAACGTCATTTATGGTAAGTAAATAAAGAAAGGAAAGGAAAAACAATTTAGGGGACATAAATGAGTTGGTACAAACCATGAGTTTTTCTCAGTCATTAAAATGTGGTTAAGAATTAAGAATATTGAGAAGTGGTTGGTGAAAATAAACCTATGCTAAGCAAGAACTATATTGAGGAGAGAGCTCACAAGTGATAGGTATTTGGAAGCTTCTTAGAAGGGTTACCCATATGAATGTCTTTCACACATTGACACATCTTTGAAAGGAGGAATTTTCCTCAGGTCATTGAAAAACATTTGGGTTGATTATAAGCATACCCATGTGCTTTACATTAATTTGAAAAAAGAACCTCCTTTTAGCCATGATTCTCCACATTTCCTTTAGGATCTAGTTAAGTTTAAGGTTTGAAACATATTTATAAAATTTTATGCCACTTCATTTCACTACATAATGCTTTATAATTTTACATATCTCCTTATGAACAATATCAATTCTCATTATAAACAATATCAATCTATTCTAATGTTTATTTTATTTAGTTGTCATCACTTCATTACCTTTTATGTAAGTTGGGCTTAAAAATAATGCTTGTGTAGTGCTAATAGCCATTTTATAATGTAAATTTCTAGATTTATCATTTACATGCATGGTAAATCTTTATTATAAGTTCCAAAACCTTATTACAACAATGAACACTTGTGAATATAAAACTCAATCAAGACGTGAATCATATGCCAAGTTAAGTCTCAAGGTGTGACTTTCATTCCTACTTCAAGTTTATGTTTTTTCCTTTGATAACATATAAAATTTACTCCTTTTGTTATAGGGAAACCTTACCTTGTGATCTTGGACATATCTATTAATTCAAATTTATTATATCATATGATTTTATACTCCTTTTAAATATTATCATAATATGTGAAAATTATTATTTTTTATAATAACAAATATTCTATATTTATCAAAGACTTTTTTTTAAGGAAATGCATTTTGAATGTCAAATAGAATTTAAATTATGAAGCATCACAATGGGATGTTCATTGTAACAATGATCATTAAATCATTCATTTCGAACAACCATTAGAAAGTGAAAAAAATATATGTGTAATACTTATTTTCTTAGATGATGAATTGTTGCAATTCATAGTTTAGTTTATTTAATAGTATTATTATCTTGGAGGTATGAAGGCCTTCTCGGAAGCACGAGGTGGAAACCAGCCATGGAGTGAGATCAAATCCACCATGTTGGCTCATTCTTAGGCATAATTCTTCCTCCTCTCTTCTTCTTCTTCCTCTTCTTTCTATCTCTCCTCTTCTCACCCAACGCTCTCTCTCCTCAATGTTATATTTTTGCGTTGAGGTTTGCACTTTTTAATATAAGTTTAAGTGACTTTAGAAACATAATATAAACTTTAATTCTCATTGTTTGTATAAAAGGAACTTAAATATTTAAGTGGAACATGAACATCTAAAGTTAGATTAAAGTATTTGAAAAATTACTTTCAATATGAAGAGGTACCTTATCTTCTAAAATTGTAGCAAGTGTAACGCCCACAAATTTCTACCCTCAAAACAAAGAGAACTAATAAATTAATAGTCAAGTTTATGGTAATAATTTTTTTTTGTTTAAAAGTGTTAGCAAGGTTAGGCATTTTCACACTTAATAAATTTCTCGGTTAGGGGCTTTCTACACAAGCTTGTGAACAATGGAATTAAACTAATAATTAAATATTATAATTTACTTACTAAGTTATATTTACATTTTAAAAACTTCTTCTAATTCCCGTTAGTTAAATTAGTTATCAAGTACCAAGGTTATACTATTTTCTAACTCAAATGTTTAATTTTTTACCTAGCCACTAAGTGGCCCCATTCACCCCATTACCCATGTTCTTTATTTTTATTTAAAAGTTACATTCCCACAAAATACCTTCCCACTTAAGTGAGGTAGGGTTTAATTTGGGTCATATGATTGAATCTATCCTAGCCCTTAGATTTAGGTTGCCCTAAATTTCCTTATGGTTCTCTTTTAATTCCTATTTTCCTCAAACAACCTCATTTTTTCTTTTCTTATTTGCAGGTTTTGGAAGAGGAGGAGGAGGAGCCATGAGAGAAAGGGGAGAAACCATGAAAAAATTTTCTTGATATTAGTTGTAAAGTTTTTCCATTGTAATGTTTCCCATTGTTAAATGTAGAGATCCTTCCATATATCTATTTTGATTATTTAATGAAATCATTTTCTTGTTTTCATTTCAACTATTGGGGAAACCCCATTTCCTTTAAATCCACGAGTTGTACACATTTGGGTGATAAAATGGAGATTGGAAGGCTAGAACTTTTAATTTAGTTGATTCCTAGTTGCTGGAAGGTTCCTTGTTGTATTTTTAAGCTTAGATTTTACTTAAATTTAAAATTGGGATTTTCACAGACGGAAATTTATTTTTCCATCAAAAGTGATGAAACCGCCACCTACACAGGTCGGTGGTCCTGTGACCTCCTCCCTACCTAGGGGGTTCATAGAATGTTTCTCTGTGTTGGGTGGCGGTTCTAAAACCACCGCTCTGCATAGGGCGGCGGTTCTGTTCACCGAAAACATAACCTTCAACAAAACATTATTTTCATAGTTTTTCTTCTTGAGTTGATTTTTAATGCAATAATAATTTTAATGAGGGTTTCTCCTATTCATTTTGTGGTAAGGTTATGGAATATCTAGTTCTGAATTCCAATTTCATAACATCAACTCAATCTCTATTCTACCCTTTACAATAAAATGTAAAAATTGAGTATAACATTACTTCAATTCATTCTATTTCACATTATCTATTTTGCCAACTAAAAACAAAAATAATTCAACACATTCCTTTTCAATACATCTTTGTTCTTTTCCAAATATACATGTATATATATTGCAACTTTAAATACTTATAACTTTAGCAAAGTTTCATTTCTAGACAAATAAACAACTTAAGCCTTCCTTTCACTATAACATTATAATACAACTATAAAAACTACCAAATGTCCAAATCATTATTTTATAATGCAAGACTTTAAATCATTTTCTTTCACAAGGAATAATCCTTTCCAACAAGGTAAGCAACCAAGAGATCTTTCTACATTCACTAACTCATTTGAGTTTGGAATAAATAAAATATTACAACTTTCCTTCAATCATACAAATGTTACAAACTTCCACTCTAAGTGGGAATAATAATATGATTAGATGCAACATAGAGGTTCTTCAACAAGGAAAAACTCAATTCTTATTTCATGTATTCCCTCAACTTGTAGCTTGATCTTGCATTCTTCAATCTTTCAAAACTAGGATCACAATACAAATTTTATAACTTTCTCAAACACATAGGTTTGATATCAAACCAAAAAGGAGCAAGGAATATGGGAACCACCTCTTTTTTCCTCCCAAGTGAAGTAGGAGTTTCACCCAAAACCTCCATGTGCACAATACAAACAACAAAACATCCTTATCTATCCCCTTGCAAGTATGTAAAATATGACCATGATTTCCTTTTCACTCCCCATAGGTTAAACTCCCAATCACACTCCCTCCAAAATTCATGCCTCACAACTCCCTTTTCCCTCCCCAATGGTCTCATACTTCCATATCCCACTCCCTTCTTAAGGCATACTACCCAACCACACAAAAACACATTCACAACACTCATACAATATTTAACAAGCATAATTTTCACATCTACAAACATAAATAAGAAAAAAACAAAGATGGAGATCCTACCTCTCCATCAAGATTCCAAGAGTCTTCACTCCACAAGATTTTTGAC
This sequence comes from Taxus wallichiana var. yunnanensis, assembly GCA_018340775.1. NCBI lineage: Eukaryota > Viridiplantae > Streptophyta > Pinopsida > Cupressales > Taxaceae > Taxus > Taxus wallichiana. Next base: position 782,417,762 of record CM031244.1, on the reverse strand, counting down.
ACCTTCAAGCCAAGAACACTCCAAAAGCAACTCCAACAAGCTCCCAATTCCAAAAGTGTAAAAGAAAGAAAATGAACAAGTAACCCCAATTCCATCAAATTCCATGAATAAATAGTAACGAGCTGTGGGGATGATGAGGTGGATCTATGTAGGATGCCACTTCATCATTCCTCCATTCCAACACACAAGTCAAAACACCATGCCCAAGACAATAAATGAACATGTAAGACTATGAAAACCCAAAAGACACTCAAACTTGCACACCATGCCTACCAAGGACAAATTAATTGTGGTAAGTAGGAAAGTGTAATTATTTTAAATTTTTACACTCTAAAATACATAAATAAGTATAAATTTAACTCTCTAAACCATAGGTATGCTTGTTGGATGAATTTAAGAGGCATGAGAAAAGCTTAGCTTGTCCCACAAGCCTCCAAAAAAACCTTCCTAGTCAAAATCTGAATTTTGAAGTTGAGAAAGAGTACATAACACACAAACCAACACAAATCTAACTTACATCCACAAGATTTCAAGGACCATCTACCCTCATAATTATCCAATTGTCACATCCTTATTTTAATTAACAAATTAAGTTGGATTAGCTAATTAAGACACATTAATAATTGCTAATAAAGTGACTACAATTTCCAATAATTAAATACATATACACAAATAAAACACACACAAAATTTAAAACAAAGGGAAAAAATTTCACCCCATGGCCACACATGTGAGGTCACCCCCATGGGAAACCTTCTAACTAGGCATGCAAAAACAACACAACATAACATTACACAAGTTGTCAAATTTTGGCCACGTTGCACAACACTCGACATCCTTCCATAGTTGGTCCCCTATCCCCTTTATTTGTATGTGATAAAAAGTCTTGCAACACAAAAAAATACCTCTCTGGCCTTACAATTGTATTAACAACATCGAGACAAATATACATATAAAAATCAATACTCGTCATTTGAAATTAATTAATTCTATCATTTATCAACATATTAAATAATTTTATTCTAGCATCCATGAGATTATAATTCTACTCATAACATCCAGTATAACGTGTCAGTATAAAATCCAAATAATACAAATCAACATATATTGAATTATCTACCAATGTCATCTAGTATAACATAATCAAAATGTGAATCACAACATGTCAATAGTCCAAATATCTGCATAGTCTATCATCTACTGATCAATGTATCATAATCAAAATGTCTAAGTATCAATCCAAAAGTAATATCAACATAATGAAAATAGTGTCAAAGAGGAGTGGGCACTACATCCCCTCCCCTTAGACTCGACTTCCTCCTGAAGTCACTGAAATAGGTGAGGAAACTGGGTTTGTAACAAAGTAGCATCCTCCCATGTGGTTGCAGTCTCATCATACCTATCCCACTAGACTCACACCTGGTCAATCTTGTGGCCTTGAAGGCCCAAGGTCTTATGCTCTATGATGTGCATGGGCTCCATAGTCACTTGCCCTGCTCCCGTACATACAATTCGGTCCAATCCAATATATGAGATGGATCTGAAATGTATCTCCTAAGAAAAATCATGATATACATCATGCACACGAGACAAGCTGGGTGGTGAGGCTAGACGATAAGCTAAGGGACCAATCCGCTCTAAGATCTCGAATGGACCCACAAATATAGGAGCCAACTTAGAGCCTTTTCCATAATAGACATGGATCTTATGAGGTCTTACATGAATAAAGACCTTCATGCCCACCTCATAGCTATGGTCAAATCTCCTTTGATCTGTATATTTCTTCTATTTATCTTGTGCCTCATAAAGCCTCTTTCTGATCAAAACAACATGTTGCTCCATATCCTATAACAAAGCTCGCCCAAATGACACTCTATCCTCCAATCTATCCCAACTCAGTAGTGTCTTGCACTCCCTACCATAAAGTGCATGAAATGGAGCCATACCAATAGAAATCTGAAAGATTTTGTTATAAGAAAACTCCACTAGGTAAAAATACTCCTCCCACCTCAATTGATGGTCCATAACGTACATCCGAAGCATGTCCTATGAAATTTGATTCACCCGGTCCATCTATCAATATATCTCTAGATGATATGTTGTATTGAAGTTGATACTTGTCCCAAGGGCATGTTGTATGGTAATCCGAAATGAGAGGTGTATAAGATATCGCGGTCATAAATAATCCTTCCCATAATCCTATGCATTCTAAAAATCTCATCTAATTATACTCGTGCCACTGCACTGGATGTATAAATAGTCTTCATTGGATAAAAATGAGCCATTTTTGTCAATCTATCCACCATGACCATGATGGTATCGTGGTGGTATCTCGACATCGATATCCCTACTATGAAATCCATGGAAATGGTGTCCCATTTCCACTCCGGTATATCATGCGGGTAAAGAAGGCCAACTAGATGTTGATGCTCGGCCTTCACCCTCTGACACTCTAAACAACGCAACACAAACTAAGCTACATCGCTCTGAAGACCTCTCCAATGGTATAGCTATCTCAAGGTGGCATGCATCTTCTTCACCCCTAGATGGGTTGAATAAGGTACATAATGAGCCTCTGCCAAGATATCATGTCTCAAACCTCCATCCCTAGGTACATAGATCCACCTCTATCATGAGAAGTCAATCTGAATCTAATGTAAAACCATCAAACATCCCCTCGAGGGTCTGCGAGACCCAACTTCGATCTAGTTACAAGGAAGAAGCTATCATGAGGAATTTTAGAAAAATCCATCTCCACAAATATGTACCCACTAAAGTAGCCATAAATAAATGTCTTCATCTACTCAAAGCATCTGCAACTACATTCTCCTTCCCCTTCATGTCGTGCTCACATATCAACTTTATCTGATGATGTTGATGAGCATTGAGATTGGGCTACGTGAAGAGGTGACGTAATCTCAAATGGTCTATCCTGAGAATAAACCTCCTACCAAGAAGGAAATGACATCAATGCATGCACTAATGCCTAAAGCTCAAAGACATGAGTCAGATAATTACGATCATAATCCTTGAGTTTATAAGAGTCGAAGGTGTTGGTGCTCAAAATAGTCTCGCCCTATTTTTCCATTAAAATCTATCAATTTACGGCCTCTTCCACATTTTATACCCCTGTGTTGTGCCCGAGGAGTCTTTGCCTTACTTTTGTTGCCATAACCAATCCTTCCTGGACCGAGGGTCAAGAAAATGACACGTGGTATCTTGTGATTGCTCACTACCACTCTTGCCTTGCCTCACTAACACCGTGGACCCGAAAATTTATTAAATCAATTCATTCCGCGGGCTTGGAGTCCGGGGAATGCCTTTGACTTGGGAGGCGAGAATCCTGCCATGTGTCTATTTGATGGGCAGGGAAGGATTGAAAACTTTAATAATAAGGCACAAATAACTTATATTTAATAATCAAGGATATGTCGTTGTCAATTGGTTGCTATTAATTTTTTAATGTTTGGTATGTGCAGCAGTAAGAATGTGTTTTTTTAATAACAGGCAGGGGGTAAATGTAATGATGTGGAGAAGTAGTGCTCGTAACATGTGAAGCAGATTTCTACACTGGTATTTGTACATGTGTGTGCCGAGAAACATGATCAAGATTTTGAATTTTGAAACTTAAGTTTAATTCAAGTCTAAGAAGATGAAATTATTTCAAAGGGACACATTGGAAATTTGTGATCTCACAGGAAATAACATGTAGCAAAGGTAAAGTTATCATGTCTTAGGATCATGTCATTTAAATTTTGTGACTGATTATTTCTCTGGTGTTATTCCCATAGTTGATTGCAGGTTCTTCTACTTTAAAAAAGACAATTCAATGATTACTCTTTCTTATAAGCTTTGGCAAAGACAAACAAAAGCTCGATATATATTTACAAATATACATACATACATATATACATATATATATATATATATATATATATATATAGCACCAAAGTAGTTGTCTCAAATCAACTTGGGCTCAAAGGTGATGCCACTGTTATAACACATGCTAGTTGTGTTTATATATTTTGGAAGCCACAACCAAGACCCTTGCTTTAAATGAAAACAAAGGATGAAGATATTTCCAGAAAGCACCTTTCTAAAACACAAGAACTCTCCCACCACAGTGCAACTAAATAAGAACATCCTTTTCCTCGCAGAAAAACACTGGAACATTGTGTGGGTCATCCTTGCAATTTATTTGTAAGACCAGACATTGCATATCCTCCTTCCAAACTCAAGCTCAAGCTCAAACACAATTATTTCCTTTAAATGGTCCACATCTACAATTGGTGTTGCAAGTAGAATCCTTTCTTTAATTACAACCAACCTTGGTCTATAGTGAGGGAAATGGTCTCTGACATATCTTACAGTAACAACACAAAATGCATAGTAGCATAATCTTGATTGTTATAAATTCTCACACCCAACACAGGTTCATATGACATTAAGAAGAAAAAATTGTTGTTGAAGACAATGGGTCCATAGAAGAAACAATCTCTCAATTGTGCCACAATCCTCCAAGTCCCCATAGAAGAATCATAAATTTCTATAGTACCATAGCCTACATTAACTCTAGATCTATTAGCACCTACTTGAACCACTTTGTACCCCTTGTTGTCATCCGCCACCAGAATGCCCCGTGCATAAATATAAAAGTTTCATCCATTAAGTTGAGCTAATAACATCTGAGGAATCTTGAAGGAGGTTCCCGGCTTCAGTGGATTACATACCCTTGAAACATGACTATCACACAAACAAAATAAGATTATCCCTCAATGTGAATCTTCAAACCGTACCCAATCAAAGCATGATAACCACAAAAAGTTGAGAATTTTCCATGTTCTACTGTAAAATTTGTATCTCAGCTAATGATGACCACTATCATGATTTACAAGTTGTTCCTTGTTTCACTGTAATGCCTAAAGAATCTGGTGGAAGTCATGAGTGCTTTCCATTCCTTAGAAACTAGAGAGAACCTACATATGGATTCTAATGGAAGCCAAAGCAATACATTTTACCAAACATCTTGAGGCATTGAATGATCCCACAAAACACAATTTCCATGCTACATTGGAAATAAACTAAAATGAAGAACAAGTTTTGGTGTTTCAAGAAGGAAAGAAAAATCAAAAAGCGCAACACTATAGCAATGCAAGAGTATCCACAAGAACTAGTGTTGGCAAGGAAAAATATATTTTTGAAACATAAACAAGAGTATCTCATATATTTGTTGAAACATAAACATTACATTACATAAAAATTACATATCATAAACTATAAAATCTCGAAAAAAATTGTTTTTGTTTTTAACATAAACAAGAGTATCCAGGTTTTGATTTCTTATTTTTTCTATTTTTAAACTATAAAATCTCAAAAATTTCGGTGTTTGATACGGTGGATGGAAGAAAACGCAAAAAAATGGTAAATTTCTCCAAATCCACCGTATTTGGTAACTGTGACATAGGCATACCAAAAAAGCTATAAGCCTATAACTATATTATAACATAAATATTACATATCATAATATATTTCTCAGTTCTTATCTTTGCATTCCTAATCGCATCGATATCGATCTTCTCCACCATATTTTTGGACAAGATTATTATCCCAACACATTCTTTATTAATGATATCTTTGCTGGTTTCTGTTAAGTCTTTCCATGTTTTAAGCACTTCAAAAGCTCAATGCTGACTTTGTAAGGATGGAAGACACCGTTTTGACATGATTTTCCATCTGAGGGGTCACCACCGGGGATTGATTCAGATTTCCATCAATTTCCATATCCACATCATTTGTAGCAGCATGTGGAGAATCCATAGGTTCTAGGTCTAGGGATTCTGGATAAAGAATAGAGAGTTCCCATAATACTTGAGAATTGGCTGCTCAGACAGGGGAATATGATTGGAGATTTGTAGGAGAAGTTCCAAGAGAATGAAGGGAAACAGTGGTAGCAAATGACTAGCCAGGAGAGGGGGGATGGAAGCACCATCAGAAGGAGAACTAGAAGTAGAGAGGGTGAAGGATTGCCCAAAAATAACCTCATCTGAGTTTGTATCGAACTAGAAGAAACCACGACGTATTCATGGCTTGATATTGGTTTGATGTGCTCAATTTGGTCCCCCATGATTTTGCAAAAGAAACTAAGTGTCGAAAAACAACCATGGGCCTTGAATTTATAATTGTCGAGTGATTTCTTTGATTGGACCTTGAAATGTGTCCACCAAATCTAGGTATGTATTGACAGTTAATATTAAATGCAAATCATACGCAATGGTGAAATTTTTGCCTTTAAACTGCATCACTATCTCACATGCCTCTCCTTTTAAATTTATATAAATGTCATTTTATCATGATGAATAAAATATCATTAAGGATAGACATATCGAGATTCGAGCCAATTTATCACTTAAAATTTGATACAAAAGTAGTCGATAAAATGTGTCACATCAAAAATAATAAAATTTAAATGCATCACTTTAAAGACTAAAGTTATGGAAAAATTCTTTTCCATACTTATTAAATATGCCATCACTTTTATGTAAAACATATTTTCCATATTTATTAAATATCTTGTTTCCTGGACCTTCATCCTAGAAAATATAACGTGACCAAGAATTAAATTTGATAAGACATTTCCTAACTGCGAGGGTGTCAATTAAATCTCTAGTGGCATACTTTACGGCACATTTTACATGCTTATTTAAACCTGGTGATGACATGTTACCAACTTACCAATACCACATAACTTTTCCAAGTGTTCTCCATCATCTAATTTCAATCAATAGGCTTGCATCCACGTCTTCTTCATCTACAGAATTGAATCCTCTTAAAGCAAAACTCACCCATTTGGGTGAGTGTTTCCATCTGACAGGGCCAAATGAGGCCCTTGTCCACCACATTCTCATCATACCAGACACCAGGACCAGCTCTCCCAATATTTCCTCTCCGGAGGACATGATTTTATCTTTCTTGCATTAATTGTCTGAATTATGTCATTTATTTCCTATTTTCCAAGCTCTCCATTTCCACATGATTCGTCCAGATTATCACATGTACACCAAAAAATTAAAGAACCATTGGATACGCCATTACCCTTGTGTCTTAGGTGATCAGTGGGGTTTCAACCTATATTTTTACAAACCTCATTTATTGACCATAGAGCTCTCAATACCAAGCTCACTACCTACTCAACAGGGGAAGAACAGCCCCAAATTTGCCGAGAAATGGAACAAAGAAGCGATTGTGACATTAGAAACGCCCTCACCGAAAATACGGTCCATGGTAAACACCCACGCCTTTCCTCTCAATAAAATGAGGATCATGATGGAGGGCTCTTATGGCACTAGCAGAATTTTCAATTCCCTGTAGCTCGACTTTCTTCAGGGAATAAAACCAAAGGATACATAAGAGGGGGAGACTCTCTTTCTGAGTGGGTAAACTCACATAAAAGGAAAAATAATTCACCGAAATATTGAATGGGCCTTGGGTGGGATTCCAAGAGTTGTTAAATATGGGCATGTCACGGATTTAGTCGATATATCCAGTTCGTTTTCGGTCAGTTGTACAAATACGTGTTTATCCAACGCAGGGACAAGTTGTTAAAATGTGCTCCAGTGTTTTGGGATGAATCTGTGTCTTCAAAAGAATGACCATTATATTTTATCTTTATAAAGCAATCTGTAATATGTATTTTGTAATATCGTGTATGTATACACACACACACACACACACACACACACACACACACACACACACACACACACACACATACATACATATATATATATATATATATATATATATATATATATATATACTTTCAGGAGGGGCCCTAAAATAGAACCCCATTTTGTTTTGAAAATATTGTTGAATAATTGCTCACAGTTGTAGCATTTCATTGATTTATTTTTAGATTTGTTTAGATTTCATCACATATATGAGGAGACACGTTTGGAAAAAAAAGAAACTAACTACATATATAAAATATAAGAAATGATATTTTAGAAATTTGGAAGTGACATATTTCAGTTGTCATGTATATTCAAAAGTTACTAAGCTTTATGAAAAGGGCACTTGCCTGCAAAATATATTGAAATGGCCATCATTGCATTCAGTGATCAAATTTGAAGGGCTCCCCATACTTTAATTTGATTGGCTAGGTTAAGCTTTACCCATCGTAAATGAGATATTAGAAAACACATTACCCTTCAACAGAAAAAAATGAAAATGTTAATTTTCTTTCAATATATATCTGATTAATTTGAATAAAATAAATATGAAAAATGTCAAAATTATGAAATATATAACATCTAAAAATAATTTTGAAAACACTATATTTCATCAGTAATGACATCAACAATTCTGAATTCTATTTAAAAACAACATTTTCGTTAGTTATTTCAATTCAAATAGTAAATAATATTAAGCAACATTTGATTTTATTCATATTCATTTTCTTTAGAAAGACTTTCTTTGATCTATTCTCATCTTAAATCTATGGATATTTGGTTTTGTATTTTGAAAATTGAGCTTGTGTAATATATATATATATATATATATATATATATATATATATATATATATATTGGAATTTGGGATGGTCTCAAAATCATCTTAAATATGGAAGGGCCTTAAATATATGTTGTCGCCAATCTTTTCGAGTGTGTGAAGGGCCTTGTTTTTTGCCTATTTATTGTGGGTTGATTTTTTCATTTTCATCCTTTTTGTCGGTGAGAACCTATGGATTCCCCTCGAGTTCCCCTGTTGTCTTTATTTTGCAATAAAATGGAAATGGATTTTAGGTCATCTATATCCGATAATCATCTGATGCGCGGATCTTCAAAATTGGTAATGGTTTTGGGGGCAATTAAATTGGTAAGCAATTTGGAGGCAATTAAATTGGTTTTGGGGAAAAAAATTTGTTTGAGGATGGATGGTGTAGGGTTAATAGTAGTGTGGCCTTGGTTTTGTGGAAAATCTTCTGATAATTGAGCCATCGAAGCCTGATGCGGTCAACCTTGCTCTCCGCTGGGTTCGGTCGTCTTTCTGCGGAAATTTGGTTGCAAAAGTGCAAAAGTGTAATGTTTCTTTCTAGGTAGCGGGGAAGAGGCGAAGCTCTGGGGTGGCGTGGATTTGAGCATCTTCAAGGAACTGGAACATCATCATGGGGATTTGATGGCCTTCACAGAGAAGCTGACGGTGTTCAGCCGTGACAAGAATGTTGGAAGGATGCGCTTCAAACTCCCTAATTTGGCTGCCCTCAATTCTCCCATCAAGCCAGTGCCACTTTGGTGGATGGAAATCCATGAAACTGCAGGGGAAGCTTATAATCATCTTTGGCGCGGTTGGGCCAATGAAGTTGCTTCTCAGGACTGTGAGGAGGGTGTGGTTGAGAGGCAGGGATCTCCAGTTGTAATTTTGTTTGTGTCTTCTAATTCAAGGGATTAATCCTCGATCTAAATATATGTTGTAATGTCTATAGTATAGTATAGCTATAGTCTTCCTTCCTTCTGGTTAGTTTTGCTTGATGTACCCAAAGATTCATGATTGACGGCGAAGTTTTTACATCTTCGTGTTATATCCGAGGTTTGTCCTCTCTCTTTTGTAAAGGGAATGGGACCCTTCAACCCGCCTTAACAATTAAAAAATAATATAATATATATATATATATATATATATATATATATATATATATATATATATATATAATGTATTTAAATTATATTAATTCATCCACATGGCATGGGAAAAGTGGGGGTGATAGCTTTTTAATTTATTGAAAACTTTAAATTAATTTAAGAAAGAAGTTGAATCTAATTTAAGAAATCAATAATGTAAACACTATATAAATGTGAAAACATTATGTATGTGTGTATGTATGTATATTTATGTTTAAACACTTTTTTACCAAAGCTATGAACTGGAGGGTTAAGGGACCCCACCCTTCCAACTATACTCAAAAAAAAACCAAGCATAAACCAATAACACAAGGTCCCACTGAATGGCATGCACAGAGAAGAAGGAAATACCATTTAAACAAATAGAAATGGCTTCAAGACAGTGAATACACATGGCCACATAACCAAAAAAAAAATCTAGAAAAGAGTATTAATCCTCATCCGAAACAAATGGAGACCTTCTTTCGCCCCATCTGCGCAACGCCGAGCGCCGCATCCGTCACATCTCCCCCGCCTCTCCCGACCATTTGCCGCCGCCGTAAATGCCACCTTCCAGTTGTTTGGCTTTACCTAGAAGAAGAAGACAGGCCTCACTTGCATTATCTCAAAACTCATTGAGTTGGTCAATGACCGAGTCAATAGGTGAGTGAGCATCGGTGAGATCCAGAGGAGGTAATCTGCTAGGGTCTAGACCACCATGTCATAACAGCGTGAATGACCTCCGCATAGAGTAGTAGCTCCCTATATTACTTGCAAAGCCAATCTTCCCGTGCCCTGTGTCATTCACTGAGTGTCCGCCTCCTCCTCCACCCAGAGCAGAGGGTCTAGGATGTGCACCTATCCATTTCTTTATGTGAATTGACTCGATGGACAGGGGTAAATAAATAACTCCGCTGAAAGCCACTTACATCCACCTTAAGCGGATGGAGCAAGAGGAAATTAGAAATGAATGTCGCAGTGAGTTTAGAGTTGACTCTGGCCCTATGAGATTCCTACATATAGGAATCTCCTATCACATGCTCAATGGCCTCAACCTCGAGCACAGAATCGTAGTGAAACACCTCTTGAAGCCACATGCGGAAATGGCTGAAGTAAAGGCCATTTCCCTTCTCTCCCGCACGTGACAAATGAAAGGAAACCCCAAAAAACCATTCTCTCGCCAGCCCAAAAACACGAACAAATAGAGGTAGGGAGAGAGGAATGCAAACAGCCAACAATAATAAAGGCCCAAAGTGTGGCATGTGCCACCATTAATTCTTCAAGCTTTGTGTGCACCACCCATCATAAATGATAATATCTTCCAAGTTGTGCCAATATTCTATATTATTAGAAATTAATTCAACTCCCGAGCCATTAATTGCCTCGTTAGCTAGATGATCATTCTAGTTCCAATGTCCATGACTAATAATGAATAATTAATCTCGTACCCAAAATTATAATTCGTCCTGCCTAAATCCGAGAAATTCTCATCCATGGGGGCACGAAAAAGATCCATGGAATTATTCCACGTGGCATGGGAAAAAGTGGGGTTTATTATTTAAAATGTTTCAACGGCCCCCAAAAATTTCAACGGCCAAGTCATTAAATGCCCACACCTGTCACTACGAACCTGAAACTTTATTATTGAATTAGTTCATTATGTGGGCTTGGAGTCCGGGGAATGCCTTTGCCTCGAGGAGGCTCGGAATCCTACCACATGGTCATCTGATAAATAATATGCATCATTCGATATAGTAAGATCAACAACACAGGATCTATTCTCGGGGCGAAGGCCCGACACTCACATTTCAAATGGAAGTTCTCAGAATAGGCCTAGCTAAGTGACAATTGTCATCCACTAAATCGAATTTGATTAAAGACTAAATTTGATGTCTACAAGTTACAGTGAAAGACATAATCATTTATAGTGATGTTGATAATTGAAATTATATTTTTGGAAGGCATACTGTAACAGAAGGTAGAATAGATTCATAAAATTTGCAGACTGTGTAAGACTCAAAATTTTCATATTTCTGAGTAAGTGTCATCGTGCATTTAAGTCTTGATTCTTTAAATATTATTTTTTTAAAGTAGTACTATATAAGCATTCACTTTGAAATATTTCAATATAAGGGTTGATAAATTAGGGTTGAGGGTTTACAGAATCCAAAATTCCAAGCATGTATACTTCCACAAGATCCCAAATTAAAAGTAAAACCAAAATCCCATACGACAAATTACTTAAAAGTAAAACCCCTAGTTTTACTGATGAATATCATGATATTTATGATCCTTTAATTGGCACAAGAGCTTCAACGCTTAGATACATGTCTAAGTCGAAGATGAGGGAAAGTAGACATCTGGACCCATCAGGTAGACCTAAAGGTTTAGGTTAGATAACATGGGGGTCTAGATTGGGATGCATGATGTTCCACGAGGTTTTCCCTAGCCTTGAAATTGTCAATATATGTGTCCAAAATTACAATGAGACAAAAAAGTAATTATTTCAAAGGGCAACAGAACATAACTTGTGTCCATTATGGAGGTAAATCTTGGCATTGCGTTGGGGTTTGAAAGCAAAGATTTAGGAGCCATCCGCATAGACCTAGAAAAATTGCTAGCGATTATCATGTCACCAATCAAAAAGACAAAGATGAGTTTTTACGAAAATTAACATTTAATGCAGAGGTACCAAAAGGGAAGGCTTCATATATGCAATTGACATATTTAAACCGTGGGTCAAGGATACCATTTCTATGCTAGTATTTTTCCTTGGCTTCGATAGTGATGAGAAAGTGGATGAAACCCTCCTGGAAATGGTATACAATATCCATTTCGTTAATCCACCTTGTCAATACATATTTGTTGGGTACATTGTAGAATCTATGCATAAACAATTATTAACAATCAAAGAAGGCTCCGGCACTAAGACATTTAGGTTCACTACCTACTTGTGTTATTTAATTCTATGGCGGTTTGTTAGCATGGTTTGAAAACAATAAACTTGCAATTGAGCCCTATTTTGTTGGGGTCAAGCCAAAATTCATGCGTCCATTAACTAAGTGGACCCCCAAGATAAGGATGTATGATAATAGAGGGGACTACAATCAATTTGTGGATTATTTTTGGGCTCCAATGTATGAAGCAATTACAAAAGTATAATGCCTAGATTGCCTGTGAAATGTAGATATTGCATTCAACTTGGGATCGAAATACAGTTAGCAGATTGGTACTTCATGGAGGATTATACTATTCTAAGGTTTTATGGATTAGGAGTACAACCTTACAAATTGCCAAAACATGTGACAAAGAGAGTTTTTTCCTTGTATATATACGGAAAATGGAAAGCACAGATAATCTCTATTTTGTTTCTCAGTAAAAGAAGAGCATATTTCTTTCCTTACCGTTCTCATGTGAACTGTTCACATTTGAAAGAAAATAATTCTGTGGCACATGAAATATTACAGATTTTAAAATTCATGTTGACTCTCACTAGTTGTATGACTCATGTGAAGTGATTAAAGCAAGGGCAATGGCGAACAAGAACTTTTCCACTAAAAACATCAAAGCAAACCCTTGCGAGAAAAATTGAAAAACAAGAACTCTTGGGATGAAATAAAAATAGCAATGGATGAAATTGTTGTTGAGAAAGGAATTAGTTTTCAAGAGTTGTCAACACAAATTTTTGGATTGCCTCAGCCAGAGCCTCCACAAAAATAGGCAGAGGATTTTCAATCTGCCAAATTGTATGCAAAATCTGATAAAAATTCCTCTAAAAGAATGCCAAAGGAATTACAAAATGAATTGCGAGAAAGAAATTGGACAAGGTCAAAAATTGTTGCCTTTTGGTCTATGAGGCAGAACTAGGCCATCCAGAATCTGTTTCAGAGTATGATTCTATTCCAGAAGATGAAGCATGTAGTAAGAGGTGGAATGAAGAGCATCCTAGAGAGGAAAGTAGTGATGATGACACCGACTCTGAGGAATTACACAATCTAGGAGGAACATATAAACCAAGTCTTGATGAATTCTTGAAACAAAGATATTCTACATGAGCATTTATTGTTGAAAATTTGGGCTTTAGTGGTGGTGGTTTGGGTTCAATGACAAGGCATTTGGGTTCCACCAAAGGCACAACCTAGAAAATTTTTCGACAGGTTAGGCCTTGGTGCTTCAACTTTGAAGAAAGGACCACTGCATACTTCAACATCTATAAGTGTTAATCCAGTGTTATTTACTCCAGAGTAAAATCCTCAGCAAAAATTTCAGCCACACGTTGAAAATCCTAGAGGAGAAGTTGGCCATGAATCATTACTTATTGTTAATGTTGGCGGTTCTAGTGATGATGGTAGTAGTCAATAGAGTATTGGAAACATAAAGAGGACAATAGAGACAGTTGAAGTTGTTAGTGATATTTTCCAACAAGGAAACGAGAAGAGGCAAAAGACAAGACAGACACATGTACAGTTACTCTTGGCTCAAAGCAACTATTTATAGAAGGCGGTGGTGCCATTGCCACCCCTAAACAAACTACCATTCCACATGGAAATTCTCCCCAAACTTCTATTACTCCTTCTCCATTCAAGTTAGAACTGTTCATTCCTACGAACACCTTAGGTATTGATTACCTACCTGAGTTTGACAATAAATCAAAAAGAGATAAAAGAAATAAGAAGAAAATTATACATGCTACTGGAACTTCATAACCAACCACAATCAAGGTATTGCCTACATATAACCCAGACACAGATACCATGGAATACATGTATGTTGTGCCCAAAGTTCTAAAACCAGAGAATGAAATGGTTTCCAGTGACTACGAGGTGACATCCCTTCAAATGGATCTTAAGGAAATGAAACCTTATGAAAAAATTAATGTATTGAAAAGGAACAATGATGTGGTTTACATAGCATTACTGAAGGCAGAGAGGGAGAAATATAAGTTGAATAATAAGATTCAAAACTTAGAGGTAGACCTAGAAAATGAGAAAGCAAAAGGAAAAGTAGCAGTTAATAGGACATGTGAGTTGGAGAGGAAGATAAAATCATCTTCCTATATGACTCATAGCTTCTTATGAATGAATATGCACAAATAGAACTAGAAGAGGTGAAGAAAAAATTACACGAAACGAGTAAGAATAATAGATTACAAAACACATTGGGAGAATTGAAAGAAGTTGTGAAGGAAGAGAAAGAAAAGGTCAAAAAATGGGAACAAAACCTAGATGATGAGAAAAAACAAAATGAAATATTGCAACAGGAATTGGAAAAAGTCAAAAAAGGAAATACAGTCTTCCAACATCAAACTATCTAGATTTCATAAAAAGACATTGATTAATATGACGGATAATGTTTGGGGGCAAATAAACCAAAAAATTGATGATTTGATTAGATTGTTTGAATTCATGATTGATCTACAGAGAATCTATGATAAGCTCCGTGAATACGTAATAGGTAGCAGAAAAGTGATGGCTTTAAGAGAGGATACAACAAAGAAAATTTTGGAAGTTATCTACAAATTCAGTGACATAGAACTAGCATCCAGAGGAATTCAGAACCAGTTTGATGCCTCAATAAAGGTATCATTTATCATTCAGAAGTGTGTGATGTTGGGCAAAGCACAAGAATTGTTGAATAAGTGTCAAAGAATGTTACAGAGCTGCATGGAAAGTTACAAGAGTTCACAAATCTTGGTTTGCCAATGCATTTTGATAAAACACACCTATTCATTATGAAGGATGCATTCCAAAAGAAGATAAAAGAAAAAATGACTCAAGAGAAGGACCGAATTCCTGAGAAGCTAGATGAGAAAAAAATTTTGACTCTGTTAAACCATTGATAACCTTATCAATAAGTTTGCATACAATAGTAGAGGAAATATCCACTATCAGTTATGAATTGCTAACAAATTTACATGTCAGTCACTCTAATTTACAACAAATTGCAATTCTAACAAATGAAGAGTGGAGCAAGTTACAGAAGATGATATAATTTGTTAAAGTTGTGGAGCCTGATTCCAATTTGAAGTGGCAATTTGGTTTTTTTTTCTATTATTTGGGAGGAAATCATGGGGTAAGTGCACGAAGTTGGTGGACAATTCCGTGGACATAAAAACCCGAAATAAAGGTACCGCGATCGCGGTTTTAAAACCGCGATCGCGGTCCTAAAACCGCGATCGCGGTTATTGAATTCTAGGTTCGGTAATTACCGAACCTAGTTCCGCGATCGCGGAACTCTGAGACAAAATTTAACAGTCCCGCGACTCGTTATTTTCCTAATTTTCATTTCGAACCGCGACTTTTCCTAAACGTTTTTCACTCGCACTTTCAATACTATCTCAAAATTGCTCATCGGACTTCTGGATAGTGATAGATTCAACCATGCCACCAAGACGAGGAGGTAAGTCCCCGATTGTAATCATTTTTTTGCATTTTAGGTTGTTTTTTTGCATTTTAGGTTTTTTTTGGCATTTTCATGGGTTTTGTGAATTGTTTGTTTATGTATACAATTTTATTGTTTTATCAGTTGGTCGGCAAGCTCGGGCTCGTGCAAACCATCAAAACATTCCTCAAAACCCACCGAACATTCCTCAAAACCCTCCGAACATTCCTCAAAACCCTCCTCCAAACATAGATCCGCCCCTGTGGCTCCTTCTGTCCCCACTGAGCCAACAGGAACACAAGATAATATCATTGGAAGAATCCAAGAAAATAAAATTGTCATTGAGAACCTAATTCAAACTATAAGACAAAATCATGCTACAAATCCATCCCGCATGACTTTAGCCAATACATTGCAAACATTGATTGGCGAATTCGAGTCTGCAACCAACCAAATACATAGATGGAACACCTTTAGAAGTGACTGTAGGCGGTGGTATGTGGATAAACTATCCCATGCGGCCATCAAAGACAAAAAAATTGGAAAAGACCTCATTTGTGCATTATTTACCGACCCTAGAACCAATACTCCCCGCAGTTACTTGCAAACGGTTCCCAATCCATTGGTGCCATGATGATAGAATCAAAAACAATTTTTGGGACCGATGGTGGATGGTTTTTGATTATCCACCATGCAACAACAATGAGGTTCCTCTTTATTTTTTGAAGAAATTATATTGTGAGTTCATGCTCAATGAGGTCCCGAATTATTTTGACTTTTCAGACTTTTTTGGTCGAGGAGGTGGCTCTGCACAGAGCAGACCTGGTGCACGCGTAGGTCAGCCTAGGATCCCCCATGCCCCAAAACCCCCACTGCCTTCAGTTATCCCTCCTACAGTGAAGGAGGTTGTGGAGATTGATACATTGCATGCATTGAGGGAGCTCACTGACACTCTCACCTAGCATAGCACCCAGATTGCATCCGGTGATGTTGGTGGAGGCGCCAGTTCTAGTGCACCACACCACTGTGGATCATGTGGTGCCGTATGCACTGCAGGCGAGACATCATTTGCTGGTTCACAGGATTTCTTTTCTATAGATGAGATGCTGGGGAATGTTTTTGGAACTGGAGCCACTGATATTGGTCTTTCACAGGTAAATTTTAAATAAATTTAAATAATATATATATGTACAATAGTTTAATTCACATGTTTGAGATATTAATATATATATGATTGTACGTCATGTACATACATGTAAAAAACTAATTTTTTATTTTATTTTAAATAGCAAGAGCCGGTGAAGGAAACATCCGGTGTCGACATGCTAGCTACTGCGGTTGGGCGTGTTTCAAACGTAAGTTTCAAGTTGTACAAACTTACATTTTTAATAAATCATTTAATTGCACTAGATTATTATTATAATTTGTTTCACGTGTATGTTGTACATGTATTAATATTTTTCTCTTTTATACACAGGAGCCTGGCGGGTCATCATCTCGCTCAGGAACCAAGCTACTTCTGCACGCCTCGCATGAGTTTTACGCAGGTTAGTTACAAATCTCTTTACACTTTGTTTCTAATTCTTGGACCTCTGGTACATGAGTTTCACTTTCTTATACTCAACGTATATAAAATACATACAACAGCTACCATATATAAAGTTGTAATTTGCTTAGAATACCATAGTATCTCACACTTGTACACATGCTCTGCTGCATTTTCAATACCTCTAAAATTTTTGTAATTGGAGATACATGTCATAATAGACTTGAGGTGCTTACTTTAGGTGAAGAGGATTATTAAGTGATTATTATGGATGTGGACCCTATCCTCTAGATCCAGAAATAGAAATCTCATAAGTATTTTTTCTAGGTGGTTACTGACCCAATCCTCTTGATCTTCTTGATCCTCTCGGGCCAGTTGATAAATTCCCTTATGTCTCGTTTGTAGTACTAAACTGGATACACATGGTCTACATGTTCCCAACATCCAAAATAATGACACGTACTGCACTGTCATAGGTATATTATTTGTATGATGAACTTCTCAATCCAATGTAAAATGATATCTTCCCATATCTACTTATTTACCTAGACTATATCTTGATTCTCAATAACTACCTCTAGATATGTAACACCATGTGTAAGGGCTAGGTGGCTAGCCCGGGATCAGATGTGTGCCTTTGGTCCTCACTCTTTCACCTAATGCACTCTTATCCAAACCTGAAGGCGATATCTACTATGATTTCTAAAAGTTGGGAGATCCTGATGTTGTGGCTCCTCATCTTCCATAAGAGCTTCAAAACATTTGTAAACCATCATCCTCCACAACTCTATTGACTCCTCAGCATCCCACACTTGTGTAATTTCCCATTCACGCACTTCAAATTATATACTCAAGCCATATTTCCTCTCTCTCTCTCTCTCTCTCTCTCTCTCTCTCTCTCTCTCTCTCTCTCTCTCTCTCTCTATATATATATATATATATATATATATATCTTCTTCCTGAGATTCCACCATATTTCATCACACTTTCTCCTACCCCTACGTGTGGTGGGGGTTTAGCTAGCCATGGGTAGCCTCTCTAAATCCAGTTCTACCATCAAAATCTTTATTTCCAAAGGGATAATGTCACAAGTAAGATCCTCTAGGCTCGTGCACCAAAACTCAAACTCAGCTACCTTTGGACACAAATACATATAAATAGTGCATTATAATCTATATATTTGCAACACACTTGCCCACCAAGGATATACAACTCTAGTCTACTCTTCGTCTGATCTATATGTTTGGTCTGGTGATGTTAGATTTAAAAGTCCTTCAAATTTGAATGATGCTCTAATTGTCATAGAAGATGACTATGGGTTACCTTGATTAAATACAAAAGTTTGTCAAAATCTTATGAAGATAGATGGCCTCCGTGCTAACATTTATAGATCCTATGTATTTAGCCTAAATAGAAGATAAAATTTAATAACATTTTTATTCTTTCTTGAGTAACTAAATATTGATTTGTACATGTTTTTTGTATAGCTCTTAAGTAGATTTTAATAAATTGATTTGTACATGTTTTTTGTATAGCTTATGACTGCTAGAGAGACTCCTCCACATATGCAGACTGTGGAGGCTGCTGTAGATACCGCCATAGCATCTGCAAATCCACTAACCGAGGTACACAATTTTTTAAATTTGTTAAATTTTGGAGGTTCATTATTTCTTATTAAACTTAAATCTACAATATCAAATTTTGTAGGTATATATATGTGTGAAATATTTAATTTGAAAATTAATTATTTGTATGTAGCTTACCCCTCGTGAGTCTATTGTTGTCCTTGCGACGCGTCAACAACAAATCGATAGGGATCATGACATTGCGGTAAGATTGCACATGCATTTTAACTAAATTGTACAAGTTTCTAAATTTTGAAGGTATTTTAAAATTTTGGGTGTTAAAAACTTGTTGTTTATGAATGTGCAGGTTAGGTTGCAGGCATGCTTAGAGACACCTAGGACCACACGGATGAAATCCGTAGTGGCATCTCCCTCCACTACATCCCCAGGTCGTGGACGTGCTACTTCTAGCAGGGCGAAGAGAGGGAAGATGTTTCATGAGTAGATTTATAGTCCACTTGGATGCCACATATATGTGGTCATGAGTATCTATTCACAGTCCATTGTATATATATATATAGCCTTTTGCGACCGCATGTGGTCCCATATGTACATTATGACACGTGCTTAGTTCGAGATGTATACATACATTATGAACTTATACATGTACATATATATTTTCAGAGACGTGCGCGTCTGGAGCACACTTTATTTGATTCTTATATATATATATATATATATATATATATATATATATATATATATATATATATATCCATGTGTGTTGGTTATTTATCATATTTATTTTGGTATTTTGGTATTATTGCTAACTCTGAGAAAGTGGGTTTTGATCTCTGTTCGGTGGATTTAGTGTATTACTTCTAGTTATATATTTTCTAGTATCTTTCTGATTATTATTTGTGGTATATTTCGTGCCATGGGCATTTTGAATTTTTATTTTTCAAACTAAAACAATATTGTTAGCTCTATATCAAGCCAACTTAAGTATTAGTAACTAAAGCTTATTTGAGTACCTTGAAAAAGTTCATTGGCCTTTGGAAAAATTATTCACTTGATACTAGCTTAGGCCCATGAACCCATCCAAGCTTAGGATGGAATCTAATATGAGAGAAGAGATGGATTGCTGAGAGTCTAGAGATGTGCTATGTATAACGTGCATTGATTCTTGAGGTACCAATATGAAGAAAAAGTAATGAAATGGCGGACTTAGAATTTGGGAGTGAGAAAGATGCTTTAAGCATAGTCAATAAATGTGTAGTTTTACATGTTGGATATTTTTTAAATGTGAGAAATATTGCTTCTCTCCCTCTCTTCAATCATTTGTAGTTTTACATGTTGGATATTTTTTGTAGGTTGATTACTTTCTCTCTAAGCATCTCATTATTTTTCTCTAGTTTTTTATTTTGTTTACATGTCACTTCTAAAAATATGAATTATTATATTGATTCCATAACTTCCACACCTTATTTATAATATTGGATGCTCAATGAACCAATTATATTACTATGTTAACAAAAAAGTGGTGTTGATGTAAGGCTATAAATTTGATCTGATAAACAAATATGAGAGAAACAATTTACTTAGGATATAACACCATGCCATGCCATATAGAACACCATGCTGGATATAATGTGTATTTGTGTCAATTTTTAGGATATCTTTAATATATAAAATTCACTAAAATATTCTGATCAAAAGGGTTGTAATTTAATTGGTGCATGTGCAATAGTAAAAGTGTCATGTAGTGTTGAATTCATTAAGATATAAATGTTTAGTACCCAAAATTTGGTTTGGGAACTTGGAAATATAGAATTTTGTACTTATTTTGATATACACTTCATTTATGCATTGTTTTAACAACCATAGGCGCCTTCTTGATCTATCTCGCACCGTATATCCACTAGATAAAAACCAATCTCTAGCTCAACCCTAGATCACACTCATAGCCCTGGATGTATATCATCCTACCAAGGACAAGATGACAACAAGAGATAACATAACAACCAAGTCATTGTAATTTAATTTAAATAAATAAGGAAACGCTGTATTTTGCAAACGGTGGGTCGTGGCACCGAACCGCCTGTGCCGGCACGTCCGGGTGGCCAGGTGAACACTAGAGGAGGTGGTGTTTTGGTGCACGAAAGGGTCGTTGCTTCCGGGCTACTTCGTTCGGGCTTAGTCCCTTAAGAGCCCTGAGACCAAAATATCGTTCAAATTCGACGGGTGACTACTTAGACTCATGGCACCTAGAGAGGCCTCGTCTAATCCGACACCTCGGCATACGGACCCTCTACAATAGCCTCTCTCATTTTTTTCCTTCTCATTTCGGTGCTCTCGCTGTCCTAATGTTTGCAAACGCACGAAATAGTGCAGTTGGAGCCAGTGTAAGGTTGTCAAACGCTGTATTTTGCAAACGGTGGGTCATGGCACCGAACCGCCTACGCCGGCATGTCCGGGTGGCCAGGTGAACGCTAGAGGAGGTGGTGTTTCGGTGCGCGAAAGGGTCGTTGCTTCTTCGGCTACTTCGTTCGGGCGTAGTCCCTTAAGAGCCCTGAGACCAAAATATCGTTCAAATTCGACGGTGACTACTTAGACTCCGTGGCACCTAGAGAGGCCTCGTCTGATCCGACACCTTGGCATACGGACCCTCTACAATAGCCTCTCTCATTTTTTTCCTTCTCATTTCGGTGCTCTCGCTGTCCTAATGTTTGCAAACGCGCGAAATAGTGCAGTTGGAGCCAGTGTAAGGTTGTCAAACGCTGTATTTTGCAAACGGTGGGCCGTGGCACCGAACCGCCTGCGCCGGCACGTCCGGGTGGCCAGGTGAACGCTAGAGGAGGTGGTGTTTCGGTGCGCGAAAGGGTCGTTGCTTTCGGGCTACTTCGTTCGGGCGTAGTCCCTTAAGAGCCCTAAGACCAAAATATCGTTCAAATTCGACGGGTGACTACTCGGACTCCGTGGCACCTAGAGAGGCCTCGTCTAATCCGACACCTTGGCATACGGACCCTCTACAATAGCCTCTCTCATTTTTTTCCTTCTCATTTTGGTGCTCTCGTTGTCCTAATGTTTGCAAACGCACGAAATAGTGCAGTTGGAGCCAGTGTAAGGTTGTCAAACGCTGTATTTTGCAAACGGTGGGCCATGGCACCGAACCGCTGTGCTTAAACGCTGCACGTCCGGTGGCCAAGTGAATGCTAGAGAAGGTGGTGTTTCGCGCACGAAAGGGTCGTTGCTTCCGGCTACTTCGCTCGGCGTAGTCCCTTAAGAGCCCCGAGACCAAAATATCGCTCAAATTCGACGGTGACTACTCTGACTCAGTGGCACCTAGAGAGGCCTCGTCTGATCTGGCACCTCAGCATATGGACCCTCTACAATAGCCTCTCTCATTTTTTTCCTTCTCATTTCAGTGCTCTCGTTGTCCTAATGTTTGCAAACGCGCGAAATAGTGCAGTTGGAGCCAGTGTAAGGTTGTCAAATGCTGTATTTTGCAAACGGTGGGCCGTGGCACCGAACCGCCTGCGCCGGCACGTCCGGGTGGCCAGGTGAACACTAGAGGAGGCGGTGTTTCGTGCACGAAGGGTCATTGCTTCGGCGGGCTACTTCGTTCGGGCTTAGTCCCTTAAGAGCCCTGAGACCAAAATATCGTTCAAATTCGACGGGTGACTACTCGGACTCCGTGGCACCTAGAGAGGCCTCGTCTGATCCGACACCTCGGCATACGGACCCTCTACAATAGCCTCTCTCATTTTTTTCCTTCTCATTTCGGTGCTCTCGCTTATCCTAATGTTTGCAAACGCGCGAAATAGTGCAGTTGGAGCCAGTGTAAGGTTGTCAAACGCTGTATTTTGCAAACGGTGGGCCGTGGCACCAAACCGCCTGCGCGGCACGTCCGGGTGGCTAGGTGAACGCTAGAGGAGGTGGTGTTTCGGTGCGCGAAAGGGTCGTTGCTTCCGGGCTACTTCGTTCGGGCTTAGTCCCTTAAGAGCCCTGAGACCAAAATATCATTCAAATTCGACGGTGACTACTCGGACTCCGTGGCACCTAGAGGAGTCATTTTCAAAATTTACAACTTTTTCAAAATTTACAAATTTTTCAAAATTTACAACTTTTTCAAAATTTACAATATTTTCAAAATTTACAAACTTGACTTTTCAAAATTTACAAATTTTTCAAACAATGTTCAAGCTTCTCTTAGCTTCGAGAATTTAAAATTCTCTACTAACGATACCAACCACGTGAAGGTGGAAGCTTTTCTGGCACCACTAACCTAAACATAAAATTGTTAGTCAAAGAAATTTAAGTTTCAAATCAAAACCATATACTAGATCTCTATATACATGACACACAAAATACACAAATTTAAAATAAAATATATTCAAACTTAAATCTAGATCTTTAAACTAAAAAAATTATATATATATATATATATATACGCTATATATATATATATATATACGCTATATAAATTGAAACTTGAAATTAAATATATACCAGACATGAGCATTGTAAATTCATTCCAATGAACCATCAGATCGGATCTACTCGAATAGCGAGACAAGATTGCTTCATGATCGACTCTCGAACCTTCCAAAGAATCTTGTTATTAGGTCTTCCTCGATATCTATACAACTGAATATTTGTCGCTAGAACTAGATGTGAATATAAGAGTATTTTCTTGTGTGTCTCAAAGTCTTCAAACACCCAAACAGAGGAGTTTTTAATGGATACCGTCAAGCCAAGTTCCAAAGAACTACCACTCGACCCTGTAGGATACTCAATCTCTTCGCCATCTATAATAGGAGAAGTCAACTTCTTTCTTTCCTCGATGCAACGACATAAGAAATAGTCTGTTCCTTCTTCATTGTCTTCTGTCGCAATTACTGCAAACACATGTCCTACAAAAAAATAACCAAGGTTGAAAAACTCAAATTTAAATTACATATTAAAATTTCAATGGACATAACTCAATACAAAAATTAAATAAATAACTGGATAAATACCTTGTCGCACCAAAATTGAAATTTCGTCAAAGTCCTTGGATGTTACAACTTCATCTATAGAAACAAGTTGTAATGCTTGTGGAGGTTGATAACTAGGAAGCGGAGTTAGAGGCCTACAAATCCATCCTTCCACCCATTCTTGTGAATCACACTCAACAGTGACAAATTCGATACAAGATGCACAAAAACATGTCAACTTTCTTGTCCATACGGCCCATGAAGTAGCGTCTGAGCTACAAAATGAGTGCATATCACTGGACCCAGTGAGTGTCATACAATCCTCGTAGTTAGCAATATGTTTTTCCTCTATCAACCAAAAATATCTGTGAACTGTGGAATTTTCTTGAGAACCTCGGGCCATGTTGTCAATACACCATTCCACTATGCTCTTTGCATCTTTTAATTTAGCACCATCTTTGTACTTCAACTCTTCTCTTGCAAGAGCTCTTTTCACACATGCCCTGCACTTTGTCATGCTCTCCTTTTCCATGTCCAAATTTCTCGGTGAAACTCCAAATATGTTGCACACCCATCTTGACATGCATTCTGCTCATCCAATAAAACATTCGTGCATTCTTAAACTAAGACGTGCAATTATCTGACCATATATAATGTTGTTTGAAGTGGATGTCCCTATCGCAAGTTTCCATAAAATAACCGAAACACCCTTGCACAAATTCAATAGAATGAGTACGATCATCACCGATATAAAAGTGGTACTCTCTTAAAAATTTTGATCATTCTCTCACTCTGTCAGAGAATGTAGAAATGCTATATGCACAAAAATGGCAACTTGTACTGAGTTGTAATATTGCGATTGAACCTCCATTTGTGGTTGCAATGTGTAATTCTCTCGCAAAATCGACCACTGAAACAATAGTACCAATAGGAAATGTGTCTTTGCATAGCTTGAATTGTTCATCCAACCATCGAGCTCTATGTGTATGCCTCGCATACTCATAAACAATTTCATCCTTAAATTTTCTCATAAATTGAAAAATGGGCATTTGTTCTGTAACTAGCTCACACCGTTTCGACTCTTTTCCATCTTTCAACTGGTATGCAACTGATTTATATTTATCAAATTCAACTAAATTATGTCCTATTGTACCTTCAATTTGCTCATGGATGCAACTTTCCAATTTAGGTAATCCGCCGCATGTACTACAACTTCCATCTAAACAATCCTGACTATAAAAAAATTGTCCAACTTCTTTTTCACAAAATATAGTAGGAATGAAATCCCTAGAAGATATTGGTGGAACTTGAACACCACATTCAGATAACATAGTTTCAGAATGAAAAATAGAATGAATACGTAAAAATTTAGCATAATGCATCGCAAATTCAACATGTTGCCTACAACAACAAGTGGTGCGAGCATGGTTGATTTTCACATAGAATGGTTTCAATATTTCAAAAAAACGTTGACTAATTTTAATTTCCAGATTCTCTTGTTCAAACTTACGAAAAATTGAGTTTGAGTCAAATCTAAGAAATGCTTTGGATGTGGTTCACAATTAGTAGAACCAACTCTCCGTTTTATAACATCTCTTGTATTAGGTGAAACTCTAGTGTTATCATGCCAAAATTTAATAACAACTTCTCTTATAGCATCAAATTATTATTTTGTCCTTACGCGGTGCTCTAGCGAAAAAATGCCCAAAATCGACATTATTGAGTGATTGAAGGATATTACGCCTCTTTCAATTGCTTTTATTAGAGTTTTTCGATTAACTTGCAACATTCGACTTGTTTTGCGTAATCAAACGTTGTTTTTTTATTGATTCACTTACAACACTAGTAGCAAGTACACAACGCACAATATTACTATTCCTAGTGCGTCTCTTGACACCAACAGTGTGATATGCATCATGAAGGTTTTCAACAATTGTAGAGGTTTGACCACGTATGTTAGATGTTGTCAATCCTAAGGTGTTTAATGTAGGTCTTATTTTAATCAATTTCATCAAACTAACCAACAACTGACATCTTTGGGAATCATTTAAAATTTCAAAATGATTATCCCAAATTTCAATGGCTTTTCTTCTGATTTGTCGTTCAGAAAGTTTGTCAGACATTGGTTTCAAAATGTTTTCATCAATTTCAATCAAAAAATTAGGTTTCTTATGTAAAATCCTAGGAGGTGTTTTTGTCAAATTTTGTTTGTCTACAGTTTCAACATGAATTTCCTTATTCACATTTTCATTGTCTCCTTCAATTTCAACATTTGCTACATCATGAGTATTTAATTCTTCTTCAACATTGACAGTAAAAACTTCTTCATCACGAGTATTCAATTCAACTTCAACATTGACAGTAGAAACATTACCTAGTTCTTCATTGCTTACAGTAGTTGGGATTGAAGATGAACCTCTTCTAGATTCACGAAGTTTCCGCATTCGCTCAGCATTTTCAATTTTGTTGGCCTCTAATTCGTCTGGTGTTTTTTTACTTAATGACTTCCTTTTTTGACTTTGTTTTTTGTCTCCCATGATGTTTTGCTTTCGGTGATAAAAAAACGTGCCTGGAAAAAGACAGAATTTCACAGTAATTCGTACGGTAAGGTCAGAGAGTAAAAATCACATGGTAATTCGGACATTGGGATGTGTGTAAATATGATTTATAAAGCGCGTTCGCGGTATTTTTACAAAAACCATGATCGCGGAGCTATTTGCCGAACCTAAGCCTCGGAAAATCTTTGTTTTTCCCCAACCAAAGCTATGGAAGGTCATTATGAAGTGCAAAAGGTCAAAAAACCTCAAATCTGCTCTTCCAAAGACTTGAACCATGCTAAAAAACTGAAAACATTTCACAAAAATGGTGCCATCACGTAGGGTAGACTCTTAGCTTTGTAAAAATATTGTTTTTAAAGTGAATAGAATAAGATAAATATCATTTTATAATTTATTACTAACAATAGGTCCTTAAGACATTTTTTCCCGTGAATGTTCATGTCTACGTTTAAGATCAGAACTTTTGTTTCACTTATCAAAATATGATAAAAATTATACCATCCCAAGCGTGGACAAATTCTATACACCTTAAAAAAAAAAAAAAATTGATTTCGATATTTTTTGATATAGTTATGGCGGGCAAACGGAAAGCGCTCCATTTTCTAAATATTTTCAGACCACTTTCACGGAAAAAATCATTAAAAAAAAAAAAAAAAAAATATTGCTAAAAAAATACAAAATAAAATCCATCCCAAGATAGACAACTACATCTAACGTTTCACCAAAGGAAAAAAAAATAACAAGATTTGGTCATCCAAAATGCGGGCAAATGGACTACAATCTTATAAGTTTTTTCAAAAAAAAAAATAAGTCATATAATTTTAAGTGTTTAATATAGCTAAACTTGTCCGTTTTTACAAAAATTAGTATTTTAGAAACTAGATTCCGAATGCTACGATTCATATTTATATAAATTTTTCTAATTTAGAGTGCATGTATAGCTAATAATCCCTACAAGTTGAGATTTCACTGTTTTTTGCAATATGACGTCCACGGATGACCCTATATTTGTCCATCAACTTCCTGCACTTACCCCATGGTCATGGATAAAAATAGTAAATTGTCTTATTAATAGACTAGAGTTATCTTTATGTTTATTGTATTAAAAAACATGTGATATTTAGGTTGTTTGTGGTTGAAGCCAACTTTTTCAAAGAGGTGCACAAGTTAAATATATATGTGCATGGATTTACTCTTTATTGTATTTAGATCCATTTTGAAAATTGTTCCATTTGTTGTTATGACAATCTTCAATTTTTTCATACAAGCCTCAAGGCATGTCTCAAGCAAGTTGAAACAGAATAGTGTTATTTTTAAATTTTTATTTCAAGTAATAAATTCAAGCAAAGCCACTTATTTTATCTCGAATTAAGCACAACAACTCTTATATGTCTAAAGTATATAATAATGTAAACGCATTGTAATTTAATAGCCAACCAGCCATGGTGTATGCTTTCTATAAAAGAGATCAACAACATTGTATGTGAAATATATTAAATACTCATTAAAACATGACTTTGTAATGTTTCTGTAATCAAAATGGAAATGGAATCAATATGATTACCTTTAGGCACATGTAAGTTTGGGGTGAGCACTAATCCTTGTTTGAGATTCATAACAATGTACTTAATATTTGAATATATTAATTATTATATGAACATCTATATCATGGGATATCCACAAATGGAAGCTTCCAACTTGATGGACTTGGATCATCTCTAGCATTTGATTCACCAAATCTCTGAGACTGACTCTCTCTTTCTTGACTGTAAATTGTTGCAATAGGGTCGTCTGATTGTATTTGTGCCATTGTTTCTAGCCCCTCTCCTTTCAATAATCAACTTCCATACTTGTCGAGCCCTATCATAGGGAAATTTATCCACTTCGTACCATGATGCATAAATTCTCAAACAATTTTCCAAATTTTTGTCAAGCTTGTTTTGCAATTTTGACTTTATAAAGGCCAAGGCACTGAAAATTCTCTCATCTTCAACTGAACCCAAAATCATTGTTTGACATAGATCAACCAATGAGAAAAACTTGGACATGGTTTGCTGTAAAATAGTACTCACCCCAACTCTTTTCCATAGCCGAGTTATTGCTCCACACTCTAAGGGATTATCCATATCTTTGAATTGCTACATCATTGTAGTGGTGAATTCATGAGATTGAGCAGACAAACTATCCTTGCTTAAAATACCTGGAATATTCATTCCATTGATATCAATAGGCTTACAAAAATGTTGAATCAATGTAGTCAACCTCTTGAAGTAGTCTTCATGCATATGTCTTTCGTTTTGGATAGGATTCCAAAATGTCAGATTTACTATAGTCATTGCTTCAAGTAAAGCATCCCTTCTAAATCACTCCCTTATTTCTTCTAGTATGGACACAGTAATTTCTCTTAACCTCACCCTTGTTAATGATACAATGTTATCAAAGAGCAAATTGTGACTTTTACCTCCTCAACCTTATCGGCCGGTACTTTAAACATGTACATTTGTATCTCATATTCACATACAGAAGCACATACTTACCCAAACAAGTTGAGCTTCAAAAAGCTACTTGCATTTCCAATCTTTAACAAATCATTCCAACCATTAATTTTGGACTGTAAAGCGGTTTGATGAGATACAAATATTCTATTTTCATACAAACTTGTTTCCTCAAACTAGAAAAAACAACAATATAGATAGTTCCTTCCAAGGCTTATTTAATTAAACGATGAATTTATTCCGACATGGGAAGGATACCACACAACATCAACAATGAATTTATATCATTCAAACAATGCATCAAATATTGGGCCTTGTCCACTTCCATGTGATTCTTCCACATCACTCCTAATAAGGATTGATACTCTTACACCCTACGAACCGGTTGGTATAATGAGATCCACCTGGTGTCGACATCTTTTAACAATTTATGCCCATTTGTTAGTCCTTATGCAAATATGTGGAATTCCTGAACCTTTTAGGACTACTGCGAAATAATCATGCACCTCTCGAACAAGGTCTTCAACTTTTGCTACAGGTTTTAATTTGCCAACTATTTTGTAAGTTAGGTTCATTCTATGAGTCATACAATGAATGGAAATCATATAAGGGAAATGATATGTTTGGATTCTTACACACAGGCCATTACGATGACCTTGCATTACAGATGCCCCATCTACCCTAACACATACCAGCTTTGATGCAATTACAACATCATCCATGTCATCGATCTCCTTCAAACTTTTTATCACCAACTCACAAAGGTTTTCAGCATTGGAGTTCTCTCTCATCTTTTGAATGGCAAGTAAGTGAGGTTGTCTCACATAATTCTCAACAGTATACACATGCATACAGACCCAAGCAGTATTATCTACTGTTATAACCTCATCAATAGATAAAGATATGTATCGTGCAGACTTCAGTTTCTCTTTCAAGTCTTCTTTCTCAACCATAGCTAGGCATTTTTCCCAATCCCAACCACTAATTTTTGACCAGTGAGAATGAGGAAAGTGTGGGACACCAAGGAAAGACAACATCTTATTTTGTTTAGGAAAATTTTTATAGGACGACCTCTTTTCAAAATGTGAAAAACAGTAGCTAGCTGAACTGTTTTACCTAAAAGACTGTTTTGAATGATCTTGTTGAATTGAGAGGTAATTGTCCCTCCATTTGGTGTAACTATTCTTTCATTTTTCTTGTGCTCTTCAAATTCTTTTTCATACCTAATAAGAAAATGATATTCTGTAATTTTCCATCCTGCAACATTCTTCTCAACACCATCTATAATTATCCTTTCATATATCTTTCCTACATGCTTCTCAATAGTATCCAACTTAAGTTGCATTGTCTTGTCCCTGCCCAATCTCTAGCTACAAATTATACATTTGCATTCTTTGGGAGGTTCATATTTATTCTCATTTTCAATAAGTTCAATAAATGGAAACTTAGAAACCCACTCTAACCTAAAACTCCTTCCCAAGTCTGTTGTCTTTCCTTTCTCTTTCTTCCAGAAATAGGTGTCCGTTGAGTATTTGCCTTGGTGGAATTTAAATTCCATTGACTTCCACTGCCATAAGTTTCACCTCCAACATTCACTTGAGCACCTTGGCAGGTGATGCAATGTCATCTTCATTCAATTGACAGGGTGGTACGGTGTCAAACTCGACATCATTCAATGAAATGTCTTCAGGAGGCATTTCATTATTTTTGTCATTGACACCATTGGGAAAATCAAAAATGAACACATTCTCATTCTGAGTTTCATTTTGAATGTAATCATTATCCCTTGATTGTGAAGGTCCTATTGGAGAAGGATGGGTTTCCTTAGATGGTTTCTTAAAATAAGATGTTATTTTTCGAATGTCAGTACCACTACGAGGAGGAGTTGGAATATCATTTTTGCATGAGGCTGAGCTTCCCTTTTTAGGTGCCATTTTGTTGAATCAGAAAATCCTATAGAATTTAAAGAAAAAAAGATACAACATGTTAGACTAAATGATATTGATATGTGCATAGACATCTCAACATGAGAAATATGTATAAAGAAAAATAATGTTGTGTCACTTAACATGTACTACTTTTTGCAAGAGTGTTACATTAATAAAATAAGAATTAGGCAATACATTAGGAAAACTAAAGATGTATCAGAGGTTTGAGAAGAGAACAAGCAATTTAAAATTTTAGATGATTTTGAGCAGCCAAAGACACTCTAATGATAAGACACTCTAGTGATAAGAAGTCTTTGTTGTAGCTAATCAAACATGAAATAGGTGATCTCAAGGTTTTTGCTCAGTTTGAAATCAAAGTATAGTATGTATCTTCTCATGAAGGACTCTGAGTTCATTGATTCATCTAAGGTATGATCTGTCTTTAGTTGATTAATGAAGGAGTCTCGATGACCGAGATCTGTCATAATGTATAGAGGTTTGTCCTGTTGTATAGAGGTTCTAAATGTTGTCATCAAGCCAAATAAGGTGTGCATCTGCTCATGAAGAAATTATTGATTCATCATAGGTATGAGGTCTGTCATAATCCAATTACCAAGAGTGTTCATCATTTCAAAGGAGCTGAGACAAAATATATGGTCTTCCATCTATGACTCGTTGTGGTATGAGACTATGAATTCAAGGTTGAGAATGTATGCATGGTTATTTGGCTTGACAATGAAATTTCAATGTGTCAAAGCCAACTAAAGTATCATTATTCTTGAGAGAAACTTGAATTCTTTGATCTGATGTTTCACATATGATACAATCATGATAAGGGTATTCTTTGTATATTGTCGTGTTCCTACTTGGAGAATGAGTTCAAGAAACTTGAAGGATGCATGAATTAAAAATATCCCCGAATGTTGATGTTTTTCCTTTATATTAAATATTATAGACATGTTGTCTGGACTACGAAAAGGACAAGAAAAGATGTCGAAGAGTGATCCCACTTCTACAATCTTCATGGAGGAAGAAGAGGTGGTGTAAACCCCTACATTCTTTTTGGAAAATTCTTGTTGTGGAGAGATAGATTCCAACTTTTCCTCAACATTAATAAAAGAGAATTAGTATTACTATACAAGTTTCTGATGGATTTATAACATGATTATTTTCACAGAAAGTGCCAGAAGTGAATGTGAAGATAACAAAAGAATTTTGTGCTCCTCAGATTGTTGAAGGAAATCCATGCTTGGAATACATTCAATACATTATGTTTCCATGGTTTAAAAATTTTGAAGTACATCACAGTGAGGAAAATGGTGGTAATAAGAAGCATGCTTGTGACAAGATGTATGTACTTTTCCCACAACTGTTATTTTCTATCTTTTGTTTTTCCAAATGCTAATTATCTGGTTTTTGGTTCATTGTTGTAACTTTTTTCCCTTTTGCATTTCTTGAATTTTTCATTTTGGACATCTTTGTATGGTCTTTATTTCATACATTATTGTTTGTCAGCATTCTATTAACCTCCCATTCCCGACCAAATCCTCCTAGTGGACATGAACCCCGCAGAATGAGCCACAGTTGATATGTTTTCAGGTCCGAGCGGGTCCCGCCTCCCGTGAGCCACGCGTCACCATTCCGTTAGTCTCCCAAGGAAAATCGCAAGAGAACATCACCTCTGTGCATATATCGGGAAAATTTCGAGAATGTTTTCTTTTCCAAATAAGGTTCCGTAGATCTCTTGGTGAAACATTAATGTTTTCAAATCTCGGTGCGTCATTTTCTTGGGGAAACATTAATGTTTTCAAATCACAACACGTTGATTTCTTGGCAAAACATTAATGTTTTCAAATCCCTATGCGTTGATTTCTCGGCGAAACATTAATGTTTTCAAATCCCGGAGCGGCGATCATGCGGTGATTCAATATAAAAATATACGTCGATTGGAAATTCCTTGGCAATTCATATGGGACATATTATTTTTATGGAATTTTGGGTGAAACACAGATGTACATCATTCTTTGTAGTATTTGCCAAAATCAAATTCCCAAAATTCTACTATTCGCCAAACTACGAATATTCGCATGCTAAAATTCTCCATGTTAGCCGCATTGTATAATTAAATGGTCAGTGCAGTAAGAGGAGGCATTCAAATATAAGTCATCGATCAAGTGACACATGGCAACGTTCGGATTTCTTTATAGCGATCGAGTTGGGTAGACATCAGGCTCTAGAATGAGCACAGTAACATTCCCAATTTAGTACATTAGAACAAGAAAAAAAAATTGATAAATGCTTCCCGGTTCTAAATACATAATTTAGAACTCACAAATAAAAACAACCATTCTCATAACAGATATAACCATATGCATTGTAATGACTCGGTGCACCACCGATCTATTCATTCCATGACTCGGTGATCTACCGATCTATTCATGTGTTTCACAGAGTTGGCGTTTTTACAAACTCTTCACTCTTGCGGTTCTCTTCCCTAATCTGGGATTTCAGAATCCTCTGTCCAAGGAACCTATCTGAATAATCGTTACCATTATTCATCAGCATCTCGTCCCTTAGACTAGGTGACATAGGACAACGCAATCAGCAGCTTGTGATACTTTGGCCAAAGTTTTGAAACATACTGTTCATGTCTCATATTCCTTGACGGCATACTCGTCAATCTAGAATACGTCCTCCACCCTACTCCGATGTTATATAGAATGTCCCATACTGACTTCTGTCAGTCATCCCTCCCCCAAGTCATTCACTCAGGAACGGATTAATAACATGACAATGTTATAAGGATGCTCTTGAGGACTAGGGATAAGCTGACATACTGGATAAACCCTAGTTAACCCAGTGTGTCAATGTACCCCAAATCTCCAAGGGCAGCCTCATAACATGACCATGTTCCTAACCAGATCCCGAGTAAAACTTGTTCGAGTTTAAGGTGTAAATCTTAACGATCAATGCAAAGGGTGTCGCCATAAGCCACCTGCATTGTTGTATCCTCGAGAAGATCCTAATCTTCTCGGGTACAACCCTGCAGTCGACATGTGCCGACATCCTACAAAACCACCTCGGAAAGATCTACTTATCCTAAGGTGTTACATACGTTGAGTTGAAATTATACTTTAAGACTCTCCTTTCCGATTAGTCTTATCCCAACTCCTGGGCTCCTCATCATTGAGTTGCCTTACTTAATTAAGATCCATTTCACAGAGAGAAATTAATAAGATTTGAGATCTCGTCAAGAGTTCCTTTATTCACCATAATCTTAATCAACGAAAATGGGCAGTAGCCCTAAGTCTTCTCATAAGGTTGCTAACTTAACCCTTTTAGGTTTATATCAGTTCTCAAAACTGAAATACATCTTACTTATTAGTATTAAGATATAGTGATTTAAAAACATTAAGTACGTTGTCTTGACTTAGATCAAGGTTAGGGAGTAATAAATTACTCTTCCCGTTCAGCTTCCTGTTAAGGTTTATTTTAACCTTAGCTTCTCGAAAGACAGTGATCTAAATTCCAATTTAGCCTTAGATAGAACATAACAGAACTACTAACATTTACAAGTATTCAGTCACATAATCTTTGCAAGGCTTACTTAGAGAATCCCAAATATCTCCAAGGTATACAATATTAAAAATGCACTTAAAAACATTCGAACCGAAGAAGTTCAATCCATCAAGATACAAATGCAACCATATATAAGTAACAATCCCCTCATTTCATTCATTTCTAAGCTAATCAATTACAATTTATGCATTCAGCATACTTGATACAATACTCAACAGCAAAAGAACAACTTTCTTCATGTAATACATTTAGAGAATCAAGTTGGACTTCATCATAAAACCAAATTAAACACTCTGAATATCATATCAGATCTGCGTGCCTTTACCACTTACGACAACCATCTGCAAAAATTGTCAACACGGGTCAGTTCGGTGAACTGAGCATGATAAGCACTAATTCTTAAAACAATTGCAATCCACCAATTGTTCTCATTAAACAACCTATTTAAATGAAATCATTTCTTCAAATTCTTAACATAAATCAGGCTATTCATCTTCATATATTTCTACATGACCTTAAACGCATGACTCATATTATAGATGTCAATTAATCCTTAATACCTTTCAGATAATTCATTTTATATATTAGAGACTAAGAACAAATGAATACTACCATTCTAAAGACAGCAATACTCCAACAAGAATGTTTCTAACAATTACTCAAAGGCAGTTTATAACATTCAACAAGCTCAACTGTCTTAATTCTTTTATAATCATAACACATTTCAATGGTATTGACAAGTATACCTACTTATACAGCAACACACATTTTATACCAGTCTCTCCATACAATACCACGGTCTATTCTTGTTTTGCCCTTACCGTAGAGATCACATAAGGATTCAAGAAGAAAGCACACAAAGTTTCCAGACTAGGAGAGAGAGTATTTTCTTATTCCACTTATTATACATCAACATATAATTTACAGCTTAGGAGAAGGAACAGAGTCAATTAGATTCTCATATCTATCATGTTCTGGACTGTACCGACTCCTCTAGAATAACGCAATTACATTTACGCATGCGATTAAAACAGTCGAGATCACAAGAAGAAACTACAGTTTCATCTAAATTCAATAATAAAAATCACCTGTAGCTATTAAGCAATACAAGAGCTCTCGCAACAAAGCAATAGTAAATAATCCAACCATAATAGACTCAACAAATCTTTTCCATACATTCATCAACATGAAAATAACCAACGCCATCGCCTGACATGGCACAACTAGGAGCTCTTTATCACAGTCAAACACGAGACTAGATAACACTATAAACAAATGACGTTTCCTTATGCAATTACAGTGACATTCATACTGAGTCGAAACACAAACATGCACAGCTTCATTCAACTGAATCTAATCCCTACGATTATACAGCAAGGACTTATATCAGAAGCTGAATTCAAGAAAGAATAACCACAACAAGGACTTCACAGAAGTCGATTCCATATCAATAATTTCCTCAAAGTTTCATCCGAAGTCGAGCTATTACGAAATACAGCAGGGTCTCAAACAGAGTCGAGTTTGTAAAGAAAACCCATCCCTTAATTCCTCAGAATCGAACTGAACATAAACACAACAATATTAAGAAAGAGTCTATTCAATATGCATGCACAGCGAGGACTTAAATCAGGAATCGAGCCAACACGCATCATATCAAGAACTTCATCAGGAGTCGTGTTTAAATGGAAATACCGCAAGGACTCCAACAGTGTCAAATCCAACCAGTACTCACAACCAGGGTTTCGATTGAAGTCGAATTCATACGACAACAATTCAAGGACTCCAACAGAGTCAAAACCAATAAGTATTCACAACAAAGCTTCTACAGGAGTCGAAAACATACTATCCATTTCAAGGATTCCAACAGTATTCACAGCAAAACTTCTACAGAAGTCAAAAACATAAGTTACATTTCAAGAGCTCCAACGGAGTCAATACCATATAGTATTCTCAACTAAACTTCTACAGAAGTCGTAAACATACTATCCATTTCAAGGATTCCAACAGTATTCACAGCAAAACTTCTACAGAAGTCAAAAACATAAGTTACGTTTCAAGGACTCCAACGGAGTTTAACCCAAAATTGCAAACACAGTGAGGACTTCTACTATAGTCGCATTCAAGTAGTATAATCACAGCAAGCATTCCAAACAGAAGAAACTTCAAGTATTCACAACAAGATTCAACAGGATTCAACAACAATAAAAGCACAGCCGGGTCTTCAATCGAAATGAATCCAAAAGGAAGAATAAATACAGTAAACATTCCAACAAGGTCTTCGATTAACCTGAGATTCCTAATTCCATAGGAAAAGAAGAACCAATACATTGCTTCAAACCAACAAAGATAAAATCACACCGAACAGAGTTGTTTTAATGAAAGCATTTGGAGTAAAGCAAGATTTTTAAAAGTCAGGGCCTATCATGCCTGGTAATGTCGCTTAAAAATCTGAAGAAGACCTCTAAATGTGCTCGCACCTTCTCTTCTTCTTCCACGATAGATTAAACAACAATAAACTGTTACCTTCATGCCTTATAAACTTTCCCCGACAGAGAAAAGAGCTAGATATTCTCATAGTTGCCATGCAACACAAAGTAGACTGGTTCGAAGAACCAGTGATCAAACAGAGAGAAAAACGGAGCGTATGGAAAACCAAACAACCAACTAGTTTTCCATTTGCATGCCTTCCCAAGCAATCCGCGCTCGGGAACCGAAGTTCATCAATGACATTAACTCCAAGATTCCCGCCTATTTTCCATTGCCACCGACCGCCAAAGTTGGCGATTGACAAATGAAAACAAACAACCATTCCCAAATTTGGCGATGCTGCCACGTCAGGTCCCAATAGCCGTTAGCAACCTCCACCAAATCCCAAGTCCTTCATCCTTATCCACCTCATTTAATGCCATAGAAACCACTACCTATGACTCGCGCCCCTTCATAGGTCCCCCTCCAACCATGATCATTGGTTAAGATAGGTTAGAAACATAGGTAGATCATAAGGTAAGACATTAGTCTTACTTCATAGTGCTAGGTGTAGCTAACCTTAGGAACATTTAGCTTATAGTTTAGGGCTAGGTTAGATTAATAATAATTTAACCAATAGGTTATAGTTTAGGTTAAGGTTATTAACCTTAACAAATCCAGTCTAGGTCTCCCAAGTAGGACCGATCCGTATTGGAACCAAACAGGGTAAAACATCCTTGTACAGGATCCTATCAGGTATTGCTAAATAAGCTTACTGAATACCCAGGAACATCTTACCTGGCTTAAGGTCTAGGCCTTCCCGATGTTACGGTATTTGGAACCGATTTTCATTTAACAAGATCAGCCTGAGTTAACTCCTGAATTGCTCATTCAACTCATTCAGACCTTGCAACTTTCGTAAGGTCAATAAATTTTGTTCATCATGAATAAACTTAAAACATCTCTTGGATCAATGCCACTGATCCAAGGCTGAGTCATAAAGATGGGTAAATCCACAATTCATCCCGAAATTAGATTGAACTCAGGTGCTAAAAATGAAAGAAATAAAAGAGTCCAAACATATTCCGACTCAGTCAAAGATCTTCAAATGCAAAGAAGATACAATCCAGATCAAGCATGACTTCACAATCAAAGGAACACGTCCTTATACAGAAGAAATCATATATCAACACTTGAGTGCTCAGGAGGAAGTAACAACAGCGGGCGTTACTGAGCCACGGTTTATATTTCGTTAGGTCGCCCTTTAGTCTTCGATCGATTTCATCCATCCACGTGGAAGCATTCTCGCCACTTCCTTTGTGAATGAACCTCCGGGGACCTCAACCCTATGGAATTGTTCGGAGTGTATAAAGTTTCGGGTCCACCCTTTACTCAATGTGGGTCAACAGCTGATCTCGACCATCCACTAGCAGGACACGTGACACGATTCCACCACCCATTTGTGAGATGAACTTGGCAAAGCGTGAGAGCCCAGGAATGAGACAGATTTAATATAGTTTCGGGTTTGTTTTGTTGTGTGTCGTGTTATATGGGTAACACGTGGCATTTTATTAATGCCCTCTTAGATCTATTGCATTAGCAAAGGTAAATGTCTTTTGAATACACAGAGAGCTATATAATTGGCTCGACAAAAAGAATGTGTAGAGGAGAGAGATATATGTAGCAGCATAATACAGAAGCCAAAGAGCTAAGAAAATAGAAAGATCCCCGGGTAGAAGAAGATAGAAGGGAATACATACGTGCAATATCACGAAGCAAAAGGAATTTTTGTAAGAAAAAGAAACTAAGAATTGGACACAATAAGATAAATAAAAAGAAAAGAAAATGTGCAGAAAGCAGTAGCTCTTAGTCTGTAAAAGATTTTTAAATCGAATATAATAGATATATTTTGTGTGTTTTTGTGTTTTGGTTGTGTTTTCCCTGTGTTGGTTGTAGTTGGCACCAAATTTTGCCAACAACAAGATTATTGATCCATTACCTAATGAAATTCTTGTGATACCTATGCATCTCTATAATTTGGTCTTCAAAACAAATACGTTGTGGAAATTTCAGCTTTATTTGGGATGGCCAGAATATGATTCCGAATATATTACTATCTGGGAAATAAGAATTATCCATATTAGTTCAAATTTTCTTTGAAAAATTCATGCCAATGCGGATCTATGATCATCCTTTCGCCAAATTCATCCAAATCATGTTTGTAATATCCTTCTACAATGCAAACAGCCATGGAAGGTAAAATTAAAACTGTGTGGCATGATTGATGTTGATCGTCGTTTACATCTTACAGGGCCATATTGTTTTATATTGGTGAAATACTTCATTATGTCCAAGGCGTAGCATAAGTTAGATTTACCGGCCCAAATCTAGACATACAATACAAATCATCAGTGGTTGTGGTTGCTTCTATACATAGACGTTGATTGAAGAAATCTTGGTCGTTAATTTGTGTGATGTGGAAGTTGTCCACTCTGTCATGTGTTAGTATGATGTGTCATATGTAGGTGTTGTTATCTTGTTACAACGACATGAGATTTTTTTGTTGTTTTCTGCTTATTTTAACTTTGCTTCATGGTTTATATCTTTTTTGTTTTTCGGCCTCCTGAATTTTAGTATTTTTTTGTGCTCGAGCTGCTTGGTCTTCCATTGTGCCCGCCTATTCTAGAACAACACAGTCACCTGACGAGGAAGCAATACAACTCATGTGTGAGCTTGATTTTCCTTCTTGGTTCGAGTTGTTATCTGGTTTAAAGCTACTCTGCAAGGATCGAACCTGCTCAGCACTCGAACTCCTCTTTTTTCACCATGGTGACGCTGAGAGGATCCGCAGTCCAACATTTTTAGTCAATGTTATCTTCAAGTTGATCAGACATGGAGAAATAAGGTCTTTTCCCAAATAAATAGATGCTTTGGAATCCAATAGGGTTGCATTCAGAACAAAAATATCCTTCATGATTGTAAACTAATTTAATCAAAAGCATGAAATAAATCACAATGTCTGAGTATGTCTAAGAGCAAGAAAGGTATAGGAGTCCAGCACGTAAAATAGAGCATCTCTGTTTACCTGCTCATCGCTCCAATTTTTTTGTGGTCTCCATTTTTCTTTGTTAGCTCTCTTTAGGCTGCGTATAGATCCAACATGCTTGAAGTTTAACATTTTTTGATATATTGGGATACTTCTTTTATTCACAAATTCTAAAGCTAGAATTGACAAGAAATCAGTTGCTTTAGCCTAGAGTAAGTACATCAAATCTTAAATTAAGAAAATAAGAAATCTCATTTACAATTATAGACTTTAATATTGTTTCATTTATTTTGTTGTGCCAATTATAATTGCATTCAATCTAATCTATTTTCTTGAATAATTATTATATATTGTTTATATTAATAAGAGTGTATTTTCCAATTAAAAATATAGATATATTACCCTAAATTAACATAATTTTCTCTTAATTTTTTTAAATATACAGTCTTTAATATAAATTTAAGGGTTAAAATTCATGATACAACTTTATGTAGTGTGGAACATGTTGATATTTTGGTCCCACCATTTTATTTCCAAAATTTCATTCACATCTTTTCCTTATCTAACAACTTAAACACTGCCCAATTTAAACCATTGACGTTAATAATAAAATACAATAACCCTATTTTTATGGTAGTCACTATGTTGCTACCACCAAAGATGCATTGTAACATGTCGTCAACTCTTTATCAAATCTTGACCATCATATCATCTACAAATCTTAACCATCATCTCCTTATTACATGCCATGAATGAACATATGGGTTTCAACTTTCCATTTAAAGTTATTTTATGTTGTTTGTTTTCTTTATCATGTTGAATCCACAATTATTTACTTCCCCATGTTCATTTCCAACTTTCCATTCATGTCATTCTCGAGTATCTCAAAAAAATTAATGTCATCCAATCAAAAACCTTGATCGACAAATATTTTATATTTGTTGCTCATATCACCGGTCGATGTACATGCTCAATTATTGATGGTTTTTGTACATCAATTGTTCCTTACATTTTCTAGAACTCGCAACTAAAATCAGGGGCTACAAAGCGCTTCAAGAAACAAGCATCGTGGTTGGGTTTTGAACCACCTACCTTTTGGAATTCCCCATTTTTTTACCCTTCAAGCTCACGTAATTAGTCCAAGCGACATCTCAACTATAAAGTTGAGCTCATACACCACATATTTCTTGGGGAGGAATAATCTCAGCCATGGAAAAGGTGTGGGCCATGCAGGTGGTTACTTTCCCTGTCCAATCAAAATCCTCAACAACCCACACATGTCCCTTTTTTGTCGGTGATTCTTGAATGATGAAGCCATCACGATTTTTATGAGTAGAAGCGCACATGGCGTCGCCACCTTTGGATGCTACTTCCACTCCACATCTTCCTATCTCTAAATGCAAAGGCTAAAACTACAAACAAAATTTCACTTCGACAATATTTTTCTACCACTCCTTACATTCAAAGATATCTCCAGAGAGGAGATCTAAATCGTCTTAAACGACACCCCTAGTATCCTTCAAATGATTGACATAAATGTCATTGGGTTGTTGGATGGTTGAATTTAATATTGTTTTCCATTTCCATTTTCCCCACCTTCACACTTTTCCACCCTCAAAACACTTATTCTTCACCCCTCTTCCTCTCCCATTGTTTCTCCTCCAATTTGATTCCTTCAAAAGATCCCCTTTAGCATTTCCATCGTGCATTTCACATACAATTGCTAGTTTTAGTGGTAACTAGACAACTAAACCATAAATCACATGTGAAATGACTTAGTCAAATTATGCAACTTGATAATTTGATATACGTGTAAGAGGGGACTCAAAATAAGACCAACCTCCCAATGAATTCATTACCCTAACTTAGCTTTCAAGTAGCAAGTGTTAAGACCACGTCTGTATCTTATGTAACTCTACATGGAGTGGATTGCTCTTATGTTATCCTATACTAATGCCTAGGCCGTTGAGGCCTCTACCTTGGGTGGCGTCCTCTATAAGTTACTTGTTAAGTATGTTGAGCTCGATGTGATTGAAAAATCATATTATCGACCTAAATGGGTAACCTCCTCGTGTACCTTGTGCGTAGTCGGTATCTTGATGTATAACAAATAATTTGAGAGCCATTTATAATTAGTATATTGTCATGAGCTCGATGTTTCCTTAATATTAATGTGCTCAAACATAGTGATGGTTCCATGTTGTGATTGTTTATCTCTAACGAGAATTTAGGATGAGCCTTATCTTAAGATTTCCTTAAGAAGATGTTGTGGGAGGAACCTTATAATGTCGGTGGCATGTTTTTATTCATGAAGATCTTAGGGGAGTGCTTGTGTGCAAGTCCCCCTTATCATGGTAACATGTTGTGCCTTGCAAGACCTTGGTTAGAGTTTATACTTTGGAGTTCGAGGTGCTCCCTCCTTGGACCCGGCTATCACCTTTAGTTGTTTAACGAAAATGATGTGTAGTGCCTCCTAGTGGGAAGCACGTATGTCTTGAGGGATGGAATGTAATTTTGTATCATTTTAATTCATACCATGTTGCTCTCTAAATGTTCCACAAAACAAAGAATAAATAACTTCTTAAACTAGCACTGGGTGTATAACCTAATATGTAACATGTGTGGC
This sequence comes from Taxus wallichiana var. yunnanensis, assembly GCA_018340775.1. Lineage (NCBI taxonomy): Eukaryota > Viridiplantae > Streptophyta > Pinopsida > Cupressales > Taxaceae > Taxus > Taxus wallichiana. Next base: position 782,374,937 of record CM031244.1, on the reverse strand, counting down.
TTGTGATCTTGATGTGAATTGTAATTGTGTAATATTCTAGAAGCCAACCAAGTGTTGTGTACTAAGTGTATTAAGTGTTTTTTAATGTTGTGTACTAAGTGTATTAAGTATATGAAAAAAAAAACCTTTTTTTTTTTAAGCGTAATTTTGGGTTTAAAATATTGGACATGATAAGTCATAAGTTTGAAACTCAAGAATTCAAAATATAATAATAAAAATTCATTTCGTATCTTTCCATGAGAGGAGCCTCGTCCCCCTAATTTGTGTATAGTTTTAACATAAGGTAGCTCATATAAACACATTGTTTATCATTAAGATTTGAAAATGTTGTCCAATATTCATATTTATCTAACCAAGTTTATATAGTAAACATAGAGCTCATATTGCAATCAAAATCTTGTAGAAGGAACATACTACACCTTTTTTAAAGGTTTCCTAAACTCAATGTGGGCTCTTCATATATATGAACAAAGAGTAAGTTCCTCGGACCTAGAAACTTGAAAGAGCAAACTTAACAATGTTTTAAAAAGGCCTCGCAAGTGGACCAATCGATCAAGTTAAAAGACTCGTTGCCCATGTCTTGGGTTAGACTATTTATTTACCCCTATCGTATGGAGTGGGACAATTGTGTACCTTGGAGGTTAAGGAGTGGGTCACCCTATGTTAGAGCACTACTATTCTAAGTCATTGGGCATTTCTCAATTCCTCTAACTACCAAAAACAAAACAAAACGACATCAAAATGGAAGCATGTAACGGTGCATTCTAAAACATTTGGTCCAAAGAAATGAAACTGAAATATTAAACACAATATCTTTATGACTTGTTAGCCTTAAATGGGAAAAGGTGTCATGCTTGGGTTATGTTGGCCAAGTGTGGTTATACTTTTATGCATAATTACAATTATATATTTTGCATCAACAATGGTGAATCTAACTAGAGCTGTTGAAGCAATCCCATCATATCAAATTCAAAATTCCCAATATCTAATATGGGATGAAAATGGCACTAGCCAAATCAAGGGTTAGGTGACACTAAAAATGACTTTATATGTTTAAAAATATAGCCACGATTATGCAAACCACAATCATAAAACGGGGCTTTTATAGACCATATAGAATGCTCATATTTAGTTTCTACTTGTGTAATATTAAAAAATAACCAATAATGCATCTAGGTCTAACTAGGATTGAATGTTCTCATCTTTTCTAAGGATGAAGAGAGCGATTTAATAGGATTTTGTAAAACAGGTGTGGCGTGTTAAAGAGCGTCTAGAAACAAATACTCTCAACGTCAATACACTAAACATCCAAATGTCAAAGCCAAACTACTTGGGTCCAGAGGTTTTTTTAATGTCCAATTTTTCTTAGGCTCGAACTTAATAAAAATGTCATTGTGATCATTGCTAATTGACCATGGTAAGGCATGAAGGTTGATACCATGTTTCTAGCCAATAAAATGCTTCGCTCCTTTTATAGTAAAATTGTGTAAGACCAAGTTTTGAAGGAAGTTGTATACGACCACCTCGTAATGCAAAACATTCCCATGTTTTTCTGCTAACATTATTTTCTTAATCCAGAAACGAGTCATTCACAATGTTGTATAGTTCATCGCTCTTATGTGGCTTAATGCAGAGGATTAAGCGATATATATTCTATCAAATTTCATACCAGTAAATTCTGCCAGGGCTCATACTTGATCCCGTCCTTTATTTGATACCTCTAGGAATCAAACCTTCGTGGGCTCACAAATTCCACCTAAATCATTTGGGACTCGCACTTATCCTATTCCCTTTCTTTAGACTTCTAGGAATTGAATTTTGATGGGTTCACAAATTTCACCAAATTCATTTGCAGGTTCACACTCAACCTCATCTTTTTTTCTTTGACTTTTTGGAATCACACCTTGATGGGCTCTTTATGAGCCATGCTCGTGTTTGTTCTTCTGTCAAATTTTAAATTTTTAATAATGTGGTATCACAAAATGTCTTCATGAAAAGCTAACTTAAGACTCGTGAAGTTGTACCAATTGAATTTTGATGGGCTCACAAATTCCACCAAATTCACTTGGGCTCACATTCAACCTCTTTTTTTTTTTTTTTGACTTTTGGGAATCAAACCTTGACAGTTCCTTGTGAGCCATGTTTATGCATTCTTCTGTCAAATCTTCAATTTTTTAATAATATGGTATCACAAAATGTCTTCATAAAAAACTAACTTAAGACTGATGAAGGTGTCTCACTTCAGCAGTAAATGAGGCCATGTTTATTTGTTTACTAGTTGCATGCGTCAAAAGGAGTTGAAGAAGTCTCAAGTTCAATCCTCGAAAGTAAAGATGGAGTGGGTGGATGGGTGTGTATCAAGTTCAATCCTCAAAAGTAAAGATGCAAGGATTTTCTTTAGTGAGTGTGTGCATCATGTAGTTCTACTATTACGTTAACCATACACCATGATAAAGATGCGGGGCTTTTCTTTAGTGAGTGTGCACATCATGCGGTTCTCTTTGTTACATTAACCAGACACCATGATACCAATTGCCATATTTCCCTTCTTGAATAATTGATTCATGAGAAGTTTATCAAAGCACCTTTTATGCTTTCAAACTTTTTGAGTTTCAAGGAATTAAATTTTGATTGTGCTCCTTATATTCAACATATTAACAAATTCAATTAGACAATACAAATTACAACAATTACGTCTAGAACAGGAAAACACTATTCCTTTTAAAATTGTCTCCAACCATGCAACACTTTGCTCTAATACTAGCAAATACCAAATTTTGGCTTATTGCATTGGGCAAAATTGATTTGACATAGATGTTTACCTAACCACCGTAAAGTGTATGATATCTCGGATCCAAGTCTAGACACATCCCTCAATGAGTTATATTTCCTTTCAATGGCAAAAGATATTTTGTTAACGTCTTCTAAAGAAGATGATGTTAATGTGACATCTCCAAAACTATCAAGAACACCACCACCAACCCCCTATGGTCATCGCCAAAAAGCAACGCCCAATCAATTTCTTTAGTTTGCGGTAACACCCAACCAACCCCAATGATAGTCTGCGATTACCTCCAAGATCACTATTCCACCTTCCCTAGATATTGCACCTATGGTTCCACTTCCAATGACGCGTAAAGGCATTCGGCGGAGATTGAATGTAGCGCCACAAAAGCACACGCCAAATCATATGCCGAATACACCATTGGACATATCATGGTGTAAAATGTTGAACCTAATGCTGCATACACCATAGACGGAAAACTTCGGCGAGTCCGAGCACGATGCTTTCGTGGGTTTGTTGTCACTTGGCATAGCCTTTTTCCGTCTGCTCAGATTCTTGTGTATGATCTATCTGTAAACGTACATGCATACATATTAATGCATATATCATATATGTGCAATCACACATTTATTTTGGAAATCAGTTGATTGTCAATATCTCATTTATCTTCATGAGACTCTTATCTATGATTCTATACTATATAGTATATAGTATATACATATATATGTAGATGTGTATATCACTATATGACAATATGTACATAAGTCACAAGGTTTGAGTTCTAGTTCATGTTCGACAAGGATAAAACTCAGTTCAAGTTCAACAATGGATAAGTTTTGGAAAAAAAAGAGTCTTTTACGTCCTGTTTTATCATTCTTTATTTTCTAAAAAAATGCCAATCATCATAAATTCATATTACTTATCAGTCAGCTGTTGTTTCGCATGATGATGCGATTTTGTATTGTATTTGTATTCAAATCTAATAGAAAACACTTATCCAACATTTTATGGACTCATTTGATACATTTTGTAGCTATATTTTGCTTAAAATTTATGTTTTATAAAAAAATTTGCGTATTTTTTAAGTTCCTGAGTATTCACCGAGTCAAACTTTTTAGGTCTGCCGAGTATTTGCCGAGTACGAGTATGTGAACCATGGCATACACCATTGGTTCAGCCACATTCAATCTCACCCCTTTTAACGTGGCTCAGCATAACCAAAACAAAATGTAAAGAGGCACCAGTGGAATCTAGCAAGCATTTCATCTTCCATAATGATTCTCTCCATTCTACAGCCTTGAACAATTATATATACACATCCAGATAGATCGCATCAAATATCATAAGTAACAATGTAATAGGCGGAAGATAGACAGCCATCCATCTCTTGAGAGAGTATGCAATGTACAGAATGTGCAAATTAATTCTGTTTTCTGATTCAGTTCTAATATTTTTCCTCTGTGTCATCCCATGAATGTTATTTAGCATTTTTATTATTGATTTATACTTCATTCTACACAAAAGACATCTAGGTTCAAGCAATTTAGAGTGTTGCCCCCAACATATCTCATGGGATCCAGATCAATGTAACCATTCAAAAGATTTAAAACCAGTGCAGCAGTAAGTTTGCAAGAAACTATTTGATGCAGAATTCTAAATACTGAAGTTCATAGTTGGAGAAAAGACGGTTAATTATAAAACCTCAAGCCACGCACATCGGCCACCTGAATGAATTTGACAGGAGGAACTGTCAAATTAGCCCTATATATATAATAACCCCCTTTCCCTGCCCAAAAGGAAAGGAAAGTCCAAATCAGCACACTGATTTTCCAGAGAAAAGTTAGAAAACAATGAGACAGCTTTTGGTTGTCATTTAAAAAAATATATCACAGCATCCCAGCATCCTCAAATTTTAAGACCGATAGTTGGAAAAACATTGAAATATAATTTAACGCAAAATGCCTAGTTAATGCTTGTTCGTCAATGCTAATGAATTGGATTTCCACTAATGACTGTACAGAAGAAAGAGGAGCACTTTCAAATTGTTCTCCGAGGCAAAATATGATTGTGCATACCATGAGGTTCATTTGTCTGCAAGTAGGATACACTGGCCAAGAGAGACCACTGACTAACATACAAATAAGCGACCAATATTATTAGTGGGATGCAACTCCATGATTACTTAAAATAGCCATACAATTCAAGATAGCAAATGCAGAGATTCCAAGGATTTGATGAAGATGTAGTAGGCCCTGTCAGTGCAACTCTGAAGAAACGGAAAGGAAGATAAGCATTGGCACCATGTATAGGCCATGATGCAAACTGCCCAGGCCTGCAAATTGTCTGATCACTTATATGTACTCTCAAATCTGTCCAATGCTGCCCATCCAAAGAACCCTGCAGTAGAATGCAAATATTCAAGAACTTGGAATTACATGTTTTTGATTAATGTTTACATAATGATATATATGAATATCATGCAAATGTCCAACATAGGCACAATACCTGCAAACTCCATGATCTGATGTAACCCATTGAGCCATCCTGTCTTAGTGTGTAGTAGTTGCACATTAGCTGTATCAAAATAAAACAAAATAAGACAAGAAATTGAAACGATGAAAACTACAGCTTGCTAAAGGTATAGCAACCTAATAAACATTAGACAATGGACATGACGATTTATTGATGACACCAAGAAAGCAATCATGTCAAGCTGGCGCAAACAAATGGAGGGACAATGGAACCTTATATGCAAAACAGAGTTAAAATGCCAGATTCCATGTGCCATCCAGTAGTATATGCTAAGACACAACGTACAAGTTTGAGATAATATTGCAGCTATGACTTTCGCTGCTAATACAAGCATATAATTTTCGAAGGCAATAACAAATACATGAAAAATTACATCCCCTAAATGCCAGATTCCACGTGCCATCCAGTCTTATCTCAGAAATGTTCTGTTCAGTGATAGCAATATATCTTCTTTCAGATGCAAGCACCATAGTTGGAAAGATCTAGTGGCATAGAATCTAGACTAAGACACAAGCATATTGCAGCTAATACAAGCATACAATTGAAGAAGGCAATGACATATACGAGGAAATTTACACCCCCTATACCCTGCCCTCCATTGTCTTATATACTAAAGAACAAATTTTATATTATATTTATTATTATTTATATATTGAGAGGTATAAAATGGCACAAAAAAAGCCTGCAAACAACCATGCAAAAAGTTTTTACAATCCAAAAACAAGATAAAATCCCGGGCAACTGTTGTATTTGTCATCATTCCCATAATTTTTATTTGCCCAATAAACTGTCACATTTGCCATACAATATTCAGAATAGATAGTATACTGCTTCAAGTCAAGCAATCTGAAAAATAGTATTGAAATGTCACTATAGCTGCTAACAAAATACCATAATGACTAACAATAGCAAAAAAAATAGAAATGCAGATGATACCGATGCGAAACTAGATAGATGCAAACTGACCATTTTAATTAGATACAATCACTCCCAAGTTACATCAGAGTGTAGTATGTTTACTTAAGTAAATAAATAGTAAAATCCATTACCTGCTATATCAAATACAAGAACGCTTGGAGATATATCTATGACCACAACTACTATGGGCCATGGCAAATGCCCCAAAATAATTTGATCCCTAACATCTGACATAAACTACAACAAACTGTACATTAATTCTAATACAAATCAACATGACATGGGATAAGAATATTGCACATATGAAGAGGCACAAAGACGCAACTGATTTTTGAAAATGGGTATGCTCACGTGACATTGCATATTTGGTTGAATAAGTATATTAAAATCCGATCATTGTGAATCAGACGCACCTTATGTTGTCACAGTTTTGTCACCTCTTCAAATCTAATAGTTTGGTCAAAAATGTTTACTTTTTAACTCTATGACTTTTGGTTATATAGTACGCAATTACTCCAGAGGGGCTAAAACTCCAGATTTGATAAAGCAGAATACCTACAGACAGAAAACACACATAACTATCTATTGGTTGTGTAATAAAGCCTTGAACCTGTACAAGCACGTTAATGCCAATAAAGTATTGAATGCCGCAAAAAACTATAATCTGGAAAACCCGTGTTTTAGAATTTAGAAGGAAAGACAATTTTAGAATGAGAATCCTGTGTATGATCCTAGGCTGCAGACATAAAGCTAGAAATCAAACTTGTGGTTCATTCTGTTTCAATAGAATATTCAGTAGATGCAAGAATGTTATTATCTAAACAATGTCTTCAAATAAGGTCATGAATGTTGAAAGGGATGTTTAGAACCACTCCAAGGCTATGAAAGCTGAAAGTCAACTGTCATACATGTCAAGGAATAACTGGATGGATAAAGCATCTCCGATCTTGGTGTGCAACAACCCTTTTCATAAACTTGTGAAAAGACTGCATATAAAATGGAATAAAAGATAATGCCTCTAGTTTCCTCTACTTCAAGACACGACTTCTCTGTTCGAAATAGATAATTTCTCCCCACATGCTTTTGCTATTATTAGGAAAAGCAAAAAGCAACTTGCTTTTCCATGGATAGTTTAGTTTTAATTAGATGTCCCTATTTTTAGGATAAAAGCAAATAAAACAAATAACTTTGTTTGCATGAACAAAAGCATGCACTATTTGTAGATGATAGTTCTATTTTCTATTTTTAGAGTTGTGTGTTCTATTGTTAGATGAAATCCATCTATATATTGGAGGCAATTGTAAGTGTTTTTACACAGATTGTATTGAGCTGAAGCTCTAACAGGGAAGAAGATATATATGCACAGAAGTGCTGATTTGAGTTTGAAATAATTTGTTTTATTAGCAATTTATTTTTTGTTTTATTTGTCTATTTTTTACAAATTGGTACCAGGAGCGAGGTTTTTTCAGCATGTTTCTAATTGACAGCAAGCTATGGCTTCTATATCCAGTCTGCAGACACCGCAATTTACAAGAAAGAATTACGAGTATTGGTCTTTAACCATGAAGGTGCTATTCAGATCCCAAGATGTGTGGGAAATCGTAGAGAATGGGTACACAGAGCCCACAAATGCAGCAGCATATAACGCACTTTCACAGGTAAAGAAAGACACTTTGAATGAATTAAGAAAGAAAGACGGAAAAACTCTTTTCTATATTCATCAAGCCATGCATGAAAGCATCCTACCTAGAGTGGCAGAAACCAATAAAGCACAAATCACATGGGACACTCTCCAAGTTGCATATCAAGGTAAGGAGAGTAAAAACGCCAAAAGCTACAATTACTTCGAAGAGATTTTGAAAATATGTCAATGAAAGATTCAGATTCCATAGAATCATTCTTTACTTTTGTAGTTGGTTTAGTCAATCAAATTAAATCCCATGGTGAAACTATTGAAGACAAAAAGATTATTGAAAAGTTGCTTAGAAGTTTTCCTGCAAAATTTGATCCTTTGGTAGTTGCTATTGAAGAAACTAAGGATCTAAGTCAATTTTCAATTGATGAGTTGCATGCATCACTAATAAATCATGAACAAAGGTTGAATAGATCACATGCAGTTGTAGATCAAGCTTTTTCATCACAAGTATCAGGAATTCATGGAAGAGGAAGAGGAAGCTTCAGTCCTAGAGGCAGAGGAAGAAGTTCATCTAGAGGACATAGTAGCGATCCATCAAACTCAAGTGGAAGAGGACATAGTCAAGAGCACAATCATAATTAGTTTCTGGTCAGAGACAGGATAAGTCGTATGTGTAGTGTCACTATTGCAAGAGATATGGGCACTATGCTTATGATTGCAAGAAAATGCAATATGATCAAAACAAGCAAAATCAAAATCAGGTTGGGAGCTCTACTCCAAGCTCCATGTTTATTGCATGCACAAAGATTGCCGAAGCAACACCTTCTTTATCACTTATTGAATGTAATCTATCACAAGAGAGTCCTTGTGATGTATGGTATTTGGATTCAGTTGCAGTAATCACATGTCAAGTAACTTAGATTTATTTTCCAATTTAGATGAGTCAGTAAAGATAGATGTTACCCTTGGAAATAATAATACAATGTCTGTAAAAGGCAAAGGAACAATCAACATTCTAACTAAAAAGGGGGAGAAAAAGATTATGCATGATGTTTATTATGTTGCAGGTTTGAAGCACAATCTTATGAGCATTGGTCAATTGGTACAAAAGGGATACAAAGTTTATATTGAAGACAACGAATGTGTGATCATGGATAAAGCTCCAAGTACTCACTGATTGCTAAAGTGAAGATGACAAGCAATAGAATGTTTCCTTTGAAGATTAGACCAGCCACATCCGGAGCTCATACTATAGATCATTCGGAGCTAAAGAAATTGAATCAGCTTTTTAGTCAGTTGAAAAAGATGAATCGTGGCTATGACATCTCAAGTTTGGTCATTTAAATTTTGGAGGTTTGAATTTATTACACAAAAAATATGGTAAAAGGTTTGCCTTTGATTCAGAAACCAAAGAGAGTTTGTGAAGGTTGTATTTTGGGAAGCATCACGAGAGAGACATTCCCAGGTTAGGCGAAAAACAAGAGCAAGTACACCACTTAAAATTGTTCACTTAGATTTATGTGGACCTATGCAAACAACTTCTATTGGAGGTTGCTCATATTTTATGACATTCATTGATGACTATACAAGGAAGACATGGGTGTACTTTTTGAGACAAATCATATGCTTTTGATATATTTCAACAATTCAAGGCCTTAGTGGAAAAGTAAAGTGGGTACTACATCAAAGTTTTGAGGACAGACAGGGGAGGTGAGTATGTTTCCAATGCTTTTCTGAATTTTTGCAAATATCATGGTATACACAAGCAATTTACTACCAGGTATACACCACAACAAAATGGTGTGGCAGAGAGGAAGAATAGAACCATTATGGAAATGGCAAGAAGTATGATGAAGACAAAACATCTTTCAAATGAATATTGGGCAGAAGCAGTAGAAACTTATGTTTACATCTTAAACAGTGTCCAAAATTGTTCGAAACATGGTTCCTCAACAATCTTGGACTAACAAGAAACAGTGTTTCTCATTTTAAAATCTTTGGTTGTGTGGCATATGCACATGTGCCTGATGAGCTAAGGAAGAAGTTAGACAACAAAGGAGAAAAGTGTATATTTTTTGGATATTCAGAGAATACAAAAGCTTACAAGTTGTTTAATCTAGTCACCAGAAAAGTCATAATCAGCAAAGATGTACAGTTTGTTGAAAATGAGGCATGGGATGGAAGTATTGAGAGAACAATCAGTGTAGTAGCAGTTATTCCTCATGATGATATGGCAGATGACACTATAGAGCAGCAAGGTATTGTATCTTCTTCGAATCTTGGACATGCACCACAAGTTGTAACACAAACTACACTTCCATCTACAGCTAGAGATCTCCACATGCAAGACACCACAAAGAACACTAGAAGCAACTCCTTTAGTACAAAACAGTTCATCATCAGATAGCCCTTTACAGCGGAAAACAAAGAGTCTTAGTGAGATTTATGATGTTGATACAACTAACTCTTTTTCAATTTTTGCATTGTTTTCTCAAGCTACAGATCCAGTATACTTTGAAGAGGCTATAAACAATGAAGTTTGGGCTCAAGCCATGGATGATGGGAATCGAAAGACACCATAGAGAAGAGTCAGACATGGGAATTTGTAGATCTTCCGAAGGAAAGGACATGATAAGAGTGAAGTGGGTCTATAAGACCAAGTACAATGTTGATGGTAAAGTACAAAAACATAAAGCAAGGCTGGTTGCAAGAGGTTTTTCACAGCAATATGGAGTAGATTACAATAAAACGTTTGCACCAATAACATGTTTGGACACGATAAGAATGGTTTTGGCAATTGCAGCTCAAAACAAATGGCCTATATATCAGATGGATGTAAAATCAACATTCTTGAATGGTTTTCTTGAAGAGGAAGTTTATGTAAATCAGCCAGAAGGTTATGAGATTGAAGATCATGAAGGAAAGGTATAAAAGTTGAGAAAAGTACTCTATGGTCTCAAGCAAGCACCTAGAGCTTGAGTACGAGAAGGATTGATTTTGATTCGAATGGTTTCATTAGGAGCAGCAGTGAGCCTACTTTATATGTCAAGATAAATGAACAAGGTAACATTCTAAATGTTTTCTTATGTGGATGATTTAATCATTACTGGAAATCTATCTACAGATTCATTCAAATTAGCCCTGAAAAAAGAATTTGAGATGACATGTCTAGGTCTCATGCACTATTTTTGGGCATTGAAGTTCAACAATCAGAAGTTGGTGTTTTTATTTCACAAACAAAGTATGTCAATGATGTTTTGAAGAGATTTAACATGTTGAATTGAATGCCGACACCAACACTAGTTGCAGTAGGTTTGAAGTTAAGCAAAGATGACAATGAGATCATTTTTGATCCAACATTGTTCAAAAGGTTAGTTGGAAGTCTCGTGTATTTAATGGCCACAAGGCCTGATATTATGTATGGGGTGATCCTCATCTCAAGTTTCATAGAATCTCCAAAAGATTCACATTGGCAAGCTGGAAAAAGGATTTTGAGGCATATATGTGAAACTAAGAATCATGGGATTTTCTATTCAACATCAGATGAGTTCAAACTCATAGGTTATACAGATAGTGACAGTGTCGGAAGTGTAGATGACAAAAATCACTTCCACTATGCTTTTCACTTTGGAACATGAGTGGTTTCGTGGGTATCAAAGAAGCGGTCCAAAGTCACACTATCTTCAGCGAGTAGAGTATGTAACAACATGAACAACATGTCAAGTTGTGTGGATGGGAAGAATGTTGAAAGATTTAAGGCAAAATCAAGAGGTTTCTACACAATTTTTTTGTGACAACAATTCAACAATAGCATTGTCCAAAAATCATGTTTTTCACAAGATAAGATAAATATATTAAATGTCCAACGAGTGACCACAAAAGTAGGTCAATGGGACTACACACATACAAAGAGGAGGCAAGAGCCTAGCAAGAGGACCAAAAGGTCCCCGAGAACAACCAAACAAGAGAAGAAGGAAAAGAAGAACGGGCAGAGAAAAGAGAGTGAAGCCTGAAAAAATCCTGTAGAGGACCACAGAACCCGAACATGCGGAGGAAGAAAAGGAAGAGGAGGCAAGAGAGGAGACCCCCTCATCTAACATCCAAAGCCAACTGGAAGAAGCTAGTAATGTGTTGAAGCCCGGTATCTGAGGCTGTGAGAGATCTGGAGTGCCAATGCCCGGATGAGGGATGGGCCCTCCGTGCACGTTTGGTGGATCTCAAAGGCCATCTATGAGAAGAGGGCCTCAACCTAGTATGTGTCTGAACGTCCCTGGTCTGTGAAATAGTGCCTTGGGTCTGGACTGATCTCGTTTGGGAATCAGGATTGGTATCACCTGCCACTTGGTGCCCTTCCCAGGGGAGAGCACTGTAAAAAAGGAAGTGATCTGCTGAGTATTCATCTGTCTAGAAGGAGGTTGAAGGGTCTCTTCCCGAAGTTTAAGAGCCTCCTACAGAATAGAGAGCAAGGCACCTCTGATCGTAGTATCTGAAGAAGTTTGTGAATGTCGGATGCTCTCTAAAACAGGCAGTGGAATCTCCCTTTGATCTCGTAGTAAATAGGGCAACGGAAGATGAAGTGCTCTTCCTGTTTCGACCTCTTGGAGGGAGCAGAGCTGGCAAATCCGCTCGAAACAGTCAATCTGATGATCACACTCAACCCGGAGCCTATGAGAGCCAACCTCTGAACTGGCCCAAGGAAATGTGAAGGGCGTGCATCCAATGTCGAGAAATATACTTGGGGCCGAGAAATAAGACCATTATTGACCTCAAGAAAATGCGCAACATAGAAGGCCATCTTCAGACGTAACCCACCCTAGGGGTTGGTCCAGGTGCACTGAATGAACTATTTGTAGATATCATCTTTGATGATTTTGTTCAAATCTTGCTTGGCCGAAAGGAGATGGGCGGGAGCGTCCAAGGAATAATTGTATGGTGGGAGGTGATCCATCCGAATCCCAATAGACTCAAGTAGTCGTGAGACTCCAACGCATACCAACAACGAGATCGACCAGAACAATCGGCCGAAGCAATGGCCTCAGAGGAGCAGTAAGCAAGGTAAGGATACTTGTCCCTTCCCACAGAAGAGTCAGCAAGTCTCCGAATGCGATGCAAGAGGGAAACAAGGCCAAAAATTGCTTCCAACCTAAAGGGACGAGCCCCAAACTCTGCCAGGATGATATTGTGGGGAACCGTCTCCTTGCATCTAATGATACGTCTAAGAAGAAGGATCTAAACTCTCTCCACAGCAGCCCAATCAGACTCAAGGAGGGCCCCCAAACCTCAGAACCATAAAGAATTGTGGGTTTAACAAGAGAGTCTGAGAGGGACATCTTGGACAGGATGTCCTAGAAGTGATGGCGGAAGCACTGTCTCTCAAGATCGGCAAGGAGCCATAGCTCATTGTTAACCCGAGGCTGAAGGGTTGGTCATAAACTAAAGTGAGGTCCAGAAAATAGTACTCCCAAGTAAGTGTAAGAGTTGGTGATCTCAAGCTCCTCCCCTGTAGAAGAAATGAAAATCAGATGTCTTCAGGCCATTGAAGATCATAACTTTGGTCTTACCCAGGTTCACTTTATCATTCTTACTGATCACAAAAGAGGGCTAAAGCATCCAGTTGTCTCTGTAAACCTTCCGCAAAGGAGGCAAGGAGGACCACATCGTCTGCAAAAAGGAGAATATAGATCAGAACCTGGTGGAGAAGACAATCGTCGCCCTCCTGAATGTGATCCCTGAGAAACTCCTCCAATTCATCAATATAAATACTGAACAAGGTAGGAGACAAAGGGCAGCTCTACTTGACCCCAATGGTACTCCCGATGAAGTCGAGAGAACCCAAAGATGCGGTCAAAGACGGCCCCGAAACCTCCTCATATAGGCGCATGATAACATCTAAAAGAGTCTCAGAGATGCCAATCTCTCTCGAACCTTTGGAGCAGTCAAAGGCTTTCCTAAAGTCAATAAAGCAACAAAAGACCTTGGAAGAACAGTGGCGTGCTTCCTCGATGATGGCCTGAAGAGTGAGGATGTGGTCCATGGTCTGGTAGGTTGGTCGAAACCCCGCCTATCCCCTAGCTCTACGGTGACTGACTCTGTCCAAAACTCAAAAGCCACATGTGAAGCACTGTAGCATATAGCTTAATGAATGTGTGACCCACCATGATCGTTCTGTAGTTGTTGGGATCAGAGGTGGGACCCGATTTGTGAATGGAGTGGATAATGTGGTGGGACCAAGACCTCGAAAAACCTGTACAAACCACTTGGTTGAAGAGATCCACTAAATAGTTGTTCAGGATGTCAAGACCCTGCTTGAAGAGTTCTACCTAAAAGCCCTCCTCATCTGTTGCTTTGCTACTGTTCATGGCTGAAATGGCATTTTTAACATTCGTGTGGTGAAAATGTGACAAGCAGAAGGTGTGGACATAAACTGGATATTGGGGTTGGCCGAGGATATCGTAAAGAGTGGAGGTATGAGCATACATGGAGCTGGGATCCAAGTCTTGTGGAAGAGGGGAATGTTGAGGGAGAACGGTATGCCAAAAACGCTTAGGAGAGTGTAGAGGGGACTCACGGAGCTCCCGTCTCCGTCACGAGATGAAAAAGCATTTCTTGTGTCGAAGGAGGTGGCGATAAGCGGACTTGAGAGAGGGAAAGAATGGGGAGTATGAATGAAGCAAAGCGAAGCTCTTTGGTGAAGGGCTTTACATTCCTCATTGTACCACTGGTTCATGGGACAATTTTTTTTGTTAGGGAGGGTGAGGGTGATATGGGGGTAGGAATACGAGGCAACCTCATGGATAATGGAAGAGAGGAGGTTATACTTCATGTTTATGGAGAGTGAGGTGAATTGAGGCTCGGGGGAAGTTGACGAAGGTGGGAGGAAAAGGTTTCAGGGTCACCCTCATCAAACTTCAGAATAATGCATGGAGGACAACGGAAAGGGGGCAAGACTTAGGGGGATCAACTTGAAGAGAGAAGGAAAGGGTCGCATGATCAGCAAGGGGATGGGGGAGACGAACAAGTGGTGGATGTAAGGAACCAGGTTAGGGGTAGTTAGGATATAATCCACCACGCTAGCCCCTCCACAATGAGGTGTACAAGTGAAGAACCTAGAGTCAGGGAAACACAAAATACCATTCAATTAGCAACTCATGAGACTCTCCCATCTGTAAGAGATGTCGGCCATAGGACGTCAAAGGTCCCGCGAATCCTCTGACTCTCTCTGAAGACCAATAGAGTCGGGATCCACCTCAAAAGCACAAAGCACATCACCGATCCTGTCGTGCAAAGGGACCTAAAGGTTTCTGGTCCGCGCATTGAAGTCCCCCAAAATGAGAACCTCTCCAATCACTGAAAACTGAGAAATACCTGTATAGAGGTCGAAGAAAGGGTCCCCGTCTGGGCCATTATGAATGGCATAAGGAGAGGAAGCTGGGGGAAATAACAAACCGCTATAAAGAAGTCTCTGAGGTGGGGTGAAGTCTATCTGATCCTGACCCAAAGGAAGCAAGCAAACTCATCCGTAACACCGCTGAAATTTTGTTGGAAAATGCCCCGACTGAAGCAAGCAACCCCGCCTGATCCCCTGACCCCACCAGAACTCCTAGTCTCTTTCCTGCAAACAAAAAGCCAATGATATCCTCTAACCTCCGGGAGAGGACGAACAAGGCTCTCACGAGTCTCTGTGACAAAAGGACATCCGAAAAACCCGGAGCGTCAAACAACACACCTAGGAAAGACCGAACAACTCGTTACCATTCCAACATGCGATGGAAATGCCCTGTTTCTGTTGCTTCTCCCAACTAGATCGTCATTTAGAACCGGATCCGGGAACCCAACCGGGAGGGAAAGAGTCCCGATAACAGGTCTGAGATTACAAATTACAACCCACTTGCTTGTTTTCCTAGTTGTCATCACCGCTTCATGAGATTGTTTGAGTTCGGCAACTTGGGCTCTGGTGAGGTCTTCATCAAGGAAGACCTTATTAGGAAGGGAGAAGAGATTTTGCTTGGCTCTGAGTGCCCTAAGACTATCTTCCTCGATTTGAAACAGAGGAAAAGTGTTGAGTCCACCCAAGCCATGCCCTATCAAGTTGCACCTCAGGAAGCCCCAATTGTTTTGAGAGAAGTTAGACCCAATGGCCATTGGGTCCAAAGAAGGGGGTGTGGGAGTCCCCTTACTTTGAGGTTGAATTCCCTAACCCGCCTAGTTTGTTCCTCTACCAAATTTGCATGCGCTACTTCTTCTATTGTTGCTTGGGGAGGAATTGTGCCCTTTCCCTTCACCACTTTGGCCCAAGAGTCTATGTTTGTTGTTTGAGATTTTCATGTTGGGTTTGGAACTCTTCTGTTTGTGTTTTAGGTCCAATATCTCAGCTTGCAGCTGGTCGTTGACAATGCTTAGGAGTGGAGTGTGATGTGGTATCTGCCAACGATCTCCGTAGAGAGATATTATCTGCTTCCACCTTCTCCATCCGTGAGGTAAGCTCGAAGACCTTCGTTCGGAGAGCCCTGTTGGAGGATTCAACGATTTCCAACCTGTGTAATAGTTCCTCAATTATGTTGGGCAGTCCTCCCTCTTGTTGTCCTTGTTCTGTTCTCCCTGTAATATAACCTTCCTGCATAGCTGAATTGGATGGAGACAATGTTGGAGACATTGTTGGTGGCATTGTTGGTGGATGGATTCCCTGAAGTGGAGTTAAAGAGAGGGGAGAGCAAGGGGATTTCCCCATAAAACCGAATTCTTTGAATGTTGGTGTGGGCATAAGCCAAACAGTTCACCGAGCCCGGGTTGGTATTTGTGGGCGGAACGTGTATAGGCAAACACAACCTTCGCTCGACAAAAAAATATCAGTCGTGATTTGAATCCCACGTGCTTATAGACCATGGAAGCCACAATGGCGGGGCGAGGCGAGGGCGTAAGAAGCGGCGACAAACTCGAAGTGGAATTGGCCAGATTCAAGAGCCCACGATACACTGCCCGATCAATGATTCATGAGTGGGACTACGAATCACGAGCTACGAGCACCGACTAGGGTTCACGAGCCTCGATTATGCATTAACGACCCGACCACCACCGAGAAACCACGAATCGTAGAAACAAGCTACGATTGTAGAAACGATCCACAATTTGTAGACGATTTCGAGCCACGAACCGTATGAGCGACCCACGATCTCGAGCCACGAACTATAGAAACAAGCCACGAACAGTGAAGAAAAGAGAATAGCAAGTAGTGTTTGCATGAATCAACAGTTCAGAGCCCACAATACAAACTGCTCTGCAAAGCTATGCAGCAGGTTGAACTATATGAGTATAGAAATAATAATCTCGTTATTGCAAATTTTACCAAAGAAGGCTAATATATAGCCATACAAATAGGAAAACAACCTCCAATTATTTAGGAGGTGTTATAACAAATATCCTGAATAATATTCACAGGTATGACAAAACTATATGCGAACTCTAATATATGAGTTATGCCTATAACAACTCATTTACATCCTCGTATTAATGTAATATTACAAATATTACATTTACATATAATAATTACTATTCCAATGTGGAGCACTAACATGATGATTTCCTAACATTGCCCCCTTAGTGCAAACATGGGGAAAACACGCTCGTGTACTACAACGTGTTCTCTACGTAGCTTACTCATGATCTGGATGGTTTCAAGGACAATACTAACAACCTCTAGATGGTTTTCCCATTGGTGTACCAACAAGCACAACTATAGATAGTTTTCCCAATGGATTACTAACCACAACTATAGGTGGTTTTCCAATGGATTACCAACAACCACAATATCATGATGTTGCAGTACATTGCTCAACTCTCATCATTATCTCACTTTTAGGGAATAACATAGGAAAATCTGCTGAATTCTCCAGATGCACATACACACAAACTGAAAATGGAACATTGGATCATGTTCCCCCCCTCAATGTGAAATTTCCACTTATTGAAAAAGGAACGCCGCAAACAAGCACACAACGGAAAGCACACTTTGCCCAAACTAAAAACAAACACGCCACAAAAATGTCACCACAAATGCACATGCGGCCTGTCGTGCTTGGTGACAAGAGGTCGTTGAATGACCTCCAACCCCTGTTTGCCTCCGTCCTCCAAAGTATCATGTTGCTAATTCAACTGGATCTCGTCATGAAGCTCAATAGTTTCCACATTGTACTTTATCTTCTCTTCTCGATATGTGAAACACATTATTTTTCAAACATCGGGTAACACCGAAAATACGTCCATGAGGCAAAATTTGTTTTTAATTTTATATTTTTTTATTTTACGGACTTTTGACAATGACACGACTTTTGATGACAACTCACAACTTTGATAATGAACTTTTGACTCGGACAAACATACTTTTGATAACATGACAAAACAAAACTCAACTCTTTTGATAGACACACTACAAATAAATAAACTTCTTTTTATACTTAATTTGTAACATAATTACAAATCCCTAAACTCTTATAAATGCGACTCAATATGACTCTTCTAAAGACTTTTAGAATGACGTAGACTCAACAAAATAAAAAGACCATTTAATATCTTTAATCCAACTATATTTAAATAACTTTTTTATTCTAACTAATGCAATTGACTAGAGTTATTTTGATTGACTTCTAATTTTATGAGACTCATAACCGACTTACACATGCAATAGACTAACATTTGTTTGGTAACCGTGGTCTTTCTCGGAAAATCAGCGGAGTCCGGTTAAAGTTGTTCACTATGGAGCCATAAAAACAGTGATGTCAATTCTCAGTCCTTCGCCAATGCAAACCTGGAACATCGATGCCATGCCACAGTGGAGAGTCAAACTTGGGATATCTTAAGAGTACCACGTACCAACAAGAGTTGAATGACTCGTTCTGGTCCTAATTGCGTAGAGAGCATTGGTAACAATGCAGACTGAGATCGGATTAAGGTAGATCTGGTGGTGTGAACCGTGTACACATGTTTCTCTCCCTTTTAACTTTGAGGTTTCTACCAATAATTCTTCACACAGCCAATCTATGCAAAACAACAGGTACGAACAGTCAGCGAATTGATTTTGCAGTAAACACCAAATATGTTGGGATCCAAATGATGCAATACAACATAAATGGATTTGATGTAGATTATGAACTCTCAGATAGCAATAGATATATGACTTTATGCTAAGAGGAAATAAAAAAAGCAAATTCTGGCCCAATAGATGTTTGTTCTTCCCCGTATAAAGTGTGAGCAAATCATAAGGATCACCTCTCTTCTTTAGATATGCAAACAAGACTCCTCTCGATCTAAATACCTCTTACTCGATGAAACCTCTCTCTAAAATAAAAACTATGCAAAACCTTGAATGCAAAAATAACTAATATACAAGCTTTTCACAAATTATTTCCACTCATTCACAGGACAATGACAATAGATATCGGTTGTCCCTGCAAAACTTATTATTCCTCCATTCAAGCAAACCTACTCGGTACCAAATGAAAGGTATGAGTATAGAAATAATAATCTCGTTATTGCAAATTTTACAATCCAAGGAAGGCTAACATATAGCCATACAAATAGGAAAACAACCTCCGATTATTTAGGGAGGTGTTATAACAAATATCCTGGAATAATATTCATGGGTATAACAAAACTATATGTGAACTCTAATATATGAGTTGTTTATAACAACTCATTTACATCCTCATATTAATGTAATATTATAAATATTACATTTACATATAATAATTACTATTCCAATGTGGAGCACTAACATGATGATTTACTAACAACATTTTGTTAGGGAAAATGTACGAAATCCAATGCCCGTGAAGAAGGCTCATTCAACCATTTTGCAAGCTTCAAACCAAAAGGATGGTTCCAAGACAAAGGGAAAGGCAAATGGAAAGGTAAGTGTAATGCTCCTATTACTATTGCAAAAGAAAGATACTTAAAAACAAAAACAAAAACAAAAATGGTTGCGGACATTGTGATGCAAATGGTCATTAGGAAGAGAAAGTTGCGATCTTTTTGGAAATACATCCTAGCGACCAATAGACACGAGATATCACTTCATCAGGGAGTTGGTTAACAACAAGGAAATTTGTCTTGAATTTTGCAGATCCGAAGATCAGTTTGCTGATATTTTATAAAGGCTTTGGGAAATGAAGTTTTCGAGTATTTGAGAAGTTGTTTGGGAGTTTTGATCAGGGATATGTCAGATCCGGAAATTCACACTTAGCTCCAGAATAATAAAAGTTTGAAGGTCAAAATTAAGGGGGAGTGTTGGAAATAGATAATTTCTCCCCACATGCTTTTGTTATTATTAGGAAAAGCAAAAAGCAACTTGCTTTTCCATGCATAGTTTAGTTTTAAATAGATGTCTTTATTTTTAGGATAAAAGCAAATAAAACAAATAACTTTGTTTATATGAACAAAAGCATGCGCTATTTGTAGATGATAGTTCTATTTTTAGAGTTGTGTGTTCTATTGTTAGATGAAAGACATCTATATATTAGAGGCAATTGTAAGTGTTTTTACACACAGATTGTATTGAGTTGAAGCTCTAACAAGGAAGAAGATATATGCACAGAAGTGCTGATTTGAATTTGGAATAATCTTTTTATTTGCAATTTATTTTATTTCTGTTGTTTGTTGTTTTATTTGTCTAATTTCTACATTCTCTGGATAACATTCCAAATTTAGCTAATTTACACATGCTCCAATATGAGCCTAAGGAGAGCCAACTTGAACAGTACCTCAATCAGCTGATTTATTTTGTTCAGATCAGGCTCTCCTTGAACACTACCTCAAGAAGCTGATCTATTTTGTTCAAATCAGTACTCAACTTTATACTGTTGTAGGTTGAATTGGCCTCATCCACTCTTGGTAAAGCAATGGCAAATATTTCTTTATAGTGTATTTGAAACAAATTTATGTGCCATTCTTTATGTACTTCAAATATAAGAACAATTCAAAGAAAAAGAACCATGAAGGAGATATCAACCTAACAAATGGAGGGGTTTACTTATTTCAGATTCATCAAGACATTTTGTCCTCCTTGGCTCTTCGGTATTACCACAATCGCGAACATCATCCATTAAATTCGAAAATCGCCGAATCTATAGCTGCGAAAAAAAACGTTGAGATTCGCGATTAAATTTGTCAGACTCAAATGGCGAAACATGGAAGCTTTTACGAGTGTGGCATTGTAAACCCTTGTTGTGAAGTCGTGAAGCCTCCAGAAACTGGAAAACAAGTGTCGTGATGAAAATGAGCCACCGCCACATGCAAATAAACCAATGGTAAGCACGAATGAAAATATGTGTCGTGCATGAATGAGGATTTGTAGAGGCGTATAAGCAATTCCAAAGAAAACTACTGTGACGGCGTGAAGGAATGAACCTTTGTCGTGGTTATGGTGAAGTTGCAAAAGATTGATATGTTTAGATTTCTTTTAAATGTGTCTTTGATTTTTTTGATTATTTTATAAAAATTATATATTTATAACTTTAATAAAATCTTTATTTTTCGGACTTTATAAACTTCATAAATTGTTAATTTGTTATAAGCTTATTCTTTTAATAATTCCAAGAAGTCCTAAAATAATTTAGGATCTTATAATTTCGATGTTTTTATATGCCTATAAATTTAATGAAGTGTTGTAGTTTATAAAACATTATAACTATATATTAATTTTATAGGTTTAATATATTGTGATGCCGGAAACGGCTAGGAGGGTGGTGTTTCACCCCGAAACGTTTACGAAATGGAAACGTGGGGAAACGTTGTGGATTGATCTTCTTTAGCCACCTTGACTGATTGTAGCCTAAGAAACCATCAAGCATGGAAAGCATCTCGAGATCCGGTGACCACTGCGCAGAGTGTGATCCATGATGGGGATGGGGTAGTTATCTTCAATGAGGCTTGATTGAGGTTGCGAAAATCCACGCACAACCTAATTTCGCCACTCTTTTTCTCACGGGAACTATGTTGGCTAACCATTCGAGTGATGTATGGTATAAATTATCTTTGCATCTAACACCTTCCCTGATTTCTACAAAGATAGTTCCCAAAATAGTAGGGTTATGCCACCGCTAGCCTTCTCGCTTGAAAGGCTTTGTTACGGTTTTAATGGGATGTAATGTTGAACTTCTGCAGGCTGATATGTTTTTAGATCCTGGTAAGACCAAGCAAAAACATCCATGTATTTCTTAAGAAGCTTTGTAAAAGCTTCTCTTTCTGCCTCTGAACAACACTTTCCCAGATTTACTAATTTGGGGTCATTGCTTGCTCCCAAATTTAGTAATTGTGTCTCGGAGGAAGAACCTTCCCCACTTTCTTCATTCTTTTTAAGCATCTGATCATGCTTGTCGAACATTTCCTCAAGAGATACCAAGCCTTTAGGAATTTTATTTCCCTTTAGCTGGATAATCTCCTGACTTCCTGAGACATCTGCATCCATTTCTCCCACAGTAGTTTGTCTCGGAGGTGAGTTGCTTCCCTCATAGTAGATCTCTTCAAAGTTGTCTTTTTGTTAGAGAAATGCAGCAATTTGCTTGTCATTGCTAAAAACCTGCCATTGTTGGACGTTATCAAGAACCTTGAGCGGAAAACCATCTCAACTTTGTAATCCCCCTATCTGAAAAATGTGGGAGGTTGATCTGGATTTAACAAAGCTGCAGTCACTGCAAGTGAATCAGCTCTAAAATTTTGTTCTCTCGGAATGTAAGATACTGAGAAAGCTGAAAAATCCAAAATGGCATAATAGACTCAATCTCTATAATGCCAAAGTTTGTCCTTGTTTACTTGATAGTGACCTCTTATTTGTTTAACAATCAGCTCAGCATCTCCCTTTGCATGTAAGAGCTTGATTCCCATTGTCCTTGCCTGCTCCATACCTAACAACAGTGCTTCATACTTTGCCGTGTTAGTATTTTCGAACATCAATTTGAAGGAATGTGCATGCATCTTTCCCTTAGGAGAGATAAGAACAACGCCTGCACCGGATCTAAATGAACAACAACTGCCATCAAATTCCAGAGACCAAACCTTATTATCAAGTTGATGTGGTTCTTGGATCACAGGTTGAACTTCTTTATCCATTTCTAGATAATAGACTCCATGATCGATTCACAAACAAGATCGAGATCTAGGATCTTCACACTTCGATATTGTGCTTGGATTTCTTCTCAAGTTCTAACTTCGATTAACTCCTTTGATTGAGTACGTGCACACAAGACCAATCCATCTTGACTTCTCCGCCCGACTCTTTACGAAATTTCTACTCAACGACATCTTTGTAAGACACTAGGATATCTGCTTCTGAGGATAGTCATCTTGATCTTTTTATGCAGGGAAAGAAGCCGATCTTGCTGTGCATCTTTGATTTGCCCAACAAGAGGTACTTGCCTTTCCATTGAATAGCATCTTTCGATGGTTTTTGTCAATGTGAGACCCAAGGCATCAACAACTTTGCCAGCATGACGTTGTCAGAAGCTCCAGAGTCCAAAATGCAATTGCTCAATTTGTATCCATTAATAAGCAATGATACATAAAATGGCTTGATCCTTTCCGATGTAGCAGGAGAAGAAGTAGAGGGAGAAGAACTTGCAGCAGCATTATTTGAAGGAGTAATCTTTGGACTTGACAAGATACCTCGTGAAGTATTATTTGTTGGAGGGTTAGGGTTATTACTTTGCACATACTTGACCAATCCATTCAGCTGATCAGGAAATGCCCTTAAATACTCAGCTTGACATTTGGACCTTGGTCTTCTTAATGTGATCGATAATGTCGAAAGCTTGACTTGCTTCAGCGATGCGTGTTGGCCCTCTGCTGCGAATTGAAAGAATTTGCATATTTATCTTTGGGAGCTAATGAAGAAGGAAGAGGGCTGCCTCTTTTTAGGATAGTAACATCCGGCCTAGGATCTTCTCTTTCTCTTCTTTGGCCGCTTGTGGATGCTTCGGCATTTTGGCGTGTCTGGGACCTTGTGAACACCGCAAATGTGTGACCATCAGAATCTTGAAAAGATTCATAATAGCCCTCGTCAAATTCGTAGTCTAGGTAACCAATATTGGAGTCGCCAGCGGGATCTACAAAGTCTTCATCATCAAATGATTTGTCAATTCCTAGATCTTCTTCATTAGTTTCCAAGTTATTCCTTGGAGCGACGATTACCCGACCAACCGTGGTGCAACAAAGAAGTCTATTTCGATTTTGATTTTGGCCCGTTAAAGGTCCAGTAGGAGCTATTCGGAAGGGGTCGCATTACTTGCTTGAGATATTTGTTTCTTGATTTGCACATATCATTAGCCAATCTTTACAAACGAAAGGATCTGAAGTACTTAAAGAAGCTCCATTGCCTTTGTGGGATGATTGTTTGATTTTTCTAGCCATGATCAAGTCATCTTTAACCTCCACAAAGACAGCATTTTGCGCTTCAGTAGATTTACTGAGTCTTGCCCTTCGCGGTGATATCCAACTTCGAGCAACAAAGTGTTTATAAAAGCATCTTTTTATTTTCATCGCTCAATCACGGCGAAGTGGGGATTTTATACAAAATCCTTTAAAACCTTGCAATAAAGTCCCACATGTTCTCACTTGGCTCTTTCTTCAACTACGTCGGTTGAGTAATCAATGTCTTTAGCATCTTCGCGAGCTTGAATCTTTTCGAGAAATTGTTCACGCATAGTGGCCTGATTGGTTATGGTGCCAGGGAACTAGGCCGATAGAACCATTCGCCACCCAGTCGTGTAGTGTCTCAATGAAGAGTCCGTACCGAGACATCTTCATGCTCACTAAGCACACCACAATATATGAAGAATGTTGCCAAATGATCATCCGAGTTTTGCTTTCCATCTCGAAAGAATTTCAAAAATTCTTTTGGATCCTTTGGGCAAATTGTGCATGGGTGGAGTCAAGTTCGATGGCCCAAAAGTTGCTCCCATGGGACAGATACTATCTGGTTCTGATTTTGATTATGATTCTGCATGATGAGCGGGGCACGTCTTCTTCTTGTGTAAACTTGGTGAATAATTCGAACCGCCGGATTATGTTGAAGACGATCCGGATCTGGATGAGTGTGCACTATCCTGCCTGGTGAGAGACTAGATCTGCAGCTTCTAACTTGAGGAGGATGATTGAAGTTGAATTGCTCCTGCAATCTAAAGAAATGATCCGTCCTTCCTTGTGCCTTCACAGATCGAGTGAATGGATGTTCAGCCAGGTTGAGAGTTGTATGGAAAACACTCTGATCTTCAAAAGATAAGATTTGATCTGCAAAGATAGTTGTTCCCCAGCGGAGTCACCAAAAATTGTTGGCTAGATTTTCTGCATAGCTGAAAACCTAGGCAGTCATGAGATAAATCTCCCTCATTTACCGGTGAGGCTCCCGTGTAAGATTTGTCAATTAAAATATGCTAGTATCTATATGGGGTTTTACTTTAACCATGCAGCTCATGAACCATAGCTGTATAGTTTTGCAACAAGTAAGCAATTGGTTAAAGAAAGGAAATATTTAAAGAAGAAGAAAATAATAAAACACAAGGAAGAAATAGGGAAGATGTGCAACCCAATCAATAGATAACAGAGTTGATTGCATGCACATAGACGGAACCAATAGATATCAACACACAAAATTATAAGCAAAGGCAACTTCAAATCTAGATCTAAAATAACCCAAAGTTTATAAGTAGATCTGAGATAAAAAAGTTAGAAACAAAATGCACCGTGACACAAAGTTCTTCGAAATCTGCTCCTTTCTATTCCTTTGCTTCAAATAGCTATCAGGGATTTCAACACAAAGTCTGGAATACAAGAATGCTACTTACAAATTCTGATCCTTAACCCCAAAAGTTCTTCTACTTATAGAATGTAGAAGGGAAAATACAAATGGGAAACTCAACTGAACTGGTACATAAACAAAAAGTAAAGATAACATCTGGCAATCATCTTCCTCTAATTCCTCTTCAAGTGACATGCATCCGGGTCCATATTCAAACTTATACACATTTGTCACTTAACTAATAGAATCGTTCCACATAACTTAAAGTAATGGTTTCAAAACCAATAACTTTAAAGTTTTACAATTACATTCAGGACGTGGAAAATAAAAGAAGAAAAAGTAGAAGAAAGACACCCATTGTAACATCTACATCTTCTTTTTGTTCTGATACTGAATATACTTGTCGAACATGTAATTCAACATCTTCCCATCTATCTTAGCCACAGACTTCCTTTTCTCATCCCCGAATTGTAGTAAGTCTTCGTTCAATACCCTGATACATGTTTCCACATCCTCCAAGCTAGGCCCGAACTTCTCATATCTCGATTTTGCAGTGCCACCGGTTCTTGATGGAATTCATCGTGAAAGGCTTAACAGCTCCATCAATTCTCCCTTGCACCATCAGAAGAGATCCTTCCAGAGAATTAGGCACTTTGCTAGGAATGGTCCTTGTGTATGAAGTAACGTTCCCGACCACTTCCTCATTAGTGAAAGCAATGACATTGTCTGGTAAAGATGATGCCATACTCTCAAGTGCTGCATCCTTTTCAGCATAATTCTACAGATCTCCAAACGAAAGATACTACAAACTCAAGCTGCTTCCCCTTCTCAACTGATCCGTCAGGCACAATCCGTTCCGCAATCAACACCTCTCTCGGCAACTTATTTATTTCGGCCAAAGTACTCAGGTTACTCTCAGCAACTGTGTTCATATCTATCGTGCTTGTCACCAGTTGCTTCAGCTGATCTGATGCATCTTTCATAACCTTTAGGCGGGTTGGCACCTCTCCGAGTTGTACAGAAGCTTGACGAATGATCAAACTTTTCCATTCGTCGATAGCTTTAACCTGGTTACTTACATCTTCCATTTCCTGCATCAGATGATCACTCACTTGCTTTTGTGCTGAAATGGGCTGAGTGGAAGATTTAGCAACCTTGGCAATGATCTCGCACAACTGAGATACCTGCTTCTAAAGTTCAACTTTCTCCGCCTTTTCTTTGTTAAGCCTAAGGAATTGAGCATCTATCAATGTCTGTGCGTCCTGCTTCAATTTTTCTGTGGTGGCTTGACCTATGGGTACTGCAGTTCTGTTATATCTTCTGTTGTGAGTTCATCCTCCTTCCCTTCTGCCCAGAACCCCGACATCTCAGCGAACTTCTGCCCGGACTCCTTAATGATCAACCTTTAAGTTACCTTAAGCAACTTTAGATTTTCTGTCTTTTCCGCCTAGATTCGGGAGCAGTGCAGTCGTGTTCCTCCAAGTTGATTTCCTCTCTAGCCTCTGGAATCAACTACGAAGTTAACCATTCTGAGAAATTACTTCTCGAAGAATGGGAAGTTGCCGAGTGTACCACTATCTCGCGCTCTGAGTCGTCTCCATCTGAAACCGCTACGGTGTTGTCATTGCCATCCTCTAAGTCATCCAAAGACAAAGCTCTTTCAAATTATGCCATCTGCAGACTTTAACGTTTCTTCGGGAAGAGGCCACCGAATGGAGTGGCCGAGGAGAGAAGATGAATGTTGCCGGATTCAACGAAAGAATGGCAGTATCCTGCTGAGGTGCAATAGTCGGTGAAGTACTTGATCTTGAGAAGCCGGAACTAACATCATAGCCATAGAAGTGATCTTCTCCTTCGAATAAGACCTTATGCACTTTAATCTTCTCAAGTCTTTTGTTGTTTTCTCCTTCGTGCTTCCTCTTAAGGGAATCCCATGTGCCAAAAGTTGCCGTGATTTGATTCATCAAGGCAATATCCCTTAAATCAAAGAACTAGTTTGAAGTATTGACGAGAACAACGAAAGACCTTTCCTCGATCATATGGCTGCCCCCTACGCTCTCCTGAAGTACAACTCTATCTCCTCCCATCCGATGGTATGTGTCAAGTAACACAAGCCCATCATCTTTAAGATCCGCAGGTATCCGTGCTAATCCAAAGTCAAACACTTGCCACACGATAACTGTTGAAATTTTTCTTTCGACCTCATACTCAACACGCACTTCATCCAGAAATCTTCCAATGAAGGGCATATGCGCGTACTCCTGGGAGATTGTCTTCCTTGCCACTCCAAATGGATCGAAGTTCAGCCGTGTTGGGAAGAACTCTTGCTCGTACTTAGAGAACATCTCCGCTTGAATTCCTCGAGCCTTATGAATGCTCTGGCGGTATAATGGCCCACCGTGATCGGGAAGAAGCCTATATAGACTTGTGTCGTTTCAACCGTAGGTCATGCATCTCCACGAGTTGTCTGCTCAGCTCCATGATGACCAATCTATCACTCGAATATCTGGGTGACTTAAGCGGTTCTCCGAAAAAAGCCGGTGACCACAAGTATGTAAAATCCATGGCCCGAATAAAGATATCGCGATCCACGACCTGACTTCCCACGCTTCTTGCTCACCTTGTTGGCCTTTAAATCACCGTCCGCCTCTGAAATGAATTCGTAAAAAGAATCCATCGTTGACCACCTTGTAATCTTTCTTGCATGCAAGTATAGTAAGTGGATAGCACTCGAAAATAGGGTTCTTGGAAAGAACACATCTATGCAGCTTGGAGAAGATACCCTGTGAAGCTGCTGCATAAACCAAATATGAAGTCATTTTGAAGCTGTAAGTACGCCTCACGTTCCGGAGCTGCTCACCAATGTTGTCGCTAATGATTTCTGACCAATTGATTATTGAATCTGCTTTGTTGATTTCAATGGTCCTGATGAAAGCATACATCCATGCACGAAAGTTGTGAGTGTTTGTTTCGCCATTTATCCTGCATAACAATTTGGCAATATCATCCACCTCTTGTACCAGATTGGATCGTGGAAGAGTTCTCGGGAACTTGGAAGGAGATTTGGGCTTCTTCATGTATCTGTTGTTCATTATGCCCACGTAGTCAACTTTATGCTTTTCCCATCTGTTGCCGGCATCTTGTATGCTAATAGTAGTCACCACCTTTCGTGCGGAATCTTCAGACAATAATTGATGAACGTCGTCCAACCGGATTATTATTTTCCCATGGCATCTCGGACTGATCGTCTGGATAATGGATGGTAAGACCTAGCACACTCCATGACGAACTCTGGCAACTGGGTTGTGAATGGAAATGCTGCAACTCGAATGATTCCACTGCTTTTGACTGTACGCATGAGGGAAGTCTTTCCACTCTCCGAATACGTCAATCAATTCGAAAAGAGGTTTTGGGCCTAGATCTGTATCTCCAATGTCGTGAACTTAGAAGTGATGCACGACTCTGTTGTGCTTTCTTTTTCATCCCTCTTTGCCATGGTTGTATCTATCTTTGTCTGAGCAATTCTTTTTCTCTTTATTCGTCGGAATTCTTCACAACCGGTGCAGATCTGGATATTTCTTCAAATTCAAAGGATATGTTGATGTATTAGACATTGATTTAAGCTCCCTTTCTCTTATAAAAGCACTGAGCACCTATACCACCATGCGGACAATTATTCGGACACAAATCAAGCTCCTTGAAACCTAGGCGCCAAATTTTGAAGGTTCCAGTGATAAATAAACCTTCTTCTTGAGCAAAATTCCTCTTTAAATAGGCGCGAAAATCGCAGGCTGCACTTCCTTGCTAAAGAATTAATTAATTCATCCTTATGGCAGCCCTTGCTTATATAACCCTCATCATTCTATAATTAATTATTGCCCCTCCTATTCCTAGCAATTAATTAATTAATTAATAAGCTTTTCTCTTCAAATGGGGCACCTATTTTGTGCATGCTCATGGCTGCCATTAAATAAATTAAATTTATTTAATTTTAGCTCTCTACTTCCAGTTCACTTAAGCTTCACAGTGTGCTTTGACCTCATCCACTAAAAATAGGAATTAATTACATCAATTAATACTTTAAAAGTATTATTCTTCTTCAAAATGGGGCACACTTTTTGACATGAAGGGGCTGCATTAAATAAATAATATTTATTTAATTTTAGAAATCTAATTCTAATTTCCCTTTATCCACTTTACCTTTGTTGACTTTTCCTCATGCTTGGGTGCCAAATTTGGAGAAATAATTAATTAATTAATGCATTTAAAGTTGCCCTTCTTTCCCAAAAGGGGTCGCACTTTTTGACATGAAGGCATTTCTATTTTTAAGAGCTAATTTTCAATGGGATTATTCACCCTGCACCGCAGCTCCAAAAATCCCATGATCCACTTAAGTTGTTTGACTTTCATAATGGGATTATTTACCCTGCAAGGCAGGTAAGAAAATTCCATCAATGCCTTAAATATTTTCTTTTATTTTACAATGGGAATTTTCACCTGCAAGACCGGGTAAGAAATTCTTGTCTGTCTCTTGCCTCTAATTTTCCCATTGTGACTTAAGTAGCGTTGCTTCCATGGGAAAAAGTACCACGATAGGCGGTAACAAATTCCCACCTACTGCCGCTACCGAAAATCTCATTGTAGCTAAAAACCTCTTTTTCCAAAATGCGCCCTACCCAAGAAGCTTTTCGTGCACAACTTCGTCTGCTTCGAGAGAAACAGGCCTCTTGTGGAAAATTCCTTCGGCATAACGTCCATAGGTGATCTCCAAATACTCCGGGCAAGAAATCAAATTAAACCGCAAAAGAAATGACCTAGAGAAATTTCACGAGAAAACAAAACAAGAAAACACCAAAAACACAAAACGCGTTGTCGAAGTCACAAAAAAGCCCGGGATTCATTCATAGTTAAAACCCTACTTGGTATATGGGAATGTTAACATGTAAGATCACAACGAGGTTAAACCGGAGCACAATTTACCTCGAGCGGGGCTCAAAATAATTAAATACAAATTTCCCACAAGAAAACCCCAAAGTGTGAGAATATAACGATTTTGGACATCTCGAGTATTTGGCGAAATTGGCTAATATGACTCTCTGGGAATATCTTGACACAATCTGAGACACTTCCCAGCAATAAAAACACAAAACGACCCATTATTTATATAGGGTAGTCCCAGTTTCGGGGTGAAATTTGGGGACACCGTAAAAACATATTTTGACGTATATGAAAGAGCAAGAGGAGACCAATTTGTAAGCTTCAAAAGCTATATTTAAAACCGCTCATTTGCAAAATAAGGGTTCACAAAAACCACCCACCTCATCAAACCATCCTTTTATTCAAATTGAAGTTGAAACTCCCATAGAGGAAGAGAGCTTGTCATGAAAGAGAACCTCCAAAGGTCCATTAGAGCAAGCATTTGCAAATGAGAAGAGGGAAGTAGTTGATGAGTTGATTGCTCGATGTGTTTATGCATGTGGTATGCCTTTCAATGTGTTGCGAGTCACCATATTGGCAACAAATGGTGAGAGAAATTTATGATGCACCACAAGGGTATAAAAGCCCTAGTTATGAGAAGGTGAGAACATCATTATTGGCGAAAGAAGTGGCCCATGTACATACTTCTTTGCAGCCAATTAGGGATTCATGGAAGGAATCAGGGGTATCTATCATTTTAGATGGATGGAAAGATGCCCGAAATAGACCCCTAATCAACATTGTTGCGCAGTGTGCCTAAAGGGGCAATGTTCTTAACTTTTAAGGGTTGTTGATTGTGAGGGTGAAGCGAAAGATGCTCAATTTATTGCTAATATTTTGATTGAGGCTATTGAGTCGGTGGGCTCTCCAAACATTGTCCAAGTCATCATGGAGAATGCCAAAAATTGTAGAGCAACGGGGCTAATTCTTTGAGGGGAGATATGAGCACATTTTTTGGACACCTTGTGCAGTACACTCCTTGAATTTGATGTTGCAGAAGATTGGCAAAATAACATGGATAGAGGAAGTGTATACAGAGGTAAATGAGATTCAAATGTTTGTCACAAATCATCACATGTCCCAGAATATCTTTAGGAGATTCTCAAAGTTGGAGTTGTTGAAGGTAACAAAAAAATTTACTATTTTCTAATTTTTATTTGCTAACTTTCTATGAAATATCAAATTATCATTTGAATTTCTTTTAAATTTAATTTTATATTTTATTAACTTGTTTTAATTT
This sequence comes from Taxus wallichiana var. yunnanensis, assembly GCA_018340775.1. Classification (NCBI taxonomy): domain Eukaryota; kingdom Viridiplantae; phylum Streptophyta; class Pinopsida; order Cupressales; family Taxaceae; genus Taxus; species Taxus wallichiana. Next base: position 782,343,067 of record CM031244.1, on the reverse strand, counting down.
ATTTTAATAGGTTGCTAAAACAAGATTTTCCTCTCACACGCTTGTCTTGAGACGACTTGTGAAGGTAAGACAAGCCTTAGGGCTTATCGTGATTGATGATGTTTGGTCTGTGTGGAGGCAAGCAAACACAAAACAAAATAAAATCATTAATACTTGATGATGATTGGTGGGAAAAGTTTGCATACTTGCTAAGTTTTATTGAGCCTATTTTATCTATGATTAGATATGCAGACACAAATGATGCTTGTATAGGGGAGATCTATGATGACATTGACTCTATGCTTGAAAAAATTAGAGACATCATACAAAAAAAAGAGCTGAATCCTGAAGAAAACTTCTACATTGAAGTTAAGATTGTGATCATGATTAGGTGGAATAAAATGACCACCCCATTGCATCTCCTTACCTATGCCCTGAATCCCAAATATTATAGCAGTGAAATACTTGGGCTATCTGGTAGGCAAGCACCATACAATGACCATGAAGTTGCCTGGAACTAAGGCAGCATTCCAAAGGCTTTTTGATCCAAATTGTAGCTCTGTGATCTGCTATGAAATGGCATGCTTCATCTCTTCATCTAATGGTAGCATGAGTGAATTAGATGCATTAAGTGACAAGTACAACCTGAAGCCATTCATGTGGTGGTATGTACATGGCCATGATTGCAAGTACCTACGAACTGTTGCCATTAAAGTCCTCTCACAGGTATAAAATATTAAAATGAAATCAAAAGTTTGTGTATTATTTAAAAATTTAAAATGTATGTTCTTACTTAGTAAATTAATTTTATTACTAATTGAAAATTTTTAACTTCTTTTTTTAATAAAGTAATTAGTGATTCTTGATAGAGCGGAATTGGAGTACATATAGCTTTATCCACTCAGCCAAACGGAACAAGATAGGATCCAAGAAGGATGAGGATTTAGTTTATGTACATTCCAATTTGCGAATCCTCTCACACAAGACCGAAGGTTATATTAGAGGTCCCAACAAACTTTGGGATATTGTACGAGAGTAATGACTTTGATGCTTCTACGGCTACTCTTAGCCAACTTTCACTGCTTGGTATTGATGAAGAAGAATCGGGATCTATTGCACAAGGGATGGAGAGTGGAGCTAGTGGGAGTGGAGTTGTCAGTGCTGTTCGCGGAGATGATTGTGAGGAAAATCTGGATGATATATTCTAGAATCTAGATTATTATCATGTATATGTGAATCATTGAAATTGTAACCATGTTGAATGATGAGTCATGACTCTTTAGAAGTACAAATTTCAATGAATACAAAATATTTTGAGTGCTTTATCAATTATCTTGTATGGTCTACAATTATAAAATGAGTACAATATATATATATATATATATATATATATATATATATATATATATTGTAAAACGTTTCCGATAACGTTTACGTATCCAAGGTTTTTTGAAAATTGCCGTTTTTGCGTTTCGTACCCTTTTCGTTTCATCAACATAGTTAATATATGATAATTTTTTTGAATATTTAATTTGAAAGTATATTCCTTTTAGTCGAATTTAATCACAAATTTTATTGTTGATTTTTTTACAACGAATTTTATCCTCGACAAATCCAAAAGCGATTTCAAATGCGGCAACATAGATTACCACAAAATCGTCAAGGACTATACTAAGATTATGGCTCCCTTAACAGCCATGCTACGCAAAAATGCTTTTGCGTGGTCTACACTAGCAGAGCGTGCGTGCCTTTGACTTTCTCAAACAAGCCATATGTACCACCTCGGTCCATGTGATACCATATGCATCATTATAAAGCCTAGTGAAAGTGGACCGAGGGCATCCAAGTTATATTGCATCAGAAAGTGATTTGCGAGATGGATTACGATCACTCCCTTGACCACCATGCTACGCAAAAATGCTTTCACGTGGTCTACACTAGCAGAGCGTGCATGCCTTTTGACTTTCTCAAATAAACAATATCTACCACTTCGATCCTTGCGATGCCATGTGCATCATTACAAAGTGCAGTGATTCGTGAATGTTTTAGATCGTAATCCATCTCCCAAATCACTTTCTGATGCAATATAACTTGGATGCCCCGAGTCCACTTTCACTACACTTTCTGATGCTGATAATTATAAATCATTATGATTTCAAAGTCTTTGAAATGAGCACATTTTGCCATTTATGGTGATTAGTTTTGTAATACATTGGATAGTTTAACTTGAATAGGTATATCTGTACAGAACTATTAAAGATCATTGCAGTGATTCGTGAATGTTTTAGATTGTAATCCATCTCCCAAATCACTTTCTGATGCAGTATAAGTTGAATGCCCCGAGTCCACTTTCTGATGCTGATTATTATAAATCATTATGATTTCAAAGTCTTTGAAATGAGCACATTCTCCCATTTATGGTGATTAGTTCTGTAATACATTGGATAGTTTAACTTGAATAGGTATATCTGTACCGAACTATTAAAAACAAAAACCAAAAATTCTAAATCTCTATTTACCCCTTTTCCCATTGTTTTACTGCACACAGTTCTCTGTATCTGGCTTCCTATATCTATCTATAGATCCACTATCTATAGGCGCATATAGATAGATAGATCCACTATACTTTCATTTCACTTTTGTCATTTTTTCTTATTGGCTAATATGGTTTACAGTACGCACATGTTTCCAGCATAAGTTGCAGGAAACTCGTAGTGGAGGGTCAATTCTGATACGTTACAACGACAGAAACGCACTGAAAGTGTGTTTTGAACTCTCAAAAGCTTCTCTCAGCATTTCCTGATTGGAAACTCCACCAGAAACATATCCAAGTGTTTCCAATCCAATTCCAAAGAGTTTCTGGTTGTTTAGACCCCTTTCCAGCAAAATCATGTGTGTTTTGAAAGCCATGTATGTCTGACACTTAACCACGTGACTGCCCTTAATCAAATGCTGATTTTTTTAACAAAACACTTGAAATTTTTCAAAAACATCAATAAAAGCCTAAATGGTGTGTGTAAAGAGCACTGTGTAAATAGAAACAGATTTACGAAATCTGCATCAATAGTCTAAGAAGTGATCAGGCTCATCTCAAATTACCGTATCATGGTTTTAGCAACTTCCATCCACTTTCTAGAAACTTTATAGCAGTATTCATATGCCAGGACCCAGTGACCAATTTTCTGAGTAAGCCAATGCCCAAAAGTTATCAATTATCCTGCATTTCTGGATTTATTGTTCATATATCCTTAGAGCTTATTTACAAGGAATAACATGATACTTGGAAAAATTGATATTGAAGGCAACCAAAAACATGCTACTATGGTACTTTGGGTGCATGATTGAGGGCATTTAATGCCACTACAACCTAAGTCACCGCATTCGAATTCGTGTTCGAATTCGCCAAGTATAAAATTCGTAAGAAATTTGTTGCTAAAAAAATAGAGATAAAATTCGTGATTAAATTCGGCTAATAGAAATACAGTTATAATTTTACAAATGTTGTTTTAATAAAATAATTATTTACGTAAATATGTTCAAGTTTTTAACTTATAAACTATTAACTTATTAACTTTTAAATTAATAGTTTATAGCTTAAAAACTTGAACGTGAATACCCAGTTTATTAACGTATTAACCTAAAACACAAAATAAACATTTATAAATCAAACTACAAACTAAAACTTAATAAACTCTAAACCTAAAAAAACTATAGTTTTTGCGGAAACGTGGAGTCGAGGCAGTGGTCGCAGAAGGCTGTGAGGGTTCATTTTTCGCTGCCGCCGCTGGTGGAGTCTCTGTGAAGGCTCGCGGAAGGCTCTGAAGGCTGTGAAGGCTCTGTTACCCTCACGGAAGGCTCGTGGAAGGCTTACACGACTCGCGGAAGGCTTACACGACTCGCTGAAGGCTTACACGACTCGCAGGCTCTAATACACGACTCGCAAGCACTGTTATACTCGACGACACTAGCTTTTACAATCTACATGGAAAACATTCGGCGAATAGCAACAAATTTCAAATGCTTGGAAAACATTCGGCGAATTTTGAGCTTTTTTTATTAAATCCGCCAAATGCGGTGACTTAGACTACAACTAGTTTCAAAAATATATATTTTCGATTGTTAGAGGTCAACTTGAGTGAGAAATCACTTATGGATTAGAGGGTGACTTAACATGTTTTTTTCTCTGAAGCCAAAAGACAAACCTTTTAAGTTTTAACCTCTGATGTATCCCATATAATTCTTTTTGGCTTGAAATTTACAGCCTCATATATAGGACTTAATTTTATCATTTAGCATTGTAATTCTATACAGGAAGAAACACGTATTTGTGTTTTTCATGTTCTTTGTTTATTTATGTATTGAAAAAATATATATTTTTAAATCTTCTCTTTTTATAACTATTTCCATTTCCAATTCTGTTTCAGGGCATCTCAGGGTTTGTGATTCTGAAAGGCCCCATTCCCAGGTTTCGTGCAACTTAGCTTCCAACTAAAATGCTTCAGACCCCTCAACCCACAATAAAAGGAAGGGACACAGAAAAACCTGGCGGTTGATTAACATGAAAGGTTATATAAGACAATATAGCACAGGGCACATGTTTTTAGAATTTTATTTAGCACTCTAAACCTGATGGTATGATAAAGTTTGAAATATCAAGCAAACAAAAAGCAAAAACGAATATACATATTACAATATTCAGTGAAACATTTTAGAAAAATTAAGGGCAACACTACTTGTGAATGCTATCTTTAGAACCTGCTGACAGAATCTTAAAATTGGGGAAAAAAACAGCTAAAACGAATAGTTACAAACCTGGTGGTCTTTATCTAAGTCAACCTTCCACCATGCACACAACTTCCCATCCTCGATACATGGTCCAGCAAGAGATGTAGCCTAAGAGGAAAGTTGCAAAAAGTAGTAAACAAGTCTAACCACTCTGAAAAAACCTCTACATTTACTAGCTACATTTGTATGCAAACCTGGTATCTTCGTGAAACCAGTGCTTTAGCATCAGTGAATCTTGACAGAGGGCTACTTGCAGAGACAGAAATATTCTGCAAGTTCAGAGCTATTGATCTATGTAAGCAATCTACTTTAGAACATCAGAAAAACAATTCAACTGTCAAATACATCATCGCTTTAGAACATTTTTATCGTGTTTACCTGCTAAAGCAGTCTCTCTCAACCAAATCTTGTTTCAACCATCAGATAATTATGGCCTCAATAGATGTATTTAATAAGCTTACACATAATACCTTTGTTAGAACAGGATTCATCCATGGGTGTTCACCATATGAAGTACCAGCATAATAAATTACACCATTATGATCGCCATCACATATATACATGAGCTCTTTAAAACTTGTTGGTCTGTGATGGAATCTGATACAGCTACTCAACCGGCTTTGATTATTTATCTCAAACACCTTAGAGAGTTGCCTATACCCAGATAATTTGAGTTAGTGTTATTGAGGAGAAAAAAGGTCAGAGATACCCAGAAGCAGAAAACATAAACATAAAATAGACCGCATACATCAATTACGATTCAGACAACTAAATTAGATTATCTTACTTTTGCTCATTTGCTAGGCTGCTTGTATCAGACTTAAGGTACATAAGTGCTTCTGTTACCTGTTAAATAAGATACTGCCAATTATCAGTCACGTTTAACTTCATTATGCAACATATCAAAAGGTGAAATTAAAAAGCAATTTCATGGAGAAATGTTAAGCTCACTCACTAGTTCCCAAAAAACTGGAATATGCTGGCTCAGGTTGCTTTGCTCCAACTACACAACAGTTGAGAATAGAATCACATGCAGGCACATGCTATTAGGTCCCCATAGTTTCGAGCATCATCCATACTGTGGCAAATGATGAAGGAAGCGCTTGAAGTTAACTTTCACAAACTTTGACAGTAATTACCTTTTGAAGCAAAGCAAGTGGCATTATAGGGAAGCGAACTAGAGGAAGTAAATCATTCAGATGCTGAAGCCGCTGTCCAAACACAGTGGCAGAAATGCATGCCTCTAGATGCTCATTTATTGCCTCCCAACCACGGCAGTCTTCTATTTGAGATCCCCACGTTAAAACAGCATCTAGAACCCTTTCTTCAGATGTCACTACCAAATCGGGGTGCTGCAAAAGCCAGAAGAATCACAACTCAAAACGTTTATTATAGTTACCCATTTCTCCACATTCCAGACTCTGAAAGCCAGACAAATCACCCTTGCTGTGCTCACGTACACCTGCTACATTTCAGGGTGGTACTGAGCACACGAAGAGCAGCAGTCAGAAATACTATCCTACAACACTAGAATACTCTAGGACAGCCATAAGTGAAACAAAAGCTTACCTGAATTATTCTCATAAATGAGGCCTCTTCTAACATTCTAAAACCCATGCTGGCAGTTGTACAATAGTCAAAATGTTTGGAACAGTATTCCTCACAAGATTCTTCAAGTGCCCTGCACCCTGGCATTGAGGCAACCACCTGCATGATTGGACATACTGAATCCTGCAAAGCACACAAAACTCAAAAGTCAGTTTCAGACCAAACTGCAAATGCAGCAGCTCATCTGAATGGTTGCTGAATGTGCCCACAACTTCTGAACTCAATTTTGCAATATGCAAACAACGGCTGTTGAAGAAGCTGCTTCCAGTAAGTACCACACCAACCCTGCAGGTATGTATACAGCAACTTATGTCAATCACTGGTAACTTATGAGTGAGCCTAAGGCCAAATTACATTTACATAAGCAGGAAAACTCTCTTTTATTTTTGGATGTCAGCGACCAGGAAAACCTTGGCAGCTCAAGCCTCACAAGAAGGTATGCCTTGTAAAATCCTCATCCTCTGTGGCAAGTTTTGGGTATGAAGATTTCCTTATTGCTTGCAACCTTTTCACTATCTCAAAGTCCAAATGAGGAATTTTCATAACGAATTACTAACAAGACCAGGCATAATATTTCCAGTTTCACACAATTAGAGTTTTAATTACTGCCTTCCTATGATTTGAAAAATAAAAAACAAGTTAGAAAAGTAGACCACCTCTGACAGAGACTCGAGCAAGTATTCACAGCATTCTTGTCGAAGCAGATAAATTCCAAACTGATCTGCCAGCAATATAAGCGGAAGTAATATGGACCCCATGTCCTGTTTTTCATCGATATCCAATTGTCCACTGTACATGAATTCCAACATAGCTAAAAATGCTTCAGGGAGATATCCCTTAAGCAGACTTCTGAGCATTTGCTTTCACACATCCCATTTGTGAACATCTGTCAAGGATAAGAACTTTCAAATCAGTTCATCCTCATAAAAGGATAACACATTTCATTGAATCAAAAATTTACCTTACAAGACATGATACAGCTTCAGGCATATACAGTCTACTAATGAAAACCACATGTCTCAAAATGATGATACAATCAGTGCAAGGAAGACTTAAAATCTGGTACACAATAAAATATCGTGTTCAACGGAAATGTTTATCGTTTGCTCGGGACCTTCCATATTCGACTTATATAGCATTTGAAAGTGTTTGAATGAGATCATATCTTTATTGACTCTCAAGTGATGAAACAATTCTTTTCTTGTTCACATTCAAATATAAGCAGAACATGTTGAAAACAGATATATGCTTGCATAAATATAATAACTGTAAAAGGCTAATGTAAAAGATGAGACAAACAGGTCGGAAAAAGAAACCTTAGCAAAAGGTGCACTCCAGACACTCAAAACAAGTTTGTGTGCTCGGGTAACAAGTCCGTGGTCCTCAATGTAAATATCAACATCACTGTAATCACCAGTTTGCAGCAAATGCTTCAACTTCTGCACATCAATTGGTATGTCTGATGAGAAAGCCGAATGATTTCGTAAAAACTTAACCGGAGGGGAGTGGAGAATTTCTAGATTATGATCCTCCCTAAATGATGTATCCTTTAATGCATCCTTCATTTCTTTGCATTGAACGGCCAAGGAATCAACACCAAGCTCTTCACTCAGTTCACTCAATGGTCCTAGCTGTGACTCTAAAACCTGCATTACCAAATAAATCAAACCGTTACTTGAAGCTCATGCCCAATTCTATTATTCTTAATCAGAAAATATCAAATTTAAATAAAATATCAGCAGTCTATAGACACCAAGCTCCATTTTCACAAGGTGATTTAGCTTTTCAACTCTGAAATTATTCATTTCGCACAACATGGTAGAATGTTTGTTCTGCTACTAAGTCTGTGTGCTTTGAAGAATGGAATAGAGTCAAGTCTGCTGAAGACCTGACTCACTTGATCTGTGTACCCAATTGGCCAAACCACAGTGATATCCATCAGAAATATCACGATAATTCAGAACATCAAATTCTGTCAGCAACCTGCTGGATGACTGACCAGTTTCAGCTGCAATTCCTTAACAAATTGCAAATCCAAATTTGAACACCTTTGCAGCCTAACCAAACATGTTAACTGACATAATGGAGACTTTCCTGGGTGAGTTTTCACCACTTGGCTAAATTTTACTGTTCAAAATTTTTTTTCAGTAATTAATAATTTTTTCATGAAAACTACTCTTTTATATAAAATCTACCTAAATTGAGTGCATTATCCAGATTTACAGGTATCAGCAGTAATTTCTATGTTTTTAGAATATGAACCAATAATTTTAAGTGCTATTTTTGACATGGTAGATTTGCAAACCTTAATATTACAGAAATTTCTGTCCCTTGGAAGTTTTCCTTCATTATTGTTTGCAGGTAGTGTGGAAGGAGTGGGGCAAAAACAGGACTAACAACTTGCATAGGAGCAAAAACCAGGCTTGCTACTACTAGATTCATGTGTGCTATTTTACAAAAGTCTTTATTCCTTTTTATTTTGTCATTCTTCTTGTCCGAAGAAACCAGAACTGCTACAGCTAGAATCCCATATGCTACTATATCGTGATATAATGCAGTATTAATTGTATCACACTGTTATGCCAAGTGATTGAAGCATACTAACTTCTAAGAAGCCTATAAAATACCTACCATCAGCACCAAATCAAAACAATGGGAGACCTCCTGCCAACACCAATTCAAGTCATCCAAATTCAAAAAAAAAGTAACCTATGGCAACCTCTGATTAAAATGTGACCTAGCTCATTGAAATGTGATCCAAATTTATGTAGAAGACCATAAGTATTGTTGCACATGGATTGTCTCCTACAACCATAGACATGTCTCAGAGACTGGTACTTGATATTTGTCATAGAGACGTGTATTTCACAGTTTTTTTAATTTATTTTGTACTATTGACCCTAGATATGATGAGATATCAAAGATAAATATAAATATAATTACTCGTCTTTTGTCAACATCTAATATCTTTACTTTAAAAGCGGTTGATGTTTTTCCTAGGCTATATTCGGCTGTATAATATGGTTTTCTCTAAAATTTACATATGTATTTAATGCCTCTCTAACTACCCATCCCCTATTTTTCTGAAAAATGGTGTACTTGTCCCCATCTCCTCGTACCTATACCCATCTTCTAGTGACTATCCCATAAAGCCTATCAAGCACTGATTATAATGACCCGAGTTCAAATGAAAGCAAAAGCCTATGTGTCACATCCTATATTCCCAGTCATGTTTTTATGACTTGTTTGACATAATTGGCTTATTTCGCCACTAGGATGGATTATATTGATGACACTTGATCATTATGGATTAGTTTTGCTCTGATTAATGATTAAATACACCGCTAGATGAATTATTGAAATGAAGTTAGGATTGAGAGGAATTCATTTATCTTACTTGTGAAATAATGAAATTTGATGAAACCATGTACGTGGACATGTAATTGATATATGATATATATATGGACATATAATTGATTTATATATCATGTTGTGTGTTTTCATTTGACAAATCCTAACAAATCTCTAGTGTGTTGAGATGAGCTGTGAGAAAATAGCAATACCCTCTGAACAGGAGGGTATCATCAGGAAGAAGTGGATGCAGAAATCTAAGTGGTACGAGACAGATACTGTGACAACCTAAAACCCTATCCCCTTTGAGCCGTAGGCTTAGTGAGTGTCCTAAATACACTAGGAAAGTGAGAGCATGCATGTGTCTTGAGTTGTGTAGAACTAGGTAGATTGCTGATATAATAACTATTCTCAGTTCTAGTATAGACCCTTGAGTCGGTCGTATGCTTGCGACTTGGTTGCTAGTCGCATTGTCGTAAACCCCCTTGTAGTCTTTATAATGAAGACCTAGTGATGGGACACCTTATCTAAATAAATGCAAATATAATATGCCTTTTTGGAATATAACTCCAAGTTGTGGGATTTATTAGTATTGAGATCAAATAGAGGAAAAATTATGTTGAAACATAATAATGATTTAAATTTAAAAGAATAAAATTGAAAATTATCAATGAAATTACAATAAAGTAACATAATATTCATTTTTTTACAAATAAAACAAGTTGGACTTAGTATTCAAATGTCATTCCTGAGTATGACTTGGTACGTGTCATTTGCTAATTAGAAATACTTCTTGACCAACTAATTTAAATGCACCCTATAATTAGCGGTCCTTTCTACCACTCTTATTGGAGGTTAATAAACTTACTTATTAATTAACTAACCTCCATTAATCCACTTAAATTTTTCCGGAAGATGCTTCTATTGAATAATTGAGTCCATTTATTATTCCAACCATTTTTACCTATCTTAGAGGAGGAGGTTTGACTCGTTAATTTATATAAAGAAATTGTGAGCAGAAGTAGGGGCTTTTGAAGTTTCAATTGGAAAACTTGTACAAGTTAGAAGAGGTAGAAGAAAATACCATTCCGGAGAAGGGGAAGAAAGCTACGGGAAAGGGAGTTTTGTTAAGATATGATGCATGTACTTGGGAGAACAATAATGAATTGCTTATGTGCAATAAAAATGTCATGTGCTTGACAATGAACTTTCTTGTGATTGTGCACTTCATTATTTGCTACCACTCCAAAACAATTTACCATCATGTGCTTGTGCTTGTGCACTTAAGTATATGCTTTTACTGTATTGAAATTTCATGTGCTCATGCTTGTGCTCTGGCCTAGAGAACTGGTTACAGGCACTCCGCATTTCTCTAGGCCAGTTCAGAGTGGGCTCTCATAGGCTTCGTGTGGAGGATCACCAGTTGGACCGCTCCGAGAGGATTTGCTAGCTTTGTTCTCTTCAGGAGATTGAAACGGAAGACCACTTCATTTTCAGGTGTCCTATCTACTACGAGATCAGAGGGAGATTCCATTGTTTATTTCGGGAGCATCTGTCTCTTGCAGCTTTCTTCAAGTACCGTGATCAGTAGTGTCTTGCTCTCTACCTTCAGGAGGCACTCAGAGTTCCTGGAATGAGACCCTTCAGTCTCCTCCCAGACAGGCTACTACTCTACAAATTACTTCCTTCTTTTCGGTGCTCCCCTTGGTGAGGGGCACCAAGCAACACCTTGACACCAATCTAGATTCGCAGACCAGATTTGTCCGGACCCGGGGAGCTGCCTCCCAGTCTAGAGATATTTGTGATCGCACTCATTTGGGGCTCTCTCTCTCGGAGGTTGTGTCCCACCGGGGAGAACTCGAGGGCTCGTTTTGTTCGTCCTTCTTCTATATACTGATATTCCAGTCTTCTCATAGCTTGAGATGAAGACACATGCATATTGCCGCTTATTTTCAGTCGGTCTCGGATGCTAGGTGACAGGGTGAGTGGTGGGATTCTCTCGTCCTCCTCTTCAGCTCCATCCATCTGCACTCTTTTGGCCACGGTGGCCTTTGCTTCTCCTTCTCTCCTCTCTCTCTTATTTTCTCTTTTTTATTGTTCGGGCGACCCTTTTGGTCTCCTGTTGCTTTCACCTCGTGCATTATACGAGTCATCCCATTGACCTACTTTTGTGGTCATTTGTTGGACATTAATAAAATTATCTTATCTTATCTACCACTCCAAAACAATTTACCGTCATGTGCTTGTGCTTGTGCGCTTAAGTATATGCTTCTACTATATTGAACTTTCATGTGCTTATGCAAGTAAATACTTCTACAAAACCTTAATAACTACTACGTCGACTTTATTGCAATTTGAAATTGCTTCATGACTCTAAATGTATGTGCTTGCATAAATGCAATTTGTATTTGCCTCTAAACTGTAAACACTATATGCTTGTCTATTTGACTCTACGGTATAAATACCGGATGCTTGTCTATTTGCCCCTATAGGTATAAGTACCGGATGTTTGCTAATTACCTCTTCTTGACGAGGCAAGATGGCAAATTTGATCTACTTGTTTTAATGATAAAAAGCTTCTTATAACTGAAATAATTTGGTCGGTTTTTAAGAAAAATAACACAATAATTGGTTCTTTGTTAATTCAATTCATAAAATGCCTTACAATAGAACTCCTATCATGGAGCCATACAACAATAATCAATACCACAAATCTTTCTTACATCCCTAATATCTCTCTAACTCTCTCCTATTCTAGTACTTCAACAAATATATTGCTAACCACACACAATAATATTATTTTCTGCCCATATAATATAATTAACTATTATACTAACACACTAGCATGTGAACACTAATATTCTGAAAATTCCCCCTCTTAGTGCAAACATGGGAGAAGAGAATCGTACCCTAGAAAAGCTTCTCTCTAAAAACACTACTTAGATAGCTAAAACACCAAGTTGTCTTGTAACCCTCGTAAAGGTGTAACTCCCGAGCTGATTTCCTTGAGACATTCCCAGAGCCCTTTTCCCGAACTTCCGAATTCAGAATCTCCACGATTCCTAGAGCTCCCAAACTATCTCGAACAACAATCCATATTGTATTTACCTCAAAATCTTCTCCTACCCTCAAAAAGCAAGATTCTTCAAAATGTGATTCTTTCTAAAATGTCACCACAACGGTTTATTCACACAACGAAGCAAAAACATGAAAACAATGAAAAACATGCCACTATCAAATGCTAACAAGTTAACTTACAAGAGGACATTGATCGTCCTCCAACCTCCATTGAGTCCTTCCTCCACTATGCTCAACTCACACAAACATATTAGACTTTAGATTAGCTACAACTCCATCAAGTTGCCTTGTAAACCTTGTAAAGGTGTAGCTCTAAGACGAATTCCTTGAGACATTCTCAAACCCCTTTCCCGAGAACTCCCGAATTCAAAATCCCCACGATTCCTAGAGCTCCCAAACTATTTGGACAACAATCCATATTGTGTTTACCTCAAAATCTTCTCCCACCCTCAAAAAGCAAGATTCTTCAAAATGTGGTTCTTTCTAAAATGTCATCACGGAGGTCTATTCACAACGGAGTAGAAAACACGAAAACAATGAAAAACATGCCACTATCAAATGCACAACCTCGTTGTTAGCGACTAACGAGAGGACATTGATTGTCCTCCAACCTTCGTTGACTCCTTCCTCCACTATGCTCAACTCACACATCCAAATTAGACTTGAAGTTCAATTCTATGATCTCCCTACAATTCGGATGTCGAGGTTCCACCAAAAATGCATCCGTGAGGTAGTTTTTTTTTTTTTGACATTTATGACACAAATGCACAATGACTCTTTTTGACAACTGATGACCTTTGCAACAATATTTACATATACTCTTGTTCTTGAATAACCAATTACAAAATCCAATTAAAGATTGGATTTAATCTACTCAATGACAAATAGACCTTAGAGACTCTTAAGGCTTATTGGAACCATAAAAAGTAATACCTAAATAATAATAAAAAAACTTTTTATCTAGACAATAATAATACATTATTTAATTATTCTTTGCACAACTAATGACTACAAATTTATGGCCTTAGACATATAACCATTGACAAAACACACACCTGATAAATAAATGACCTCCTAGACTACACCTACGATTATCTAAATAAACAAAACAAGAAAACGAGAAAATGAATGTAAACATAACTACATTGAACTAAAATTTAAAATTCTTGAAAGGATTTACTTCAAAGACACATCTAATCACCTATACTCGGTTTGTCTCCTTATTTTCTCTGTTCACTTGCATCTGTAAAGAAGCTGTAAGCACAGCCATTCCAACACAGATTATGGCACGTAATGGAGTCGTCGAATTGTGTTGTGAATGACTGGTTCAAACAGATTTCTCAATCCGTTCAAAATTGCAAAGAAATGAACCAGAAATGCATTTCTTCAAAACAATAGACCATGCACAGGTCTTCGTGAAACACGTCCAGGAGAAACTATGTATGCTCAGAAAAAAACACGAATGCATGAAACAGTGGTGGTATTTGCTTTCCAAATCATGGCAATGACATGCTCAAGGAAGTCGTTATTTTACCAAATAGTCAGATCCTGCCGACTATTGAAAAAGATTACAATGCAAATGATGTATGAGGCAACAAAGAAATACATCAGTCTTCAAATTTGAATAAGAAAGATACGAAAACTCTCCAAGCTTGAACACTAGTTCTGATTGCTTGGCGCCTGAAGATAATGCGCTCAAAGATAACGACCCTTCCATGTGCAGGTGTGATTCATGTTCAAACACGGATATAATGTGGAATACACAACTCCAATAGAGTATGAGTATAACCAGACTTGTTGACTGTTTGAAAGGATCCACATAAGTATTTACGGTGGTATGGAAAAGCATGCATCCGCGGATAGCACAATGGCAGATAATAACAAAAGATTCGAATATCACTTATCCACAGGCGCAAATAATGATGAAAGCCCCATATCTGATTGCTTCTCTCTCTGTGCTATAATCCTTCAAACACCACCTTTTTTTCTTCTAATCTATCACTCAAAGAAAAACTACATAATACTATACAATAGAAACTAATGATAAACAAAATAATCTTATCAAGGAGATTTTATGAATTGGGGCATTCAAGAATCATTCTTTAGCTGTCCCATATAACATTTAAATCTCCATACTCTCATAGATCTCCCAGCTCCGATACCAAATGAAAAAATTTGGTCAAAGTTTAACAAAAATAACACAATTATTCGGTCTTCATTAATTCTATTCATAAAACACCTTGCAATATATAGACCTATATAACTCCTATTATCATGGAGTCAGACAACAATAATCAATTCCACAAATCTCTCTTACATCCCTGATATCTCTCTAACTCTCTCTTATTATAATACTTAACAAATATATCTGCTAACCACTCGCACAATAATATTATTTTCTACCCATATAATATAATTAGCTAATATACTAACACACTAACATGTGAACACTGATATTCCTAACAATAATGTGGTGTAACATGGAAACAAAAAGCCCAAACCTACAGATTTCGTTGTGGACTTCTAAAACAAGGATGGCTAGATGATAGAGAAATAACGTGAATGAACATTACAATTTGAAGAACCCTATTTTTATATGTGCTTTGTTTAGAGTTCTATGATCAAAGGTTTTGTGGCTCCAATCTCAATTACAATAACTGTCAGTTGGGCTCTTAATAAATTACAAGAAAACTAGATCAAAAGATACTACATTGCGGTGGTTCCAACAATCACATTTATCTCTTTTTATTTAGTAGATAAGATCAGAAGATTTATATTGTGTCCTAGCCCAAAGGACTTGTGGAAATCACACAATTAAAACTTATAGCTATAAGCTTTCCATGCATGCTTGATTTTATCCTTGGATTCTTGGAAAACTATTCCTTCACTCCAGAATGCCCTGGCAGTGCCTAACGAATTGCTTGAGCCTTTATTGCTATGCCATGCTTGGTGAGCACTCTGACAATAAGCCTCGCAACCTCTACAAACTCTATAGACAGACCAGGACATGTGTCGGAGCGCCATGAACAAATCACCAACACTTCTTTGACCGGTAGGCATTTAGAAACGTCTCTGCCCTCGTCTATTGGTGTTAAACCCTTATTGTGATTCTAAAACATTAAATCTGCCTGGGAGCCCAGGGTGAACCTTGGCAAACACTGAAATTCATAGGCGCCGTCCAATGTCTTCATTTGACCCACGAGTTCTTTTCCAAAGTGGAGGTCAAGTCGTGACAGGTCTCATTCGAAGTATACAACTGGATTTAAGGGAAACCAAGTAGAGATGTGCTCTATTATAAAGATTTTGATTTTTGATTTTGAGCATGTGACACTCAAGGACAATGCATGCGCCAGCTTATTCCACCTCCGGGTTCGATCCTCGATTGTTCAGGGGTCACCCCAAACGTGCACTACCGCCACACTCATTTCGACTACTCAAGATCACTCTTCCAAGGAATGCTCTAACGTAAGGACAAATACAAGGGGCATTCACCCATGCACCCAAAACATACACCCAATAACACCCATAGTTGTCATCACCTCTACATACCCAACAAGAGGGTTTGCCCTACCCGATTGGGTGTTGGCTCATTGGTGAGTAGGTAACCTTGAGGCCCCCTGTCCATTTTTGGTCGGTTGTGACACATTCCCCATCTGCCAATCCAGGAGGGCTTTTGATGATACGACGGAGCACCACAACCAAGAAGTTTGCCACAAGCACGAAGCTTGCAATTCCCTTCCAATGCAAACAATCACCTACCCAATGTTGTTGCCTGATTTGATCTTGTCCAAAATCATGGCACATTTTGTATTTCTCCATGTGAATGTTGATGTAGCAAGGCCATTTTGGTTGTTTAACTGATTTTTCATGTCATTTTGCGCCTCCCGAGCCCCAATTGTTGAAATCATGCCGTGCTCCTCTCAAACCATCTACATTTTTGCTAATGCATTAACGTTTCCTCTGTTTCTCGTTGTTTTGATGATTTGCAGATTTAATGACATAGGTGACATTGTTGGAACTCTAATTGCATATTCGAGCCTTCAAGATAAGGCCCCTTGCCTTTGGAACTTAGCATTTTGCAGTTGTGCGAGTTTGCATTTCTGCAAGTTTGCAAACTACAGTTCCACCCCCGAGACCCGAAAAAGGAATATTCGAAGCATCTGGGCGTATGCAGGTCTTAGAAGTAGTTTTGCAATATTTGCAAAGTTGTGAGCTACAATTGCAAGTCCAAGCCCCGAAAAAGGAATATTTCCGAAATATTCCTTTGCTGACTTTTCTACAAACTCAAAGTTAATGCAAATTTGCAACTTGCAAGTTCTTCTTCGGGGCCCAAAAGAAGGAATATTCGGAGAATCTCAGTGTTGCGAGGGAAAAAACAATTTTGCAGTTTTGTAGTTTGCAACTTCGCAGTTGTTGCAAAACGCACGTAGCACTTTCATTTCCAAAGCACGATAAGCAAACACATGGCACAATCGATAGCAATTGGCAAGAGGAGCATTTTCACAATCTTGTAGTTGGTAGTTTCGCAATTTTGCACTCCGTTGTGATTGCACTTTCATCTCCGAGGCCTAACAAAGGGAACATGTGGCACCATACGATGGCATCATACGACTAAGGCAACTTTGCAGCCCCACGGTTGGCGTGTTTCACAGATTTTGCAATCTTGCTAACTACTCTCCTACCCCCCAACCCAAAAGAAAGGACACGCATCAACGACTCGCAGATCATTAAAGAAAACAAGTTGTTGAGCCACGGTTAAGGACCAAGCCAATGAGCAAACAACACGTCACTTAAATGAATCGATGTGGCCAATTTATCCACGTGTAAGGCCCATATTAAAACACAGGATATATGATCAACGGTCACAAATTTGAAAATAGCTATGAGGTTATGGCTGCCATTAATGAGAGCATGCAAAGGGTGTTTTATGGTTGAATTTCACGACAAGTTCCGCACTTTGCATTCGAATTTCAAAGTTTATGAGTGTTTTGGAGCCCTAGAACGATAAGAAGCCTTAGTCTCCACACTCAAGTTGTGCAAAGATCGTATTTGAAGCTCGACAATGTTTTGGGTGCTCTTGCTAGTTCGGTGGAGAACTACAGACCACTTTTACACGAGTGAGTTCTTGTATGAGGTCTCCATGTGTTTCCCGGGTATTGTGAGATCATGCAAAGGGTGTTTTATGGTTGAATTTCACGACAAGTTCCGCACTTTGCATTCGAATTTCAAAGTTTATGAGTGTTTTGGAGCCCTAGAACGATAAGAAGCCTTAGTCTCCACACTCAAGTTGTGCAAAGATCGTATTTGAAGCTCTAACAATGTTTTGGGTGCTCTTGCTAGTTCGGTGAGAACTACTGACCACTTTTACACGAGTGAGTTCTTGTATGAGGTCTCCATGTGTTTCCTGGTATTGTGAGATTTCACTGGGCATTAGAGGAGGATTTTGTACGTCCTAAGTTTTTATCAGTACACTCCTCGAAGAACATTGTATGTTCTCTTGCCCTAGAACAATGAAGATCTAGTTGACCGGTGCCCCGACCTCGTCCCACCTCACTTTTGACTTGGACAAAATCACGAATACAAATTTGGGCAACACAAACTTAGATGAATTCCTCTTGAGGTTGCACACTACAACGGGAAAGAAATCATGGATAAAATTGATGGGAGTGCTATTGCCCTAATAGCTACATTTCCCTATCGACTCAATATCCGAGTGGTATGGACCTGTGCCCAAACCTATAACCATGAGAAAAGAGAAGTTAGAGATGGGAGTGGTGCTCTAGTTTTGTCTTTGACCCCAAACACTTTGACAAAATGTCAAGGCTCCCAGATGTTGACCAAGTGGTAGACATTTTAGTTGAAAAAGTAGAAAAATTTTGGAATGCCAATAGTGCAAATTATTCCAAGGTATTGAACAACCAATGGCTTGAGAAGCCAAGGATCTCTGCTACTAGAATCCCCAAGAGGTTGAGCAAGGATGACTTCATTGAAGAAATTGGGGACCTCATCACCTTGTTGAATAGGATTGTGGGGAATGAGTCTGCTTATCATTACCATGATTGGATGTTTAGGTACATCCAAATCATTCTAAGTGGAAAGACACCTATCTCTTTTGAAGAGAGCTTGTAAGTGATTCCATCCATCAACAACTCATCAAGATGGTAGGGCAGATTGAAGAAGAGTCTAAAACCAAATGTGAATTTTACATGACCTCATATCTGGTATATAACATTACATGCCACAAATCATTCCCAGGATTGGTAAAGGCCAAGGAGTTTGCTCAATTCAAGGTATATGATGTATACCCACAACTCAACTTGGAGAACCAAAAGTATAACTTCAGGTTGTTGGTTGCTTTGATGCATTTTTGCTTATTCAGGCCTGAATGGGAACAATATAGGATGTCAACCAAGGCAAGAGAAGTGATCATTGAATATGGATGTTATTTCATCCAATTCATATTTTCATTTACATTAGACTAAGTGGCTTCCAAGGAAGTGATCACTGAATACAAATGCTATTTCATCCAATTCAGATTTTTCACTTATATTAGAGTAAGTGGCTTCCAAGGCACACCATACATGTTGCCTAGGTACTTAGATGATAAATGGGCAATCTGTCGGAATTGTCAAAACAGCTTGTGGAGATCCACAAGCTCATTGCGAAGTATAAAACTAATGTCAAGTTCCTAATTACTATTGGGAGATATACATGCCCCACTGTGGTTAAGGCCGGACTCTGGAAGCCGAGATGGATTGGGTTCTCATGCATAAGTTTCGGGATAGACATAATTATGACATCGAGTGGCTAGTGCAAAGAGCCCTAGGTAATACATATGAGCATAAGCCTCATTATGTGGATTATTGGATGAACTGCAGGATGAGGAAGGGGTGAGACTTAGAGACTTTTCTAGAATGACCCTCACCCAAATCATTGACTCTGAGGTTGTAGTTGTTCTAAGAGTTTGGTGGATGGAGACACAAAGTGAGCAAGTACTACATGGCTAACAACATTGCAGCACAATTAGTGCCACCCCTTCATTGGATTACATAGGAGACCACGTCCTTGCATGAAAGGACTACTCACATCATCAAAAAGACCTTGTTTTGGTTGATAGGAAAGGGAGTTCATCTTTCTCTACAAAATATTGCAGCTTTGAGGGAGTACAAGGCCACTGGTGCAATCAAGGATGTACTTCCACCTTTTGAGAAAGGGGCCACATGTTTGGATCACTTGAAGGGCAAGGCTCTACATATTTCCATCAAAGGACCAACTACGGGAGAAATGGAAGACATAAGTGCAGCCACTAGCAAGACAAGGACCTATGTGTCCGAATTGGCACAAAGAATTGAAGAAAACAATAAAGGATGTCCATGTTGTTGAAGCTTACTCCACTCCAAGCTGCCCCTCATTCCATTTCCAAGCCCAAGGTGATTGTTGTTCGGAAAAAACCCAAGTAGGTGCATCGCCTATCCCCCGAAGGATCACCTAACAAAGGAAAGAAGATAAGGGAAATTGTTTCACCAAGGCAACCCTGGATGAGTCCAATATTAGAGCCCATCCTTGCGGAAGTGGAAGAACCAATTACCAAACATTTTGCAAGGATAAAAAGGGGAAAGGTGGCAACACCTGTAGTGGCGATATCTACCAATGCACCAAGTCAAGGAACTGCTTCAGCCCTTGAAAAACTTGTTGAAGTATCGAGAGACCCTAGAGGTAGTGAATACTACCCTACCTCATGTGTCACAAGAAGTTCCTACTTCTATCCTAGATCCGAGAAATACAAGTGTTGAGTACCCACAAGTTGTGGAACAAGAGGCGCAAGACACATCTCATGAACAAGTCTTCACTAACCCGTTGTGCATGGCTCGAGTCAAGATGTTGGAGCTAACCTTCACACAATAAATGTCCAAGTTGCATCTGTTGCACCAACAGAAGTGAAGGAAGGAAGCTCAGCATCTCGTGAACAATCCACCATAGCAAAGGCGGCAAAGTGATGAGGCGGTGAAACCAAAGTTGGAGAAGTTCTATTGGCAAAAAGTGAACAACCAAAAGCCATGAACCCTCTTCAATCAGCTCTAGACACGATGGAGCAAATAATTGCAGCTCATGAAGTTGCAGAAAAAATTGTAGAAACAAAGGCTCGGGATCAAGCGTAAATGCAACCGAGTCGGTCAGAGAGAACCTTCTCCATCTAGGAAGGGGTTGAGGTTGAAGTTACTAGACCTACAGATGTAAGTGCTCAACACCCTTCAACAAAGATGGAAGAAGCGAAAGACAAAGGCGAAAAGGATGAAACCCAAGTACAGCCAGTTGAAAATGTGGATACACCACAAATACAGGTTGATGATTCCGACCTCACACTTTTTGAATCACGAAATTGTAATTGTACCAAGTGCCTCCCGGTGATAAGCACAAGAGGAAGTCGGTATTCCAAGTGAAGTGATAGAGGAAGTCGATTCCAAGAAAGAGAAAAGCAAGAGTGCAGATGGAGAAAGCGGACCTTGAGAGCATCATTTCCTTAAGGCCATCCAAAACACCAAAGAAAGCCAGGATTTTGTCAAGAACAATGGTGGTACCTCAAAGAGAAAGGTGAAATATCCCTAGTTGGGATCTTACCACAAAATTGACAACACACAGAAATTTGCAGCAAAATACTAAATCTGATTTTTGCAGATTTTATGCAGAAAAAGTACAGCTAGGGCAGCGAACAGAAAAATATGAATAACTCTCAAAATACCCATCCAAAATACTTGAAATTTTAACTGGAACAAGATAATAATATGAAGAACACAAGGGAAATATTTTTAGAATTTTTCAGTCAATATAACGCTGCCAAAAATTACAGTGCCTAAAATAGCCGGAAACTTCGAAAATTAATATCTTTCCGAATACAAATGCAATAATGGTGAAACTTTGGAAATAACATATATAAATATAGTAAATGATTTTCCAACCTTCAGATCTGAAAACGGCCAGCTGGAAACCCTAGAAATTAGGGCTGCAATTTCCCAAACAAGTCGCCCCTTTGGAAAATGGTCAAAACCCTTGTGAAACCCTCTGTAGATGATGCCGAATCCTTCCTCTATGGCTGCCGTAGGTCTGATCCGAAAACCAGCTGAAAATCTCCACAAAAACTCTCAAAAATCCTCAAACCCTAATTCTGAAAATTCTGAAAATATCTCTGTAAAACCAGCCCTGAAATCTGCTCCAAATGACAAGCTAGGGTAGATCTTTCACTACCGAAGAATGCCACGCCACTACCGAAGAATGCCCTGCTAGCTAGGGATGGATCTCTCACCACCGAAGCTAGGGTTCCCGTGGGATCTTACTCCACAAGCTAAAAGTTTGCAAACAACAGTTGCACCATGAAAAGAAATATAAGTGTATGCATGAATGACTATCCTTTCACCCCTCTTCTCCTTTTATAACCTTTTCATGTCAAAGAAACCCTAAAACCCCCCAAGGCGCACTTTCCCATGGAGAGGGCCCATTTAATAAATATTTTAAAGTTACTTTTTCCCCCTAGGCGCCTTGGCCCAAAAAGGCGCCCCCAACAAAGAAATATAACATTAAATGCAATACATATCCCTCAAGTCGCCAAAAAGGTACTTTAAGTGGCCCCAACGAAGAAACATAACATTAAATGCCAGAAGTGTCCACTTAAGTGATCCCAACGACAAAATAGAATACAAAGGGCCCATTAGACCCTCCCAACGCCCAAAATATAACAAAACCCTAGTAGGAAACCAGACAACCATCCCCAATAACCTCCAAAGTCGTTAGTCCCTTGGGAATGACC
The DNA here is from genome assembly GCA_018340775.1 of Taxus wallichiana var. yunnanensis. Classification (NCBI taxonomy): domain Eukaryota; kingdom Viridiplantae; phylum Streptophyta; class Pinopsida; order Cupressales; family Taxaceae; genus Taxus; species Taxus wallichiana. The sequence goes on along the minus strand of CM031244.1, from coordinate 782,320,464 downwards.
AGGGCTAAGACCAAAATAGGGCCGTTAGGCCAACTGCTCGGAATTGGGGACATTACTAAAGGTTTGTGGAAATTGCCACCCCACAAGTTGATGTCTTGACGGATGAAGCTTCCCCTTTAGATTACCAGATCACCAAGATCCCATTGGGAAAACCAACCACGGAGGGTCTCAAACATGACGTTACTTATGGCGGTATGAGAGGTCTCTTCCAAAAGATGGATAGAAATAAAGAGACCAAAAAGCAACTCAAAGAAAAAGTTGACATCTTGTCAACTTGTGTGCAAAAATGATATAGCGTCCTTGGAGAGCCAAGAAGTTACTACGGGTATCACCTCGTAAGCATTGAAGAATGTTGATGATTTGAAATGTAGGGGTGAAGCCACCAAGGAATGGGAGAAGAAGTTGATAAGTGAAGGCAACAAATTCATCAAAGAAATAATTGAATGCTACAATCGGTGTGACAAACAAATTGAGGCAAGTAAGACAACTCGATTGATAAGTTTCAAATAGAAGTTGAATATTGGGATGGAATGTTGCCTAAGCTTGAAGCCATCACAAGTATGAGTGATGAAGTGGTGGAGAAGGAAGGAATAGTTCCCTCATATTGCCAAGGAAAACAATATGAGTATGAGGGGGCTATCAAATTGAGAATGGACACCCTAGGGACTGCATAAGCAAGCTCCAGAACATGAGGGAAAAAGCAGGGGAATAGGTGGATGATATTGATTCCAAAATTGAGAGGATGCTTCCCCTCCAGGATAGTTACACTCACGGGATCTGCAAACACGAAAAGCTGATTGAAATTCTTCAACAACATATTGCAGGGGAGTTGGAGTCTCCAAAGGATTTCAATTATTCTTTCATCCAGAAATTCATTCATTTGGAAAGGTACATTAATAAATTGGCCAAGAGAGTCAAGAAAAAGAAAGTTATTTCGTTGAATTTGACAGTGTGTTTTATCTAAACAAGAATTAATCTTTCTCTACCATATGGGGCCAGATGAGGACCCCATTTTGGGGATGTTTGAACGCTTTGACATGTACATGAATAAATTAGAGGAGAAAGCAAAGAGTGAACAAATTGACCTCAACCCTCCTTAGGCATTCTCTTTATTCTTTATTCCCTCCCCATTCTTTATTCCTTTCCATTCATTATTCTTTCAAAAGGAAGAATCAAATCATATGATTGCAATGAGTAACAAACTCTTCATGGGAGCACACGCATGATGGTACAAGGGAGAAAAGGACAAAAAGAGTTTGTTTGCAAAAGGAATGTTCTCCACTCCTCCACGAGACTCAATCATGGTTCAAAACCGTTGCTGAACTTTGGCGAATCAAAATGGAATCTTTTCGATTAGAACTCATCCATCCAAATTGGCGGATCAAGGATCATAGGCCTGCGATTTTCTTGTTTTCAGTGGTCATGGGGGTATCTAGGTATATTCCCTTAGGGGAAATTTTTGTATAAGAATGAAGGCATGTCTTCATTCTAAGGGTTCTAATTTGGGTTTTTGCTAAGGTGATTACATTGTATAGTCATTAGCAGGCATTGAGAGCATTTTATATATGTCTCCCTTGTCAAATTGAAGAATACATAGTCGTTTGTCATGCTTGATCGAGGCATTTTGGAACATAATTGAGAGCATGGTTGAGGAATATAGCCTTTAATGTAATCTTATGTTTATTAAATCAATGAAATACGAAGAAGTTCTTTCTTGTTATTGCATAAGATTGGTCATTGAATAAATATTGTGTTGTAGTGTTACTTTGCAATATTGTTTAGTTTTAAGTCAATGGGGTGGGAGTGGTGCGGTCAAGTCACATGGTTGTGTGCTTGCCCACCCGTGTTCAAATCCCCCGAGGCACGATCCTCCTCGGAGGTGATTTTGCCGCTAGTTGCAGAATCTTTGCTCGTTGTGTGGTCATTGGTCGTTGCTTCTCTCGTTGTTGTCACCGGTTGTTACTTCTCTCGTTGTTGTCACACCGGTTCTTTGCTTCACTCGATGTCGTCACTGGTTGTTGCTTCTCTTGTTGTTGTCGTTGGTTGCTTTACTTCACTCATTGTCATCACCGGTTCTTTGCTCCACTCGTTACGGTCATTGTTGTTGGTCGCTACATCTTCATTAAGGTTTCATGGTTGCTTCAATTTGGTTCTTAATGGTGGTCCCCTTCATTGTAACCATAGGTTGTGGATCCTCTCAAAAAATCCTCAATTGTACAAGGATGTGGGTCCTTTCAACATCTGCAATATTACTTCGGAGGTGACTGCTTAACCCTTGAGTGTATTTTGGGTGTTATGGAATTGATGCAACAAGTGTTTTGTTGAGGTTTTATGCACAAGTGTTTGTGTTAAGATTTCAAAGATTATGTGGTAGTGTCTGCATGAATTTGGTATCAATGAATCCAAATGCCCCATTGAAGGTTATGTTTTCTTGATCTTTGTCCTCCTGCATTTTGGAAGCAACAAGTTGAAATGGCAAGCAATGATACTTCTCCCCATTAGATCCACCTCACCCTCCGTTTATCTAAGTAACCATCATGTCCTACCCCTTGCAAATCACATCACCCTTTGTCTATTTTACGTGTTTGCCTATAAATTACACATATCACACATATTTTAGGCACATTTGCCATGATCTCGTGAAGTTTAGCATCTCAAAGATCATCATACCCCAAGTTGTTAACAGTTTATGCAGAGATGATGTTTGTGATCACGTTAAAATTTGTCTTGATGGCTCGTGTCGATGTATCACATGTTTGTAATGCTTGTGTGACCATTATTTTGAATGAGCATTGCATTTTATGGTTGCATTTGATCTTAGATTGAGGTTCCAACAAGTCGGGAGTTTGAAGTATAATATCTCCCTCTCCCTTTCAAGCCACCCTATGAGTCCTCTCACCTTGGTTCAGGTAGAGCCATAAAGTAACAGGATAATAGCCACATCCTTAGTCACGTGCCTCCCTGTCATTCCCATAAGGCATGGTCAAGAGAGATAGATCCATTCCTGGCTATAAAACGACACATCAACAAGTCTATCTTTTCTCCTTGCCCCCTTTCTAACTATCCTATATGGTTACAATTAGAGTGTACATTTATTGCACTAACAAACTGGTTTGCAGATGTTTGGTGATCTTCTACAGTGGATATCAGTTTCACCATTGTAGGTATGCAAATAGTTTGATTCTATCCTTTTTACAATTCAGTATGTTGGGATAGATATGTTATTGACATATTCACATGGTTCAGTTTTGACTATAGCTATTTTTGGCATGTGTGGTCTAAACATTCTGGATCGTGATATTTGTAGTGTTGACAATTTCACAAGGATAGTGGACACTAGCTATTTTGGCATGTAGTTGTCTTTTTACACTAATCTATTTTGGTGGAATTGATTCTTTCAATGATTGGTCGTATCACAGAGTATCAGTTGGACACTTGTTTTCTATTGTTGAATGGGTGTTTTTATCTGATCAATTGTTTGTGATGGCATCACAATGGGATGACAATCTACATGATTCAGTGAGGCATTCACCTATTATGTGGGCATTGGTTTGTCTTTTTATACTGATTCAAGCTATTTGCAAAAGTTGGCGGTCGTCGAGTTTCAAATGAACGGTTGTTTTTGTGGCTTATAATTATCTATTTTGACTGATCGATTTTTTGTGACTAGCTACTCCACATTTGCATGGATTTAACCCGCATGGATTTAACCCATAATGCTATTTATGGATCATGTATGTGTTTGTGAAATGCGGATGGTTTAGTAACATTTGTGGGTGAAAAACAACTTTTTGGGGACAAAAGCCTTCCCAGTTGGGAGGAGTGATCTAGAGGACATTTACAAATGTTTTCGGCCTTCCCTAAACTTGGTTCATTGTGTAAATCTCATTGAGAGATTTCCAAAAACTGTTGGAATACGAAAAATCGACATTGTATGCTCAAATTATTATTGGTCAAAGTTTGGCCAACATGTGGTCAAATTTGGTCAAATTGGACAAATTATGGTTTTGGAACCTCACAAAATCAACTCTATGGCGGAGAGCTTGTCACGAGCTTTCTGACACATTTTAAACGGACCAAATCCGAGTCCATATGCAAAAGATACAATCAATCAAAGTTTGAGTCGAACTTGTGGGAAAAAGTGACATTTAATATTTTAAAAAAAAGTTTTAATTTTCCCTCCAAAGTGGATAAATGAAAATTCCATGTACGTGGGATGTGGGAGGATTAAAGATATATTAATACATATCTTAAATTAAACAACCTCCTTTCTTTTAGCCTAAACCAACTATACACGTCCCATATGGGGGACATAGCTACCATTCATCCAACGAAGCACTCCAACTTGGGAGTGTCTATCAACAAAAGCGACTTTTTAGCCATCCATTATATGCCACAGTTTTTATTTTAAAAACTGCCTACCTACTTTATCCTATGAATGTGGGATAATTTTGCTTTGTTTGATAAAGTCAAACTAGTCAAGTGCTTGGTGGGGAGTGGAACCGTGACCTCCACCAAAATGATATGCGCCCTTACCAACCCGCCATGTTGTTTGAAATGATATATAATGAGCTTACTTATATTTAAAGTGGCTTTTTAGCAGACTGTGTATTGGGCAGAACAGGACAGTTTTCCGAAAACAATGTTTTTAGCCATTAGTAGGCTGAACCAGTCTTTGATGTAAACTGCAGAAATGTGCCAAATTCCAAGACGATTCCAGCAATATAAGGTTTTGTCTGATTTGGAGTTCGTAGACCAATTTTGGGAAGCTTTTTGTGCAGCTTTTGTCGGTGAACTGAAGGACAAGCTACTGCGAAGCCAAGAACAGACAGGGAGAGCAAGAATCTAATTGTTTTAGAGCTCATAGATTCTTAAGGGACTTCTGGAAGGTTTATTAAGGTTCATTTATTTGATTTGTATAATTTAATTGTAATTGCAAATCTGAAATTAATGGATCGGTTCTAAAATGAACCCGGAGACGTAGGAATTGAACCCCGTAACAACCCTCTGTGCCGAATGTCTAATTTTCTTTTTCAATTCTGATTATTCGCAGAATTTAAAATTCATAATTTGAATGTGGATGCACAATTAATCAATAATTGACAATTTCGGGAAATCAGCGAAATCGGGTAAAATTGAATTTGATGGGCTTTGATCAAACAGTGAAATAAGGGAATTTAATTCAGTTTTGGATCAGTCCTAATTCAGATTCTGATCAAATTTTGGATCAATAAATATCCTGAAAATATATGAATTTATACGATCCTAGTAAACAATTAAAAGGGTGAAATAATTACATGTGTTTACAGATCAATATCAATGTTACAACTGGATGTCATGATCGACGTAAATTTACTGGCAAAACTTTTGGACCCATTATTATTGTCATTGCCTTCTTATAGGCGAATGGAACTTCTAATCGTCATCCATGTGTCAAAAACCCTTAGTGATAAGAAATATGTGTTTGGTTAACTTGTTTAGTCATCAAAGGTTTGTTTTAGTGAAGAGGCCATGACATTCCTCATAAGTGGTACAGGACAACGACAAGTTATAGCATCACCCTATTGCTATTTGATGGATCACAAGTATGTACAATGTGTTGGAGGTCAGAATTTTGAGTTAGCTTTGAGAGGGTGTGGTGAACCTGCAAACATTGCATGCTAATAGACAGTGCTCACATTAGCTCAGTGCGTAAGAGATGGACGTAAATTGTCAAGACTATAAACGCTGAGGTCCTTTCAGCAGCCCCAGTATTGAAAACACAAATGCATAGGAGGTACCTACCTTTCCTTAATATTGTGGCTACAAGCACAATATCCGTATTTATTGTTCAGGAGTTTTGTATACATCTCATTCAACTTCATTGCCATTACAGTGATATCAGTTGGTAGATAACTTTTTTTTGCACAGATGACTCACTGTCTCATCACACTGGTTCCATATTTAATGTTTCGTTGAAGGGTAGAGGTGTGTCAGGGATCCACGGGTTTGTGGTAGGAGTTGAAACATCCCAATTGTATTCTCCCTCTTTTGTTCAAGTTCTACAACTTTAGTTGGACTCCTATGGATATTCAATACCGATGTGGCAGGATTTTGTATTGTATTCTGCATTCCTACACAAAGGTAGATTATTGTAATTATTCTAAAATGATTGTACTCATATTGTACTCCAATTGTAAGGATGTAAAAGAAATGCACGTTATATTTGTAATTGATGTAAATAGCAATTAGGAATGATATATTGACAACTATGAATGTGGTAATGAGAAATATGAATGATGAATGGAAGCATTTATGAGTTATTCAATTTTTAATATGAAATGGAAATTGAGTTTCAAATGATCAAATTGTTTTGGAATGATGAATTGGGTTGAAAATTAAAATGAACAATGTCTAATTATTCCCTTTCGAAATGTAGCTAACCTATTGTTATTTCCCAATTATTTGTTTTGATTTATCAGAGAGCTTGAGTTAGATTAGTTGATTCGTAAGGGACTAGGAATCAATGGCAAATCAATCCCATTCCCAAATGTGGTTTTTGGATTTGGCCAGAGAAAAAAATCCGGTTAGATTTTTCGATATTCTATCAGGAGGTCATTACACTTTGGCCAGTACAGATTGAAATGACCCCAATTCAAAAACAATTGAGAAAAATATGGCAAGCACCAATTTGAAGTGACCCAAATTCAAGAAAGACAGCAAGAAGCCTATGGTCAGCATCATCCAAACTAACTCAAATTCATCAAAGACAAACCTATGATCAGGACCATTTAAAATGATCAAAATTGAACGAATAGAAACCTAGATACGTACAGCCGTATCTAAGTGAATTAGCTCAAATTCAAAAGGACTAAGATGCCTAATGGCTAGCACCAATCAACAAGACCTGAAGAAGCCAATTGGCCAGCACAAACCGAAACAATCCATTTTCAAGAAAAAGCAAGAGCAATGGACAGTAGTAATTGTAATGACAGCAGTCCATGGAAGGCATAAGAAGCTAATGGTCATTAAACCTATTGCCACGTACCAATTGAAATGACCCATATTCTTATAGACGAAAACCAGGAAGCCTATGGCCAGTAGAAATCGAAATGACTCAAATCCATATAAGACCTTAGAAGCATATGGGCAGCAGAGAATTGAAATGACACAAATCCTTATCAGGCCTATCAAACCTATGGCCATCAGAGAATTGAAATGACACAAATTCTAATCAGACCTAAGAATCATATAGCCATCAACAATTGAAATCATCCAGATTCAAAATACTCACTAAGCCCCTCGCCAATATCAACTATTAAGTGACATGTTCCAACTCCAAGAAAACCAGTAAGCATGTGGCTAGTAGCCTGTGATTAATACCAGTTGAAATGGTTGAGATTCCCATTAAAAAGAACTAAAAACAGCAGCCTATGATAAGCAACAATAAAAGCACCCAAACCACAAACCTAAAAATCCGATAATGAGCAGCAATAGACATGATTGAAATCATTAAAAAAACCTAAGAATTCTATGGTCTGCACAACTTGAAATGACACAAATGCAGTACCCAATTGAACTTCAAATCCAAAAACAAGATTCCTGTGGCAAGACATATTGAGACCCAAATCCAAGGAAGGACTACAAGGGTTATGGCCAGTGCCAATTAAAATGACCCACGTTCAAGACATGATTGAGCATATGGTCGGTAACAAGTGAAATGATCCAAATTCCAATAAGAAGAATCCTATGAACAGAACCAATAAAAGACACCCAAGAAGCCCATAGTCAGCACAAATTGAAATGACTCAAATCCAAGAGAATCATTAAAAATTTGAGCCTGTGATCAGTACAAATTGCAATGGCACAATTCCAAAATCCCATTAAACTGTCAGCCAATACCAATTAAAATAAGCAAACATCCAACGAAGACACAAGAGCCCCATGGCCAGCACCAATTGAATTTGCCCAGAATCAAAACATAAAAAATAGAGAGTGGGCATAACCAGAAGCAAATGAAATGACCAAAATCCCTAAAAGAACTAGAAGACCAAAGGGGCACAGATTAATACAACCACTAAGCCTACAGCCAGTAACAAATGAAAATGAACCAATTTTACAAAATTAATAACAAGAAGGATATGGCAAGCTGCAATTGAAGTGACCCAACCCAAAACATATGAACAAAAAATGGCCATGAGTTGGAACTAATTAGAAAAATAAATCCATACCAAGGGCAGTTATGGCCAGCACCAATTGAAATGACACTAGTTCCAAGAAACCATCAAGCCCATGGCCAGTACCAATTGAAATGATCCAAATCCCAAGAACAAGAATCCTATGACCGGTAGTAATTGAAATTATCCAAATTCCAAGAACAAGCATGCTATTCCCGGCAACAATTGAAAACACCCTAATTCCAAAAACATTAAGTCTATGGTCAGTCCCAATTGAAATGATTCAGGTTCCAAAAACACGAATCCTATGCCAGCACCAGTAGATAACACTCAAATTAAAAAACCAATAAGGCTATGACCTGTGTACCAACTGAAATGATCCAAATTCCATGAACAAAAATCGTATTGCCAGTACCAGTTGAATACACCCAATTTAGGGGGCAAGAAAAAACTAAGCCCGTGACCAGTACCAGTTGAAGTAATTCAAACCCCGAAACAAGAATCCTATGACCGGCACCAATTGAAAACAACTAATTATAAAACACAAGAAAGCAGAGACTCTGCATAACCAGAAACCAAAAAGAGCATACCTGTGTCCGGCCAGTGTAGAGATACCGCAGCATGGTATGCAGGATTGGATACTCCACATGAGACAACTCGATGACCCCTTTCTCCACCAGCACCCCGCTGCAACACAAGGCAAAAACCACCCTGTGAGCAGGCACTATCCTCCCCTCAGATCCCACCACAATCCTTAAATCAGCTAGCTCCCAACTCTCTAAAAACCACCCCAATCCTTCCACCTCCCCCAATCCTTCCTCCTGCTTAGAATTTAAGTCGCGTGAGGGCAGCACCCTTATATTTCTGTAGCAAACATGTTTATCCCAACTGCTAAGCCCCACATACTGCACCTTAGACTTAGGCTGATTATCCATCCATTGAAACATCAAATTGTGCCCAGGATCCCCACCCTTCCCAATGCTAATCAGCCCATCATAGATACTGATCCAATAGCTTTCAAACCCGGAGGCAGAACAAAGGCCTAAACCCACTTCATCCACAACACTCACCCCATCAACTTCTATCTTCAACCGCCTGTTCCGATGGCTCCCAAGCACAATTGTGTAATTAGGTGTGTTGTCACGCCTGTAGTGGTAATGTTTACTTCCAGCCTGCTCCTTGAAAACAAGTGTTATGTCATTGTCGGCATAGGCCTCAAATGCTATGCAGCCCCTCCCGGCCTCTCTGAACTTGAGCTCCTCTTCCATTAACCACTTGCACTCAAAGGAGGCACGATCACGAGCCAGTTGAAGCTCTCCATGTTGTTTCTCTGTTCCTCCTGCACTTCCCCAAGGACAACCATGATGCATACACAACGTATATGTACCGTGTTCTCGATTACATATATATGATTTTAAAATGGGTACGCCTATTGCCTCCAGCTACAACGATGGATACTGCAGAAGAAGATATGATTTTCAATTGGGTACGAATATAATTATCCACTTTGATATTGACGAGGATGATAGAGCAAGTTGGAACCCTTATACGGTTATACCCTCTTCTCAAAGTACATTTCTCCTGTTGCAGGAGAGATAATTGTTTTAAATGGGTATTTAATTGAATCAGATCTTTTACCTGTAGTTGATAAGGATGAGTTATACCCTCTTCTCAAAGTACATGTCTCCTGTTGCAGGAGATAACTTTTTTAAATGGGTATTAATTGAATCAGATCTTTTAGCTGTAGTTGATAAGGATGAGAGCAGCTTGAGATTCCTGATGCTGATCAGGCCTGTCACGCCCAAAGGTAAAAGAACTGAAAAACAAAAAAATGGGCCTTTACACATTGGACGGTTACTAGGATTCCCAAATGCAGAGCATACGTCAGATATTGTCCGGTCCACGTCTGATGACTTCGGAAGGACAGGAAAGTCGTCCTACGGCGTGGGTGCCGTGTTGGCATTTGGCACTGTCCCCTATTTGTTGTCAAGGGGCTTTCCGTCTGACTAGATATTTAGTACTAGAAATTACACATATGTACTAGCAATTCCACTCAAAAGTACATTAGGAGGAATCTCCTATTTTGGTTTAGGTTGGAAAGGCGATGGCAAAAGTTGTGGAGCTTAGCTTTACACGTGTTACTTCCATTTGCCTCAATTGTTCTAAGGCCTTTTTAACAAATCTATTTTGTGCATACCTTGGGATCAATAGAGTTTATGAGACCACTTTTTTGTGGATTTATTCGAACAAATTGCATGCTTGCACATTTTGCATATATATTTAACTAACAATTGGAGGGGAATATACAATGTGAACGTCAAAAGGGATATAGTGAAGAAGTGGAATTGTTGGAAAGTAAGATGGGTGTAGTAAATGGCATCTGAGGGTGAAGAAGTGCATGGGAAAGGAAAGAGGAATCAAGGAGGCAATGTGAAAATAAACTTTGTACGAAGAGCACGACATGTATGTCAATCGAAAGGAGAAAACTCACATCAGGGAAGACGTAGATGAAACGTAAAGGAGATATCATTAAAATGCATGCGTGAAACGAAAAAATGTTGTCGAGGCGAATACATGTTTGAATTTACAGCTCTTGACTTTATTAGGTTGTTAGAAAAAAATTAAATGTAAGGGGAATTTGAATGCATGTTTCACAGGACACATCAAGGACAGGAAGACATAGAGTGTACTTAGAATGCTCAGGTAGCGATCTCATGCATATTTAAGATTGGTGTTTTTCTACAACTATCAAGTAAACGATTAGGGTAGTGTAGTATTCACGTGAGTTCAATTTACGTCTAAAGGGAAAATAAAAAAGGGAAAAGCCAACATGTTCCAACTTGAAACCTGACCACAAAAAAATACGGTGTGAAAGAGGTTGAGGAAAATTTCAGCTCTTGCACTTTATAGGTAGTTAGAATAGAAATAAATGCAAGGGGAATTCACTTATGTGTTTCAAGGGTTAATTTAGAAACAAGGATATGTGGTGTGAACCTAAAATTCTAGGATAGGGTTTCATACACAATTCAATTAGGGTTTCTCTATGGCTATTGGGGCGATGAATACGGGGTTTGTCTCTAGTCATGAGGCACGCAAATTTTCGAGGTGTGGACGATGGAGGTGAAGTACACCAGAAACATGAAGGGTGACACAATGTGCTTGTGGCCAGGGTGATGCTTGTAACTAGGAGGGAGGTCTACTAGAGATTACAACCCGATAGTGGCATTACTCCCTTCAGATCATGCAGAAAGGATGCGTAAAAGGAATGTTCAAGGAAGGCAAAGACATGAATTAAAGGTTAAAAATTAAAATGCATTATGTGATCCATTTTTTCATCTCTTTCTCACACATTATGCACATGAATGCAATTTGCATTTAAAGGGACGAAAATGTAAAAAATGAGGAAAACCCAATAAACACATTTTTAGTTTCAAGCTTGAGTATTTATAGGGGAATAAGTGATGCTTGAACAATCATTTATAATTGAGCCATTGTAATGGTTGGCCATATGAAAAAAGTTGTATTTGATTTGTCATTTGAAAGAGGTATTTTAAAATAAAAACATGGGAATTAAATACATGCATGTCCCACGGCTATTCCACGACTTAGTAAACATGTGGGAATTAAATCCTTTCATGCCCCACACCTAGTCCTCAATTTAGATCATGTTGGGTTGTGGTGCTAGATTGCTTCACAATGAGCATGCATTACGGGGGGTTGATTTACACGATGTAAGCCGCGTCCGGTTGATTAACCGTCATCGGTCGGTGGATGAACCGCCATCGGTCGGAAGAATCGACATCGATTTCCTTTGCGTGGAAGTTTATATTTAACTCACAGGAATTAGATCTAACTTTAGTTATAAAGTGAATCTAAAGGTTGTAAATGCATAGCTAAGTTGACCTAAGTTTGTATATGCTTATATAAGCATGAAAGCTAGGGTTAGAAGGATGATGGCATGTAATTGATTATTATTACATGTGGAATCCTTGGTTGAGAGGATGAAGAAGAAGAAGAAGAAAAATATGGTTACATGAAGATAGAGCTTCCATGGAGAGAAGTTGGACAGAAGGAAATAATAGGTACATATGAATGGTGAGAAGAGTGTAATGTCTTCTACTGTATTTCCTTTATATTGTTTAGTCTCATTGTAATGGCTTGAATAATATGCAAAGCACATAGAGTTTCTTCTTGTAGATCCACATGTTGGTGAGATCTTGTATTGTAGATTCTTCTGTTAGATCCACAGGTTGTTGTGAGATCTTGTATTGTTAGATCCACAAGTTATTGTGAGATCTTGTATTCATAGATCCATGAGATCATGTTGTATTGTTGATCCATGTAGATCTAGATATTGTAGAGGAGGTTGTCTTCATGTTTATACAAGTTGATGCAGTGATGGAGAGACAAACTTACTTCTTGGTGCACAGTTATAGTTGCACATATGGTAGACCCATATGAGAGGTCTTGTTGCAGATCCACAGAGAGCTTGGTTGTAGTTCAGAGATGCAGTAGTTCTGGTTATGTGAGATCATTGGTGGTGTTTGGAGGCACGGTTGTAGTGCACTCATGTAGATCCATTTAGAGATCTGGAGGAGGAGATACTCTTGGAGAGATGCATTGTACTCTTGTTCATTATTATATATATGAGATCTCTATCTTTGGTGGACGTAGCCCATATTGGGTGAACCACGGTACATGTTATGTTATGTGTGTGTACTTTGTTTTGATTTGGATTTATCTAGTTTACACTTCCATTACTGTAGATTTTGGGGAATTGATTCCATTTTCGCATCCATATTCCCAACAAGCTATATCGAGTTTGGTTATTTGAGCAAGGTTTTGCTTGATTATATTGTTAGTGGTTTACGCGAGTGTATGAGAGCGAGATTTGTTTTGCCTAATGTGAAAATTACGAGAAAAGAGATTTAAATCTCAAGTGGAAGCTAGAAATGAGAGGTTCTGCTAGAAAATACATAGTGACCAACATTAACATGTTATACCGATGTCTGCCGCACTATGGTGATGAGTGTGGTGGTTAGTAGAAAGCCCGATGTCGATGGTGTTCTGGTGTGGTTGGTTCTGAGTGACCAGGGTTGGTCGGTGGCCGGTGTCGGTTCTTGGGCAACATGGTTGTGAAGAGAAAATCATAGATCTGAGAATTTCAGAAGATGCAGTGAATGTATCTTGTTTACTGAGGTGTCCCTCATTCTTAGAGGCAAAGTAATGTTGGTCAAATTACATATCCGAATTATAGTGGTATGGTTTTGTTACCTTGGTATTGCAGTGCTTTATATATTACACGTGTATGTTTGGGATTGCAGATCTAGATCTGAGTATGAGTAGAGGAGCAGTTACGCATCCTTGGTGTAGTTAGATGCACGAGCTTCTTAGAGAGGCAGAATATAATAGCACACAATGAATATGGGGCTTCCATCAGAGAGGCAAGTACTTCGGTTGAAGATGTGGTTGAGTGTCTTGGTGTTGTAAGGTGATGTGTTTCATCTTGGTGTAGTTTTTATTGCATGTATGATTGTTGTTAAGTTTTTATGCAAGGTTGGTGCTTCTTGAAATGACTAGCTCAACACAACTATCGGATTTGGTCATAGTAGGCACTTGGTTTGGTGACCTATGCCAATTTGTGGCATTATGTTCGGTCCAAGCATCGGGGTGTCGGTCGGGGCCGACATCGTTCATAGAGGGTAAGTACCGGTACCCGAATAGAAAAACCATGGTTGGTCTCTGACAACAAGTTTGCATAGGTTTTCTTATAGTAAAAGAGGGCATGAATGGTTCAGTGTCCTATTTTGGAGGATCAAGTTTCTTGCACAGTGTGTACAGGTAGAAATGGGGTAGATCACTTCAATGTTTGAATCAGAAAGAGTACGAAGTTGGCTCGATCAGTCCAATGAGACTTTGGGTTAGGTATCTCTATATGGTTCATGTTTTATTTATTTCATTTGAAGCAATTGGTATTATGTTTGGATTGTGTGCACAAGTAAAATATGCACCATGGATATTTGTGTGTTTGACTTTTATTTCTGGATGTGTTGGAATCTTGAGGACAAGGGTATCTAGTCTAAGGATGAGATCCTCAATGGAAAGTCATGTTTAGACACACAATTGTAGGTAACAAGAGATGTTGAGTACACACATGAAAAGAAGGTGATTCACCTACTTCACAAGAAGTCCAAACTTATGTGATGTAGAAGTATTCTTTGTTAAGAAGGGAATCAGGTTTATATTTCTTTCATCTGGTTTTATTTCTCAAGTCGATATATATATATATATATATATATATATATATATATATATATATATATATATATATATATATATATATATATTGGAGCTTTTGAGCTTATTATCAGAAGTAGTGTAGGGGAGTTCATGTTCAGGTGGGAACAAGCCATGGTTGGTGCCATTTGCAGTTGAACACATATGCATGTGCGGAGTGAGAGGAGGATGTTACTATTCATAGTAGCATGAGGCACAAGTGGTTTTAGAGGACATCACGGCTTTGCAGGTGTTTTTGAACTTATTGCATAGTGATGTCACTTCTGGTTTTATTTTGTGGTGCCTAGATATCCTTATGGGATGATAGTTGATGGTTGTTTATATGGGTGAAGAAGAGAGAGCAACTTTATTGACATTGAAGGGTAAATAAGGAAAATCTGTTTATTACAGGTTTAATGACATTGTATATTTACCATTTATATGCGGTACCCTTTGTTTGGTTTCTTCTTGGTTGTTGTGCAGAGTATGTTGATGACATGTTTGTTGGTATTTGCACTTGTTGTTAGTAACGTGGTTTAACATGGTTGTTTGTTGTTGACACTAATGAGCACATGATTCATATTTGGCTTTGGAGTTAGTTGGTGGCGGTTTGGAGCTTCTACGAGCACTGGAGATATGGACAAATGTACATGGTGAGTTTATACATGTGGATAGATTATGTTTTGTGAGTCTATGATGATGTAAATATTTGTTTTGCACATAGATGCCTATGAGCATGGTTGAGATGCGTATGAGCATGGTTTAGATGCCTCGAGCATGAGTAGGGATGTTTGTATTTCCTCTTGTTCTATGTTGCTCCATAATAGATATTCTTGATGGTTGTCTTGGACATGCAGTTATTTATGCGGGGTTGGATTTGTAAATTGCAAGTTTTGGATTCTTTGAGTTATGTAGGCGTTGTGGATGCATCCATTTGGTTGCATGTAGTAATTACACCCGAGATCTAGTTTTTCTTTCACATATTCCGGTTTGCCTTGTATTTGGTCAATTCATTGGTGGTAGCATGGAGACATGGATAGATGGTTAGAAACATGGTTGGATGGCTATGGTTGCGATAGAAACACAATACTTTAGTTCGAGTGGGAGCTCTTGCAGTGTGTTAGTCATGATGGCTTGATTACATGAGAGGCTTGGTGTTATGATTGATGGTAGCTTGATGTACACAAGTGGTTTTAGAGGACATCACGGCTTTGCGGTGTTTTTGAACTTATTGCATAGTGATGTCACTTCTCGGTTTTATTTTGTGGTGCTAGATATCCTTATGGGATGATAGTTGATGGTTGTTTATATGGGTGAAGAAGAGAGAGCAACTTTATTGACATTGAAGGGTAAATAAGGAAAATCATTTTATTACTGGTTTGATGACATTGTATATTTACCATTTATGTCAGTTTTCCCTTTGTTTGGTTTCTTCTTGGTTGTTGTGCAGAGTATGTTGATGACATGTTTGTTGGTATTTGCACTTGTTGTTAGTAGCATGGTTGTTGTTGTTGACACTAATGAGCACATAATTCATATTTGGCTTTGGAGTTAGTTGGTGGCGATTTGGAGCTTCTACGGAGCTCGGAGATATGGACAAATGTACATGGTGAGTTTATACATGTGGATAGATTTTGTTTTGTGAGTCTATGATGATGCAAATATTTATTTTGCACATGGATGCCTATGAGCATGGTTGAGATGCGTATGAGCATGGTTTAGATGCCTCGAGCATGAGTAGGGGATGTTTGTATTTCCTCTTGTTACTATGTTGCTCCATAATAGATATTCTACAGATGGTTGTCTTGGACATGCAAGTTGTTTATGCAGGGTTGGATTTATAGATTGCAAGTATTTGGATTCTTTGAGTTATGTAGGCGTTGTGGATGCATCCACTGGTTGCATGTAGTAATTACACCCAGGATCTAGTTTTTCTTTCACATATTCCAGTTTGCCTTGTATTTGGTCAATTGCATTGGTGGTAGCATGGAGACATGGATAGATGGTTAGAGAACATGGTTGGATGGCTATGGTTGCGATAGAAACACAATACTTTAGTTCGAGTGGGAGCTCTTGCAGGTGTGTTAGTCATGATGGCTTGATTACATGAGAGGCTTGGTGTTATGATTCAGTGGGAGCTTGATGTATTGATAGCTCGGGTATCACAAATCAGTAGTAGCTTCGTGCAAGTATATGGTAAGTCATGGTTTGTTATCTTCTTGGGTTTTTAGAAGATGGTTTAATCTTCTTGATTACTTGAGAGAATTGTTGAAGGAAAGAATAGTTGGTCTTCACGGTATGTAGAGGATGGTAATGTACAGTGCAGGTACAGAGGTTCAGCAATTTATCTCCAAGTGGGAGATTATTGGGTTATGGAGCTAGATTGTTTCACAATGAGCATGCATTATAGGTGGTTGGTTTACTCGAAGAATCGATGTCGATTGATTAACCACCATCGATCAACATATTAACTGCCATCGGTCAGCAGATTAACTACCATCGATCAGCAGATGAACCGCCATCAGTCAATGAACCGACATCGGTTTCCTGTGCGTGGAAGTTTATATTTAACTCACGGGAATTAGATCTAACTTTAGTTATAAAGTGAATCTAAAGGTTGTAAATGCATAGCTAAGTTGACCTAAGTTTGTATATGCTTATATAAGTATGAAAGCTAGGGTTATAAGGATGATGTCATGTAATTGATTATTATTACATGTTGAATCCTTAGTTCAGAGGATGAAGAAGGAGAAGAAGAAAAATATGGTTAGACGAAGACAAAGCTTCCATGGAGAGAAACTGGACATAAGGAAATAGCATGTACATATGAATGGTGAGAAGAGTGTAATATCTTCTACGTATTTCCTTTATATTGTTTAGTCTCATTGTAATGGCTTACATGATATGCAAAGCACATAGAGTTTCTTCTTGTAGATCCACATGTTGGTGAGATCTTGTATTGTAGATTCTTCTTGTTAGATCCACAGGTTGTTGTGAGATCTTGTATTGTTAGATCCATAGGTTGTTGTGAGATCTTGTATTCATATATTCATGAGATCATCGATATTCAAGAGGAGGTTGTCTTCATGTTTGCACAGGTTGATGCAGTGATGGAGAGATAGACTTACTTCTTGGTGCACAATTATAGTTACACATATGGTAGACCCATGTGAGAGGTCTTGTTGCAGATCCACATAGAGCTTGGTTGTAGTTTAGAGATGCAGTAGTTCTTGGTTATGTGAGATCTACTGGTGGTTTGGAGGCACGGTTGTAGTGCACTCATGTAGATTCATTTAGAGATCTGGAGGAGGAGATACTCTTAGAGAGATGCATTGTACTCTTGTTCATTATTATATATATGAGATCTCTATCTTTGGTGGACGTAGCCCATATTGGGTGAACCACGGTACATGTTGTGTTATGTGTGTGTACTTTGTTTTGATTTGGATTTATCTGGTTTACACTTCCATTCTTTGTATATTTTTGGGAATTGATTCCATTTCCACAGTCCATATTCCTAACAGATCATTCCTACCTAAATAATATATGGTATGTGTTCTACCTTATACACAAATGCGAAAAAGGTTCTATACATAATTGTGATTAGAATTTTCTTACGAAATTAGGATCAAGGTTTATATAGCTATAAGGGAAAAGAATAGGGTTTGTCTCTAGCCATGAGGCACATAGTTTTTACACGTGTGAACAATGTAGGTGAAGGATACCTGGAATTAAATACTTACATGGCTCACACCTACTCCATGAATTAGTAAAAACACGAGAATTAAACCCTTGCAAAATACACTTTAACTCACCGATAGTAAAATAATTTTTTATCAGGCACAATAGTTATTTCAATCGAAGCCTCAAAATGAATTTTATCAATACATAACAACCAATATTAACCATAAACAATTTGGCATTTTGTATGTTGTCTGTTCTCTTAGCATCTCATTCCTAAACACTACTACTGATTGTATTTCTCATCATGAAAACCCACACTTCTTCAAGATGATAAATAATACCAAAGGATAGTTGTCGTCAAGTTAAACCCCACCAAAATCAAAGAAACACAACATGGTCATCACGGATTTGGCTATGTGGCCAAAGGAGAAATCAGAAGCTATGGAGCATAGGACCATGAGCATAAGGGTTATTCTGTAGACTTTCTTACACCCCATTTTGTCACTGAGGTAGCCGAAGAAGAGATTTCTGAAAAGGGTTCCACATAAGGCCACACCCATGATTGCTGGGCGACTTCTGAGAATAGGACATCACCCTCGGTTTTCCAAAACCTAGATGGTAGTAATAAATATGGCCAAGGAGTTTGACGGTGTAATGTAGAAGAGGTTGTAGGCATCTGTGAAAAATCCCATGTAATTGTTGTGAAGTAGTACCATTATGTTTTGGCCGCGTCCAAAGCTTTCAACACCTCTGATAGTTCCCTTGCCATGATTTCAACCCTTCAAATCCTACAAACAAAACATACACACCACACAAGCTCAAAGTCAGGTGGTTGCAATTCCCAAATTCAGTTAAAGTTATTCCTCATTGCGACATCAAAAATGAAATGAAAGAAAATTATCAGTGTTGGTTACCAACTGGTATGGTAGACTTTCTCGTGACAACACGTCTTCCACAATTTTTTTCAAACAAGTTGCATGCTTTCACATTTTGAATACATGTTTGACCCTAACCTTGCAACTTAAACATATGGTTGAATTCCCTTCCTCATAATGCTTCGGTATACGTCCATGCTCTGTTTCAAAGCTCCATTTTTGGGATAAGCTTATGGCATGCGAGCACAAGTGAACTGATCAGATCTGACACATGTTGGACAAGAAACCACTCTACTCCAAACTAATCCCAAATCCCAAATCTACTATGTTTGACCCCATATTTGTCTCCACGTCCTTTGATCGCTTGCTTTGTCTCCCACGTCTTGAGTTGTTATCCTGGATAAAGACGGTGTTGCTCTTAGTGAGAGGGCCAAGGACACAACCATGCTAAAATCCTTGTTGAAGGAAGGCAACCTAGTTTTTTTCCTTGAGGAACAACATGTAGAGAGCTTCATGTTGCAATTTAGTAGGGGACCTAGGGCATAACATGTATATAGCTTCATGTTGCGATTCAACATTGTATTCACAGAGTTGATGGAGTAGATTGTTTTGGTATAACCACGATTTATATTTCCTTCCTTTTTTTCCTTCCCCTAACTCCAATCGATGGCTCAACTTTCTCCCTCAGATCTACAACCCTCTTCATTCTTCCAAAAGCACAATCTATGTGCTTGTACCCTATTTGCCACATATTGCTTGTTATTCGTGTCCTCCTCATCCCCGGCCATCGGATCTTCAACGCATGTCCTTCTTCAAAGTAATAACCATCCAATGTTTGACACTTGTCGATTTCGCCCATCCACTTTCACTTAGTAACGCCTTTTGGCGTAATAATGAGGAATAATGTTTGTTTGACAATTTATAGACCAAATTAGTAACATGTTTATCTTTTACATCTTCACAATTACATCAACAATATAAATGCACAATCAATAATATTTGATAATCAACTTCCCAAGGAAATCACCCTATTAATAGGGTGGGTGAATTAGTTCTGACCTTTCTGTTGAACCAATTCACTCTTAATTTATTAAATGAAATAATTTAATATCAAATTTATAATAAATATAAAGTTAATATAACTTATAATCATATTTTTTATAAAATAAACTTATCGTGGAGATGTGTTGTTTGTGGTGGGCCACACTAGCTATGTCCCCACAAATATTACATGCTCCAACATTACGGTCACTTTTTCCATACTTATTGTGGCCTTGAATTTTAAGATTTGTTGAATGGAGTAGACATGACTCCAACTAAGAAAACCAATCAAGTAGACAAAAGAGAAGTTGGAAAAACTCAAATAGGTAGGCAGTCGAGAGAGAAAGCACTTGATTATTAGTTTGAGATAATAATTAATTCTTTCATTATCACTTGGGAAATCTAGGGTTGTACTAATTTCGATCATAGGAAGGTAGAATTCTACGAAGGATCATGAGGGAGGTTTTGGAAAAGCTTCCATTTTTATTCATGTTCTATTGTAGAGAAGGGCTCAATTAGAAGCACAAAAAGTTCATTTAGGGAAAGCACCATAGGATGATGAGTAGGAAGATGGGTGATCA
This sequence comes from Taxus wallichiana var. yunnanensis, assembly GCA_018340775.1. Taxonomy (NCBI): domain Eukaryota; kingdom Viridiplantae; phylum Streptophyta; class Pinopsida; order Cupressales; family Taxaceae; genus Taxus; species Taxus wallichiana. Next base: position 782,299,851 of record CM031244.1, on the reverse strand, counting down.
AAGAGATGTAATTGTTAGAATGTTATGGGGTGATTTTTGGGATAGGAGATATAATGAGATATGCAAAATGAGAAAACTAAAGAAAATATAATGTATTCGGTTAAGATAATTAGAGAGATTAGGAATACCGGTAAAAATACAAAGAAAGAAAATGAGGAGGGTAGAAGAAAAATCTAGTTTAGTCTGAAAAAGAAGATAATTAGAAAAATGGAGATACAAAGGCTGGAAATATAAAGGAGAATTAAGAAATTAAATGAAAATAAAATAAAAAACAAAATTAACAATGACTCGGCAGATTAAAGGAATGCAATACATCGACTTAGTAGAGACCAATTAAAAGGTTCCCTAGAAAGGGAGGAGGTGGTAGAAATTCGGGAAATAATTCCCATGTTAAGAAGAGACCAATAGATAATGGTTACCCCACGGATGGGAATCACTACGAGAAAATATTTGTCGACAAAAAAATACAACGGTGACTATCTAAACAAACTCGGTTGATTGGAGAGTTACGAGGAATAGTGAAGGGAATGGGACTCATCAACATAAGAAGCTCAAGAGTGGAAAACTAGAAAAATTATCATCCAGAGACGAAAATTAGACTAACAACAAAGAGAAAAGAAGGAGATTTAAAAATAGATAAATTAGCATAATTAGTACACAAAAAGAAAAGGATAGTTTAGGATAAGGTTTAGAAGAATTTGTAGTTAGAATCTTAAGGGAAGAATAAAATTAAGAGAAGAAGAGGAATCCAAAGGTAGACTCAAATGGATGAAAGATGAGATAATAAGAGAAGCATAAAAGAATACAAAATGAGATAGAAGAATTGCATAATAAGAAAAGAAGAAGTGGAGAAGGCTACATAGAACTAGAGTTAAAAGAATAATATAGGTTAAGAAATATTAAGGGTGAAAAATTGTTTATGGAAAAAGATAGTTATGAAGATATTCTATGAAGAGATGCATGACCCAACAAAAAGAGAAAACCAATGGAAATGAACCCCTCATAATGGTTTTCATCCCATGTACTAAAATACACACCATTTGGAAAGATACAAATAGGAGAAGACTTGGAGAGAAGATACAAACAATTAAGAGTAGAAAGTAAAAGAGAAAGTATTAAGAAATTTTCGGTGGAAGTGTTAGGAGCTTTGTAATTTGATAAGGATTTGGAGAGAGATAAAGGAAGGAAAGGATTCCCAAAGAGAACACATAATTAGAGGGTGAAAGAAAAACCACATAACAAACCAAGGAAAGTTCGATTCTGAACACTCCATAAAAATACTAAAGATGGCACAAAAATTCAAATTGTCACTATTTGAAAAGGATACAAAATATGCAAAGGAGCATCTATCCATCTTAGATTCCTTTTGGAGGAGTATGATATTATAGATCTAAAGATCAAGCTATATGATTTCATAGGAAACTTGAGGTAGGATACCTTAAAATTTTATATAAAGATTAGCCCACAACGCATTAGGTATTAAGATGAGATAGAAAAGGCATTTAAAGTTAATTTCCATTATCCTAAAACTCCAACATAAACTATAAGTAAGATGAGGGATCCGATACAAAAGGAAGGAGATATAGTAAAAGAGTTTGGTTATAGGTTCAAAAATATAGAATGAAGGCTCGACGAGCCACTAATCGAGAAAAAATAATTTAATGGTTTATCTTGGGGTTGTTCTTATATTTGAGAGCATTGTTGGATGATAAGGTCTTTAACACTTTTGCAAAGGCACTAAAATGGCCATTATGCTAGAATCCCAACCACGAAAAGGAAATGAGATAATACTTTAAATACCAAATTGGAAAAGGTGCAATTAGAATTGACTCGCTTAAAATTATAACAAGAAATTCAACTAAGAAATGAGGTAAGAACAAATTGTATACACCTAATTTTTCACTTTTCATATTTCATACATGTTACTAACAATTTCCTTTGTGTAGATAAGGGTCACCAATGCATCTATTTCTTAAACGAGTACCTTAAGGGTCTTGTCGAGAATGGGGCATGATTATTCACATGGTCATTATGGGTTAGAGACAGTTCACGGCGAGAGTATCGCTTTATTGATCCAAAATCCAAAGATGGTCCTCCTACCTCGTTGGATATTGATCCAATAGTTAATATTCAGAGCACGAGGTATATGAATAAATATATTCAAGAAAATCTGAACTATGGTTTCTACCTGCTGGTTTATACCTGTTATTTATACCTCGTGACTAGGCTTCCAATAATTTAATAATTTGGATTTAATAATTTGGAAGCAGTACGATTAGAAATCGAGGATATCTCCTCCTTTTTATGCTTACTCTTACTGAAGAATGAGAAAGTATCTCATCTCTCTTAGTTAGTATGATGAGTGAGTAGTAATGAAATTTAAAGGTTATAACCCATGAGACCTTTTGGGTATGAAAAAAATCATCGGGGTAAAAATTTAAATCTGAGGTTTAGATTTATTCATTTATTGAGATCCCGACAAGATAATTCCTATTGATCGTCCATACTAGTTGTTATCTAGGTGATCACGAATAGGATAAAAGATCGTTCAAAAGGCCTATAGCGATGTATTCAAGAACGAGCCAACTTGAAATTTGAGCACTATACAATTAAATTTATTACTGATTTTTGTAGGAAATAATGGATTATTATGAATCCTATTCTTCATATTCCCAAGGAATGAAGTATGAAGCATCTTTCTATTTTACAAAGGATATACCTTTGTTTGTAAAGGTATTTGGGTGTTCTTGTTTAAGCCGTATGAAAGGAAATTCTCATGTACGGTTTTCAGAGGGGGAATTTGAGTTTACCTATCTCAATAAAGTATACGATTGGTTCGAAGAGCGTCTCGAAATTCAGGCGATTGCGGATGATATCACTAGTAAATATGTTCCTCCTCATGTTAATATATTTTATTGTTTAGGAGGAATCACACTTACTTGTTTTTTGGTACAAGTAGCTACTGGTTTTGCTATGACTTTTTACTATCGTCCCACCGTTCTAGAAGCTTTCGCTTCTATTCAATACATAATGACTGAAGTAAACTTCGGTTGGCTAATCCGATCGGTCCATCGATGGTCGGCAAGTATGATGGTTCTTATGATGATCTTGCATGTATTCCGTGTCTATCTAACAGGTGGATTCAAAAAACCTCGCGAACTCACTTGGGTTACGGGTGTAATTCTAGCTGTACTAACCGTATCTTTCGGTGTAACTGGTTATTCTTTGCCCTGGGATCAAATTGGTTATTGGGCAGTAAAAATTGTAACTGGTGTGCCTGAGGCTATTCCCTTTGATAAGAACCTTACATATCATAAATCAATAAATTACAGAGATAACACAAAACAAGAGATATGGGGGGCCAAGATGCCCTAATATCAATATATGCAGAATAATACCCTTAAGGTAGGGCAACACCATACAATGCTCCTTAAGGAAGGAGTAACTCCACAATCTCCCAAGATGGGAATCCACTTCGAGGGGGACACCTCCAATATACCTCTACCAAGTAGAAGAATCAACTCATACATACATGACCTCCATCTCATAATGATACTCACATCCTTTAAATGGGATGGGTAACACCTAATCCCAATGTAGGCTGACCCATTACCCAATATAATTAATTCCTATGTGAGCCCATATAACTAACTAAGGGGATGTGTGCCACATGTCGGCATCTCCATCAACCCATATACATTATATTATCATATCCCATGTGAACCCATACATATAACTAAGGGGATGTGTGCCACATGTTGGCATCTCCATCAACCCATATATATTATATTATCATATCCCAAGGTACATAGCATTGCCTCCCTCTTTGACATGTTTCGTCCCAAAACATAAGAAGAAGCCATATAATGAGTGTGCTTTAAATTATTGCACACTTGTTTCCATGCTCGATCATCCAACCACCCATATGAAATCCTAGTGGGTGATGTTGCTCCAAACCTGATTCCATATTCCCTTGTGCTCATCTGATTCCATCCTGGTCCATATGTGTTCCTCCCGACATCCATGTATATCCATAATTATTATTCATGTGATTCCATGTCATATAATTATTGTTCCATTGATTCCATGTATAGCCAAAATTATTACTCCTCCAATTCCCTGTATATCCATATAGATTGCTTCCCTTGTGTGTCCTAGCATGTCTCCATGATTTTTTCCTCTCATGATGATGTGGGTGTCTATATGGTGCAACCTTAGTATGCTCAACCTTATCAATCTTTTCCTCCACTTTCTTTTCCTCTTCCAACTTGTTTGCTATTTATTTTTTCTCTTGAGTAGAGAAACTATTTTTTACTTTTTCATCATGTTCTTCATCCTCTCCTTCTGATTCATCCTTATTCCCTTCTTCACCATCTTCAAATTCATCTTCATGATCCAATTTTACATTACTTTTTCCTTGCTAAGTGTGATATCTTACAATGTAATTTTCTTTCTCTTGTACCATAATTTCATGAATTTCTTTTGCACATTAATATTAACTATTCCCAATGTCTCTAACCAAGGATATCCAAGAACAATATCCATACCATCCATATCTAAAGCATAAAAATTTGAATGTAAAACATATTTATCCATAAAAAGCTTTAAATCTTCAAAAACTTGAATATGTTTACCATCCATTTGAGATTCCTTGATATGCTTTGTTTGCACATGTAGATTGTGAGCTACATCCATATTGATGAAGTTATATTGGCTGCTAGGGTTTATGGAAACAATTACCTTTTTTCTTTGAATGCACCCTTCAAACTGAAATATTGAAGCTTCCTTCCTTGGAGATGCACTATCTTGTGTAGCAGCTTCATCATCAACATTTTCTTCTTCTTCTTCTTCTTCTTCTAATGTTGCTTCTGCTTCTACTTCTTCTTCTTCTTCTTTTTCTTCTTCTTCTTCTTCTTCTTCTTCCTTCGTCTTCTTCTTCTTTTGTTGCCCATCTGTCCATGAAAACTTGTTCCAGTTCCTCCAAAGACCAATTAGACTTTTCCTTTTCTAACTCAGAAAACCAAATATATGTAGGGCCACTAATCCACAACTTGAATAACCAAATATCTGATGGTTTAGAGAATTTAACCCTAAATTTTTCCACCATTCTCTAGCATCAATCCTGCCATCTCCAAAAAAAGCTACCATCCCCATGATCCACAAAACTAGGGTTTTAGGAATAGACCCTTTTGATCAAACATTGTTCTAACCCTTTTGGATAAAGTTCAGCCAAAAATTAGAAATCATAGAACATAAACCCCAATTTAATTTTTGAGAGGTTTCCGAAAATGTAAGAAATTTAGGAAAATTCCTCAAATTACGGCCTGTGGAGCAAAATAGTGAAAAACAATAAAAACTAAATAACTCTAACAAAATAGATCCAAAAATTCTGAAATTTTAGTGGTATCACCTTTTAATATATTAACATCAACCTAAAAATATTGTTTCCTGATTCTTTATTATTCAGAAGATATAGATGAAACCATAGAATTAGGGTTTCAACCCTAAAACGGACACAACTTTTGCAAAACAACTCCAAAAAATCTGAAATTCTGAGGGAAGATCACTTGAACTATTTTTCCACTCCCCAAAAAATAATCTGAAAAATTCCAAGTTGATATCAAGATATAGACGAATCACCAACATTAGGGTTTCATCCCACAAATTGCCCTTGGATCACTACTCTGATACCACTTGATAAGAACCTTGCATATCATAAATCAATAAATTGCAGAAGATAACACAAAACAAGAGATATGGGGGGCCAAGATTCCCTAATATCAATATATGTAGAATAATACCCTTAAGGTAGGGAAACACCATACGATGCTCCTTAAGGAAGGAGTAACTCCACAATCTCCCAGACGGGAATCCACTTTGAGGGGACACCTCGATATACCTCTACCAAGTAGAAGAATCAACTCATACATACATGACATCCATCTCATAATGATACTCACATCCTTTAAATAGGATGGGTAACACCTGATCCCAATGTAGGCCGACCCTTTACCCAATATAATTAATTCTATGTGAGCCCATTAACTAACTAAGGGGATGTGTGCCACATGTCGGCATTTCCATCAACCCATATACATTATATTATCATATCCCATGTGAACCCATACATATAACTAAGGGGATGTGTGCCACATGTTGGCATCTCCATCAACCCATATATATTATATTATCATATCCCAAGGTACATAAGCACCCTTAATAGGATCTCCTTTGGTAGAATTATTACGTGGAAGTGTTAGTGTGAGTCAATCTACCTTGACTCGTTTTTATAGTTTACACACTTTCATATTACCCCTTCTTACTGCTGTATTTATGTCAATGCACTTTCTAATGATCCGCAAGCAGGGTATTTCAGGTCCTTTATAGAAAGGACATCTACATTTTGAATTAGTATTCAAAACCTATTCTCTTTAGTAACAGTAACGATATATCATTGCCGCGAATATTTATTCTTCCATATAATTGGGAAGATGGAAATAATAAACCATGTTTATCGGATTTCTACTTTCTCTTAAGTATTCTTTATCTAATACAATACTTTATCTAATACAATACAAAGAATTTAAGTAGATACTCATCTCAGATGGAGAAAAGAGATTATGGGAGTGTGTGACTTGAACTATTGCTTAGGCCGTGCAGATTAATTTTTCGATCTGCCATGAATCACAAATATGTCTCTGTCCCAATTTTCTTCCCAAAAAAAGGAAGTTTAGAACCTGGGTAAAAGGGATTGGTAACTTTGTTGCGTTCCAAGAGAGTTATTTCTATGATCGAATCCAAATTAGGCTCCGTGAAATCCAGATAATGGTAATAACAGTAATAAGTTTTACTTATTGCTTATCCTTTTCTTTTCATAGTCTGAAAATGCATGCATTTCCCTTGCATTTAAATAGGGTAAACTATCGGAGTAAAAGAAGGGGTCTAAGGAAGGAGAAAGGCCGAATCAGTAACAAGCCAATACCTTGTATTGCAAAAAAAATTATGTAGGTCGGGATAAACACGGATTACAAGGAATAAGATGGTCCAAAAGGCATATTAACCATGATTTAATTTGTGAACTTACTTGGATACTGAGCACTTATTTAATACGAAATAACAAAATCATAAAGAATGGCATAGATCTTTCTTATTCTGATGATACGCCCTTCATCATTTTTAATTAAGTTATTGCTCGAGCCGGATGATCAAAATTGACATGTCCGGTTCTTTCGGGGGATAGATTCATAAAAATTTACTTATCCGAATAACAAAGAAACCTGACTTGAATGATCCTGTATTAAGGGCTAAATTAGCTAAAGGCATGGGACATAATTATTATGGAGAGCCAGCTTGGCCCAATGATCTTTTATATATTTTTCCAGTAGTAATTTCAGGTACTATTGCATGTACCGTAGGTTTAGCGGTTCTAGAACCATCAATGATTGGTGAACCGGCAAATCCATTTGCAACTCCTTTGGAAATATTACCAGAATGGTATTTTTTCCCCGTATTTCAAATACTTCGTACAGTACCTAATAAATTATTAGGTGTCCTTTTAATGGCTTCAGTACCTGCAGGACTATTGACAGTCCCTTTCTTGGAGAATGTGAATCAATTTCAAAATCCATTTCGTCGTCCAGTAGCTACAACAGTATTCTTAATCGGTACCGTAGTAGCTCTTTGGTTAGGTATTGGGGCAACGTTACCTATCGATGAATCTTTAACTCTAGGTCTTTTCCAATTTGATCTAATTTATAATAAATATATTAATCTGTAAAGAAATCTTTTGTTCCTATATCTAGGGAGTAGTTGCTTCAAGACAAATGATCTCTCCCTAGATATATTATTTTAGATATATTTAAATTTTTTGTAATAAATATGTAAAAGATTGATTGCAAATGGATTTATTGCAATTACTTTCAAAACAAACTTAGAAAAAAGGGAATTAATAGATAAATAAAATGGAACTATTTCATGAACCTAAACCCGATTTACGGGTTAATCAATTCCAATATTTCTACGAAATTCCAATATCTCTTTGACAGATTGTTCCCCAAGGTTTTTAATTTTCATTAAATCTTCTCGACTATAATTTGATAGGTCCGATAATGTATTTATATTAGCCTTTTTGAGGCAGTTATATATCCGAGTCGAGAAGTTTAATTGGTCAATATACATTTGGTCGAAAACGATTCTCTTAGTATCAGTCGATATATGCGATAAAGGTAAGGAAGGAGTCATATTATCACTTAGACTTTTTGTTTCAGTGATGTTCTCTTCCTCTGCACGCATAAAAGGAAGGAAAAAGTCAATCAAATTACGAGAAGCTTCGTAAAGTGCCTCTTTAGGAGCTAATCCTCCATTTGTCCATATTTCAAGAAAAAGAATTTCTTGTATCTCATTTCCACTCCAATAGGAATGAATACTATAATTTACATTTTGAACAGGGATAAAGGCAGCATCTATAGGAAAAATTCCATCCTGAGAATTATAATTCTCTGGATTTTGGATAATATACCCGCGGCCTTTTTCAATTTTTAATAATATATCTAAGTTAATAGATTTGTTTAGACTAGCTATATGTTGTGTAGTATCAATTACTCTGACAGAAGGTGGTAATATGATATCTTGAGCGGTTACTTTTTTTGGTCCAACGATATGGATAGAACCTTCACGAATTCCGTAGGCATCACTTCTAAGTACAATTTCTTTCAGATTCATCAAAATCTCATGTACCGATTCTTCGATACCTATCATCACAGAATATTCATGTGTTATGTTTTCAAATTTGGCACATGTGATGCACGTTCCTTCCAACTCTCCAAGTAAAACTCTTCTTATTGCACTACCTATTGTATTAGCTTGACCTTTGCGAAGCGGAGATAGAGTGAAACAAACATAATGAATACACATGGTCATTATGATTTAAAGACATTTCACGAGGAGACTATCGTTATGTGGTCCTAGCTTTAGTTATCATTACGGTAGTTAGCTTTGTTCCTTTAATTTTCATACACATTGTACTATTGACACATTTCTTGTATTACACCATTGGGCACCTTTTTCATCCATATGCTTGATCCATAGCACATCTTGTTCACTTTACATGACATTTAACATCATTGGCCAATGTCATTGCCGGTGGGTGATGGTGCTTTGGTTTTATGTTTTTTTGTAGCCGACACCATCATCCATGGATGATGGCATCGTATATATATGGTCACCACACCTAGACATTATGAAGGAAGGATGCGAGAATCTTTTGAACTAGTCAATCGATCTTCTCTCTTGTATCAACTTTGCATTTTCTCGTTTTCCCTTGGTTCATCTTGCACTTGACTTGGATTGGATTGGACACTCTTCTTGGTTGGATTGCTTGCACTACTAGGTCATCTATAGTGAATCTATGATAGAACGATGTTCCCCTTATCCACCCATTAATTATTCTCTCTTAGTGTGCTAAACTCTCTTTTTCATATTGCATAGATTAGTTCATTTCCCTTCCCCATTTCTATATGTTAGCTTAGCATTGTATGAACATCGGTGTTAGTTAACATATTGCTCTTATATGATCAGCTCCTTAGCTTTCCTTCTCTTTATTTCAGTTATATTGCAGTAGTATAGATTGTGCATGCTTGACTTATCCCCCATCGATATATATCTCCCCATCTATCGATATCCTAGGAGGGTACTCTCCTCTATCTCGACTATGAGCCTTAAAAACCCTAGGTTGACCTAGGATTACTACCCTCTGGATATACGCAACCTTAATGCTCGTTGTAGCCCCTTTAAATCAATCCAATGCATGTTAGTTCATGTGTGTCTCCTATTCGTTGCCTTGATACCCTTGTAGAACGAAAGAATTAGGATTGCAACCATTGACACACATTTTTGGTGAACTAACATGAATCCTCTGAGGACTCCTAATTGAGCACAACTCATCAAAAACATCCATCTCCAAACTTGATCTCATTCCAAACCACCAAAAATTATAGAAAGCTCAAAAACCAACTTACACAGACACCATTTCCCAGGGGTGATCTTATTTATTTCAACATATTTGTTTAGACACCTTCATCCCCTATGTAAACATGTTTGCATAGTTGATTCCTTTATTTATCCAAATCTAACTCCCGATGCCATCAAACTTTTTGTAAACTTTCCTGCATGAAAAATTGTGTTGGTAAGTTCCATCTCAGGATTATCTCTCTGCCAGATTATCACTCCATCACAGAGTATCTAGGCCTAGGGTCTTCTAGTTTTTGTGAAGACATTCCCTGAGACTTATCATCGTGAAGTTAAATTTCCCTTTTACATGGACTATTGCGTGATATGAGAACCTATAAAGAAACCTTCTACACACCATAATGGCCCACTTGGGGATGAAGAAAAAGAAAATCAAAATGGCAATACTTCCGATCATCCTCGTGAGTTTCGAAATTCCTCACTCAATTTCCTTAATACAAGAATGAACCAAAAGAAAAGCTTGGAAAACGTCTCATTGAATTTGTCTCCAAATAATGTGATAATAAGGAAGAAAAAGGGAAAGGTATTGAAGTAGGTTCATTTTCCAATACTTCCAATTCAGACCCTACTAACCTTATTCTCCAGCTTATCAATAAGATGAGACAACAAAAATCAGCTACTACATCTCAATTCCTTCAAATGCAAGCCAACATGGCTCAACTAGTCAATCACCCTACAATGGGATCTTGGGGCACCATGCCCCTCCTTTTCCAAATGGGCCTAATGGGGTGCCCATCACCCAACCCCTATCCAAAACAAAGTCTTAAGAGTAGTCTAATAAGAGCCTCTAGCACCTTATATTGCTAGCATGGATATTGGTGGCATTTCTCCTTCTATCTCCTATGATGGGTCCACTGATCCCACCCTTCACATCAAGGCCTTTAGTAACCTTTACAAGGAATGGATCAGAACCAATTCATATGTTGCCACCAAACTCCTAGCTAAGAATCTCACTAGAGATGCTTTGGATTGGTATCATACTTTACCTCCTAACTCCATAGTTGAGCTAGAGTCCTTGGTGACAACCTTAGTAAATGAATTTCAATATCATGATCTACCTGAGAATAATATCAATGCTTTCATTAATTGCCAAAAATTGAAAATGAATCAGCACAAGCCTTTATCAAGCGTTGGAAGACCATGTCTACACTAGAAAAATATAACATGCATAGTGATATTCTCTTCCAACTTTTCCTATGAGCTCTTGAACCTCACCTTCAATACAAGGTGAGGTCCTTTTCTCCCACATCTCTAGAAGAAGCTTTCAAACAAGCTAAAAGACAAGATTATCTCATGAGGTAGTTTGAGAAAGATCCTCCTAAGACACAAACTAATAAACAAGTCCAAATCCTTCAACATTCTAAGAACAAGAACACGACAAATGATGGAGTCTTTAATACTCTTCCTCTTGTTGCTTCTTCGAATGGGACTATTTTCAACATGAACCAAAAACTAACAACAAGAATCAACCTAACTACCATCAACCATTGAGCAAGGAAGAGTTGAAATATCACTTACCTAAGTTGCTTACCGCAATCTTAGATTATTCTTGAGTTATTCCTCAATGACATGATGAAAGTAAGTTATGTTGGTGGTAGGCTAATTGGGGTCACTCTAATGAAAATTTTTGTTCACCACACACAACTACCATAAATTTTTTCCTAGGTTCCCAATTTGACCATGATACCATCACTCAAGAGTGTTTGAATGAAGTGGTCAAATCTTGTGATGCGGCCTAACAAAAAGATCGCCACGAAGCTATCACCCAAGTTAATGACATCTCCAAATATTCTCTAATCCTCTATCTAACCACAAGGATGCTGAAACTTCTAGGAAGCAAGAGCATGATCGACTAATGTAGTTGACACGGACTATCCTCTTGAAAATACGATTCTGAATTAATGATGTGAAGTATGTCATAACTTATGTAAAACCGGAATATCTCACATCATTCCAACCTTGAAATCACAGGGTTATATATCCTTTTGTACCTCAAAACTAGGCTTTCCACACTAAAAATTACCTCCTCCGGATGCCATTGACCCCTGTGAAAAATCTTCTACCACCAATGGTACACTGATATTATTTTACGGCTACATACACCATCATCCCCTATGAAAATAAAACTTGGAGGGCCGATGGCATGGGAGATGAGAAAAAAACAATTTTAGAAGTCTTATTAATCACACTTGCATCTTCTAACTTTGATTATGAGGAATCTCATCACTCTCGACCTCTTGCACATCTCGGTCATGATGAGTGAGAACCTCTTGAAAAACTAGCCTAGTTTCCTAGCCAAGTCCCCTTTTTAAAACTCTTGTGTATGTCACCTTACTACTGTGAGCATCTCATGACAACATTATTCAACATGAACATTCCCTTTCCTCCCTCTTTGGGGAAGAGTCCCACATTGCATGGCTCGGAGGAAATTATTTTTCAATCGATGTGAGGAGATCTCCATTCATACCAAACTTACTATTAATGCTCACTCTTACATTTGTTTCCCATTAGCCTCTATGATCCCATGAGATTTTGTTCCACGTAGATGATCCGCCCCTTTTCATTTCAGTTCATATTGGTCACACTATGGTCAAGCATTCTCTCATTGACAAAGGATCCAATGCATGTATGGCCTCATTAGACTTGAAGGCTCTTGGTTACTCCACGTACCACTTTCCAAGGGTATGATCAGCGACAAATTCCCCCATGGGACACATCTGTTGCCTATCACCATTCCTCCTAGAACTTTCCACATTAAGGTCATGGTCATCAACGTTACTCTATCTTATAATATCCTCCTAGGATGACCTTGGACTCATCACATGCATGCGATTGATTCCTTCGTTTGTCATTGTGTCAAGTCCACTCATAAGGAGCTATTTATAATATTCAAGGGGACTCTAATCCTTGGAACTATGATAATGCTCTAATTGAAGGGGACATAAAAACTCCCAAAAATGGATGCGTTATCTCCTATCCCCTTTCGGGAATACCAACGTTTTAACTATCCCATAAATTCTCTTTGCAAAAGAATGCCAATCATCCCGAATTGGTCGACACACACCTCCCAATCTCTTGGATTTGAATGGTGATGAGTTTGATAAGGCCACACTTAGAACTAACACTTCTTCTATTCCCAAAATGTTCATATCCCATTACCTCCGTCCTTGCACCTTCATTATCGCAAGAAGGAACCTTTAGTTCCCACAATCATCTCATACACACCACAACCCCGACTAGAGCATGTGGTCCGACTAGAGACTATAGTTGACTCTTATGCAGTGGATTCCTCTGCATCGACTACAATGATAGTTACACTTTAGATGAGCCCCACCGGCTAGCTATGCCTAGATTTGTGATAGGAAGTCTTACATTACCAATAAAATCTTCGCACCAAATTTTCTCACAATGTAAATTTTATCCTCGTACAAGAGGAATCCTTATAGTGTAGTTGATACTTCTTCCTAACCAATTCTTGAGCCTCAGAATGCTCTACCGAATACACCTCCACACACTACCATCAACTTAGCCAATCCATTTTCCATTACAAAAGTAGTTGATCGGGTTGTTATTTTTGACCATGAAGTCGATGACCTTGTGGGTGATGATCCTTTATACTTTGCCTCGATCACTTTGAAAAACACATTACTCCATTAGCGTTGTCTTCACCCATTGCATCGGTGCCTTCCCCACATACTATTACTAGTCCTCCACATTATGTGACACTTTCCTCTCTACCTCTTACCCTTATGGATTCTCTATCTTCTACAAATGAATCATAATGTACATGACACGAGGACCCAGACATGATGTCTTAGATTAGAGGAAGAAACTCGAAGATGAAGTTAAATGAGATCAAAATAGGAAGGCTACGCAACCTTTAGCTTCATCTCCCTTCTTTTGTTCTCATAACGAGTATTGTGTGCGTCTGATGTCAACTATCGGAGTTCTAAATAGGAAGCGTCCAGTCCACAAGCTTCTTCCCATAATCGGAAGTATGGGGTCAATTCCTCTCAAAACCAACCACCTTCCCCTCGACTAACTATATCATAGCCTAGTTGCGGACCAACACCTCACCCTAATCCTCATCCCATTATGGCTGATATCACACAACATGTCATTGAGGACCTCATGTCTTGAGCTAGAATTCACATCTTACATTAGTTTGACAACATCGTCACTAATAACCTACAATCATTTGCCTCTCGTGGATAGTTATCTAGAATACCTTGACTACATACTCTTTTTATCTTCGGCTTGAGCTCTCACCCTTACTTGGGCTCTTGGTCCACACTTGGGTTTCACACATTTCCTTATATCTTGATGAGCATCCTCGTCTAGGATTATGGCCCTGCTTGCTCTATTCTCCTTTTCACCTTGGCACCTTCTACCGTTGGAGTGTCATGGTCTCAATGAGTATCCTCGTCTAGGCTTATGGCCCTACTTGGATCTATTCTCCTTTTCTCCCGATCCTCCCACCATTGGAGTTTCATGGTCTTAATGAACATCCGCATCTAGGCTTATGGCCTTACTTGGATATATTCTTATTTTATGCCCCGCTCTTTCCCATTGGATCGTTGTGGTCTTATACACATCCTTGCTTAGGTTTATGGTCTTGCATAGATTTATGTACCAATATGGAAACCTTTTTCTCATAACATCTACCCTAAGTTTTTTTGCACTTTTCAATGTTATTATCCGCCCTTTGGGCTAATCATCCATCTTATTTTTACTTACACATTTGGGTTTATGAAAATTTCTCATTATAACATCTATATCATAGTTTTCTCGCACTTTTTCAACGTTGTTACCCATTGTTCGGATATGAAACTATAACATTACGACATATCGACACTATGACACAAAATCCTTCCCATGGGCCCCTAACTAAGTGATTTATGTATTATTTTACTAATGATCCTCTAGTATTTCCTTTCAATTTTGCTTCGTTAGGGTTCTTACAATATTGATTTTTCCCACATACGACAGGATGAACGACACTATCGGTACACATTAGTGAGTATATTTCATTTCAGCTAGTCCTTTCTTACTTTCACTATCTACTTTTGATATCATTGTTATGGACTATTTCTTTCCGTTGACCACCACGTGCTTCATTATTACAACATACGGTGATCAACGACTAGGGCATATGTATACACCTAATTTTTCACTTTTCATCTTTCATACTTGTTATTGGCAATTTAATTTATGCAAATAAGGGTCACTGATGCATATATTTCTTAAGCGGGTTCCTTAAGGGGCCTACTAGGAATGGGGTATGAATATTCATATGGTCATTATGGGTTAGAGATAATACATAGAGAGAGTATCGTTATATGGTCCTAGCTTTAGTTTTCCTTGCATTAGTTATCCTTGTCAATTTATGTTTCATACACATTATACTCCCGACACCTTGCTTGCATTTCACCATTTGGAACCTTGTTCATCCATCTTGCTTGATCCATGACACCTCTTTTTCACTTTACATGACATTTAACATCCTTGGCTAACGCCATCTCCAATGGGAGATGATGTCGGTGTTAGGTTTTTTCGTGGCTAACACCATCGCTCGTGGGCAATAACGTTGTATATATATGGTCACCAAACCTAGACATTATGAAGGAAGGATTTTAGAATCACTCGAACTAGCCATTCGCTCTTCTCTCTTACATCGCTTCGCATTTACTCGCTTTTCCTTGGTTCATCTTGCACTTGACTTGGATTAGATTGGACACTCTTCTTGGTTAGATTTCCTGCACTACTAAGTCATATATAGTGAGTCTAAGATAGGAACGCAGTGTTCCCTTATCCACCCAATAATGATTCTTTCTCGGTGTGCTACTTTTCTGAAGAGATAAATGCATCAGTGACCACCCCACATGTAAGTTCTTTAACTCTCTTTTTCATTTTGCATAGATTAGTTCATTTCCCTTCCCCATTTCTATATGTTAGCTTAGCATTGTATGAACATCGGTGTTAGTTAGCATATTGCTCTTATATAATCAAATCCTTAGCTTTCCTTCTCTTTATTTCAGTTATATTGCAGTATTATAGATTATGCATGCTTGAATTATCCCCCATTGATCTATCTCTCTCCCCCATCTACCAATATCCTAGGGGGATGTTCTCCTCTATCTCAACTGCGAGCATTGGAAACTCTAGGTTGACCTAGTTTAGGGATTACTTGACCTTTGGGTATGCGACCTTAACACTAGTCATAGCCCCTTTAAATCAATCCATTGTATATTAGTTCATGTGTGTCCCATATTCATTTCCTCAATACCATTATATAAAGAATATTCGGGAGCGTAAGCGATTGAGAGACATTCTTGGCATGCCATACACAAATTATCCTCTTAGAGTGGCCCCAAGACCCAAGATCTAGTGTAATGTATGTTGCATGGAGGTACATAGTAAATTATAATACCTATATTTAGAAAAATAAAAAAGATTAGTTGTGGTTAGGTAACATTCCACATATAAATCATCAACTATTAACACTACAACTAGGTAAAGGACTTTGTGCAAAATATGTAGATTATGGGATCAACATATGTAGGATACATGCCCTTTGATGGAAGCAATAACTCGACTAATTAATTAATGTACTATTATGCATGTGGTTCATTAACCACTATCATCACACCTTCTTGACCATAGATGTCATGGAAGATCTTAAAATACATAATTCTAGAAGAGAAATGGTAGCCAAATAGATCCTGCACTGTGGCACCCACAAATAATCCACATGTGAATCTATTATTTCAACCAATGACTCAATACTAATAACCAACCATCCTTTCTCCCCAATAATATCTAGGATATTCATGTGGTATGCAACCATAGGGGGAGGCTATCATGAGAACTATTATATCCCTAACTACAAACTAAATAATTCAACGTGTCAATTAGTTAGTGCAAAAATCCTTACACATGCATAAGAAGGGAATAGAATGGTAGAAAAACATCTATGTGGCAATTGTATATACTATATCCATAACATCAATACAATGGATGGAAACAATATATGTTATTATTATTCGGTAAAATTGATAATTGCGTAATGAAGTCCGGAAAATTTATGTGTCTCAAACTAGAGTATGCTAGTGAATTTGACTAAAGTAGTTGGAGACCAATAGGCATAATAGCTTGTAAGTTTCAAAATATGTGTTTAGCAAGTTGTGTGTTTGTTTATCCATGTATTAACACTACGAAAAATGTTTTAACAATTAGAATGTGTTGGCTTGCCTATAGAGATACATCATCTCTACGTCAAAGATTCATTTTTTTCACACTTTATGAACACCTAACATAGATCAATGCAATGGAAGTAAATTATTTTTCTTGAAACTACATGTTGTTATGTTAGAATAAAAGAGACAAAATGATGAAAGAGATAATTTATAAAGGTACAATAATTTTGAAAGAATAATTTTATATCTATACTTTATATAATTAAAAGAAGCTTCTATGAGCAACCAATAAAATATTATGGGTTTCCGTGCGGTCGTCTATTTATTTCAAAATTGATTAAAATCCTCGAAATACAAGGGTTAAAAATTGTCTTTCAATAAAATGTTTTCAAGAAGGTGATTATGTGAGCTTTGAGGCATTAGAAAGGAAAAATACTTGAATTTAAGTGCATGTTTTTCTTGATTATTTTACCATAATTGAAAATTTGACAATGCAAGATGTAAAATCAATGAAATCAAAATTTATAGTAGGTGCGGTCATAAACCTGGAGCTTATGTGAGGAGAAGGTAATGGTGTCATTATTTTGAACAAAACTCATATGGAAACCACTCGACCGCCTACGAGCAAAATTGTCTTCAAATCTCACGCAAAAGAAAATTAAATGCTTACAAACAACCCTTTGGTGTACCTTTCTTCTATGTTTTGTCACTCGGGACTCCTCACTACTTGAAGACCCACAACAAAACCACTTACCGATGGTTAAGTTTGTTAGGAAATAAGGGATAAAATATGTGGAACAATCCCACATAGAATCGCAATAGTAGAAACTAATATGCATAATAATATCATAAATTTGAAATAAAAGTGCAGAAAAATAAAAGAACACAACACGAGACAATATTTAACGTGGTTCACCCAATTTGGGCTACGTCTACCAAGAATCACTTACTCAATTTTTTTACAAACAACTCTTTCTCTCAATACAATTCACACTTGAACTCACACATCTACAATGTTATATATCTCTCCCTACTATATGCCCATATATATATATATATATATATATATATATATATATATAACACATCAATAGGGAACTACTTAAGCATTTTACAATATCGTGGGTACCAAAACCATGGGCCAAAACCACCCCATAAACCTATGGGTCAAAATATCCCCATATGAGAAGAGCACATTTCTCGAGGTATTGGGCATGTTTTTTGATGCAATTTTTTTTCTTGAGAGTTGCACCCCCAAACCCTGGTGAGAAAACTTTTGGGAGTGTACAATACGTTTAGAGTACAATCTTCAACACTTCCACACATTAAAACATGCTCCACAACGTAACAAATATTTTCCCATGTTGTTCTAGAAAATTTGACACAAATGTTGTGACAATGTCTTCAGGAGTCCCACAGCCCTTTACCATTAAATGTTCTGATGAGCAGTTGTGAAAGATATATTAAAAAAAAGTTAACATGAATGTTTTTATGAGTTGATGAAAATCCAAAACTATCAATTGATTTCCAACCTTATTTTTATTACATATTTGGGGACGTGTTTTATAAAAACCAATTCATATATATATTTTTAAATTAATTAAAAATACCTTTGAATATCCATCTACCTAGAAGAGAAGTGAAACTCTAACACAAGATAAATTCATAAATATTCTCACATCTTTTATGTATGGAATAAGACTTGAAATTACTCTTAATCATTTTTAAGATAAATTTTTAGTAATAATATATTGAATTTACAAAAGATAATAAAATTAGAAGACATTGATTAATTTTAAGTGAGCTTTCTAGTTGAAAAACATGTATACCAAAGTATTCTCAATAGGAGATTAGAAATTACACGGGTATGAATATGTACCAAAAATTAACCTCGTTTTCTACCCTTCAAAAATGGGATTAAGTCCATTTAACGCAGCCTATAATTTTTGTAATTCCTTTCCCATTCCAAGAAATCTTGTTAGATGAATCACACAAAGACGAGAGAACATTGACGCACACAACTAAGAAAGAGATATATACATTTAGTATATGTGATAACTATTAAAAGTCTTTAGGAAAAACAAATAGCTAGACTAACACCACATAGTCTATTAACAAAGCTAGGAATTTAACAATAGTAACATCAATGATTAAAGCTTAATGGAATACTTAAAAGAACTAACATGATATCAATCAATCTTAGCTAAAGCATGCCTACTTAGTATGAATTGCTAACTAACATAGACCTAATTAGATCTAAGAGGGCAATCAAATTGGGTTTGTTCTTTACTTCACAAATGGTGAGAGGTTCTCTCCAACAATGGCTACAAGGCCATATTGGATATCCCTCTACTAACCAACATGAAGATTGGAGGCAAAGATTGAGCAAGGCTCTTAATCATATTTCTTATATGATATGCAATTCAAAGCATGGTGTAAAGTTTAAAGGTATGTGGTTAGTCCTTTTTATAGTTTTCCATTTGGGGAAAACTTGCATCTTGGTGTATGTGGGACTAAAAGCACAAAGTAGATTAAGGTTTGCTAATCAAGATTAGTGAATAGGATGTGAGAAGCCTTAACCAACCACTTAGGGTCGATTAAGAGGCTAAGATAAGCTTTTTGAAGCCTTCTGAGATGTCTTGGAGGGAAATGGGGTGATTTTGAATGGTTGGAAGAGGGGTTTAAGCCAATAATAGGGTTTATTGACCAAAACAAGGGTAAAATAGGCTTAATTAGCTAATAATCACTAATTATCTATTCAAAAGAGGATTTTGACTTACGATGTGTCGTAAATTGGCATCCTGAATGTGAAAGAGGCTAGGTAATCAACAAAGCATTGTTAATTAACCAAAATGGTAAGAAACATTAGTTAATTAGCAAAAATCACTAATTATAATGGAATTGGTAAGAATGAGAGTGATTAGTGTGCTTTTAGCAATAATATTGCAAAAGTGGAATTTAGGTGTCTACATTTGCCCTGTTTGAGGTGAAGTAAGTGATGTCACTTCAAACATAGTAGACAAGCATAAACAAGTAAATTTTTGAAGAAAAAATAGTAGAATGAAGGATGCCCCTCAAGTGTCGATGGGGTGATAGAAGAAGTCAATCGACGATCAAAAATATGATTGAAACAAATATAAGAAATAGGATAGGGATAAACATGATTGTTTATTGCCCAAGTGTTTTGGAAGAAAAATTAATAGTGATGAGACATGATAGTGAAGAATATAGGAGTAGCTCTTGCATCCAATCTCTCAATAAGAAACTTTGTTTCATCATGTTGCCCCTATGATCTAAATCATCAACCCTTATTAAAATAAACAAAAGTGTAAAATAACATGAAAAGTTATATTACTAACATTTGTTCATTGCTAAAAATGCGTAACTCCATGCAACATACATAATGCAATGCAATATGAGAAAGTAAACCAACTAACCTAACAGAGAAACAAGTACAATCACACATACTCAAACAAACAACATTCAAGACAATTGCACCAATGTTTTGTTATCAAGCTTTAGTTTCGAATGTTCGTGTTTATAACGACAAGGGTTAAAAATGGTGCCCCAAGCAAGGATACATGCAAGGGGAATAACGGAGGACATAAGTATTCCCATGGAAAGCATTTGTGTGTTATGACACAGTCTCGATAACTCACTATTACAGAGTACCGACATAGTAAGAAAACCAACTTTGTTAATGGAGGTAGATCACAATGATTTGCAAGTCGTTTGAGACAAGAATGAACAAGAACCTAAGAAAGATGATTTTGTAGGAAAAATTTTGATGTTTGAGGATAATGCATTTGATACAGGATGCGATTCTTTGGCATGTTGTTTACCAATTTTTGAAAAAATAAAATAAATTTTTACAATTTTTAATGATTTTTACCAATTTTTTAGATTTTTTGAAAAAAATTATATTGTTTTGAATTTTTGAATTTTTGGGAAGAAAATATTGTATAAGAAATGATGAAGTCATGGGACATTGCCAAAAGATGTTGGAAGGCAAAAATATGCCCCATGTAGCAGAAAGGGTCGTCGGGAAGCAAAAACATGCCCTAGCGTAGCGAAAATGGGTGAAAAATAATTATTTATTAAAAATAATCATTGCGGTGAGTGCTAGAAGAATTTAGAAGAATCATGACGGTCCTAGGGTGCTTCAGGGGTAAGAGACACACTTTGCGGGGTTAAACCATGTATTTAAACCATGTCATAGGGGGTAAAAACCATCGCCGTTAGTTCATTTGTTACCCAAATTTACCATTGTTATTGCTAAATTTTCTCGACCTACGAGAAAATGGGTGAGGGTGCGAGACAAAAAACACTTTGTGTGGATCGCGTTCGAGATTACATGAGACTTCCTGGGGATGGCCCACATGTACACAAAGTGAAAACTTTCACTTTTGTCCTTTTGTAGTGCATTTATTAGCATTTAATGCACATTTATTAGGATAGAAAGTTACACAAAAGTGCCAGCCACGACCCTTGGGAGTACGTAAGCATTTTTGGTGGAGTGTTGCCATGACCTCACACAGTGCGGTCATCTTTGGCGTTGAAAAGAATGTGTTGGTGTGCAAAACTTAGAATAAAGGCACACACAAGTAGGCACGAAGAAGGGTGCGCCAAAGATCGTCGAGGGGCATTGATTTCAAACCTGGTTGGGTGGGGGCGTGGGCGTGGCGTGGCACGCTTGCATGAAAACATAGGCACTTGCGTGGAAAGGATATGCTCACACTTAAGCGCCAGTGTCATAAAGGGCACGTTGGCGCTGCGAGGGCATGCTTGCGTGAAAAGGCACTTTTGATGGCCCTAGAAAAATGTTAGGAAGTTCTTTTAGAAAAATTAGATGATATAATAGAAGAATAAAGTGATAAAATAGAAGAATTATCCTATAACCAATGACCTAGCTAACCTTGAAATGGACCTACACCGATTAGGCACGCGAGAGCGACATGGGTGGCTCCCGACCTACGAGGCAACATTCCCTCGACCAAATCACATCTACCTAGAAATACTACTGGACGTGACGGGTCTCTCATACGTGGCTCACCTGCCACAAATTACTTTGGACCATAGCATGCTTACAGCCTTAGCTGAGAGATGGTGGAGCGAGAGCCAAACATTTCACCTTTCGACAGGTGAGATGAGTATTACTTTAGAGGATGTTTGGTGGATTTTCAGAGTGCCCATTCAGGGTCAGCTGGTGACAAATGATGACCATCACGGTCGTAACCTATGGAGCATTGCTACAATTTTTGGAGTAGCAGACATACCTCACAAGGTATGTTAGTGGACATTACTGGATGCATGACTGATCAACGGCTCGGGCGAGTTCCTGTATATCTTATAACTCTTATCAGCGGCTTGTTGCTGCCTGACAAAACTGGTGCTCATTTTTCGTTGGGCCTAATTAGAGTGATAGAGGGACTCATCAGTGGGGAGGTCTATTATTAGGGGCAGTGTACACTAGCCCATTTCTACTCAAATTTGCATTTGATAGCCTACCATGGTTAGAAGATCGAGGGTCAACGAACTTGCTTCAGATTTGGGCCTAGGATAATATCACTATAGGATGCCCAACAAGAATATTGCGAGCCCAAGATATAGGTGAGCCATCTGCATTTATAGGTTGG
Organism: Taxus wallichiana var. yunnanensis; assembly: GCA_018340775.1. Taxonomy (NCBI): domain Eukaryota; kingdom Viridiplantae; phylum Streptophyta; class Pinopsida; order Cupressales; family Taxaceae; genus Taxus; species Taxus wallichiana. The sequence goes on along the minus strand of CM031244.1, from coordinate 782,276,993 downwards.
GTTCTCGATGGTGATGAAATTTGTAATCACATAAGAGATACAAATTTCTATAGATGAGCCTTTGACGAGGTACAACCTCGTATGATTACATGGCGGCCATACAGGTTATATCGGTGGCCTCGGGATACAACAGAGTTAAGAACTGCGACCATTGATCATTTCACTATTGGGAGTGGTACGAGTGGACGGTCCAATGATAGTTTAGTCTCATTTAGGGGATTCCTAGCGATGAGATGTGGTTTGAGTATAGATCTAAAGAGACTTTTCATATTGAGTGCAGATCAGTGGGGGACGAGCTTGCACCGGCTTTATTTTAGGTGGTCCCACAACCTTGGGTGCAATGATTGTAAATAGTGGATCCAGGGACTACTCAGATTATCGGGGATGGTATGCTTTACGGTGTTGTCGCGTGATTGATGATACCACGGGCGATCTTAGATGTGGCGGCATAGGGTTTACAATGCACATGAGCTCGACAGCTCCCTAAGTAGGTCCATAGGTAGGACCACATGTACAACAGTATTAGTTCAACAACAAGTGGTTGTGCAATAACAGAGATAGTGGTTCACCATAGGCATAGGCACCACGGATGCCACTTGATTCTACTATGGGCATCTTTATAGGCACCTCCATCACCTCCTCATGTGAGTCCACCACATAGTCCACCAGGAGGTGGAGGATATGGTGGAGGTGGAGAGGAGATGGAGGAGGATACACAGGTGGCGGGGCTTTAGTTGTTTTGCAACAAGTTATAGCCTTACAACTTCGAGGGTATTGTAGAGAGAGATCAACTCAAGACGAGAGCAAGACCGGTGAACATAGAGAGAGATCACCTCAAGATAGAGTGGGATCGGTGATCAGAGAGAGGGCACAACTTGGTGAGAGATATCATGCTTTATCAAATAGAGCTCAAATGCAGGAAAAGCTAGTGAGTGTAATCTGGAGCGTGATACGCTTCATAGATAGGTACCTCCTTAGGAGTAAAACTTTTGATTGATTAGAGTGCCTCCCTAACAAGTGAGGCCACTTATTATAGGATGCAGTATCATGCGGCCATCCCAGCTGAGAAGAGAGCTCCAGATTATAGTCAGATAGCCAGTAGTTTGTCACGATCTAGATCATAGTGGCCATCACGATCAATCTGACAAGGCCCTTCGGTATAGCAAGTCTCGGAGCAGCATGGTACAACACAACATGGTGTAGCACCTTCCACGTGTCCATCACAACAAATGCCCCCATCTAGTGGCGAGACTTGGGCTAGGTAGACCCGAAGAGGGTGAGAGTCATGGTTGATTCTCTTATTGATGTACTTGATGTATATTTTTGGTGTATCACCTTGATATGAAGGAATAATTTTGTATGAATGTATATGTACTATTTTTATTATGCCTCATGATGAAGGCACATTTTTGACCCATGCCCATGATGGCATTTTGTATCTGATATGTATCGAGACACATTGATTTTGTACATGGACATTTGATATTTATGGATATATGATGATTGATGGATTACTGATGTATCACATTTTATTTATGAGATATCATGTTTAATCTATATGTTTATTGTGGTTTATGTTTGTATCACATGTTGTTAGATTATGATATAGCATATGATGATATCACTTTGCATGTTGATGAGATACTTTTTGTTTTACCTATCACATTTTGTGTATGAGATAACATGTTTAATCCACATTTTTATTATGGTCTATGTTTGAGGGGGACATAAGGCGGTCCCTCTTGCCCCTCTTAGCGATATTATATGATGTTAGCTTAACATACATGTTTAATTTTCATGTTCATGATTATGTAGCTTAGCCTTTATTGATATATGATGTATATATGTGATGATAGATGATATGATGATGAAAATGACAACAAACTGCACAAGTAAACAACAAGCACAATTAATCAAACCTAATAAAAGTAACACAATTATCTATAAGTATGAAAGATAAAATGAATTTAGATTAAAATTACACTCAATCTAAGTAAGCAAAGGAATCCAATTTAATACACATAAGATAAAAAAACAATGCAACCAAAACTATACAAACCAACCGTAGACACCAAATTTGGGTCACACTCCCCTTGGTCCCCTTCAATCAATTAACGTAATGTGTTCACCTAACCATGACCCCTTTACCCCGCATTTCGTATTAATTTAATTACTTACAATTGAATTAATGTTCATCCTCACATTATTAATTAATTTAATTACTTTAATTAAGTTAATTTACACATCACCTAGACACCTCACCCTGGACCCATTCCAGGGGCATTTAACTCACAGTGACCAAGTCATCACTCTCAACACTAAGTCATCACTCCCAGTGTTGAGTCACCACTTAACCTAACTAACTAAGACTTCTTCCAAAAACCTAATTAGACTTATTCTATGACCTTCCTACCTTCTCTCATGTGAACTCCACTTCCCTAAGCGGACTCAATCAAGAGCACACCAAAAATAGTAAGGATCTACCTATTTTTGGTAAACCTAGGATTTCCCGCCTTAACCTATGCCGGCTATCCCTCAACCAACACCAGTCACCTTAACTGTCATCAATTACCTTATATACCCTTTTGCAACTCTTTACGGAGGTTGGTCATTTTGAGTTCAAAGAGTTTTATTGCATTCAAGCATGAATCAAAGACTTCTCAGCATCCAGACGACAAGATATACTCAACCACAAGGCTCAAGCAAGCACCGGATGCTCGTCCCAAGGCATTAAAATATTCATGAGAACACTCTGGGAAGTATTCTCCGTGACACTAACCACAAAGTTCTTCACGGATCAACCATTGCCTTCCTTCACCTACCAAACCTGTAAATGCAAGTAAGTGTATTTGATTTTCATCATTCTGTACTTGCTTAAAGTGTAGGTTCATTATCTTTTATTATTACATCTTATTCCTTCTTGCATTCCTCCATCCCCACCTTCTTACCAATCTACCCATCCAACCACCCACGACCTTCTGGCTCTCCATACCTAACCTCTATGCATTCTTGAGTCTCCTTGGCATTATAAAGTCCAAAACTACTTTTATTTAATTACCACCAAATTTCCCTACCGACACCGGTCACCTTAACCGTTGTCGGTCTCCCCCCTTAGCCGATATCGGTCATAGTGCTTGTTAAGCTTCCCTAGGCCCAATCAACCCTTAGTCTACCCAAACTTACCCCCATATCTCACCAGAACCTCCCCAAAACCTCACAAAACCTCACCCAAACCTGATACCCCACCTACAACCTCACAACAGACCTTCCCAACTCTTTGTGCAGACACAGAGAGAGCCTGAACACCCACTTTTGACATTCTACCATTTCCCATAGTAACCAATATTGGTCATCCTAAACCGCCATCAGTCACATACTCTGTGGACTGACATCGATCACCTTGACTAGCATCGGTCTTTGTGCCTAGTAAAAATGCCTTAGACCAGTAAGCTTCCTAATCACCCAAAATCAATCCAAACTTCACCAATTCTTACCCGCACCCCATATGTGAGTCTCGGACTACACTTGAACCCTTGACCCTAATCGGAGACCTTCACCAGTGTAGTTATTAAGCATTTAATTGGATTGACACAGATAATAGTATGAGACATCTAAATCAGAGCACTATCATTAGATTCTTTTATTTGCATCTTTAGTTATTTTATATTGAGTTATATATCAGTGGATTGACAACCGTCGAGGAAGTATCACATTTCCTGGATCTAACTCACGCTAGGCAATCCACTAACTTTTGCTATTAACTGTATCTTGTGGTCTTGCTTTGTATTACAGGCAGATTCTTCTTAGCCAAAACGAAGCTCTTCACGGTCGGCTGGATCGAAAATTAGAAATGTGTGCACTCAACCTTTAACCAACGTAATAGCGGTATTAATCCTTACCTTTTTACCTTATTTGTTTTATCGCACAACAATTTGGTGAAACACCAACAACTAAAAGTAAACAAACTACTACTTTGTTTTTAAGGGACAATTTAAAAACGTTTTTCAACTTTGTTTTGGTATTGTCTTGAGATAATGTTATATTGTTTTGGAGTTTTCTACGAAACGTATGTGAATGTTTTTGATTTTTTCCGACTAACATATCTAAATGTTTTGGGATTTTCAAAAATTTATACGAATGTTTTTGATGTTTTCTAAGAAGTTTCCTAAAACTAAATGCAAGGAAATGAAGAAACGTGGATGCCCCCAATGTTAGATGGGATATCTGAGGGCATAATACCACGTCTATGTGTAAGAATTGAAAATTTAAAGGTTGCCCCCAACGTGAGATGGAAATACTCAAAGTCAAAATCTTCACATTCAAAGTAGGATTAGTCATATCAAGGTTAAGAGGGCTAGGATCAAAAGTAGCTCAGACACAAACTAGCTTAGGACAAAGCTATCACAATCCTAGATCTGAAATGCTTGTGAACAATGGACCCTCCAATGGCACCGGAAACTAGTTTTCACTAAAGGACTTGTCCAAAGTACCACAATTGCATGGTTTTCACTATTGGACGCACCTGTTTATTTCTCTTTTTCTTTTTATGTTTTTATACCTTTTTGTTGTTTTTCTGATATTTTAGAGACCCCACTCTTAAGCATAGAAATGCTTAAGATGCATTACATTCATGGGTTCTCGAAGCTCCTCACCATCTGAGTAATCAAGCTTGTAGGCTCTTGAACCAAATTTTACAACCACGACATAGGGCTCTAGCCAATTAGGCTCAAATTTTCCCTTCTTTTCCCAGTCTTTGGTGGCGTTGAAATGATTTTCTTTCAGCACCAATTCTCCTACCTCAAACTGACGAGCTATCACTCTTTTGTTGTAATTTCACCGCACTCGATCTTGATACACTTTAAGGTGATTGATGGCGTGAATTCATTTCTCATCTAATAGCTCCAATTATTCCAGTCAAGACTCTGTAGTCCTCTTCATTCAGGTAATCTCTCAATTCTATATGCAAAGAGGGGATCTTGATCTCTAGAGGTAGAATGATTTCTATGTTGAATACTATGGAATATTGTGTGGCACCCAATAGAGTCTTGATAGATGTTCTCAATGTCCAACGAGTAGGGTGAATTTGTAAATTCCATTTACGGCTTGTTATATTCACCATATTCTCCATAATACGGATGAGGGTTTTATTACAAGCTTCGGCTTTCCCATTACCTTGAGGGTAATAAGGGGTTGAGAATTTGAGAGAGATTTGAAAGCACTTACACAATGCCTTCACAATTTTATTTTTAAAAGACTTACCATTGTCAACTACAATAGAAGAGGGGATACCGTATCGACATATAATATGGTTCATTATAAACTTAGATATATGTGCACCTTCGACATAGGTAAGAGGAACAACCTCTACCCATTTTGTGAAGTATTCGGTAGCAGTGGTAATGAACTTATGGCCATATGAGGATATTGGGTTAAGCTTACCTATAAGATCGAGTCCCCACTTTGAGAACGACCAAGGTGTCATGATAGGTTGTAATGATTGCACGACACATGTATCAAATTGTCATACTTATGACAATGCAAGAATTTCTTCACATGTTTGCAACAATCATTTTCCATGGTAGGCCAATAGTAGCCTACTCTGAGTATCTTCTTTGCTAGGAAAATCTCATTTGTATGAGCCCCATAGATGCCTTTGTACACCTCTTTGATTGCTAGGATGGATTCGTCCAAACTGAGATAGGGTACCATATTCCTATCATAGCATCGACGGAAGAGAGTGCCCCCAAGTAGGGTATAACGAGCTATACAATGGATGAGGTTTCATTTATTGGTATGGGAAATGTTTATAGGAAAGGTTCCATCATGAAGGTAATTAAATATGTCACTATACCACAAGGAAAAGGGACTAATAACTTTGCATACCAAACAAGATTCTGACATGTCATATATTGGTGTTTGTAAGTGCTCAACAAAGAACGACATATAGTTGTTCCCAGGTGGGATACTCAACATAGACCCCACTTTGTGGCCATAACATCCACTACTCTATTATGTCATCTTGGGATATGATGAAATGTAATATGCTCAAAGACCTCCTTCAAAGAATTAACCATTCTCTTATATAGAAGAAGTTTCTCATCTTTAACTTTATATTCATTTGTTACCTTTTTTATAATCAACATAGAAACACCAATTACATTTACTTGTCTGATATCCCATTTAATAGCCAACTTCATCCCCAGTAAAAAGGGCCTCATATTCTTTATATTATTCACGCATGGGAACCTAAGTCGAGAATACCCGAGGGATCAAGTCTCCTGAAGGAGTGATCAACACAACTCCAACACTTGAACCATGAAAGGTAAAGGAGCCATCAAAGTATAGTTTCCATATAATAGATTCCTCGAGGTACATTGTGGACACATCTAGGAGTTCCAAACTTAAAGGTTCGAGTGCACTGTAGTGGGGATTTAACTAGTTGATCGGTTAAAAATTGTCCTTTTATTGACTTCTAGTGTACATACTCAATGTCAAACTCGTTGAGTAAGATGATCCAATTAGCCATCTTTCCTATGAGTGTGGGATTTGATAACAAGTACTTTAATGGATCCACCTTTGAAATAAGCTTGACCTTATTATTTAACAGATAATAACACAACTTTTGAAAGGAAAAAACTATAGCCAAACAATCCTTTTCTATATGTGGGTAGTTGAGCTTGTAAGCTATCAACGTTTTGTTTAAGTAGTACACAAAATTTTCTTTCTGCTTCTTATAATACTGCCCCAACAATGCACCAATTACAAAGTGCGTGGCAGAAATGTAGAGTAATAATGGTTCACCTGTTGTGGGTGGCATTAGAATAGGGGGTTTAGCCAAATAGTCTTTGAGCAAAGCAAATTCTTGTTGTTGTTCTGGTCCCCAGTGAAAACTGACATCTTTCTTGAGAAGATGCGTGAAGGTGTGACACTTATCTGCAAGCTAAGAAATGAACCTTCTAATTGCTTGGATATTTCCTTGTAAGCTTTGCAATTTTTTGATATTCGTCGGAGGAGGCATTTCTGTTATAGTAGTAACCTTTACAAGATCTACTTCTATTCCTCTCCATGAAACAATGAATCCTAATAGTTTTCCAGATAACATGCCAAAGACACACTTCTTTGGGTTTAGTCGGACCTTGTAGTCCCTTAAATGTTGAAAGATGCATCACAAAATTTTTGGGTGCTCTTCTTGAGTCCTATATTTTTCTAATATATCATCCACATAATCTTCCATGATGTCACTGATCATGTCATGGAAAATAAAATTCATTTCCCATTAATAGGTAGTGCCTGCATTCTTGAGGCCGAAGGGCATGACTTGATAACATAATGTCCCCCATGGGGTAGTAAAATTTATCTTATGTTGGTCTTCCTCAATAATATTTATCTGGTTATATCCTAAAAAGCCATCCATGAGTGATAACATCTCATAACTAGTTGTTGAATTGACAATCATGTCGATGTTGGGAAGAGGAAAGTCATCCTTAGGACAAGCTTTATTAATATCTCAAAAATCGGTACACACTCTAATACCGATGGGTTTCTTCTAAACCGAGACTACATTGGAAATCCACTCTGAATAGTCAATAGGCATGATGAAGCCTACTTCCAATAATATTTCTAGATCTACTTTAACCAACAAGGCGATGTGAGGATGCATCTTTAAGAGATTTTGTTTTTATGGGCTTAGCACCTAGGTGTACAAAAATATTGTGAACCACCAATGTAGGCTCAAGTCCTAACATGTATGCATAAGACCAAACAAAGATATCTATAAATTCTCTCAAAAGCACTGTAAAATTTTTTAGTTCTTGAGTGAGAGTGAAGCTCCCAACGTAACTATTCTAGGCAGCTCCTCCATGCCAATATTGACATCTATTATCTCCTCTACTAGTAACTTGGACTCATCTTCCATGCATGTGTAGGATCAGGGGGGAGATTAAGATCCTACTCTACCAAAGGTGGCTCAAAGAGATCCTCATCTTGCAGTGGGTCAACTATTTTGTCCATTGATTTTTATTTTTGTTTGTCCACAAGCACCTCAAAGAGGTTTTCGCTATAAGACTTGGACTTTTTGCAAGGCTTTTCGGTGGAACTTTTTCCCTTGCTTTGTTTTTTTCTTAAATGACCGCACAATTCTGCCTCCTCCCCAAATGTGCACATGCATTAAGCTGAATGGAGAATCCTTTCTTGTGGTCATTTATTGGGATATTGTCACGGATTCCAAGGAACTCACAAATAACCTCGTCATTTTGAAAGACGTCGATGGGCACATGTTTTTGTTGGTCCCAATTCATGAGTGACAGGTAAATGAGGTTTAGTTTATGAGTTATGGGGGATATAACAAGATTTATAGTTAGGATAGCCATGTCAGAAAACATGTTTGTGGAGGAAAGGTCTTCATAAAGACTACACCAGAATCTATTTCACTTTCACATTTGGATGAACTATCTTCATGTTCAGAAGAGGTAACCTCAACCTTTGAGGGGTGAGATTCATACGGTGAATGCCATGCCATACTTACCCACTATACGGTGAGGTATCAAAAGAGCTTAAAGTGTACCCTATTTGTCGTTAATTAGTAACCATGTCCTTTATATCCCATAGTAAACATCATTCGATTGGGGATAACATACCTAGGTGATTGGTAACATAGAGCCATTTCATCATCTTTAGGATGAAATACAATATCTTTGAGTATCCTTTCATCTTCTAATAATCCACTAGGAGTGAAAGTGTCAAAAGGGCAGTTCTCCTTGGATCTTTGAAACTTGTAACACGACCTACCATGCGCTTTTACGGTAGATAGGGGAATGTTATGAACTAGAAGGGCTTGTTGAAGATCATATTCTCCGCATGATTGCTTGTTCTAACCTTCCTTTCCCAAGCAAAAAGGAGTCTCGATGTAGAAGCATTGTTGTCATTGGGGGACAAGGTATCTAGATCTACTCATAAAGCAAGGACCTTTGATTGGACATGAACAACTATCTCTGTAGAAGGACATTCATAGATGATCGAAAAATAGCCCGACAATGCTCTACAATACACAAATGGTTGGGGATTTCCATGAATAGTGAGGGTGTGTCCTTTAAGGTGTAGCTTTAAGAATTGATGATGCGTTGAAGGTATGGCTTGCATGGCATGAATCCATGGACGATTGAGCAATATGTTATAAGGGAGCTCCAATTCTAAGACATGGAACTTTGTATCTTGATTTATAGGACCTACTTCTAGTGAGAAAGTGATCATACCAGCTGACTGTCATTCTTCGTTGTCATATGCCTTTATGGTGATGAACTTTGTTTCTAAATCAGCTTCAGTACACCTAGTTGTTGAACTAGCTTTAGAGTACAAATATTTAAACCCAATCCACTATCCACAAGCACTCTTTTTACCTTCTTGTGTTTGATTATGACCTCAATATCCAAGGGTAAATTATGAGAGAGGTTCTCTTCTAAGATTTATGTTGGACTAAAGGTTATATGTTCTAAAGAAGAGATCTGCGCTACCATTGCTTGTAAGTGCATTGGGTCGATATCAACGGATACTCGATCCTGTAAGGTCTTATAAAGGATGTCTTTATGGACGTTAGAAATTTTAAGGTCTAAGATTGAAATCTTAGTCGTTGTTTTCTCTAATTGGTCTAACACATCATAATGAATCTCTTAAGGATTGGGGGTGAGAGGTTTTGAAATAACAAGTCGGGCTGTTGCATTGCCACAAAACACTCCCTTGATTTAATCTTGATAGTGTCGATATATTCAATAGGTGGGTTGACACAATCTATTAGGGAAATAAAATGGTCCATCTTTGAAACGTAATTAGTACTCTTAGTTTGAGACGACTATCCCTGAACCAAATTTTCCTTTCCTTTGCTATGCTTTGGGAATGGTTCTTTGAAGATCCCCATGTTTACATTAGGAGATTTAGTAGGGGTGATGAGATCATTTCCACATCGCCACTATCAATTAAATCATGAATATAGTGTTTCAATTTTAAACACTTATCGGTCTTATGACCTTTGACGTGGTGAAATCCACAATATTCATTTTCCCTAAACCATGATGGCTTAGGTGTGTCATCCCCATAAGGTGTAGTTTTAGGATATCTAACCATATTAACCACCTCTAATTGTTTTAATATTGACGACATAGAATCAGAGAGAGGGGTGAAGTTACGACGTTTATACTCTGTAGGTAGAGTTCCCTTTACAAGTTTCAAAGGAGCATGGTTTTGAACTACTTGCACTCTTTTAGAGTCTACTATTCCATCACCCACAACATTTTTGTTATTATTAGGAATGAACTTTATTTTGTAACTAGGTTTGGAATCATTATGATCACGGTCACACAAAAGGGGTTTTAAGGTCCCTCTAGCTAACAACGCTTTTTCTATTTGACTCCCCTTTTCGATCACCTCTTCAAACGTGTTACCACAATGCATTTGCAAGTGGAATGTAATTTCAGGGTGGAGGTTAGGTACAAATATATTGATTAACTATTTTTTAGGTATGGAGCAAGGGAAACGGCTAAATAATCTCGTCCATCGTTGTAGGAAAGCAATGAAGTTCTCGTTATTTCATTGTTTTGCATTACACAAATCTAACATGGTGACATCATTTTCTATATTAAATGAAAAGTGACATACAAAATGTTCGACTAGTTCCTGGCCATGTAGATATAGATCCCTTAGGGATGTGTAAAAACCATTCTAATGCTTGACCTCCCAAACTTCGTGGGAAGAGGCGAATGAGATAGTTATCACTATATGTGACCTCTTGACATGCCATATAAAAGTCCTTAATATGGTCTCTAGGGTCACCTTTTCCCTTGTATTTTTCGAACTTTGGACAATCAAAATGATGTGGGAAAGGTACCTACAACATGGATCTATCAAAGGGATATGGGCATAACTCTTCAAATTGGTACTTTTTGTTATTGCCTATTTTTCCTTCTTGTAAAGCTATAAGAGCATTTTTCATGGTTGACCACTCTTGATTAAAGAGTTGGTCTTGTGTGGGTGGTGTGGACTGTACAAATGATTAAATCTAGTTGTATCCCCACCTTTATTTTCCACATAAAAATCCTCATAAGGTTCTTTGCGTGCCTCTCGATGAGGAGTATTTGTTTGGAACTCATGGTATGAAGCCTTAGGTTTAGCTTTCGGTATGGCTTATTTCAAAGGTTTTGGTTGTTCCTTGTTTACGTGTGAAGCCAAACTTTCCAATTGGTGAGTGAGAGCTTGTACTTGTTCTTCTAAGGTTACCTCCCAAGTGGGTACTTATTTATGATTTTCATAAGGAGGAGGTTTCTCATGATGAGCATGCTCCTCATGCTCCTCGCAATGGAATCTAAAAGTAGGTATACGATAGTCTCCATCATTTTTGAAAGGTATCTCCTCATCATTATGTCGTCTAGAAGTAGAGGCATGACCTGGGTTCAATATGTCGTTAATATTGTGATGAGGACGATCTACTTTGTCTTCTCCACGAACCATTCTAACAATAAGAGAAGGGTCAACCATAGAGGGTAACCTTTCTCCGAGCTCTACGACACGCATTAGGACCTCATGTTTGTTTTGGTATATATAATCGTCAAAGTGGGTGGGATTCAACTCAAAATTCACTCGAGGATAATTCTCCTCTCCACTGCTATGATCAACCATGACATTGTCTTCTAAAAGTGGGTTTAACATGTCATCTCCAAAGGGACCTACCCCTAGTTTTTGATGCCCCATTCTTGTGGTAAGAGGCATAACACGAAATTTTTACTAAGGTTGACTAAAATGGATGTGTTAATGTAAAATCACAGACATCCCCGAATGGCCAAGTTGTGGATGAGGCATTCGGTGTGATTGCGAAACATTGAGCTATCCTAAGTGTGGGACCTTGCAAAATGGGATAGCTCTCCGAGAGAAGGTCAGTTCTTGCTCCTAAACCTACCTACCACAAACTACTCCTAATGCAAGAAAAACTACTGACTAAACCTAATCTAAAGCTTCCAAGGGGACATGGATAGAAAGATTACATGAAATAAACCTACACTAAGAGCGGTGATACACCAAGAAAAGGAGGTTGCTAGTCACTTCTCTAGCCTACAAAACAAAAAAGAATGCACTTGGAAAGGGTTGTTATACACCATAGGCCAAGATGTACCCATTAAGCCATTTCCAAACAAACACATCACACCCAAAACCTGCAATGAACAATGGAATTTGCACAGAACACCCGATAATAATGAAAGGCAAGAAAGAAAAATCAAACCATGAAAGGTTAGAAGACTTAACGCAAACATTTCAATAGGGTAAAGGCAAGAAATGCCATTACAAATTTGAGAAGAAGGCCTTAAGCCCCATGAAATTCACAACAACTCAGCTGAAGGAATGGAGAATAGGGGTGTAAAGGAGGAAAAATGACCAACTCCTTGTTTCTTGTAACCCCTTTACAATATATAGGAAGAAATCTTGAGAGAGGAGGGAAGAAATTCATATTTCTTGCTTCAAATCACCTGTAAAACCCATCATGATCCATACAAGAGTGATGGAAAAGCTTACAAAGCCCATACCCCTCTGTACCTTTCCTTGTTTGAGAAGAAAACCCACCCATACTCCTCATTGATGACCCTTACCTACCTCAAAGATGCTTCACTGTTCATGCATTTTTGGAACTTTAGAGTCCTCAAAATTCTAAATTTGATGTTGTCATGGTGTATATCATCTTCTCACCTTTTTGATGATTGGTTCCTTGTGAGAAACGAACATTACGAGCTTAAGTTATGGCATTTCAAGTTTTTGGGGTTTATAAATTTTGGGGTTCCAAAACCTTCGAAAATAAACTTTTCTTGTCTCCATTACGTTGCTCTCATCCTCAGCTTTCCGTTGATTTGTATTTTTATGAAAAACGGGCTTGAGTTGAAAGAGTTATGACATTTTTGCATTAGGGTTTTCTTGGTGCATTTGGGCTCTATAAACATCATTTTACATTGGCAAACCGGATCACCGAGCTCCCTCTACACGGTGTATCTAATCCTCTATGAGCTCAAGATGGCTCACCGAGCTCCATAGACCATCTTGCAGTTTGTGTTGGTATTGGCTCATTCGTTGACCAAACAAGCTACCTCTTTATTACCGAGTTGTTCCTTTTCATTACACCTTCCACGAGATCCTCGTCATTTTGTTAACCCCACCGAGCCTTGAAACAATTCATTTTTTCATGGTGAGCTCCTTGAATTATTCCCGTAATCTTCAAAATTCCATTGCCAAGTCTGACATAGTTTCGCTTTTCTCCAACATTGTTTTGGCCTATCCCCGCCATATCCACTCCGCTTGGTATGATAGTGAGATCTTAGGCTCTTCGTTGACCATTCACTTCGTTTCCAACGTTAATGGTGGGCTTCCTCCAAAAAAACTCTGCAAGGCGGGCATGTGGGTGAGCCACATACCCTAGCTCAATCTTCAAGTCATTTGTGTGTGTATTCACTCTAACATGCCCTAAAATCCACCCTTCCTCTTGGTGTGTTGACTTGGCCCAAATTGGTGTGACACAACTCTCAACCCCTCCCTTGCTTGACTAAGTTAACTTCGGAAATTTTCTTTTGGGGATCTCGAAACCTTCAACTTCGGAGTTCGAGCATTGTTCATATGCCGAGCTCCCTAAAATGTCCAAAAATCTAAACCTCCGAAGTCTGAAATTCAGACTTTAGAGTTTGGAACTGCAAACCCACTCGCCAAAGCACTATTCATATGCCCGAGTGGCCAAAACATCCAAAATCCAAATTTTGAACTCAAACCAGAGTTCGATTTCGGATTTTTCCTCCATTTGTTCGTGGCACCACGTCAACCTTGAAACGCTTCCTCCTGAAGCTCTGAAATCATTTCCATCCTTGCATGGATCACTGTAAATGAATCCATCTTGTTGGATTGGGTTCTCGTGATTGAGTTTCAACGAGTCACCTCACTTTGCTCCCATGGCCCGGTTGCGAGAGCTTACACTAGATCGAGCCATCTTATTTGCATCTCGGCTTGCCTTGCCGAGCTATGCGTTAAGCCTTTCGAAATTCTTCTTGAGCCATTTGTGAGTTCACCTTAATGAGCTTCATCGAAATGGGCTTAACTTGACTCACTCGATACTATGGCCAAACCCAACCAATTGCCATGTCGGGCCCAACATCTCTTCGATGAGGTTTGAGCTCGATTCGTTCCTTGAGCCATCCTCCCGTGCAATGCCACCTACGTGTCATGGCTTCCCGCAATGAACTCCATCCTTTGTGTGCCGACTTTGATTAGATCGTTGTGGTGAGTTTCACTAATATTGCGTCGTTTTCCCAATACGAGGCTTTGCTCTCATTTTTCGAGCTCGAAGAGCCCGTTCAATGTTTCCTTGTGTAGTTTGAGTTTGGCTCTCCTTAGAGTGCGTTGGCTTCTCCACATCGATGGCCATACCTTCTCCATGTTGTCGCACCTCATGAGCTCCCTATTATTCCCTTAGTGAGTCGATCTTTTCCATTCAACTCCGGACTCGTCACTAGCTTGGAATGGGCTCATCGCCTTGGCATGTATTTTGTTTCTCCCTCAAGCCGCTTGGATCCACAATGAGCTCCAGTTGTCTTTGCTTCATTTGCTTTGTGAATTCAAGCTAGAGGAGTCTACTCATATCGAGCCCATGGTTTACTTGACTCACCCCTTGGGATTCATTTCCAATGTGTTTGCATGGTTGTTATTCTATACGGCGAGCCCCACTTTTCTTCCCAGGGAGCCATCCTTCCCGAATGGCTTGGTCCATCTTGTTAGTGCACCATTTCCTAAGCTTCTCACGAGTCGATCCCCACAACTCGAGACTAAATTCACCTTGGTTCAACGAGCCATCTAAAGTTCGTACTTGTGCATTATATCGTCGAGTTCCACAGGGGCTCTTTTTACGCAAATCGACTCCCCTTAGGCGAGTAACTCACCACATTTTCCTACCACGATCCTTTGATGTTAACTCACCAAGACTAAGCTCATTTCATACACGTGGCCAATGCACTTGCCACCACTACTTCCCATACGACGGGTTTGCATTTAGCTCGGCTCACCGAGCTACTCGGTGAGCCAATTTTCAATTTAATGCCCCCTCAAGGCTCTTGGGGCAATTTTTGATTTCCTTGGATTTTTGATGCTTTTTTTGGATGTGTAGGTTGAGGGAGAACCAATAGGGTGTCTTGGGGCTATTTTTTCACCTTTTTGCTTTTTTGCCCATTCTTGCTAGATGTAGGTCTACGAGGCTCGTGTTTCATCATCTTTTAAGTTGATCTTTAAGGGTAAAAACCCGAGAAAAGGAAAAAAATCTCAATATGATTTTCACTTCTAAATTCACTAAAAGCACTCCCTCGAAACCTCGAAAACCACATGGAACCTCGGTTTGATCTTAGGTGCCTTGTTTGGTGCTTAGGTCTCGTCACTCCCTGTTGTCCCTTTTGCGAGGGAAAAATGGATAACAAGACCCTAGGTAAATTTTCTTTGCGTAATGACGTCAAGTCATCACAAATAATGTGAAATATCAAATGATCATGAATCCAAAGGTCAATATGAACCCAAGGATATCAAAGAATAAAGAATACTCACACTAACGTAATATATGACAAGAAGTATCTAGGATAAGATAATGAAGTTAAAGACTTAAATCCAGTCACAACAATAGTTTACTCCCTACGCTTTCCAATATAGGTTTGAAGCAAATAGTGACAACACAATATCACCACTTAGGTCAAGTTTAAAATAAACAAGACCTAAATGCTAAGAAAATGTTGACGCGATCCTCCAACAAGGTATACTAAAACTAGTTTTAGACACCAACAAAGTATAAGTCTTTGAAAATGGAAGTTAACAATGCGAGCAACATAACAACACTATTTAGACACGTAAACCAAGCTTTACGATGAAAGCAATATTTTTAGTATCAAAATGATGTTTTCACGATGTGAACAACGTAACCTCAACACTCTCAAAACTCAAGGAAATGTTAGGATAAAAAAACTAAGCCTAAGTATATCAAGAAGTTACTATGTGTGCGAGCAACGTAACAATACAATTTAGAGACTTAGACCAAGTTTCACAATGGAAACAAGACGTAAGTATCACAATTGTATGGCTATAATATAGCAACGTAACAACTCAAAGGAAGACAATTATGATATCACCTAACTACAATGATAATTAGTCTCAATATGGGTGTGAGACAAAGGGCCTACTAGAACATGAAGATGTACCATTCACACTTTCAACACTTGCATTTTGGCATTGTAACCTAGTCATGTAAGTAGACTACAAAAGTGGTGGACACGATTATTTCTAGTGGTATCTGCATGTATGTTGTTCTTCTTTTGTCCCAAATGGGCAACAAAAAAAAAAGGTGTAAACCAAGTGGTGATGAAACAAACTAAGTGTAACTTTGGCAGAGTTTCGCCTTGTCTTAGGACAAGTGAAAAACTAGGACAAAGTAACACGTCGTAGGTCTCATGATGAATAACACGTGGTTTCAACTTTAAGGGACTCTTCCCTTGTTCGAATAACAAGGTTTAGACTCCAAAAAAAGTTGTCACGTTGTGAGAGCTCTATAGAACACAATGTTTAAGTCAAATTGGCTCCAAGCCACAAGCTTCCTATTAGTTCTCTCAACTAGGTGTCACAAATTACCTCTGCGAGCTCGGTTTTCCAAGAAAGTCACACTGACTAGTCTTGGAGTATCCCAACTTTACTTTACCCCCTTTAATATAATGAGAAATAAATGCATTCAGTTGTATTTTCACTGGGGTCATGAATGGAGATAACTTTGACTCTATTCTTACCAAGGCATACTAATCAATTGGGTAGTGGAGCACTTTCCGTTTCATTCATAAGGTTCCCTCTTGCGTGAAATACTTTGGGGTTCCTAGGAGCATTCCTCTTGTTATCTTAAGGCTTATGCCAAAGGAAGTTTCTCCTAGTTAAGCGGACGAGATTTAGCTCTTAACCGAACCTGCACATACAATGTTTTGCAAAGTGGTGTATTTTCTTATCTTTTGGATTAGGAAATTTGGTTTAGACCATCATTGGCAACCTACAACAAGTCTGAATGTTAGAGTTTGGTTTGAAGAGAGATCTCCTTTCTTTGGCAAGTGCTAGGTCCTACACACAAATACTTAGTAGTTTATCCAAAATTATCTACAATATCATAAAAAGAGGATTAAATGTTGTTTTTGTTCTCAAGATCATCCAAGGACACAAGAGAAGAACATACACAACAAGCAACCCAACTAGATAACAATGAAAATATTGTAAATCAAATAACCACCATAATGCTTTGTAAATCAAGGTTCATTCCCAATTAATCCAAGTGATTTTTAGTGAAAAACTAAAGTTGTTTTTGATTCTCAAGATCACACAAGGTGCAAGAGAAGAGCATACACAAGCTTTAGCCTTAGTTGTTTATCAAATGAAAGCTCTTAAATCAAAGGATCATATAAATGCCATATGAAAATTTCATTCCCTTAAGCATAAAAATGAATAATGAAGTTTCCCACTTACTCTAATGTTAGCAAAAGAAGGTTTAGAGCTACTTTTGATTCTCAAGATCACACAAGGTGTAAGAGAAGAGCATACACAACCCTATCCCAAACTCATACAAAGCATGAAAACAAAATTAATTCATCAAACCCTAAGTAAATGTGTTAGAAAACCTACTCTAAATCATAAAACCTACAATAACAGCAACTAAAAACCCTAGAAAAATGATAGAAGTACAAAGAAACAACAATTAAAACTTTGAAGTTTGAGCCAAATTTACCTTAGCACTCTAGCAAAGCCGCCCTTAACACAACAATGCATCCCTAATAGCGGCAGACACCTCATACAACACCAATGCGGCCTAAAATGCACAAGTGTGCCTCTATCAAAATCACACATTCGATTAACATGAGCAAGACTAGTGAGGCATCAACACGCCCTTGGAAACACCAACACAACTAGCACATAGAGGGCGAAAATTCAGGTGTAACACGTACGTGTCCAAAGGAGAGTGAGAGCGGCCCCAAGAGCGTGAGCGCGACCTTGAAGACGTGAGTGTGCCCCTATTAACGTGAGCGCGACCACGAGATGCGAGCGCACACCTTCTGTAGGTGGTCAAAACATGAGTTTTGACAAGAAAAATATGATAAAGCTCAAATATTTGACTTTCTAATGTAATTTTGACAACACTTTACCTCCTTAAATCCTGCAAAGAACATGAAAATAAAGCATCTACTACTAATCTAGTTTAAACAACTATCAAAATTTGAAATTAATCTACAAAACTTTGAAATTTACTCTACAAAAGCTTGAAAACTAATCTAGAAAGCTTCAAAGATGAATGAATGCAATGGGAAAAACTCCCACCAGGGTGTGCTAAATGATAACTACTAAAAGTCTCTAACAAATCCAAATAACTAGACTAACACCACATAGTCTATTAACAAAGCTAGGAATTTAACAATAGTAACATCAATGATTAAAGCTTAATGAAATACTTAAAAGAAATAACATGATATCAATCAATCTCAGCTAAAGCATGTCTACTTAGTATGAATTGCTAACTAACATAGACCTAATTAGATCTAAGAGGGAAATCAAATTGGTTTTGTTGCTACTTCACAAATGGTGAGAGGTTCTCTCCAACAATGGCTATAAGGCCATATTGATATCCCTCTACTAACCAACATGAAGATTGGAGGCAAAGATTGAGCAAGGCTCTTAATCATATTTCTTATATGATATGTAATTCAAAGCATGGTGTAAAGTTTAAAGGTATGTGGTTAGTCCTTTTTATAGTTTTCTATTTGGGGAAAACTTGCATCTTGGTGCATGTGGGACTAAAAGCACAAAGTAGATTAAGGTTTGTTAATCATGATTAGTGAATTAACAAGTGATTAGGATGTGAGGAGCCTTAATCAACCACTTAGGGTCAATTAAGAGGCTAAGATAAGCTTTTGAAGCCTTCTGAGATGTCTTGGAGGGAAATGGGGTGATTTTGAATGGTTGGAAGAGGGGTTTAAGCCAATAATAGGGTTTATTGACCAAAACAAGGGTAAAATAGGATTAATTAGCTAATAATTGCTAATTATCTATTCAAAAGAGGATTTTGACTTATGATGTGTCGTAAACTGGCATCCTGAATGTGAAAGAGGCTAGGTAATCAACAAAACATTGTTAATTAACCAAAATGGTAAGAAACGTTAGTTAATTAGTGGAAATCACTAATTATAATGGAATTGGTAAGAATGAGATTGATTAGTGTGATTTTAGCAATAAGATTGCAAAAGTGGAATTTAGGTGTCTACAATATGCATAATAACAGGAAGGAAAGATATATAATTGCTAAGGCGATTTGACACGAGAATATCCTTATCGATCCCGTAAGATAAGGAAATATAAATGAGTGTTTTATGGATCTTTATTTGCAATACTGGGTTGAAATTGAATTACCTTTATTATCGTGAATGGGGGAAATTGATGCAGTGATGACAGAGTTGCGATTCGATTCTCACTCCCACTAATGCTTATCCCCAACGGGAAGGTGTGGCCAACTAGTACTACACCTTCCCGTTAGAGCCCCTAAAACTCATCCGTGAAAGAAGCCAAGAAGCCCGAAATCCCGCAGAGGGTGAGCATGATCACCGTCATGTAACGACAGATGTGGTTGCAGTGGTCGTTGTCATCTATATGCTTGTTTGAATCATACGGTTCATCGTTACCAATTTTGATAGTGTTTGGCAAGCAATATTCAATGACCTAATAAAAAGTATGTCATTCATACAACAAGGTGTCAATTGCTCTGTGCGGTGTCATAAGGCCAAACCGATTCTACAGGGCAAACGCCTTCGTGTAATTAAAATGTCTGACCAAAACCCTTCTAAAACGTGTTCTCAAGCTCTAATTTTGGCATAGGATGGGGTTATTGCTAGTCGAGGGGATAAGGACTGCTTTTGGAACAACTACATAGTGGCTAAAACACATGAAAATTGTATTTGCAAGAGTTCAATGCTTTAATTGGCCTTTCCAACACGTTCAACCTGCAACCACAATAACTAAGCCTAAACCTAATCCACATTCAATGCATTGATGGTCCTTTGACCAACCACTACACATTTCCAACACCTAATTCATGGAATTTGGTCAAACACATCATGAAACCACATGGCCTTTTGATCAAAAGGCAAGCAAAATCATTTATGCCTAAAAGCACCCCAAAATCAAAAGATATAATTATTTTACTTTGATATTATTAATATTTAAAATCTTGTTTTGTGATTTTAAACATTTTTAAAATAATAATAAAAATGAGTATTATTATTAATAATATTTTGCATTCGTAAATGAGAGTGATCACTACGATTAAGTCTTACACCACTCACACATTTGTGGCAAAATATGGTCGCTATTAAAATTGTGCACAAACATTCGAATAAAGTGAAATCGAGAAGTTCAACCAAGTGCAAAAATTTTAACTTACAAATTGCTTCCTCAAACGAAAGTTACAACTTGCTTAACAACCTATGTCATTTCCAAAGGAGTTTGATCTCGGGTCAATTAACTTGTAGAGGTAAAACCATGACGACACACCAAACCAAAGTGTTCACGACATAACTCATCAAAGCTTTGATATGTTAATTTATGTAAAGCGTCGAAATACGACCGCTAACAAAAATGATAACTCCCTTCAAATGGTTTTTGACCAATTGTGGACGAAGCAAGGCTCTTCACCGAAAGGGAGACTCGAGAGACGGAGGAAGACTATCGAGCTAATTAAAAGTGATCTAATAGAGATATAAAGATTTAGTAAGTAGATATGTAAATGATCATAAGAGGATACTAAGGTGGCATCTTAGGATGACTTGGAGATGTAAATGATAAGATATCAAAGCTCTTTCATAAATACCACCACTAACCAACCCACTTTGCTTCCGATGATACTTTGTAGGATATCATTAAGGAGAGATTTATCTCACAATAACACTTGCAAAGAGAAAATGTCACTAGGTAGGTAAGAGTGAAAAAAAGGTGTATGATCTTTACGCCGAAGGCGTTTCTACAATGGGAGAGAGCCCTGGGGTCTCTGACATGCATCAGTGGATCAGCGCTCTCGCATTTTGCCGTACGTCGACGTCCGTCCGGAAAGCTTTCCCACCGTGAAACTGACAAGTCGCGGTGTGCATTCCACCGTGGATGCAGCAATAGTGTGGCAATGACAAATGATTTGTCAACATATTACTGGGGCAATACGAGCTTTATCTCGGATGCAAATATGAATTCTGTCCGCAGACAACAAATTTCGGGTGACTTCAGAAAAACCATCGTCAAATTACAAGTCTGTTCCACAGTGGTGGTTTATTATCATATGAAGGTTTCAACAAACAACTTCAGTTTCCATGGTGGGGCATCTTGTTTGCCTGCGCAATCGCCCTTTCCTTCACTCTCCCTGTCGGTGTTATCCAAGCCCCTACTAATCAGGTGATTCTCTCTTTTCAATGCTAAATTTCTACCAATTTAATGCCACTGTATCACTGAGCTAAATGCAGCAACCCGGGTTGTATATAATAGGATATGTGTATCCGGCAGACCCCTTGCCAATGTAGCATTCAGAACTTACGGGTATATCAGCATGGTTCAGGCTCTTGCATTTCTTCAGGACTTCAAATTGGGTCATTACATGAAAATCCTTCCACCTCCAATGTTTCTTGTTCAGGTAAGGTAGTCTCACTGTATAAACTTTTTCAGGGAAGTTGGAAACGAATTACTTAATATTATGTACAATGGATACAGGTATTAGGTACAACAATTGCTTCCACGGTATACTTTGGAACGGCTTGGTCACTTTTAGACACCCTTCCCAACATATGCACCCACAAAAATTTAGAATTCACCTGTCCCGGAGACTCAGTTTTTTACAGTTCCATGACTTTATGACGTTAAATAAAATAATAAATAATTCTTAGCGAGTGAATGTAGTCTATGTCCTTCGCCGACGATTGATTATTGTTTCTCATGTTTTTATATGAACCTTGTATTTTATAAAGGTTCAAAATCGGCAAAGTGATCTCGTGGATCTATGGTTGTTTGGTGTAGATAAACATTAGAAAATTTATAAGAATAAACAATAGTTAGTAAACGATTTCTTTAAATTATGTGAAGCAATCAACGAGTGTTTTTAGGTGTCATTTCTTTAAATTATTTTAAGTAAATAAAGGTTGCGTTCACGTAGACCGCATCAATAAATTAAGGTTGTGACAATGTTGTTGAGACAAGTTATTTATGGTAATCTCGAATGTAAAAAAGTCATCAATTTTATAGATGGATCGAAATTTTCAAATCCCACCATTTTCGTTGGATGTATCTATTTTTCCTTTTTCTAAAAATTCAGGGGTAGTTATGTGCGTAGACAAAATGAAAATGGATATTTTCTTTTGATGGTGGGATAAAATATATTATATTGAGACCTAATTCGCAAACCCTCACATTCTTCACATCATGCAATGATGGCATTCCAAGAGGCTATTCCGTTGGGAAATTATATGAATGGTATACAAACCATCATCAAGGTTTCCAATATGTGCATAACTTGATATCATAACATTGCATGAGACTGTGTCGCGATGAGACATTTCGTCAAACACTTGTCATGCAACCTCACTTTTCCCACAATTAGCATATGTGTCTATGAGGGTGCTTGTTATAAAAACGTCACATTGAAACCAACTTCACATTACTTGTTGGTGGATTATCATGTGATCTTCTTCATCCATTTGATACGCCGTATCAACAACATCAAATGAATCTCGATCTTTTTCCACGCTCTATTTATTTCTTGGGTTTGCCCCTTGTTCCACGCTAATAGGTTTTACAGTAAAGCATTTCACCAAATGAAATAGCGAGACAACTTTTCATGGAAATACTTACAATAGTGTACAAAAGAGATGGGAATTCTCTCAAAACATACAATGTTTCGTTGTATGCAACAAACAAATCTCCAAACCAGTCAATTTCTATTTCTCGACGGACTCCTGGCCTGTGTCAAAATGCGAGCTCTGAAATAGGGTTTGGAAAGGTGTGGGCACTCAATATATAAAAATTATTATTTTTATATAACTATTGTTAATATATATTAGTATATTTTACATATAAATGTATTTTAACAATGTCATTCATACTTAAACTATGAAAGTCACGTGTGATAGTAAATTCAAATATTTGTAAATATTTAATGCCTGAAACCATTTTAAAAAGTCTAAACGACTATCTAAATTAACCCCTTCCGTTGGCGATATTGTCGGTCAAATTGCCCATTGTGGAAGTGTGGAAGGCTTTTGAAATATTCTTTGTTTTCACACTAATGTTTTATATATTAAAACTCGTTGGGCATTAGTTGTGTTTGTTTCCCCTCGGTGTTCATAACATGGCGAGCTCTCATAAGACCCTTCTATTATATACAAGAGCCTAAGACAAAATCTTATAGCTATGAATTGTATCAAGCGTGCTGACAGAAAAGAAGCATATGCGAATTGTTTCTGCAAACACTCATTCGACCAACTGCAAAGGGTGGGTGCAAAATGTGACAAGAAGTTAACATTGCAGTATATTTTCCCTATATTTTAATTTGTCTTTTTAATACCGAATTGCGACAATGTTGTTGAGACAAGTAACATCTGTAATCTCGAATGTTAAAACATCATCAATTTTATACATGTGTCCAAATTTTCAAATCCCACACCAATTTTGTCAGATGTATCTATTTCTCCTTCGACTAAAAATTCGGGGGTAGTTAAGTGCGTAGAGAAAACAAAGATGGAGATTTTCTTTTGATGGTAGGATAAAATATATTATATTGAGACCTAATTCACATACCCTTGCATTCTTCATGTCATGCAATGATGGTGTTCCAATAGGTTGCATTCCATTGGGAAATTATATGAATGGTATACAGACCCTCATCAACGTTTCCAATCTGTGCATAACTTGATATCAAAGCAAACAATGACACCATGTTACGATGAGACATTTCGTCAAACACTTGTCATGTAACCTCACTTTTCCTATAATTAGCATATGTGTCTATGAGGGCGCTTGCTAAAAAAATGTCACTAAAAATTCAAGGGTAGTTAAGTGCGTAGACAAAACAAAGATGGAGATTTTATTTTAATGGTGGGATAAAATATATTATAGTGAGACCTAATTCGAAGACCCTCACATTCTTCACGTCATGCAATGACGGTGTTCCAAGTGGTCACATTCCGTTGGGAAATTATATGAATGTTATATAGACCCTCATCAAGGTTTCTAATTTGTACATAACCTAATATCATAACATTGCATGAGACCATGTCGTGATGATACATTTCGTCGAACACTTGTCATGCAACCTCACTTTTCCCACAATTTGCATATGTGTCTACGAGGGCACTTGCCATAAAAATGTCACATTGAAACCCGCTTCACATTACTTGTTCATGGATTGTCATGCAATCTCCTTCATCCATTTGATATGTCGTATCAACAACATTAAATGAATCTCGGTCATTTATCCATGCTTTATTTATTTCTTGGTTTTTCCCCTTGTTCCACGCTAATATGTTTTACAGTAAGGCATTTCACCAAATGAAATAACGAGACAACTTGTCATGGAAGTAATTATGGCAGTGTACAGAAGAGATGGGAATTCTCTCGGAACATAAAATGTTTCACTGTATACAACAAACAAATCTCCAATCTAGTCAATTTATATTTCTCGACAAACTCCTGGCTTGTGTCAAAATACGAGCTCTGAAATAGGGTATGGAAAGGTGTGGGCACTCAATATATAGAAATTATTATGCATTCATGTAAATAATGCGAGTGAATTTGAGGTGATGAATTATAGCACAAATAACAAACATTGTTTGGTAGGGAACAATATGAGCCATGGAATAGATGAGGGACATGCGTGTATTTAATTCCCATATTTTTTTCTCCAAATTTGTATTCACGAATTCATCTTACATAACAAATTAAATGACATCAAATCTAAAACTTTAACACAATAAGAAACAAAACAAAATATTAAAAAACCCATTTTCCCCATATTTTTAATACTATTTTTTTGTGTGTGTGTCTGTTCAGACCAATTTTTAGTGCCTTAAAATCAACGATTTTTTTATTTCAGTGACTAATTGAACCCTCCATATGACTTAACATGGATGCAATACAACGTTATTCTTAAGCTCACTACTTGTTTGATATGGTCCGCTCGTGTTAGTCAATACTTAATTCATTATGTCCCAACTTTGATCCATAGATCAAATGGAATTTTGATGAGGGGAAGCCCTAATCAGTATTTTATTAGCTATAAATAAGCCCTACATCAAAGCATACAGGATAGATGAATTTTTCAAGATGTTGTTATTGTGAACGCTTTGGTAAACATGTTTGCACATAGTCAAACCTTACATTTGGAAAAAAATAAAACAAAATACTATGAAAGGTCCATTTTTCCGATTTGTCCCTCAAAATAAACCTCGATTTAGACTTCCCTTCGGCGTTCACATCGCACATTTCAGGTGCGATTGCTAGTAAATAGACACATTTAAACCTTGAAGGTATACAATAAGAGTATCTGTTGTCTATACGGGTAGAAGTTGTCCAGATAAAGAGATGTAATGAGGTCATAAACTTTAGGGCAAACACTGGTAAAGAGGTGAGAGAAACAATGGCGACCCCATATTCCACACCTCAATTGAAGAGAGCGAGAATTAACAAAGGCTTTTCGAGGCATTGAACATAAATTATAAGAGGGTTTATGGTTTAGGGTTTAGGTAGGGAGTTTTCACATTCGCTTCTTGAGAAGTTTTGAATGATTTAAGGGTGTTGGCACTGCAAATGCAATCTTGGCAGTGTACGAGCCATGATCGCAGGCATGTCAAGTTCTACAAGATTATTCTCTATTAAGGTACTGTAATTTTAAAAGCAATTGCAAAGCAGTAGTTACGATCGGGAATCGGGATTTCCTTAGAATAAATTCATGCATTAATGGTGTATTTTTACTTCTAATACCCGCTCTTGTTGGGAAACCCTAGATTCTGATCTGCAAGGGTTTTGGGAAAATCTAGCTTCGTATTTGTCATTTTTTGTTTTTGTTGAAATGGGAAGCAATGGTGAAAAAGAGGTGAAGTCATTGTTAAAGAAGGTGGAGGATCAATGGCAGAGAAGTATGGAACACGCTCAGACTTACCCATATGTGTGGGCTTCTTATGGTGTGGTGTGGGGCGGACTGTCTATTTACACCATCTACACGTGGAGGAAACTCCGGCGAATGGGGGATAGGGTTCGCGCAATTCAGCACAAGCTCAAGCAGATTGCTGAGGCAGTAGAAGCAGCAAAATTTCAAGAAGCTGCCCTGAAGAAGCATATGAAATCTGCAGTCAACGGTAAAGGCAGCGGCAGCGAGCAGAATGGAAAGTGATCGCTCTTTTGTACTTGTATTTTTTACCAAAAGATGAGGGACCTCTGTGTAAATTTGGTTCGGTTGCATGATTATGTGTTCCATGAGTGTTATTTACCTGAGAGAGGATAACGTATTGATGATTTTGCTGCATTTTTGTGAGGGCTCTGCATTGTTTTCTGAACATCTCTTTGGTCCAAATATAACTGCAGTGGAAATTTACAGAAAGAGGAAGCTTGCTTTAAGTAAGTTTTACTATTTCATTTCCCAACCTTGTAGTCTTGCTAGGCTCAACTTAGAGAATTTATTACATCTGTTCTCTGCTTCAATATGCTTGAAAAGGACAAATAGACTAATGTTAGGAAATGATTCATCTTGAATTTTTCATTGCAACGAATTTTACGTCACTTTTAGAATAGAACTCAATTTTTGAAATAAGAGCAAAGAGAATGCAATTCAAGTTCATAAGAATCTTCTTTGATTTAGCCAAGCCTACCAACAACAAGCAAGAAATGTACATTCCTTAGTGGGTACTGTACAGATCTTGGGAATCAAGCTCCATGAATTTCCTTTTAGGTTTACTCACTACAAAGCATGGTATTAATAGTGTGTGTTGTAGTTGATAGATCCTCAAAGATGAAGATCCCTATGCCATGTAGAACTGCTATCTCAACCCAGGAAACAGCTCAACTGTTGTTTCAGAATGTATAGGTTCACTTTGGATTGCCCACCAGCACATGTGATAGACATACCAGATTCTTGCTGTTCGGCTGATTGGCTTATTGAGATTACTCAAAATCACCATTAAAGGATATTAGTTTTTAGTGGAATGCCTTCTCTACTTGTTGATATCTTTCATAGGAACATGCATTTAAGATGAGAGAGAGTGTTTGCTCGCCTGAACAAAAAATTATGTCTATTTCAAACATTACACTAATAATGTCAGTATTATAATTTTAGATGATTGTTATGGTTATAAAGAACAAACCCTTGAATTTTGAAATTTGAATGCTAAAGATTGTAGAGTTCTCAATCCGCTAAACCTTAATTGAAAATATTGAAATGACAAAGTAAATCAACTGCATTCTAGGGTGTTCTCAAATTGGGTTAATGGCAAGTTCACCTGAATCCTTGTTTTTATGCTGTGTGATTTATCCACGTGTTAACAATCTATTGACATGTTGTAACATCTGAACAACTGTGTAATTGATACAAATAGAAACAAACCGTTATTTACAAATTCAAGTTTTTGGGTGTAACTGTTAGCAATCTTGTAAAACCTCTTTCATCTAAGGCTCAAATATTCTGTGTGCTCTCCAATTTTAATGACTGCACCCTTTGATAAGATTTCCTTTTACGCTGAAAGTCGTATTCCAAATGGGAGCAAAACCTCCCGCAGCAGACGATGGTCAGTGAGATCGATGGTCCAGAGGAGGTTGCAGGTGATGTTGAAGCACGGATGGATGGTAGCTGCAGGATACAAAAAAATAATGGTCTATTTTATCACGCCTGACAGGGAACAGAGATTTGGAAGTTGGAGATGGTGTTTGGCAGGGACTTTGACGGTACTCTACAGGTCGGACCATCCACATTACCAGTGAGGCAGCGACAGAAATTTGGATGTATGCTGAAAGGACTGCATTTATATTTATTTTCCATCCGGATTCCCTCGGCCCTGTATCTTTTTGTCGATTGCATTTCATATTAAAAGAGATAAGACAATCAACTGACATACATAGACATCATATTAAATTGGATCTGTTTTTACTGTGGGAGAGGTGTACAACCAGAGTGGTTCGCACTCAATGTTTATGTCTTTTCATGGCGGGTGCTGGAATGAAAATACATGCTATCAAAAATCAGATCTTTAATGAGATCTCTGACAGTGAAATAATGGCAGCATTGTGTGCAGCGGTGGTTGTATATGCATGGTGACAGATTTTATAGGGTTTTTGTGTAAATGTTTGCCAATTTTGTCTTTATCTAGGTATCTTCGGCCCTGTGCAGCTTTATTGTTGTTGTTGCACTTGCGGACCTGCAGTCATTTGCTTGTTGGTGAAGGTTTGTTGTTATTGGATTCCAGTTTTTTATTTCCACCAAATAATAAATGCCTCCTTTACCAAATTCAACCTGACCTTCACAGATAGTTGCAAGGTTGGACATTGCAGCAATGGCCTTATCTACCATTCCAGATGCAGGGTCCATTGCCTCAACAAGAGGTTTTAGAGAGCCATCTCGTACAATGCATATTTTGTTTTCATGATGAGTGGACAGTTTAAAAAGAGCACTGGCGGTATATCCTTTTTCCCTCTGTTAGAACCGTTCACGAGCAAATCATTCACAAGCAAATCAAGCAAAGGTGGTATTCCACCTGATTGTGCCATCTTTTTTTATTTTCTTCTACAGCTGAAATAATGTATAAAGTTGCAGCAGCATTCTCTCGAGCCTGCAGGTTTTCTGTCTTGAGAACATGTACAAGTGAATTAATAGCCTCTGCAGATTTAATTTCTTTTATATTCTTTTCATATAAGGATAAATTCAGCAATGCAGTGACATCAGTTTCTTGTATTGTCAAATCACAAGAACGTAACATTTCAACCAAAGGTCTGATAGCTCCACAGTTTGTAATTGTGATCCTTCTTCCTGAATCATTCTTTGCAAGAAGCCACAACTTCTATTTGCACTTCAATCGAGTTATCTTGCAGGTTTTCTATCAGCTTTTAACTTGTTACTGGATGGCCTGACACATTGTCCCCAATATGTGACTCTGAGAAGACTTGTAATCAGAGCTAGGTTTTCTTGTATTTCTGCAGTGCTATGTTGATGACTAGTAGTTGCTGGATTTGATCTTAACTCTCTAGAATCATTACTGCAAGATGAAAAACAGATTCTTCCTATGCCACTTGTCCCAAAAACATCAGCATCTTCCGCTATTACTGGCTGCATATCATCCAAAGGCAAAGGAAAAATTGTAGGAGACACAGTTTGATGGTGCTCTTGAGACTGCTCTTGAGGATTGATGGTAGTCATTTCATCCCTAGTTCCCACTCCTTGTTCACCATCTATTAATGAAATACTTTTTGGGGCCAAGATACTTTCTTGTGTTATCTCAGAGGAAAAGATCTCACATTTTTTCTGTCTCATGCTCATGCTCATCTGCATTTACTTTTACAGATATACCATCATCTGAGTGATGTTTTTCTGAACCAATTTGAGATGATTCACTTCGCTGTGGACTATGGAATAAGACTTTATTAGGCCTGTGAAATGGAACATTGTTAGACTTGCACCAATTTTCAATAAGTGCCTTCACGGTATAATTGGGGATAAGGCAAGTGTGATTGAGAGTCTGGTGAGTTTTAGGACATGTTTTCGTACCCTGGTCCAACCATCATTGGATATATGCTCTGTCATATGTTTTTCCCGAGGCTATAAATACTGGGTCTGCCATCAGTTCTAGTGATAGAGGACACCAAAAATCAGCAGGGATTGGCACTCCATATTGTGATTGTGTTTGCTTAAGTTCTAACATATATTCACACATTTGTGTGACTAAATCAATAACTAGATTAATACACTCATCTTCCTGCTCACTTTCTTCGGTAAGGATAAAGCTCTTCTCTATTTCTAGAGCACATGCTTCCCTCAGCACTTCTCTTCTTGGTTTTTAAAAAATCGAAGTTCTCTGCAATGCTTTTTATTTTGGAATGGCAAACTGTAGATTTCTCTCTGAGATCTCTTAGTGCATTTTCAATATCTGTTGTTCTCTGATCATAAGCCTGGAAAGTGCATCTACCTGTTCGCAACTCCTTAATGCACCTTTCAACCTAGAACATAATAAATAAAAAATAATAGTATATTCTCGAATCTCAGCTGTGCATGAAAATTGATGGCCTTAAAGGCTTAAAATATCAGAAAATAAAAATCAGATTGAAACTAAGACTTCAAAGTTGAAACTACACCTCTAGAGGAAAATACTAATAGAAATAAAAGACAATTAGTGTTCTTCAGATACCAATTTCAATGACTGTTCCGAAATGTGCAATGAAACTAGATGCAATGCACTCAAGACTTGACTGATGTCCAATGAAATTTCTTCAAACTTTTCTATAAATCGTGGGCCACGTATTGCATGAAGAACACAACACAAATTTCTTTAAAATATATACAGTTGTCTTTTATTAAACCCCTTCCCTATTAGGCTGATGCAATATACATGATAGCCTGTGAAAATGGATTACTTGAGCATTTTTCACTATGGTTTCCTGTCTAACATGCGCAGTGTTCAATATCCTTCACTATGGTTTTGATTCAGATTAATTGAAAATTTTAGAAATCATAGTTAGACCCGAGGACATGTGGAGCGATGGGGGTGCCCTTACACTGGTGTTGGACATATGAAACTACAAACTTTAGGTGCCTAAAGCACCAAGCACAAACAGAAAATAAGAAAGAAACTACACAAATAAAAACAAAAGTGGGATTACCAGGAAATTATAAAACCCAACAACACAAAGAAACTACAATAATACATAGCATTAAGAAAATCGGGTCGTGATATATGAGCAGAAATCCTAATCTTTTCCAATACTAGAAAGAGGATATACTTACATGTTCAAGTGTTTGACCATAGAAAGCCAAAAAAATTAAACTCCTCCGGTCAAGTGCCTATAGTAGAAAGAGGGTCTATAGAGTCATTAACGAGCAGATCGCCTACCAATATAGAGTTGCATTTAAAGAGTGATAGCATTGTTAAGACACTACCATCAAAAATTACAGTAGAGATTTTTTTAATTTCCGTATGGCCTCGAGCTGAGTGGGAAGAGTTTGAAATCATGGAGCATAAATAAATTACGGCCCCAGATTTTATGAGATTCCTACTCCAGAATCCACTTCTTACGAATTACTCGATAGAGTGAACTCCCATACAAGCCATTCCACAACCTTTCTTCGGACATAGGTAGCACAAGGGAGTAAATCATTTCTAACTGGGAGGGTATGCGAAACAATTATCAACTTTGGCATGTCATTTAGGTTTTTACAACTCCATACTCATCTTCCAACGAGGATTTGGAAAATGAAGATGACTTGGCGCCAATTTGACATGTTGGGCCATCGAGACATCGACAAACATCATAGTTGATTAGAAAATCATGTTCCTCTTTCTTTGCATAGTACTTGGTCCATCTTTCATCAAAGTATGCAAGGGTTTTGTTGCAATCCCTTTCAATCAATTTAAGTCCACACTTGGCTCCTTCCATTGTCGCCCAAACAAAACCAAGCTTTTGATATTGTTCTTCATCACTTCATGCACGTACGCCAATTTCCACCGCTTTCGATTGATAGTTCATGGTATTGCAAGCACATGTAAATCATATCTCATAAACATTATCAAAACAACATTCTCAATTGCAAACCCTTCAAATAAGTTTCCTCTCTTATTGCTTGCACCAACTGGAGTCGTTTCCTTCAACATTTATGCCTCTACTATACATGCTTCTCTATGGTTGCCAATTAAGGATATCAAACCACTTGAAGGACAAGCACTATCATCTTTTCAAGATAGCCTCAAACATGTTGAGTATATTCTCATTGATGAGATGAGATTCATTGGTCCCAAACTACTAGCCAACTTGGACTACTATCTTTGTGAAACTTTCCCCAACTTCAAAACATCAATTTTCGGTAGCATATCCATTATTCTCATCGGAGACCTTGGCTAGTTTCCACCTCAAGGATGTCCCCCTCGTATGCATAATACTCCTATGGAACAAACCTATGGTTTAGCTTTCCCATGGCTGTCACATTACAAATTGTTTATTGGAAACAATAGTCACATAAAACTCAAGTTTCTTTTCAAAGGCTATTGCTTAGCATTCATGATGCCAATCCCCGCATTGAGGATTGGGAAATGCTTATGTCTCGCATAGATGCAAGGATGTCCACACAAGAAATTGCATCATTCCATTCTACTACTCATTTGTTCGTTAAAAACGAACACGTTGACCACCACAACCTCAACATGTGACACCTTTGAATTGCCTAGTGGTCCTTTCAATTGCACAACTCAGTAGGCAATCCAACTCACCGATCATGATGATGAATAATTGAAATACGAAGTTCTACACAAAGAACAAAAATTTATGCTTACAACCAATTTTTGGGTTGAAGTTGGCCTTATCAATGGTTCAATACACACGGTCATCGACATCATCTACAATGTCTACAGTATACCGCCAAATCTACTGTTTTTGTCGTCAAATTTAACAAATACATAGGCCCTCCTTGGGATGTAGATAACCCTTTGCATGTTCCCCTTCCACATATCTCCGGAGGCAACCACAAGCAACTACCCCTTAAAATGGCCTGGGCATTGACAATCCACAAATCTCAAGGACGTACATTACCAAAGGCCACTTTGTTGATATTGACAAAAGCGAAAAGAGGCTTTGACATTCACCGCAATATCCAGAGTCCCCTCCATTAAACACCTTTGCATAACACCTCCTTTCTCTTACGAGCATTAAGATGTCCCTTGGGCCTCATCTCAAAAGAAGGAAAGAAGAGGAGACACACCTAACAAATCTTCAACATTTACTTTTTTAATATTAAGTTCTCTCTTCCATCCTTACCTTTGTTCGTTTTTTTAGTTCACGAAATTTGTGTCATGACATATTTTACAATAATAAACACATTTCTCTAGATGTTACAACATTATTCCTCGTAAAATTATTATCAGGCTTCATAGGATATGCAACTATTTTATGTTTGTGAGATTGCTAAATATGTACTCTATCAAAGTATTGCTCTCTGCTTAACATGTACACAAATATGTAACGAAAATAAAAAATAAAGTCATGGAATTATACACCTAAATGTCATCACTAACAATATACCTATAAAAAACATTCACTTTTAAAATCACTATTAACCTCCCCTTTCTTTACCTTTAACCTCTACTACTTGTACTGAACATCGGTTGCACACACAATCAAGTTCAATGTCATCTTCTTCTCTATCTTGCTCAATCCTCGCCGAAAATTACTTCAACACAATCTTAATTTACATATAGCTTGCAATATATAACAACATAATCCACACCTAACAAACCTTCGACTTACTTCAAGTTTTCCTCCCTCCAACATTCCCCTAACATGTTGCCCCCTCCACCTCGCCTGCTTTGCTCTCTTTCCATCTTCATATTTCCCTTCTAAGCCACCTTCCTCTGCATATGCCTTTCGACATTTCCATTGCACAACCAACGTGTGATTGCTAGTGTTAAAATTGTATTTAGATGCTCTGTCTCAACTTTTAAAATTTTGTTGATCGCATGGTAAATTTTTGTTCACCTTTATGTGATCTCTATTGGTCTAATAATAGAAATAGCATAGATGTCATTACATAACTATTTATTTCAGCTAATGCATACCATAGGATGCATCATAAAGAAAATATATGCATGGATATATAACAAAAGACACCTCCATTATCTTGCTAGTCGCAAACTGGACTCAACACTCACATTGTCAAAGCAAAGACACCAAACTCAATAAACACATACCGCAAAGAGCGATTAATCCTCTTACCATAGTGCAATGCGTGGGTCCCATGTGGTTTGTGCGTGCAAGATAAGCTAATCGTAAGCGCTTCACCATTCCTTTGTTGGTCCAAACCCGATTATATAGAGCACTTGTATTACTTATTCACATACGACCAAATGTTTCTTGTGTCGCTTTTAAAAACTACAAGCATGCAAATATATTCATTAAGAAAATGAACACAAGTGCATGCAAAATAAAAAAAAGCTGGTGGTGAGGGATTATATCTCCAAAGTCCACACAGATATACAAAACGACCTAAGAAAATCACAACTACCCATGAACACCAAAAATACTAAGAGCACCCAAAAAAAAGTGTCCAAAACAAAAATAACAAGTGTCTAAAACATATTTTAAAGTGCCCCAATTTGATGTGTTGGTGCACACTTATATTTATAAGTTAATTGACCCGAGATCAAATTGTGCTTAGAAATTGTATGTCTATGTTAAGAAAGCTTAAACCTCCACTTGAGAAAGGCTACAACAAATCGGTAAGTGTCTTTCAAAGTATCCTAGTTTGATGTTTTAACCCCCGAATTCGTGTCTATTAAAGCATTCAAGAACATACAAAGAGAGTATTCTTTTTAACAAATATCCTAGAAAATTTTCATTATGGAAATTTCATAATAATAACAATAATCATAAATTTAATTGATATGAAGTAAATAAGAGATCTACTGACGCACTAGTGCCCATATTTGATTGGGCATGATGGGGAATGAGTTGGCATGTTCATTTTATTAGACATTACATCCTTTTTACACCATCATAGAAATGATGGGGATAACTTGTTAATTGTTTTTTTATAAAGAGGGCACAACCCTCACCGAATGGGGCCTTTCTACTTGGGCTTTAATTTTAGAAAAGTGGAATGCCAAGACAAAATTGCATTTCATATTTTGTTTACATAATAATTTCATAGCATGAATCAAGTTCCAAATTGGAGATGTTACATTCTCTTCTCAAGAAGAAGAGCAATAACCTTAGTGTGACCAAGTCATGTATTGGTTCCTTGTGCTAATCTTACTATATTCAATGTATTGGATCTGCAATCGTGTCATTGGTTCTTGATTTGTTTGATGGCTCATTTCTATAATAGTGTGGACTAAAAGAATGATCCGTGTGAAAATAAGCAATGTCAATCTAAAAAATAGAAGGAGTTGTAGTCGGTCAATCAATTCAAGAGAGGATGATCAAGCAAAATCAAGAAAACAAGAGAGCAGGCAATAAGAAGTCGTGTACAATATACTACATAGTCGAGCTTCCATATGAAGATAATTTAGGAGTAATAATCTATGATGTCATCAAGAGGATGATATGATTACCCGAGCTTACTTTTGGATATAATATATTGTCAATTTTTGTCATATTGCCACCGAAATCATTATATTTAGCTGCTTTCTTTTCTTTTTCTTTTCCATTTTTAGACGATTGCGTTCAAGAATTGCAAATGTTATGCATGAGTACGATGTTGGTCCATTATCTATTTTGAGATGCTTCATCTCTAGTTTTTCATCCGCCCCATCATGTTGTATTGTTAGCTTGTTGCCCTAAGACTTGAATTTAATGTTACCATTTGTTCCAGCCATTGTTGCCCAAGTATTATAGTGATCAAAATATGTGTATACATGATAGAGTGCCCTCTTAGGATGCTTATTAGCACTAAAACAAGATAATAATACCTCTTTGAGTTGAATATAAGAATATAAGGATTTGATAATAGTGAGTAAAACAAATTTAAACCACACTCTATCAAGCTTATATGGAAGTTTTTGGTAGTATTCTATCATTTTATGCATATCTTCCAAGGAAAGTAATGGAGTGTGTAAGGTGCTAGTGAGGATCACTAAATCTATCAAATAAATGAAAATTTGGGCATGATAAAGTCTCATGGATAAGGAAACTCGAGCACCCACTAATGATAGGCTAGCCATATATGACATCATGATTTTCCCTAGCCTTAAATGTGATAGATTCTTGAGATAGAGCTTGGACTTGTTTTTGTAATTCCCCTATTGTATGTATCAAAGAATATCTAATTAGGGGAATTGGGCATTCAAAAAGAGATATTTACAGTCCCATTTTACCCTTGATTTCAAACATGGGTGTAAAAGGCTCACTAAGAGTAGAAGTATAATGTAATGAAGCACTAACATAAGGTATAAAGAGTTGATTTGTATATTCACTTAGCCATTGTTTTACTTGTTTGACATAGTTTTTATGAGTTGAGGCCACTTTCTTGAGGGTATTCAAAGGTTGATCTTTTAAAACACTCAAAGGTTCATTTCACTCACTATGGGTAGGATCCATGCCACGTGTATTGTTATCCTCAAAATAAGAACACAATATTATTCACATTATACATATGGGTTTGATCTTATTCCTCACTAAACACATAAAGATATATAGTCATCATACCAATCTATATTGTCGTCATTTACACAATCATGTTTGACATTGTCATTGTTATAGCAATTAGGTACAACATGATGCGAAGATTCTCTAGCATTGGGATTAACGAGAAGGTTACACATTTGGTTCACCAAAATGTTTCACTTTTTTTTGCACACAATGGTATGAAATGCAATAAAACTTGATCCTAATTCATATTATATGAATAAATACCATAAACACAACAATCTTGATTGTATATGTAGGGTAAATGTGAAATTGATTGATTTTGCCTAAGCACATCAATCAAAGGGATAATGTACTTAGTGATTACAGATTGTGTTTGGATATCAAAATTTCTACAAGGCTAAGAACAACTCAGAATGTGTTTCCAATGGGTATTGTGAAAATCAAGAGCAAGGAGCATGTTTTAAAATTGTTGTCAAAGTCGGACACCACTATCCGACAACATTGTCTAGGTTTGTCGATAGGGTATGGGAGGGTATTTCAAGCTTGAAACTCGGTAAAGCCCTTTGCGTATGTGTCTAAAATCATATTTTCATGTGTTTAGAGCCTTTGATCTAATGCAACAAACTCTATGTGATCTCTCTTTTATCCATACCCTAACAATATATGTTTAACAACAAATCACTTTTAAAATGGGTTAGCTCTTCGAGTTGAACCGGCCCCAATACACCCTCGTGATGGTTGAGTGTTGCCTATATACCACTACTTTGAAGAGGCTCACCACACATATTTCTCCCACCTTTTGAGTGAATCAATAAAAAACATGTTCAATCTAGATGTGATCATTCCTTTGAACTTTGACACTTGGCACCATACACATTTGACGTATCTTTGTTTTCATAAGAGAGTGAGTGAGTGGGTGAGAGAGAGTGAGAGAGGGTGAGTGAGTGAGAGTGGGTGAGTGAGTGAGTGAGTGAGTGAGTGGGTGAGAGAGAGTGAGAGAGGGTGAGTGAGTGAGAGTGGGTGAGTGAGTGAGAGTGGGTGAGTGAGTGAGAGTGAGTGAGTGAGTTTATTGCCATATCCAACCCATGAAATGTATATAGCTCAATCTAATGAATATGTCATATTTGAAAAATAGTTAGTGGGCACTTAAGACACCACCAACAAAGAGCACTATTCACATATGGTAGTGTTTGAGGTTGTTGACACTGTCTGAGGATGAAAACAAGGATCGAAGGTTGAAGAGTGTTTGTTTAGGATTCATAATGTGTTCCTATATAGAGTGAGTTGATCATGAATAAGTATGGTTGTCAGATGGAGGCCTCTAAGACAATAGATATGTAAACATACATTAGGAAAGATTTCTCGGGAGTCATATATATGTCTATTGTTCAAGAGTGTAAGAAAGTGCCAAAATTAATATTGTCAAGTGTCAAAAGAAAAATCTAGAATCTTAAAATGAGAAATAAACCAAAAAGGTTGATGTTCAATACAATAAGTAGGTTCACCAAAATGTTTTAACTAGTTAGGTTTTTAGTACCCAAGTAATTAAGACTAGAGTGTATTTCAAAATTGGTTAAAAGACACTAATGATTGGATATAAAAGACACAAAATAGGGGCATTTTAGTTAATTGAATTTATAAATAGAAATATGTGAGCATAAGGAAAACCCGACCTAATTTTTTTCGATGAATGACGATTGAAAACTCATATAATAAACTAATAATCAAGCCCTAAAATATTGATCTCCTGAAACTTTTTCTAGATCAAGTTTGGCCATGGAGGCGGTTCAGGCACAAAACATGCCCTATGATTCTATTGGAAGGTAATTGGGGCTTAAAAATAAGTGTGTTAGATGTAAGAAGTTTCCTTGCTTTAGCAAATTTTAACAAAAAATCATTAGGAAATTCAATAGTATTACAACACCAATAACATTTTGCATAAGGGAAAAGAGATTTTTTTGTGGACACGAGAAGCGACAAAAACTTTGAATTGTTGAAGAAGAAGGTGAAAGAGGCTTGTGTTTTAGTATTACCAGATTTTAGCAAGGTGTTTGAGGTGGATTGTGATGCTTCACATGTGGGTATTGGTGTGGTATTGAGTCAAGAAGGAAGACCAATAACATATTAGAGAAATATGTTGAATGAGCTAAGGAAGAAATATTCTACATATGATTTTGAAATTTATGTTATTGTACAAGCATTGAAGCATTGGAGGAAATGCCTAATGAGTTTATTCTATTTATAGACCATGAGGCCTTATGTTACCACTCGAGTAGACATGTAAAGTGGATATCTTTCTTAAGGGTATACTTTTATTTTGAATCATAAATTAAGAAACCAAAATCAAGTAGAAGATGCTTTGTGTAGGTATGTGGCATTAACTATTATTGTGAGTGGAGTAGTTAGATTTGAGGTTATTAGAGACTTGTATGATTTCGATCCGTTTTTGGTAACATTGTAAAGCAACGCAAGAACCCATTAATAGGTGAATAGAGTATTGTTTATGATGAATACATTATGCATGATGGTTGTCTCTTTAAGGAAAAATAGCTTTGTATTCCAGCTTATTCCATGAGAAACAATATTATGAGAGAAATTTATAAGCGGGGTTTGGGTGGACACTTTGGTAAGATTAAAACAATATGTTTGGTGGAAAAGATGTATTTTTGCCAAATATGAAGACATATGTGGTAAGATATGTGTCAAGATG
Organism: Taxus wallichiana var. yunnanensis; assembly: GCA_018340775.1. Taxonomy (NCBI): domain Eukaryota; kingdom Viridiplantae; phylum Streptophyta; class Pinopsida; order Cupressales; family Taxaceae; genus Taxus; species Taxus wallichiana. The sequence goes on along the minus strand of CM031244.1, from coordinate 782,237,866 downwards.
CAAGATATATCAAGTGGCTAAAGGCCATGCATAAAATACAGGTTTATACATATAATTGCCAATTCGAGAAGGACCATGAACATATTTGAGTACTGATGTTGTATTGGCATTACCAAACACATGGTGAGGTAATGATTCAATTTTTGTTGTGATAGACAAGTTTTCTAAGATGGTTCATTTTATTGTATGTAATAAAATAAATCATACCACTAGAGTAGAAGATTTGTAGTGCATAACATCAACAAACAAAGGTAGTAAATAGGAGTTTGGGAAATTTGTTGAGATGCATTGTTGGAGAGAAACCTAAGCTATGGGACTTCATGTTACCACAAGATGAGTTTACATATAACACTTCGGTGAACAAGTCAACAAGAAAACCACCATTCCAAATTGTTTATGGCAAACAACCTAAGAGTGTATTACACTTGGTGCAATTACCAATTGCGGAGTGGGTTGGTGATGATGTAGAGGCGTTTGCAAAACACATGCTACATGTACAAGATGAAGTGAGGAGGAAACTACAAGAGAGAAATGATGAGTATAAAGTAGTAGCATATGTAAAAGAAGGCATAATGTGTTTGAGTAAGGTGACTTAGTGATTGTATATTTGAGGAAAGAGATATTTCCACAAGGAACTTACAATAAAATGAAGTAAAAAAATTTTTTTTCGTGCAAGATTTTGAAGAAGATATATGGCAATGCTTATAAGGTAAATCTACCACATAATTTTGATATTTATCCAATGTTCAATATTTCAATTTATATACATTTCATGGACAAGACAATGAATGGAAGAAAATTAAGTTGACTGGATGTAGTAGGTTCCAAGGAAGAAGAAGGAAAAGATATGATAGGTTTTGGACAAGAAAAAAGTGGATAGTATGCATGGTAACTACAAGAAGCATTTGGTACAATGGGAAGGATTGCAGCGAAAGATAATACATGGATATCATAATGGAAATTAAAAATCTTGATAAAGGTAAATGGAAGAAGTTTAATCATAGCAACTTGTAGGAGTCGAGTTCTTTTGAAAGGAGAATGATGCAACAATCTAACTTCCAAAGGCCTTGACTTTTGATTCTAGAAGTCGACTAAGTTTGCTTTTTTAATGAATAATTAAAAAAAAGCGATGTTTTCATATCTCACTCTAGCTGAATACCACCATCTTGACATTTTGTTTTGGCCAAAAATCCATCATTTTAAGGCCAAAAATAAATTTTAATATTTTTAACATTTTAAGATTTCAATAACTTTGTATATAGATGTGAACATGAGTTGAAACTTAGTTGGAGGCTTAATTTAGGCATGTAGAGAATAAATGATAATTATCAGGCCCATATGAGCTTGCATATAAAAGTTACTAAAAATAAAAAGTGCTAAAAATAACAACTTTGGTCAGTTCTAGTGAGCTTTAGTTAGCTTTTTGTTTTAATTAGCTTTAGGTTTACTTTTCACTTTAATTAGCTTTTCAGTGGGTTTATTTAAGTACTCTTTATGTAATGTTTATGAATCAATAAAGATGAGGATTGCATCTTTCTTGTCCAATTGTATTTGCATAGTTCATTATTTTCTCTTTTAGCTTTGTTGTACTTTTTGGATTCATAAATTTTGTGGGGTTTGTATGGGTGGATTTGACCCGTGGTTTTTATGCCTAAGGTATAGTATTGACAATTTCTATGCCCATAGTTTCTACCTCTTGCGGTATAATTCCACTTGAGTAGTTACATATTGATGTGCCTACAAATATAGCCACACACATTGATGTGTACTTGTAAATGATTGAGTTAATGCAATAAGGAAGGGTATTGTGTTGGGTTTTTCTTGAAAGGGTTTTCCCAAGTGAAAATCTTGTGAATTGTGGGTGTGTCATTTCTCTCTTCTCTTATAGCTTAAAGATTATGTTAACATTATTTTTCTTGTATAAGTTTAACTATTTATTTCTATTCACTCACCTTTGTCCAACTATATTGGTGTCATTCACAATGCCTTTGAAGCCATTGATAACACTTTTGTACTTCTAACATGAACACTCTAGTTGACTATGTTGTTGTGATTGTCCTCTAGCTCACCATTCAAACCCAAAGACACTTGCTTGCCCTACCTCTTATCTTCCATGAGCATCCACTCTTGCATGTGATATTTAATGACCTCACCTCTTCCCTCCAAGTGTGGATGTCCTACTCCAAGTCCACCCAATGATGAAGTCCCCGAATCCCCTCACCAATGAATAATTATTGCATCTATGACAATATAATAGTGTATATAATGGGAGTCGTAACACAAGATGTAGTGTGAATAATGATAATATGACAATATGATTTGGTAGTCAATATGGATGAGTTATTTGGGTCCAATGAACTCATTTCATCAATAAGAATGTACTCAACATGTTTGAGGGAGTCTTGAAAATATGCCAAATCTTTCCCATCTAGGGGTATTAGTTCTTTGATAGGTATGCAGAGGCAAACATGTATCATGGATGTTGAAATGTTGAATGTCACTACACTAGTAGGTGTGAGTAAAAGTAGAGGTGAATTATTTCTAGATCCTGCTAATGTGATTACTAACTTGATAGTATTAATGAGATATGATTTCCTTGTCCTAGTGGTGCCTTGAATTACTAATTTTAATGGAGGTAGGTGGGCTTTATTAGAGAAATGATGGAGTATGGTATCGAAACCAACTTTTTCTCTAGCAACAAACGAAAAGCAGTTGTTGTGGAGGGTACATAAATGTGAGAAAAATTGTTTGCAGACTTATTCACCTTTATAAAACATGGGCCAAGCTCCTACAAAGAACAAGAAACATCATGTTTGGTCCAATTGTGCTTTATGTCAAACTCTTAGCGGCCCAACATATCTAGGTTGTCAAGAGGCATGCTTTTTACAAGGATGGAGCTACGCGAGAAGTTTCCACTCATCAAAATGAGCATGAGGATTGATGTTATCATTCTCAAAGTTAGATTCATTAGTTGAAGATTGTTCTAGGGCCTTGCTAGACCAACAAACATGCCAAATTTGGTAATTATTTTTTTAATAGAATCCAATTGGAAATATTTTTTCAAGGGTAACACCGATATCAAAAGAAATTATCCGAAAAGGATTGTATAAAAGCAGTTAACTTTGGCAAAAGAGTTTGTAAGATGTTGATCTTGGGACCTAAAAAATCTTAGCAAGACATGAATCATTGTTAGAGAGAGAAGAAGCTTACATATATCTAGGGTATGATATTTTTGTAAGTCCAATCTCGATCTGATTGAATAAGAGAGTTTCTCCATATTTGAAGGTTTTTCCTTGTATGAATCAAGGAAGAGAGTTGCATCTTGTATTTGGGACTTTGATTAAACAACACACCTCAAAAACTTCTTCCCAACATTCAATGAAACAAATTTGTAGCTACACATAACATGCCTTTTAAGTTATGTAACATATAGTGTCTTTTTCCCTAATGTCATGCTCAACGGGGAATTGTACCAACATATGAGGAGGTTTTGCTTTTTCCGCAACACATATATGTTCTAAGAATTTAGTGTAGTGTTGAACATGATTAAGTAATTCCTCCATGTCTGTGAGTGGAGAAGAAAAAAATATATGTGATGTGCCCAATAGGCATGAATCATCTTGAATTGATCTATGTATAAACTATTATCAATTGCAAGTGTTTCATGGGTTCCAAGAAGTCACATATCTATCGAAATATTTTCTAGCAGTCTCTACAAATGCAAGGTCTCTCCAATCTGGTGTGTAAATGTTGGGTGCATTGTAAAGCCATAAGAAACCATGCACATGTTGGAAGCCTCTATGCTGTCATTCATACCTGAAAATGAAGGCAAATAAATAAAACCTTGAAAGTTCAAATTAAATTAGCAAAGGAGAGGACTATATCACTTGTACCGATAGTCTCGTGTCCAAAGGTATTTTTCCAAAAATTCTTCACGGAAGATTGTGCATATTTGGTGCAAGTTTGGTCAAGCATAGTGAGGGTTGGAAACCTTGTTATGAGTCCTTCACTATTGAGTAGCATACACATCGAGGCGAGATGATGGGCATAACACCGTGGAGGTATCACCATTTTGTGTTCACAACACCTAGAGTGAACAAAGTGGATGCACCTAATTGTTTAATCATGTTTGAAACTTCACTTCTGTACTTTTCCTAAAATGAGCATGTTCCTCAAAGTTTTATCCCAAAATGAATCAAACTATATGCGTAAACTCTACATTTAGGGTTCCTTATGTTACCAAGTGCATTCACATTCCACTACTCAATATAGATGATTGTTATTCATTTTAGAAATTTAATAATAAACTGGCTCAAGAGATATCCACCTAGCAAGAAAAAAAATAATAATAAATTGTCTAAAAGTTCTAGGGTGCCGACAATTCACCCTTACATAATTGAAAGAAACAATTTTTTTAAGAAAATACCATAAAATGGGCTTTGCTATTTACTTTTTTTATTTTTATGGTATCAAGATTTTCAATTGGACGACATTTAATTTGTTAGATAAAATGAAGACATGAATTAATCATCGCCATTACTAGATCATCTTAATCTTATTATAATAAACTTAAATATAATTTTATTTTAATAGCAACTTAATCATATGAATGAACTAAAGCAATAACAAACATCGAACATTCAACCCCAAAAATGAAATATACATTAATACACCACCCAAAAAACAAAAAAATCTTTTATGTATTGAATTCCCAAGAATTTAATCACTAACCCTTTATTTGTAAGGATATTCTATTCCCCATTGTAAATGACTGAAGATATACTTCAGGTGAGGGATATGACTTTACATATCTAGCTAAAGGACATAATTTACCGTTTGAAAAATAAATGAAAAGATACTCAAAAGAATAGTTTCCCTCGTGGCATTTTGTGCTTGCTCTTTGGGCGTTTTGTGTTTAGCTTCGTGACTTTTTGTGGGACCATGAGTTGTCCGGTCACCCTTACTTTAACAACTCTCTTATATTATTAATATAATGGGTAGTTCCAATAGTAAAAGAATGGAAGAGATCCATCATTTCTGAGATCTCACATCTCTAATCTCATATCTTATGATAACACGTCAAATCAATATTTATAAGCATGGAAAACAATATAAAAGAGAAAAAACAAAGGCGGAGCAATGTTATGTGTCACTCAAAGAAACCAAATTTAAAGGTATGAACCAAACTCTATGAGAACATTCAATAATATAGATACATTGTGTAGATTCATTGTTTGAGAGCTGATATCTAACATCTAATTACAGTACAAAAAGTTAAATAGATTGAGGGTCAATGATATGTTTCCTTCAAACAAAACAAATTTAAATGTGGTAACAAATTAAATAGTGTCACATTTTGAAATCTTTGTGCTTATCATAGGGAGCATAAAGGCTTTCGTTGACCTCACTTAAATTTTACTAAATCAATTTTTTTATAAAAAAACCAAATATTTTATTTAGTTAAAAATGTTTGATATTGCTTGCGAAACAAAAACTTAAAATTATTTTAGAATTCCTTACAAATAAAATACTTGATACTTCTAATGACACCCTAAACACTACAAAGAAAATTGCATCACTAAACAAGGAAACTAACACCACATCCATAGCCAGGGTTCGAAGTTTAGGAATGTAACATTAAATAGAAGAATGCTTAACTAGTATGAAAACAATACAAAATCTAACTAAACATGCCTACTAATATGCTTGAATTACCTAACATGGGCCTAAATAGACCTAAGAGGGCAATCAAATGGTTATGGTTGTTTTACTCCAACAAGGTGAAATGGCCTCTCCCAATGACTACTTGGTCATTTTGGATATCCATCTACTAACCCCATTGAAGGCTTTAAACAAGGATTGAACTTGGTTATATATCATATTTATTATATGAGATGCAAATCAAAGCATGGTGTAAAATATAAAGGAATGAGGTGCACCCTTTTTATAGTTTTCCTTTTGGGAGAAACTTGTATTTTGGTGCATGTGGGACTAAAAGCCCCAAATTAGATTAGAATTGCTAATCATGATTAGGCCTTGCTAATCACAATTAGTGAATTACCAAGTGATTAAGAGGTGTGAAGCCTTAATCAACCGCTTAAGGTCAACTAGGAGGCTAGGATAAGCTTTTAAAGCTTGTTGAGATGTTGTGGAGGTGAATGGGTGATTTTGAGTGGTTGGAAGAGGGTTTGAGTCAATACTAGGGTATATTGACCAAAACAAGGGCAAAATAGGCTTAATTAGCTAATAAATGCTAATTGTTTATTTTGAAGAGGATTTTGACTTACGATTCACCAAAGTGGCATCCTGAATGCGAAAGGGGTTACGCAATCAACAAATGGTGTTAATTGGCTAAAGTGGTAAGAAATGTTAGTTAATTAGCAAAGATCACTAATTATAATGGAATTGGCAAGAATGAGAGTGATTTGTGTGCATTTTGGCAATAAGATTGCAAAAGCGGAATTTAGGTGTCTACATTTTCCCTGTTTGAGGTGAAGTTAGTGACTTCACTTCAAACATAGTAGACAAGCATAAAACAGGTAAATTTTGAAGAAAAATTAGCAGGATGAAGGATGCCCCCTCGTGTCGAGTGGGTGATAGAAGAATTCAATCGAAATCAAAATATGATCAAAATGGATAGAAGAAAATAGGTCAGAATGGGCGAAACCCTTGGTTATTGAGAAGGAATAAGGATAGGGATAAACATGGTTGTTTATTGCCCCGAGTGATTTGGAAGAAAAATTAGTAGTGGTAATAAATGATAATGGAGAAGAAATGATTAATGGAGAATATAGGACAAGCCCAATCTTTGCATCCAACCTTTCAATAAGCAACCTTTGTTTATATCATTTTTCCCCTAGGTCTACATCATCGGCCTTTATTTAAAATAAACAAAAGTGTAAGATAACATGAAAAGCTAAATTACTAACAATTGTTTACTGCTAAAAATACATAACTCCATGCAACATACATTATGCAATGCAATATGAGAAAGTAAAATGATATTTAGCTCCATGTAACATACAAAATGCAATGCAATATGAGAAAGTAAACCAGCTAACCTAACAGAGAAACTAGTACAATCACATGTACTCAAACAAACAATGTTTAAGATAGTTGCACCAATGTTTTTGTTATCAAGCTATAGTTCCCAATGTTCGTGTTGTAACAAAAGGGTTAAAAATGATGCCCCAAGCAATAACACATGCAAGGGAAAAATGGAGGACACAAGTAGTCCCATGGAAAAGCTTTTGTGCACTATGACACAATCCCTGACAACTCACTGTTGCACGGGAGGACTAACGTAGCATAGCATTTAGCTTTTGTTAATGGAGGTAGATCACGATGATCCGTAAGTCGTTTGAGACTAGAACAAACAAGAACCTTAGAAAGATGTTTTTGTAGGACAAATTTCAATGTTTGAGGATAATGCAAGTGATACATGGGCTTTAGATTTTACCATATTTTGATTTTGTTTACCAATTTTTGGATTTTTAATAATTTTACCATCATTTTTTTTTTATTTTGAAACATATTTGAATGTTTTTTATTTTCTAGAATTTTTCTGAAGCTATGTACAGGAAATGAAGAAACGTGGATGCCCCCAGCGAATGATATGGGATGTACAAGGGTAGAATGCCATGTGCATGCGCAAGAAAGTGAAGATGAAAAATTTCCCCCAGCGTTAGATGGGAATATTCAAAGGAAAACTCTTCACACACAAAATTTGGATAAGGCCAATATGGATAGGTTCAACATGATGATGAACGTAACCCAATGACATGTCTTTAAGGAGCAAGGATGCCCCTAGCGTAAAGTTGACCAAGAAGCACATGATAGAAAGAAGTGGAAGTTGTTTTGAGAAAGGGTACAAAGGTGCCCAAAACATGGAAAAAAGGAAATCTTATACACATGGATGTTCTGAACAAAGTAGAAGAACAACGTGAATGTTGTGAATGTAGCTTAGAAGCCTCGTGATGAAGAAGTAGTTAACCAAAGGCACGAATCGTGAGACAAGATACAAACTAGAGTAAGAGTTTGAACAAGGTCCAAAAAACACTTGGTAACATACTAATCTTGTTTTCTCATTAGAGATCCAGTGTGTGCATGTGGAAATTTATTACCTCTTGGAGGAAGATTTGATAGACAACAAGTGAAGACACCTAGCCAATGTGTAGGAATGATTTATTTTTCAAAGTTGATTTTTATGGATGGATTGTGGAAGGTGAGCCGTACATTGCTCCATTCTTCCAGACTAAGCATCCATAGCCCCGATGGAGATGCATTTGATTCTAATCACAACATTTCTCTACTTTGCCATTCAAACGCATCCATAGCCCTAGTAGAGATTATTGGAAATACCCCAAGAGAGAGTTATATATCAATTTGCTTTTTTTTTTTAGCTTTGTTTCAGCTTTTGCTTTTTGATTTGATTGATTCTTTTTGCTTTCTAAAAACTTATTTCAGCTCTCTTGTTTGACAAGGGGTTAAGAACCACTGATGGCTTGATGGAAGGAGGCGGAAGTGATTATGATGACGACATTGGCTAGTGTCAACAAATATATCCAAAATTTCTTCGCAACAAGTTTTTAGATGTTGATTGTGATAGGATCTCTACAGAGGTCAGTTGTTCTTTAATTTACCAAGGTGATAAAAGACCAAGGCAAAATGGATACCATAGAGATAAATGTCACAAAATGCGTGTGAATAGGCTAACCAAAATATCATCGAAGGGATGAAAATGGTAGGAAGACTTGCAGAAGAATAACAAGAAGGGAAGAAAGAACATCCATGTGTATGCAATACCTGATTGCAATGTGTGTTCGTTTACCTTTGATTTTTGAAATGTTTTCTCATTTTTTTTTATTTTTGTCTTTTTTTGAAAGGTGGGACCACACTTGGCATGATAAGATCCAACAACAATGTTAGCAATTTCCTTGATAAGGAAGACTAGGCGTGTTTGTTTATCAAGAGTCATATTATCCCCGATCTCAATGATCGTGGTGAGCTCATACTCAATAGATGATTGTGTTTTATCATGAAACATGGATTTTGTATGTGGATCTTGAGGTCCCTATCCAGAGGTTTCTGCACTTTATGCCATACTTGATGGGTGTGTTGATGTGCATTTTTGAAGCGCGTTTGATTCTGAAATTTAAGATTTTTTAAATTGTTGTGAGCTTTAGAGCTCTTGGAATTTTGATCTGAGCCTGATGAAGGAACCGTTTTGGTTTCCTATAAGCTACTACATGACTTGTTTGATCCCGAGAAGTGGGAGAAGAAAGTGGATGAATAGAATTGATGTGAGAAATGATGGGGCTTTCCAATCATTGATAGAAGAAAATGTGATGGATGTGAAGGGTACGGTCCAAGAATTGAAGAGGATGGGCTACTAGGGAGGTGTCCCATAGATTGAAGATAAAGGACTACAAGGATGTGGCCCTAAGATTGAAGATGAAGGACTTCTTGGAGGTGTCCCATAGATAGAAGATGATGGGCTACTAGGACATGGCCCAAGAATCGAAGATGAGGGACTTCTAGGATGTGCCCCAGTATAGACGAAGATGGGATGCTAGGAGGTGAGCCACATATAGAGGATGTGGGGCTACTTGGAGGTGGCCCACATATAGAAGAAGATGATGGGCTACTAGGTGGTGACCCAAGGTAAGATTGTGATGGAGGAATCCTGATAGATAAAGAATGATTAGGTAATGAGAAGATAGGTCATGGATCAATGCTAGACCCAGGCATTTCATCACCCAATGAAGAATGTGAAGATGGAAAAATAAGAGGAGGATCATGTTCGATGATCTTAGGGTCTTCCTCTATTTTTGATAAAAGGAATCAATTTCTTCCTCCCAATACGCAAGCGTATCAAGTCAAGATTAAATTTCTTGATTGAAAATTCTAGAGGAATGTCTTCATGTACCCTCATAAATTCTCTAATTGCTTCTTCATTCTGAAATGAATCAATCGGTGTGGGTAGTTGTTCTACCATAAGAGGTTGATTGGATGAATGCGACATGGGAGTCGACTTGGATGATTGATTAGAAGGAATTTGAGTCGAGAGATCTTCGACGGAAGAAGGGGTTGTTGAGGGCGGTGAATAAGGGAGGTCTTGCAAAGTAAGGGAGGACTGTGGCTCAAGAACCAAATTAGAATTTTTAGAAGATCTAGGTGAATCTGAAGAATCAAAATAATAGTTTGGATCGGAGTCAGAAGAAGAGTGGGAGGAACCCAATAATAATTTGGATCAGAAGTGTCCAAACCATACCACCAACTATGAGATGAAGGTGGGGAACAGGGTACCCAAATGGGCTCTCTAGCATGAAGAATCAAACAAATGAGGTCTAGTTGTGATAGGCATCCTTTGATGGGAATGTTGAAACCTAGGTTCCTTACTATCATAAGTATGTGGAACTACGTGATAATCAATCTTTGTTGGCACATGCCTAGACATAGATAGTCCAGGGGATATCACAGGGGTTATTGTGTTGACATGTTCAACAAGTGTATCTACACAACCAATGAGAGCATCAAAATGATTCTCCTCATTAGACACATAATTAGCATTCTTGTCCTGATTATGTTTAGGAAAGTCTTCATATTGGGGGATTTGTTAGGAGTGGATGAATCCATCTCCACATCGCCACTTTCGATTAAGTCTGGATGTAGTGTTGCAACTTCAAACACTTATATGTTTTGTGACCTTTAACATGGTGGAATTGGAATATTCATTATCTCTAAACCATGATGGTTTAGGTGTATCATCCTCATAGGGTTGTTTTCGGGATATCTAACCATATTAACCACCTCTAGCTATTTTAGTATTGATGACATTGATTCGAGATAGAGAGTAAAGTATGTGACGTTTATACTCCATAGGTGGATTACCCTTTGCAAGTTTCAAAGGTGTGTGTTTTGAATGGACTTGCACCCATTTAGAGTCTACTATCCCATCACTAACGACATTTTTGTTTCTTATTAGGAACAAACTTTGTTTTATCGTTAGATTTAGAATCATTGTGTTCATGCGGGAGAAAGGTTTTAGAGTCCCCTAGCTAACAATGCCTTTTCAATTTGACTCCCTTTTTCTATTACCTCTTGAATGTGTTACCACAATGCATTTGCAAGTGGAATGTAATGTCTGGATGGAGGTTGGGAACAAATATGCCTATCAGCTACTTTTTGGGTAGGGAGTAAGGAAAACGACTAGCTAACCCTCTCCATCTTTGTAAAAATGCAACAAAGTTTTCATTGTTTCGTTGCTTGGCATTGCAGAGATCTAACATGGTAACATCATTTTCTATATTGAAAGAGAAGTGTCATATGAAAACTCTTTGCTAGTTCTAGCCATGTTGATATGGATCCCTTAGGGATATGCACAAACCATTCTAGTGTCGTTGCTCCTAAACTTCGTGGAAACAAGCGCATAAGATAATTGTCGTTGAATGCCACCTCTTGACATGCCATATAAAAGTCCTTTATATGATCACGAGGGTCACCTTTTCCCTTATATTTATCAAATTTTGGAAAATCAAAATGTCTTGGGAAAGGTACTTGCAGCATGGCTTTGTCAAATGGGTAAGGACATAACTCATCAAACCGATACTTCTTGTTATTGCTACCGGTTTGGCCCTCTTGTAACGCTTGAAGGGTGTTCTTCATTGTTGACCACTCTTGATTAAAAAGTGGATCTTGCGTGGGTGGTGGCGTGTAGGTCTATACAAAGGGTTAAGCCTAGGTGTATGCCCACCCCGATTTGTTGCGAGAATCTCTTCATAAGGATCTCTTTGTGCCTCCCATCGAGGAGTGTTTATTGGGAACTCGTAAAATGAAGCTTTAGGTTTTGCCTTTGGTATAGTTTGTTTCACAACTTTTGGTTGTTCCTTTTGTATATGTGAAGCCAAACTTTCCAATTGACGAGTGAGGGCTTGGACTTGTTGTTCTAACGTAACCTCTTTAATAGGTATTTCATGATGATCTTCATTAGGAGGAGGTTGTGCATGATGAACATGTTCTTCATGGTCTTTGCAATAATTTTAATAGGAGGCAAATGATAGTCTCCATCATTTTCAAATGGTATCTCCTCATTATTCTGTATGTGTAGAAGTAGAGGCATGACCTGGATTTAAAATTTCATTAAGAGTGTGATGAGGGAGGTCTACTTCTTCTTCTCCTCAACCATGTCGGTGATAAGAGAAGGGTCTATTGTGGAAGGTAATTTGGCTCCTAGTTCCATAACCCGCATAAGAACTTCATGTTTGTTATGAAAAATGTAGTCATCAAAATGGTGGAATGAAGCTCTACATCCATATGCGAGGAGACTCTTCCTCTCCACCACTATGGTCAACCATGAGATTATCCTCCAAAAGAGGGTTGTCACCTCCAAATATATTGGCTTCTAACTTTCGTGACCCCATTCTCGTAGTAGGCATTACTTAGAATAGAAGGTATAATGCGAAATATTTCCACTAAGGTTTATTAACAAGGGACCCTAGTCAAATTTGTGCAGTAATGACCCTAAGTTGTTAAAACAAGGTGACTATAGAATAGCCACAAAAGTGATAGGTCAAAATGAACGTACGAACTAAAGAATAATGAAACAAGCTACCCTAACAAGGTAATATATGACACAAGTTTTCCTTAGAATAATACAATGATGTATAATGCTCAAAATTTGGTTTACACCAAATAGTTTATTCTCTAAGATTTCCATCTAGATAGGTTTTAACCAAATAGTGACAACACAACATCACCAGTTAGGTCAAGTTTGCAACAAACAAGGCCTAAATGATAAGAGAATGTTGACGTGATCTTCTAACAAGATATACTAAAAACCAGTTTCTAAACACTAACAAAGTCCAAGTCTCGTAAAATGGATGATAACAATGTGAGCAATGTAATGACACTATTTGGACACGTGAACCAAGCTTTCGGGAAAGCAAGATTTCTAGTGTCAAAATGATGTTATCGTGATGCTAACAATGTATCCTCAACACTCACAAAACTCAAGACAAAGTTAGGATGTAAAAACTATGTCTAAGTATAACAAGAAATTGTTATGCATGCGAACAACGTAACTCTACAATATAGAGATTTAGGCCTAATTTCACAATGGAAACAAGACGTAAATATCTCAATTGTATATGGCTACAATGTGGGTAGCAAACTGTAAAAACTCAAAAGAAGACAAGGATGAAATCACCTAACTACGATGATAATAAGTCTCAAATATGGGTTTTGAGACAAGGGGGCCTACTAGATCGTGAGTACATACCATGCACACTTTCAACACTTGCGCTCGGCATTGCAACCTAGTCGCACGCAAGTAGAATACAAAAGTGGTGGACACACGATATCTAGCGGTATCCATATATGTTGTTTCCTTTTGTCCAAAAATGGGCAATAAGAAAACAAGGGTGTAGACCAAGTGGTGTTGAAATAAACTTGGTGTTATTTTGGCAGAGTTTCGCCTTGTCTTAAGACAAGTGAAAAACTAGGACAAAATGACACTAAGTAGATTTCATGATGAAATGTCACACGGTTTCAACTTTAAGAGATTCTTTCCCTTGTTCGAAAAACAAGAGTTTGAATCTAACAAAGTTGTCACTTTGTGAGAGCTCTCAAGTATACTATCTAAGACAAAAACAATGGCTCCAAGTCGAAATCTTCCTAGGTGGTTCTCTCTCTAGGTGTCACAAGATATCTAGAGTGAGCTCGATTTACCCAAAAAGTCACACTAACTAATTTGGGAGTATCTCGGCTTTACTTTACCCCCTTCAGTATAATGAGCACCAAAGTGCATTCAGTTATACTTTCATTGGGGTCGTGATATGGATATCTTTGATGCTAATCTCACCAAGGCGTACTAGACAAGTCGGTAGTGTGGAGCACTTTCTGTTTCATTCACAAGGTTCCCTCTTGTGTGAACTACTTTAGGGTTCCTAGGACCACCCCCATTGTTGTAGCTTAAGGCTTATGCCAAAGGGGTTATGTCCTAGTTGAGCGGATGAGCCATAGCTCTTAACCGAAACCTGCAAATACAATGTGATGATTGTGGTGTATTTTTTTATCTTTTAGACTTAATGTGGTTTTTGTCATACTCCTTTTGGCAACCTACAATCACACGTGTAGTTAGAAAAATTGTTTAGGTCCTCCTTTCTTTGACTAGCGTTAGGTCCTTCACAAAATGGTTAGTAGTTTCAAAATAGATTCACAATATCATAAGAAAATAACCATGAAAAATGCTTGTAAATCAACTAACTACCATCAAATTTTGCAAAAACAAGGTTTATTCCCAATTCATCCAAGTGCTTTTTAATGAAAAGACTAAAATTGCTTTTGATTCCCAAGATCACACTAGGTGCAAGGGAAGAGCATACACAAATTCTAGCCTTGGTTATTTAGCAAGTGAAAAAGCATTTAAACTAAAAGATGATTAACAAAGTTTCCTACTTACTCTAATGATAGCAAAAGAAGGTTTAAGAGTGCTTTTGATTCTCTAGATCACACAAAGTGCAAGAGAAGAGCATACACACCTTAACCCAAACTCATACAAAACATGGAAACAAGATTAATTCCTTCAAACCTAAGTGATTTTATGAGAAAACTTACTCTAAATCTATGAAATTGACAAAAATGGCATCTAAAAACCTCTAAAAAGTAACAAAAATCCTAAAAACCAAAAATGGAAATTTTGAGTTTGCTGGAAAAATTTATACAGACACACCTACGCGCCCCTATGCCAATGTGTGCTTTGTTTCAATGCTGCACCTCACTCACAGACATGTGCGCTCCCCTTTGTAAAAATGATTGACAGTTGAAAAATATGAGCTAACGTGTGCATTTCCCGAGAGAAGCGAGCACTTGCTCGCTTTCAACACCTGCGCTCCTCGACGTGTATGTGCTCCCTTTGTAAAAATGACGAGTTGAAAATACAAGTTGACGTGTGTGCGCTCATAGTTCGACACTTTGCTTGCGTACTCATAGTTCAATGATGTTGCGCTCCCTTTTGTAAAAATGAGAAAAATAGATTGAAAAATACAAGCTGACGACGTGTGCACACAATACTTGACGCATGCACTCACGGTTGCACCACTTGCACTCTGGTTCAACGCTGCTACCATCCCTTCACAGAAGTGGCCAAAATTCAAGTTTTGACAAAAATTTCTTCAAAAGGTCAAATCTTTGGTATTTTTGGCAATTTTGACAGGGCTTCACCTCCTTAAATCCTGCAAAAAGCAAGAAAACACAACTTCTACCACTAATCTAGTTGAAACAACTTTCAAAAATGGAAATTAATCTATAAAACTTTGAAAATTACTCTAAAAACTTTGAAATTAATCTAAAAAGCTTGAGAAACTAATCTAAAAAGCTTGAAATTACTCTAGAAAGCTTGAAAGTAAACTAGAAAAGTTGAAATTAATCTAGGAAACTTGAAACTAATCTATAAACTTGAAATGAAAAAACTTTGAAAATTACTCTAAAACTTTGAAATTAATCTAAAAAGCTTGAGAAACTAATCTAAAAATCTTGGAAGTACTCTAGAAAGCTTGAAAGTAAACTAGAAAACTTGAAATTAATCTAGGAAAATTGAAACTAATCTATAAATTTGAAATGAAAAACTTTGAAACTAAGTTAAAAAACTTTAAAAATTGAATGCAATGGGGTATTGTCCCACCGGGCATGCCAAATGATGACACCCTAAACTTTACAAAGCAAATTGCATGACTAAACAAGGAAACTAACACCATTTCCATCCATCTAACCAAGGTTCTAAGTCTAGGAATGTAACATTAAGATAGAAGCTTAAAATAATGCTTAACTAGTATGAAAACAATACAAAATCTAACTAAACATGCCTACTAATATGTTTGAATTACCTAACATGGGCCTAAATAGACCTAAGAGGGCAATCAAATGGTTATGGTTGCTACTCCAAACAAGGTGAAATGGCCTCTCCCAATGACTACTTGGTCATTTTGGATATCCATCTACTAACCCCATTGAAGGCTTTAAGCAAGGATTGAACTTGGCTATATATCATATTTATTATATGAGATGCAAATCAAAGCATGGTGTAAAATATAAAGGAATGAGGTGCACCCTTTTTATAGTTTTCCTTTTGGGAGAAACTTGTATTTTGGTGCATGTGGGACTAAAAGCCCCAAATTAGATTAGAATTGCTAATCATGATTAGGCCTTTCTAATCACAATTAGTGAATTACCAAGTGATTAAGAGGTGTGAAGCCTTAATCAACCGCTTAGGGTCAACTAGGAGGCTAGGATAAGCTTTTGAAGCTTGTTGAGATGTTGTGGAGGTGAATGGGGTGATTTTGAGTGGTTGGAAGAGGGGTTTGAGTCAATACTAGGGTATATTGACCAAAACAAGGGCAAAATAGGCTTAATTAGCTAATAAATGCTAATTGTCTATTTTGAAGAGGATTTTGACTTACGATTCACCACCAATAAAAGTGGCATCTTGAATTGGTTAAAGGGTTACAAAGATCAAATTAAACGTTGGCAAGAATGTTAATTGGCTAAAGTAATAAGTGGTAAGAAATTTAGTTAATTAGCAAAGATCACTAATTATAATTTCAAAAATGGAAAGAACCAAATTCCCATCATTCGAGAATCCATGAAGGAATTTTACAATTGTAAGGCACCCATTGCCAACAGAGTAGAAAGTGTATTGTTTCATGAGGCATCATACACACATGTCACTGCCACAATAATTTGGCTTATGGCACATGAATAAGGGAAATGAATATATATTGTACAAAAAATTGAATGAGGCATATAAATCCACCGGTTAGTCATAATGATAGTCTATGACTTGATCTTCTGCTGCCACCACTTGTAGTTTGTAGTTGTCCACACACGGTTGAAGAAGTGTTAAAGCAGGTAGATGCAAAGAAAGAAAATTTGAGTATGAAACCTTATCTTTTGTTGCAGGTTCAAGAAAACTGTTGTTGCTTGAATAGTGTTATGGTCACCTCTCAAGGACATATCTCATCATGTCACCCATATTCTCTTAAGTGCAACATTTCTAGTTATCCAGGGGCTTTACTCAGCCAAAGCGTGACATAAAGCCTCGTGTGTTACAAAGCTATCCCTCCTTCACATCATATTACAAACCATTCTCATCTTTTTAACAAAATAAGAAAACCCCAAAAAAATGTTGACATACCAAAACCCTTACAAAGCCCAAATACACCTGGGAATGGTCATGTCATTTCCTTCCCTAGAGAAAAGGATGCCATTATTGCGATGTTGCTTTTTGGTTCCATGGTTCTTGAATGAGGCTTTTGGTTCCACTTCTTGTCATCGTGCTTGCGGCAAAAGTGCTTCCTGTTACCATGTGGTTGATGCTAACGTACGTGATACTTATGCTAGTCGAATGGTAGCAGACAACCACATGTACGCCCCTAGACTTGACCAAGTGACCACCACAACACCACCCACTCCGACCAAAACTATGCTATCCATTTAGAAAGAGAGGAATGGTGTAATTCCACTAGCCACCAGAGCTTCCACGACATGACAACCATAAAATCACAATGGAAAATTCATTATCTAAATCTTTACGCCAAAGATGGAAGCCTCGTTGGATACTTAATAAGATTTCTACCCTGATCGATTTGTGGGAGATCCTTGTGACCCCACCAAGCTAACACTCGAAATTTGGATTAATACAATAGTGGTCTAGGCTCAACAATATGCCGAGTTAAGTTACGTATAGTCCAATGACTTGGACAAGAAGCGAGTTTAATCTTGCACACTCGGTGAGTCATTAACTATGCACGGTAACCCCACGTCGAGCCATCTAAAGTGAGCCCATTTTACACAAATGAGGTTGCAAGACCCTAATTGAGCGGTGTCACTAGTTTCAACGTTATGCGAACAAGCTATCTTGAAGAAGGATCTGCAGTTATACTAAATCCAACCGAGTCGAGCCCATCTTCGAGCAAGGAATTCTAAGCACCTAATGCATCGGCCAAGCCATTAACCGCTTGGATTGAGCCAACAAGGAAGTCATCTTGATCCGGGAGAGCCCTTTTGAAAATTGAGAACACCAAACCTATTAAAGAAACTATACGAAGGAGAGACCAAGGGCCACAAAATAGGCTTGCGAAGAAAAGTAAAATCACCTTGCAAAGCGTATCCAAAGCTATACAGGATTTAGATCCGATTTTCCAACACATTTTCAAACAACATTTCCTCTCGTCATGCCACCAAAGAATGAGAGCCTCCTCAACCATGCCATTGGCACAATGCTTTGGTTGAATGGTTAGGCAAATGTGCCATGCCAGGACAACACCAAAACCATAGTAAACTTCAACTGCGCCAAGCATTGACAATGGTAACTCTGCTATTCTCAACACTCGAAGGAAGGGTGCAACAGAGACAGACAAGAAAATGGATGCCTTGTCCACCTATGTCGGAAAAAATGAAACCCTAATTCAAAATAAATTACTGAAAACTAAGCCATAAAAGAAAAAAATATATAATTTTGGAATACCTTGCTAATTTTAGGAACAAGCGAGCACAAAGCATAAAGCCTCTCGTTGAGCCGTCCGCACCATCTTCTCTCTAAGATCAAAGTCTTCCTGTCTGAGGACCGACCAGATTTCATCGACCCATCATCCTCGTCGTTCAGATTCTCTATTTCTTCCAATGAATGTTCATACTTTTCCTTGGAGAGGAGTCGAACCCGAGACACAATTATTCTCAAAGAGCTTATCTCGCCCATTCCATTTTAGAAGGGGAAAAGAGCAGGTGAGATTGAGTAATGTCGAGACACTGTGGGTTGTAGCGGCGAACGCCTCGAGAGTTGTTGACATCCATCGCTGAAAATCGTGGGGTTTTGAGGGCAAATCCACGAGAGGTCCAAAATTATTAGTGAGGAAGCGATTCAATCGTTGCTTAGACTCGCCATGGCCGCCACCATAGCAACAGTCCTTCGACGATGTAGTCGAGATGTGTTAACAAGCCATGATCCTCCATGGATTCCACGAGGGAATTATGGGCTTCCTTAGCTGAAAGTAAGCCATTTCAAACATTAACTACTCAAACACGCAAACACTTCAAATCAAAGGCTCGAAAGACGTGTGTACTTTAATGTAATGTCGTCATAACGTCTTCTCCGTCGTTGATGCCATTGCCGATTGTTAGTTGTGGGAGGTTGTTTTTCACTTAAAGCATGCCTTTCGATGTAATTACTATAGCGCCAATAGGGATGCAAAATGTGAAATGGCATATACTGCTAAAGCAATTGCAAAATTGAAGTTGTAGACATCCTTGCTCTCGAAATTAAAGATTTGGTTTAGTCATTAAAACTTTGCGGAAGCTCCAAATTTTACTAAAAAAACATCCCAAACACTAAATTGGACAAAAGAAGCCTTTATTTTAGAAAATGATAGAAAGCCCAAGTAGAACAATGGGGAGTCATACTCAAGTACACAATCTCCCAATGTATGGCCTAATAAACATCACATTGTAAGTGCAAATTGCTTGGAAGCAACCTGATAAATCTAAGTCACCACTCCAAGTAGCATTGTGCCTAAGAAGCCTAGAACTATAGAAGAAACTGCTCAGCTCTAAGTTGTTATCAGAACAAACCAATGGCCCCAATGAATCAAACTAGAGAACTTAAAACTTCAGATTGACCCAATTGTAAAAGTAGAACAATGCGAAGATGGAACTCGAAACAAAGAATAGCCAACTTTGAACCCACAAGAACAACTTAAGATCAAAGGAAAACCCAACTATCCAAGATAAGAGGTAATTAAAAGCAAAAACTAGTTCAACTCAACAGGTAACACTGCAAATGCAATGGAATAAAGGTCATTGTTTTGTTTTCAATTTTGCTTTCTCAAAAATTATCATCCTCAACAAAAAGTTGGAATACAGAATGCCCAGAAAATCAACAGTTTTCAATTCTTAGAACCCACCCAAAACCAACAAAACACAACAAAAGCTCCAAACTGTGATGATTTCTACTTCAACTATTTGATGAAATCTTCTTTTTGATACAAAACCTGATGAACAGAAAAGATGACATAGTAAACTAAGGAAAAATAAAAAATGAAGACTTTAGAAATGAGTAGCCTACCCAAATACAAAGAATACCAGCACTCCTTCTGCCAAAGTTGAATGAGGCAGCCTATGGCTAAGCAGGGCAAAGGATCAATGCCAAATTGTACGTAACTAATTTACAGCTATTCCTGAAGGTTAGACAAATACTTGGTTAAGTAGACTATGCTTCTCGAACATTTTCACGCTTCTAATGGCTAATTTGAAAGATAAAAGCTTCACTTATTTATTATTCATTTTCAGGGTTGAGAAGCCCATAGAGACCTCATTGATTTAGCAAAACCCTGAACAACTCCAAATTCAAAAGCAGCAGGCAATGCATATGTTCAAAAATGATAGTTTCATTAGGACAAGAACTTGCAGACGTGTATATCTCCTACATTGTAAACCCGACACATTGACTTGAAGCTAGGCCTCATATTCATTCCTTGCAAGTCAAACACCTAGGGCTGCAATCTAGAATTAACCCTCAATTGATACATGGGAGAAGAAAATTGGGGATAAAATGAAGAAGCCTCATGGGCTCTAGGATTAACCCTCAATTGATCCAATGAATGGCTACTAAAGCTTCTTTGCATCATAGAAGGTTTGTGAATATAGGTAGGAAGTGGGGACAATGAATCTTCAGTCGCATCTTCCTTGGAAACAAATCTCCCAACCTCAATGGGGCTACTAGTTATGTGTGCTGAAGAAAACTAAGAAGAGGAAGAATAATTGTCATTGTCTTCTAAAACAAGCTCTTTTGATGTGTTGCTTGTTAATTCTTCTAAGGAGCCATTAGCCAGACCAAGCGTCAATGATTGAGTATTGGGCACCACCAAATGCAGCTAAATTTTAATAATATCATAACCCATTTGATGTCTAGAAATAATTTGTCACATATCAAAAGCATAAAAGGAAAAGCATAATTTGTCACTGACTTGGCTCGTATTCCCTTCCTCGAGCTCGCTAAGCTTCTCGCCTCGCAGGGCTTAATTATTTCCTACATAACTACACCAGCCAATGTTGCTCGTCTTCAACCTCAGGTGGACAGCCTGGTCGAGAGTTCGAATCCCATGGCAGACATACGCCTGGTGTTGCTTCCCTTGCCTCCCATCGAAGGCCTGCCCCCAGGAATCGAAAGCTCCGAGAATATTCCCTACATATGAATGAAATTCTAATGAAATCTTATCACAAGCTAGCTCTGCAGCTGGAACAATGGCTGGAGCTGCAGATGAAAAATTCAGAGAATTGAAGTGAAAATGATTATTTCCCATCTCCTCTGGTTCACGATTCTGGTGCGAAATTCGGTGTTCCAAAGGGCTGTACATTTGTAAATATGTAAATCAAAAGAATAAAAGGCAAAGGATAGTCTTAAAGCTCCATTAATTTAGAGCAACAGACAACTGGATTTTGTAAGATATTATTTATGGAATAATGAATTCATGCAAGTACAAGCCAACTCTACATGAAAAATGGGGAGATTATTTATGTCCTGTCACAACTTTTTGTTATGTTAAAACTATAGAAAAAACAAATATTTCTCAGTTGATTGGGTGGAAGAAAAAATAGTTATTTAAATTAATCATAAATTCCAAAATATGACTATAAAAATATTTTAACCAATGAGAATAGAGGAATAAATTGTTTTAAAAATGAAATAAATATTTATTTTTCAAAAACATTAGCTTAAATATAGCAAATCACAAATGGAGATATTATTGGTTTGTAAGGTTCAAAGTTTTTGCAAATTGAAACCTATATATTCTGCCTTCGGTAGTATAATAACAGCAAAACATGACACAAATAGCATCAAGGAGCTTTGTTATTGACAACATCTAAATCGATATGACACAAGAGATGTCAAAGATGGTTTGAACAATGGTACATCTATTGGCACGATGCTACATGTCAAAAAAAAAAAAAAACAGAGATTATTTTGAAAATTCCAATCCTGATTTCTTTCTTTGACAAAGTAAAAGAGCTCAAGCGTCACTAGAGCTACATTGACTGGCGAAGACACAGCATTGACACGTAAAAAAACCCATATTCATAGCATGGTTTTCTCAGAGCTCCAAATTGCTTAGGCAAAGAATTTGGCCTCAAATGCCTCTAACAAACCAAAAAAATCTTTTTCCTGAAGCTTGGTCAAAAGCCATATTGGGTCAAAAATGTTCATTATGTTGGTATGTAAGCAAGCAAATTGTCAAGAAGACATGAAAAACAGAATGCCATTAACTGCTCTACCAAAGAAAAATTGAAAAAAATCTAAAATCTATAAAACATGACTATAGAAGTAGTCTTAAAACATTTAGAACAATATAATTCAATTATTTACCCAGCATTGGTGGGCTCAACCGAAACTAAAGCATGCTGTGATTGTTGTATTGTACTTCCATTGTTCTCGTGGAGAATTCGATAAAATTTATGCTCCATCATCAAAGGCGAGATCAGTCGCAGCCAGTATTCCTTAGATCTGACGTTAATAATAAATACATCTAGTGTCTAAATAGTGAGATTGACAACCTTAGCTAGTGTTGCCATGTAACAGCCATCAGATTAAGTTCTAGAGATAATTATAGAACGTGCATAGTTTGCAGAAATTTAATATTCATTCAAGTAAAGTACATAGAAAAAATGACAGCCAGATTCAATGTCAAATCACCACAATATATGGCTCCATCTTTGAATTCCTTATTCCCCAAGAAATCGTTTGGTTGATAAGTACACCAAATAATTTAGCAGAAACAAAGGCAACAACCTGTACTGGCCTGTATTGAAGGTCATAAGTGAAAATGAAAATGAAATGAGACCCTGAATCCGGAGCAGCAATTTTCAGTTATTTTAAAGCAGAGGGTTTCCTACAGCCATAAACACTGAAAATGCTAACAAGAATATCACAATTACAGCAAAACATTTATTTCCCATAATTTTGTGCTCTTAAGAACTGGACAAGTTGCCAAGAGCATTGTAAATTCTCACAAAGAAAACACGTACATTGTATCAACAAGCATCCAAGTCGCGGCAAGGTGGAGGCTTTGGTTCACCAAGCAAAGTGGTATTGCCGCCAGCTGGACCTGACATAATACGATCTGGATTCTGTGTCCCAACCTGAAGGGAAGGAAAAAGGCAATGCATTTAAAAGATGACCACTAATATAGGATAAATTAAAAGAGAAAAGGAAATGGAGATTATTATTTAAGCCTACTGGAGGAGTTTCACCACGCCTATGCATCTCAACAATCTCAATAACACGCTTAGGTGTAACATCCTCCTGCACAAAAAGCATTGCTAAATTAATGACAGAACATGCTACCAAGGAAAACTTTATTGCAGGAAAAAACAAACAAATAACAATCAAAATTACATGATCCTGACACAATTGTTTTCCCAATATAAAAACATGAATAGACTTTCACGAGCTAAATAACAGCATTTAGACACCAACATAGTAGTTGTATGAAAATCCTTCTGAGCCCTTTGTGTAGTCAGCAACAGTAATCATAGGAGCATTCACACAACATCCCTGAGAAACAATCAGAAGTAAAAATTATGTGATGAAAATGGATCATTAAAGTAGACTATTACATGTGTGTCATTTTAATTAGAAAAATACAAGAATTAGAAGTAACAAAGTTACAAATTCTTCTTACCATACACTCCATTTCACCCACTGAAAACATGCCATCTTTTGTTACCTCTGAAATTTAAGTCATGCAACCAGGAAATGCCTCAGGCCCAAATAAGTTTCGACTAAAACTAGAAGATAAATTTTCATGGCCAGAAATCAAAATTCTTTACAATCCAAAAACAAAAACACAAACCAAGTGGAAGAATAATTATGATACTAGAAAGCAGTTTAGGACATGTCTAACAATGTGCACCCGTTATTAACAGATGTTACTTAGAAGAGCAGATTAGATGCTCCTCAATACCTAGCATAAATGTTTTTGAGTATCTAATTTCCAAATAACACACAAGAAAATTGTGTAAAAAAGGGGATTAAAGCATACTTATCAATACATTAAGGACTTACCATTTCGTTTCACACCAAGGTGCTTCAAAAGTGCTGCCTCAATATCACATGAACCCCTAATCATACAAGGGGTAGTACCACAGACTAAAAGGTGATATTTACCTACCTGCAAATGTGCACAAAATTGCATCAACCTCTTAACCATGGATTTTAGAAGCAAGGCTCGCATCTGAGAAATTCACACTTTGTGTCCATTCTATTTCATCAACATTGTTACATTTTCTCATTTTAAACATTAATTCAAGCATTTGCTAATTGAATATCTGCAACTATTTCTCTCTTTCCTAATGCAACAGTTAGATTGCTTATGAAACAAAGAATTTCTCTTCAAAATTGTCTAAACAAAAGCTTCCCCCTTTCGTAATGCAACAGTTCTTATGAAACAATCATTTTCTCTTGAAACAGTCAAAACAAAAGCCACACTACTACAGATTCAAATTTAATACATAAAATGAATTGCAGGGAACAACCATTTGATTGTTTGCATCTCAAACAAGGTTGATAAAAGTGAAAGCAAGCATTAGCTTCATAATCTGTGTCCAAAATATGAGAACCAAGTCTAATCAAATGACTCTACTCTACTTACAAAACAAGGGGCAAGGGCTGACAACTATTTAAACTTCTAGTAATGAAAATATCTCACCTTTGCCCTATTAAACATTGAATAAAATGTGGCAACTTCGTAAACACGAATTGGAGCCATTCCAAGGGTCTCGGCTATCTGAATCACCAAAAAACAAACACTGTTATTTTTTTTCACAAGACCTTATAAAGAAGAACGAAAAATTTACCAATGCTGGATATGTTATTATAAAGAAAAAATGTCACAAGGATAAGCATGTTTTATTATTTTAGTGAATCCGTTTTCAATTGCACAACATAAACAATAACTTATAGTTCTTTTGCATTTCATGCTCTCTGGCTTCAGCATTAAAGAGAGGCAATCTAAAACCGTACCGGACCGTACCATGTCCCTGTGGGTACGTTTCCGGACGTACCCACAGCGTTTCCAACCCCGTACTAGTACTTGGTACGTTTCCAGGCTGGTACAGGGACTTCTAGTACGTTTCTAGGCAGTCTAGACTGTCAGACTTCAGTAACCACTTGAACCACATTCTCCACACCTACTTTAAGAATGGCTTCCTCTAATATTTGAAAAATATACTCTGAAGTTTTCTTATGGTTCATGGTGTCAATCACCTTCAAAAACACAACACCTTGAGGGAAAGCCACCAAAACATTAATTAGTGGCCTTTGACATATATCTGACCATCCATCACTCAATATAGTGCAACCTATTATAGTCCAACAAGCCTTAACCTCAGCTACTTTATCAATCACCCTATCTTTTGACCTCTACAGAGTTGTTCTGAAAAGGGTGGTGTGTAGCCTTTTCCAAACTTTGTAACTTTCAAAATTGCATTTCGAAAATGTGGATTCCTAACTACATTATATGGAATGGCACTTGAATAATATCTATCAACTAATGCATCGTCCACATGTTTTTCTATTTGTTTCCACAGGCTATTCAATGTTCCACTCCTGTCGCCGAGTCACTTATCATGGTTTTGGGCATACTTGCGGAGGAAGACACGAGAAGATGTTGTGAACTTGGGAATATCCTATTGGATTCATTGTTTCTTTTGTGTCGATTTCATCTTTCTACAATTGAAAAGGATTGTTCTTTCTCTAAAGCAGTTTTTACCTCTACCATCACCCATCCACATGGAGCAAAACACCCTCTCCTCGACCCCCTGAAATGCCAAGTGGTCCATCACCCTTGTCAAATTCCCAGTAAAATGACGACCACATAAGCGACATTTAATGTTGTTATAATCGCCGCAGAGTCACATGTTTCCATCCCTTGGCACTTCGATTTATGGGCAGCCAATGAATTATAATTTGCATGTAAATAAAATAATAAGATATCAAATTTAAATAAATTATAATAATTTAAAAAATTAGAAGTATTAAAATATGAATAACAACACGACACACTAGTCAACATTGATAGGAAATTAATAGGCATATGGTGGACATATGAACATTAATTATCTTCTCAAGTATTTGACTCCTAATTCAAAAGTGTATTATCAGATTATAGCAAATTTTAAAGAAATACTATAACGGAAGCCTATCAAAAAGGCAATATGTTTAAAATTGTTTTTTTATAATATAAAAATATAAAATTACATAAGAAAATGTTACAAAAACGTAATTACAAATTTAATACGTAATATTAAAAAATAAATTAAAAACCCAAAAATAAAAACTTAATAAAGAACATAATAATAAACTTAATAATAAAAACTTAATTACAATAATAATACCTATAAAATTGAAAAAATAATAACTATAAAATTAAAAATAATAGTAACTATAAGTTTAAAAAAGTATTTAAAAACTTAACAATATATGTCTTATTTAAATCTTACAAATAAAAAGTTATTATACAATAATATCTCATTTAACTTTTAGTTTTTACTTTTTAAACTAAAGAGATAAAGAAATTAACATTTAGTTTTAAAACTACAAAAATAAAGAAATGTTAAAAACTAAAAGTTTAAGAAATCTGTAATAAAGAAATTAACATTTAAAACTAACAGTTGAAAACTAAATAACTTAAAAACTAAAAAAGAAACTTAAAAATAAAAGATAAATCATAAACCTAAAACTTAAAACTTAAAGTGTTGGTCTTTAAACATGAATGAGGATTTAGAGGAAGACCTATCTCACGGAAGACTCCCAACCAATCGACTAAGGAAAATCCAGCAGCAATGGTGGAAAGTTCAGACCTTCAGCGACCAAGGAAGATCCAGCGGCAGTGGTGGGAAGTTCAGACATTTGGCGACCAAGGAAGATCCAGCAACAAGCCGTAAACATCAAGCCCTCCTTCCAGGTCGCAGTTGTAAGTCTGCAAGCAATGGCGGCGGCCAAGCTAAACAGTAGTCTTGTTACTCGTATAATGGCAGCCAAGCTAACAGCAACTCAAATATGCCACTCGTGCCAGACTCCACTCACAAACAGTCAAAAATGCTACACAGAGGCACTTGTATGAACTTAACATGACGAAAGACTGTTTACAGTTTATAAAGACTTCGAACACAGCCCACAGGGTTTTTTTCTAACTTTTAGGGTTTTTTTTTTTCCTGCCAAATATTTGCAAATTTTCAACCCTTGCTTTGAAGTTCACCGGACTTTGAACCTTTTCCTTAAAATCCGGTGAACCCGTGACTTAGGAAAACAGTACAATTTAAATCAACTCAAGAGGCTACATACACATTAAATGCCTGATCCACAATTCCATAGCTCAAACATAGGAAAACTGAAACGTGTTTACACTGCTAGATTTGGGATGGGCGAGCATCCATTTACTGCCAAGTGATAATCCAAAAACAGGATAAAACATAATGTTCACAGATGACATAAAGTGCTCAATTGGACTGAAATACACATAATATGAAAACATATAATGAGGAGTGCATATGGCATATCCAGAATAAATAATAATAGACAAAACCAAGACGCAAAAGACATCTATAGCAGCGGCATCTTTCTCAAAGCAGGAACACAAAATTTTTTAAAAAGAGACAGTAATACCCAAAATACCTTGTTCATGGCCGAGACTGGTATCCACCCTCCATGTTGCTGCTGTGCAAGATCCAGAAGAGCAATAACAGCAGATTGCTTGTAGTTTGAAGGATAGTGAGATATGATTTCTTTCACCTAAATAAATGACAATAGGAATCATAAGTCTCGGATTGACTTTTGCATAGACTCTTAGCATCCATGTTAACCGTCAAAAATACCATCTACATCATGAACTATGTGAACACAATTATAGTTAATAATAAACAAGAATGCATTGATTGCACTGAAATCCTCCACATGTTTGAAACATTTTAGCATTCAATTCGTACTTCCACTTTGCATTTACACACATATACGGAGAACTGTCAAGGGCCATTAACAGACAAGAAGCAAAAACACATCCTCCTACATAAAATATTACCATAGCTAGCGGCAAACACCAGAGTTGACAGTAATATCAGTTCTAGAAAGTTTTCAGATTTTTATGTGCAACATTTATTCTGCTAAAACCTAAAGATATCTCCTATGTTGCCAGGATACGGATACGAGTATCCGTTTGGATACGGATACGATACGCGGATACGTCAATTTTAAAAAACCCTTGGATACGATACGTCTTGGATACGTCCGTACATATATATTAAAAAAAAAAAAATATATATATATATATATATATATATATATATATATATATATATATATTTTTTTATGTACATCTACTCATTTTACTCATTTTTTAGTCCATAAAAAACTGAAATAGTAATACAAAACTTGAATCAATGTTCAAAACATTCAATATACTTAAGACTTTGCATTTTTATTGATCATGTGGCTGCCATACATATGATATACGAATATCATGTTAACATGAATACGAACAAAACTTGAAATTTGAAAAATATACTAGTAACTAGATCCATGTTCAAATTTTCAAAACAAACAATATACTTAAGATTTTACATTTATGATTTCATTGTTCATGTGGCTGCCATACATATGATATAGGAATACAAACAAATCTAGAATATATCATCTAGATTTTCCTCAAAATCAAGTTCACGTGTGCCACTTGCGCTAGCTCCACTCTCATTAACTCCACTCTCCGCTCCTTGCGAACTCCCTAGAGCGTCATCTTCGCCATCAAATAATGGGGTAGAGGGTGTATTATTTTATTCATTTAGTGTTTAGGGTTCGGTTTTAGGGAGTAGAAAAGTCAAATATTTAAAAAAATGAAATAGAACTTTTAAAAAACGTTTTTGAGGGCGGATACGGCCCGGATCCGCGCCGGGTACTCCAGGATACGCGGCGGATACGCGCAGAAGTATCCGCCGCGTATCCTGGAGTACCCGGCGCGGATCCGGGCCGTATCCGGATCGTATCCAAGGCGGATCCGTATCTGAGACGTATCAGACAGGATCCGCGAGGGGTTTTCGAGTATCCATGCATCATAGGATATCTCAAATCCCTAGAGACAGATTTTGCATTCTGGTCATAATCTTACAAGTATGAGAGTGAGGAAACAAGTGATTCAATTTCAAAGATAAAATTTGAAAAATGCTGTTAACATCAAACCCACATAACCTGTAATAATATTAAGGACACAAATACAGAATATATAACAGTTATTCTTCCTGAAAAAACATTTTTATGGAAATCTTACCTGTGAGAAATGTCCTTCACTTGCAGTTATATTGCCAGCAACTCCATTTTATCGCAAACTTAGAGAAAATCACACTTATAATAATATATATACTCTTGCTATCAAACTCTATATTACAATGTCAAACTCACATATATGTCAAATTTTGTACATTTTGGATGGTTACAAACGAGGAAGTAGAGATTCCTGACAAAACTAATGTTTCTAAATAGTTTTATTCTCTGTATGGGCAGGACAGTCAGGAAGATAATCTGTTGAACACGGGAAGATTGTTACATTTGTGTGTAAACAATGGCCTCCTGAAAGCTCTTGAAATCCACTGAACCCGGGAGATTATTATTTTTGTGTAAACAATGGCCTACTGAGAAGTGAGTTGTATGATTGACCCAGCATACTTTCACTGGTTAGATGGTCTTTGGAATCAGCCTTTTTGGCTTTATATTTTCCCAAATCAATACCTATGGTTCTATTTGATTCCTTTTCGAATAAAGGAGATGACTCGTGTATCTAAAGGTGAGAGACACAGAATTTGCACACGTAAGATCTATAAATCTAGCAAGCTGTAGTTAATAGGACAATGTTTCAGTGTCGGCTAAATACTGAAATTGAGGTGTCCTTCCTTGAAATCTTAGCGCTAAAAAGACATTACTTGGAAGAAGATGGCTAAAGAAAGTCTGCATTAGAAATCCCAGAATTAAGCATTCATTTGAGATGAAGGCGCAGAATGCCCAGGTAAAGAACGGAATGAAAAATCCAGATGGTTTAATGGAGGACAGCTCAAATATCTGATTCAGAAAATAACTGACAAAAACAAGGAACTTAAGCCTCATTAAAATTCACCAATGAGCTTTTGATGGGGTTGGTTAAGTAAGCTGGTTGTCGCAGCCCCACCCAGGGTCAATCCTCGCCTAGCATTGAGGCCAGTCATGGCTGTAGGATGACGATGAGAGGCCGGTTGTGGCTGTATGATATGGATTTGAAGCCGGTTGTGGCCTTATGATATGGATTCGAGGCTGATTGTGGCCGGTTGTAATACTATATCATAGCTCTGGTCAAAAGCGTTTAGCAATAAGTACAAACAAAATAAATAAATAAAAAAAAATAATAATTTGACAAGCATCCGGCCTCATAGTAGCATAGGACAAAGACCAACCAGTCACAATTCCATCAATGAGTATGGCGGCATAAGTCCCATTGCTTAAATAATGTTTCGATTTCATCAGTTCATCGAAAACTATTACCAATACCATTTAGTTATTTAATCTATGCAAGTGTGTTTTGCTTTTTGTTTTAGTAACTTGGTCCATTGCTTCTTTGGGTCTCAGAGCCATACATCATTAGGGCAAAAAGAAGATTAGCAGTTCAGGTTAACTTTCTTCTAAGTTCAATGAAATAATTCAAACATGCCTATAGATCCTCCCACATATGACATTGTGAGTCTTTAGTCTGATAGTAATGATATTTTCCAGGAAAAAATGTAAAACTTTATATAAATGAGCAGAAAAAGATACAACAAAGAATGCCTCTGAGATACCAAGTCATCAAAAATCAAACTACACAAAGATGAGAGGAAATAGGGAGAACGTAGAAAAGTGGAAACTAAGGAGGATAACATAAGAAAGTACTACCACTACAGTGCATCCTTACGCAACATATTTACATCAACCAAGCTCAAAAAAATGCTTCATAGTAATTAAAGAGATCTATTATCATATGCTACTGTAAACGGGAAACCTTCCTCCTGGGGGAGTGAGCAGCCCATGCTTCGGTTGAGGATGAGGCCAGATTTGTGGGAATTTGCTGGCATCAATGCAGCCTCATTGTTCTTATCTTCAGTATCGACCTCTGCTTATGTGGATTGTCTCTTTTCATGAGGGGTGGCCTCTGTTGTCTCTGAGACTGTAGCTTCAATTCTTCATTTATGGTTCAGTGAGCATTATGGTTCACAGCATCCATTTAGTAGCATTATTTTGTTTTGCATATTTTTAGAAATGAAAACAATATTCTACAGGGCCTCGAGAAAATGGAGAGCCATTAATGTTACTATAGATACTAAAGAAATCTCAGAGTCCAGCAGACCAAGGTATAGTGCAGCAGATTGATTGCTGCAACAATAACCCAGGTTCAAGTTCAAGCTGGTGAGCTCCCTATGTTAATGCTGTCGTGCTAAGACCAGGCATGTGGACAAGGATGATTTCAAGTCGGGATTAGTTTTCGGTGGATTAGAAACCCCTCAAACACAGTGACTAAGCCAAAAAGTAATCTAAGTTTGACGGAGCAATCCCCAAAAGCCATTTTGATGCGGCTTGGTGTCAGCTGTAATCCAACTTCCTCACAAGAATATAACAAAGAAGCCTTGGAAATTGAAATTGATAAGAATAACTCATAAGGTTTCTGTTTCATTGCTAATATGGAACTGACCTACAATCAAACAAATAGCTACAATGTGAACCTCAAATGGAGAGGAGAATAATATGCTTGCAGTTATGCCTTGGAATCAACTTTCAGTGAAAAGAACCAATCTACCAAAAGACCAGCCAAATCTGTAGGAGGAGCCAGCAAATACAAAAAACCAGGCTCTGAATTAGTACCTTCTTGTTTGTCTCCAGTTTACTTCTTGCATGGTCAAATTGTGGTAAACAAATAAATATTGATGAATAATACAGTGTAGAACATTAAATTGCACGCCATTTAATAATTTGTAAGCATGAGTTCCAAAATTCCTATTAAAGTATACCCGCTCGCTGGATGATAAAGCAAAAACTTCTTATGTAAATATTTGGTTGAGAAGCACACAACTACTACTTTGCCAGGATACGGGTATGAGTATTAGTACGGGTACGGGTAGGATACGCGGATACGTCAATTTTTAAAAACTCTTGGATACGTCCGTACATCTATATTAAAAATTTAAAAATTATATATATATATATATACACACACACATATGTACATCTACTCATTTTACTGATTTTTTAGTCCATAAAAACTGAAATAGTAATACAAAACTTGAACCAATGTTCAAAACATTCAATATACTCAAGACTTTGCATTTTTATTGATCATGTGGCTGCCATGCATATGATATATGAATATCATGTCAACATGAATACGAACAAAACTTGAAATTTGAAAAATATACTAGGATCTATGTTCAAATTTTGGTAACTTTTTGTGGGAGTGAGAGTATTATTTTATTCATTTAGTTTTTAGGGTTTGGTTTTAGGGAATAGAAAAGTCAAAAAATTAAAAAAAAATGAATTAAAACTTTAAAAAGATGTTTTTGGTGAGAGATACGTACAAGATATGTATGGAAACCTCCCGGATACGTTGCAGATACATGCCCACATATTCGGGAGGTTTCTGTACGTATCCCGTACGTATCCGTATCCGTATCAGCATGTATCCGTATCTGATACGTATCAGGGAGGATTCGTGGAGGGGCTGGTGTATCCCGGCAAACGTAGAACAACTACTTAAAGTAAATCAAATTAAAAAAATCTGCATACTCTTTGCGCAGTTGACACAATGCAACTGATAAATCTTTTACTCGTGTGTCTTCCAAAGGAAGATCCATGTCATAGCACCTTTTCATGAAAAGCTTCCCAAGTCTACATACCGTGTATGATTCGCATATGATTGTTCTTATCCCATATCTTTGCACTCACATTCTTTGCAAGTAAAACATGAGGATGTTCTTGAGGGCCCGAGACGGTTACCCTATGTCTCTAGCATTTTGGGAACAGCATAGTTACCAGGTTCGAAAATCCGATTAAATTCGGAAGGGCAAAAATCCGAAAATACGGAGTTCTCGAAAAAATCCGAAAAAAATCCGGAAAAATCCGGTTCGAATATATATACATATATTATTTTATATTTATAAATAATTAAAAATAAATTTAAAAATACAAAAATAATATAATAATATTATAAACTATAAAATAATATTACAAAGTTACAAACTATATTATAAACTTAAAAACAAACACCACATAAATATTATTATAAATAATTAAAAAAGAAACAATACATAAATAATATAATAATAATATTACAAATTATATTAAAAAACCTAAAAACAAACAATACTAAATATTATTATAAAGTTATAAATTTATAATACGTATATTAAAAACTTAAAAACAAACTATATTAAAAAGTTAAAAGTTAAAACTATATTAAAATTTAAAAACCGGACATTATGTACTCTCGTCCGCCGCTGCTCCTCCTCGCTGCTGCCTCCTCTGCCACAACCTTCGCTGCCGCTGCCACTGCCTGCCTCCGCTGCCTGCCCTCCGCTTACAACCTCCTCTTGCCTGCTACGAGTCACGACCTCCGCTGCCACGAGTTCCTCCTACCACGATTTTCGATTGAGTGCCTCTGCCGCTGAATATAGAAGCACTTTGTATTTTAAAACCGATTTGCAGGGATTTTATAGCATTTTAACACGTCTAGGGTTAACGCGTTTAGGTTTAGGGCTTTTTTTTTGTTTTTCGTGCCAAAAGTCACCGAATCGAACCGGATTTATCCGGTCACTTCGAAAAATACGGTTCGAACCGGATTTCATTCAAATCCGGCCGAACCTGGTAACTATGGGGAACAGGGAGACACAATAAATGTCTTCAAACGCCCAAATGCGGTGGACAAACTACATAAATACTGTGGATGCTCAGTACCATTAGGGACATTCCCAGGGATGTTTCCTTGATGTACACTACTAAGGGAGACATCCAAATGTCCCTCAATGCCATTCACTGCAAACACAAGCTGTTGCAATCATGTTTAGGATGAAGATGAGCCTTAGACCATGCAGCCCATAAATTTTCAGGAAAAGACCTTACACAAGCAAAGATCATTATGCAACTTATAATAAACAATAAAAGTTGCTTCTATTAAGGAGGAAAAGACTACAAACTCGAGCACACTGCATTAAAATCTTGTTACACCCTTACAATGAAGACTGCGCAGAAATTCCCAAAAAGGAATTCAGCTCCTAGGACCTGATCCCAACTATGCTTGCTGAATCGCAACACTTTACCAAAAACCAACCTCGGCTCCCTGAAATGGAGCTTTAGCGCAATTCACCTATGCTACTTGGACATTGCTTCTACACGCGCTTGCTTACTGCTCAATTCTCTCTGGTTCTTCTGATCTCTTCAAAATGCTTTACATGTTTATCATTCCCTGTATTTATAGAATCTGTCAGGAGAAATAAAGATACCTTTACAAAAATGGGTTAATGCAATGATATCACCGTCGATTCAATCAATCCGATTATCAGGTGATCACTCATGGGGGCATTTTTGTCCGATCGAAACATACCAGGTCACTCAATTATCCAAATAGCAAAGAAAACAGATCAAGGCCCACGTGTTCCAACAACTGGTTTGTTGTTGACATGTACACAAGAACACAAGATCCACATAATGCAATGTTCATATAGTGCATACACAGTTTGCACACGGATCTTCATGGAAAATCTCACAAAGCACAACTCAACAGGCTGCAACAAACTTCAATCACACCATGCCTTGTCTTCTTTATTCCAAGTAACCCTATGGGCAGAACTGTGGAAAGTCACACGAAGCTACAAGATTGCGCAAGCTTTTATTCTTCCAATTCCCAACTCGCTTTTAGTGATGCAAGATTGCAAGCAAATCCGGATGCTCTTGCATCATACAACATGGGTAAGAAAAAACATGAGCTCTTTCATGTGGTCTTCAATCGATCGTCCAAGTTTAGCAATTTTGGCTGCGCTAAGCCATGATGCATCCTTAACTTTTCTGCCTTTCCACTTTACCAGATATTCTTTGTATTCCTTTATGTGTGATGTCTTTGATAAGCATGAATCCAAAATTTCTTCGCACAATTGCTCTATTAGTTGGTGCCTCCAATCTAATTCAGTGCAGGTTGCTTCCTCACTTGTTTGCTGCTCAAAATAACAGCATAAATCCACAACATTAAAGATAGGTAAATGTCTATCCCATCCAACAGCCCTACCTCATATGCATTTGCCAGAAATTTCCTTAGGGTTTTACATGCTCCAATCTTCTTCAACTTATCATGCATTCCTTGTGGGAACCTCTCGTTGAGCAAGTGCACAAGAAACACGTATTCTTCCTTGAATGCTTGCTCCTTTCTTCTCAAATCTGCACATTATTTGTATTGTGTGTTGCTCTCCTCCAACAGAATGCGCACTTGCTGGTGCACATCCTTCCTGTATTGTGCATAGCATAGTTACCAGGTCCAAAAATCCGGATCCATCTAGGAGGGCAAAAAAATTAAAAATCCGAATTCTTGAAAGAAAAAGTTCAAAAAATTTGGTCCGAAATATATATGAGCTGAATTTTATAAATATGAAAATTTGACAAATACAATGAAAAACTTTAATAATGCAATGTAAAATGTTATATTTTTTAATATATAAGGTTGATAGTTGACTGTTTTTTCCAGAAAACTACAGAAATTTTTAAAAGATTAAAAAAATTCCTAAATTAGGGCCGACCTGAACTGAATTTATCCAGGTCAGCTGAAAAATCCAGATCCAACCAGATTTTGTGCAGAACCGGCCAGATTTGGTAACTATGGTGCAGAGTCTTCTGCTTTTGCACTCTTCCCTACTTCCTTGATGTCACACAATCCCACAACACCTCTTGGACTTAGTCCATAAACTATCTAGAAAGATGACTTCCCAGTGCTTCTATTCACAAAGTTATTGTACACAAACTCCACTTGGACAAGGATTATATCCCACATCCTTGCATTCTCTCTAACCAAACATCTCATCAAATTGTGAAAGTTCATGTTTGACAACTTTCTCCCTGGCCATCCATTTGTGGGGAATATGCAGAAGCAAACTACAACTTAGCTTTTGAATTCTCCCACAAGGTCCTCCAAAAGTGACTGACAAACTTAGTGTCTCAATTTGACACAATATTGCGCAGAAATCCATGTAGCCTCACAACTTCCCTAAAAGACAAATTTGATATGTGTAGCATCTCGAGTCTTCCTATAAGGCATAAAATACGCCATCTTAGAAAATTTATCAACTACACCAAAGATAGAATCGTAGCCCTTCTGCGATCTAGGGAATCGCAAAATAGAATCCATACTCGCTTGTTCCCGCAATTTCTTAGGAATTGATAATGGCTGATATAACCCTGCATTCTGACCTTTCCCTATAGCAATTGGCAAATTTTGCACCTTTATACAAATCTATGCACATTTGTAGCCATGCATGGCTAATGATATCTCACTTAGCTATGGCAAGGTCTTGTCTACACCACGTGATCAGTTATCATTCGCAATGCTTCTCTTAGATCAAATCCTCTTGCATTGACCCTTTAAGTACACACATTTGTGTTCCTTTGAACAACTACCCTTCTTGCAAGAAGTAGTCTAACCAAAGTATGTGATCAACGCTAAATGGTTCTGTGCATGCTCTCCATGCCCCTCTAAAATTTCCATCCTCTACATAGAGTAAGTTCATTGCATCAAATCCCATAACTTCCACATGTGTATCTCACTCAACAAGACACAGCTTCTACTTAGTGCATTTGCAACTCCATTCAACTTCCAAATTCTATACTCCAAGATAAATGAGTAACTCTATAAGAATTCAAGACATTTCATATGCCTATGATTCAACTTGCCTTGATTATTTATGAATTGCATTACTTGATGATTTGTGGACAACACAAACTCCTTGTGCAACAACTAGTGTCTCCACTTCTTCGAAGCTTGCATTGTAGCATAAAACTCCCGATCATAAATTGAATACTTTCTACATGCGCCATCCAGTTTCTTGATGAAATAGACAACATGCCTAATATCTAGACTTATAGCAGCTCCAATGGCTGCTCCACTTGCATGGCAATCAACCTAAAACACCTTACTAAAATCAAGCGAAGCCAACACTGGCTACTCGGTGACTTTCTTTTCAACTTCTCAAAGCCTTACTCTTGTGTTTGTTGCCACATGAACTACTTGTCTATAAGCATCACTTTTGTGATCAGTGCACAAATCCTGCTAAAGTCTCGTATGAGCTTCGAATAGAAACTCACCAAACCATGGAAACTTCACACTTCAAATGTACTCTTGGGTGACAACAATTCAATTATAGCTTGCACCTTCTCAAGATCTATCTTTTGATCCCGCTTAAGCCATCACAATCCCAAGTATACCAACTCTTCCATGAAACTACAACTTTTCTAGTTCACAAGCAACTCCTCTTCGCACAAACATTATAACATTTTCCGCAAAAGGACCAAAGTGCTCTTGTTGCGCCATGCTAAAAAAAAATGTCATCTAGATACAAAGTGACAAACTTGCCCAAAAAAGGCTTCAATATTTCGTTCATCAGCCTAATGAACATACTCGGTGTGTTAATTAGCCCAAACAGAAAGAGTAACCACTCATACAATCCATCATGCATCTTAAAAGCAATTTTCCACTCATCACCTTCTCTTATCCTAATTTGGTGATACCCACTCTTCAAATCAATCTTTGTGAAGTATTGCGCTCCACTTAAACAATCCATCAAATCATCCATGTGCAACAATAGAAACATGTACTTGATGGTAATCTTGTTGATGGCTCTGGAATCAATGCACATCCTCCACTCACATCATTTCTTCAACACTAATATTGATGGGTTGAGAGAATATCTAATCAACCCCTTTTCAAGCAAATCTTGGTCTTACTTCTTCACTTCCTCATTCTCTACAGGTGTCAACATATGCAGCCTTTTTGGTAAACTAGACCCCAAAATTTGATCCATCTTATGATTCATACTACGTATAAGTGGTAGTCTATCTAGAATATCCTTTGACATGATATTTGCATACTCATCTAGCATCTCCTTTACTTCCCGCGGAAGTATTCCATCCTATGTCATTACGCCTTCTTTCTCTTGCACAACAAATGCAAAACATCATTATTTTTATCTCTCTCGGAACTGCTTTCCTGAATTTACCAACACTTTAGGACTTCTTTCCACTTCAACACTCGCATTCTTCACATAATTCAAAGTGTATTGCTTACCGTCCTTCACCAAGGCGTAAGTATTTACACAGCCATCATGTTTTGGTTTCTTGTCAAACTGCCAAGGTGGACCAAGTAACGCTACATAAATCCATTGGAATTATATCGCACTGACCTTCATTTTCATAGGCATCAATTTTAAAGCACAATTACATTGCTCATTCACAAGCAATTGATTTCCGTTCAATAACCAAGACACTTTATGTAGACTCGAATGTGCGATCCTCTTCAAACCAAGCTTCCCAATCATCTCATTAGAAATGAGATTATCAATGATACCACTATTAATAATGAATTTGCAGCACTTACCTCCATATTTGCTAATGGTTATAGATTCTTCCATTGCAAGGGTGCATTCTCCACTTTAGTTGGCTTCAACTGCACTCTCTTCATCATGAGAGCCTCTCTGCACTTTGGCTCTTCTGCAAAATTAAGCAACACAACATTCGTGTTTGCGTGCACAACATGGTTTCTAACATCATTCCTCCTCGCACCACCATTATGTTGTGCTTGCAAACACTCAAATGCACAACACCTGACTTCTCCATATCGGAAACATGAATCATCTTCCTCTTCCACGTCCTCTTCCTCTAAACAAAGATCTATCTCTACTTCTTCGTGCATGATTTTGATCGTGAAAGAAACTTATTTCGCTCTTTTGTGCATGATATGGCCTGTCACTATGCAATGCTCCACCCCTAAGTGGGAACTTTCCTTTCCCTTGTGCCCTGCTTTGTTGTCTGCGGCACAACTTTTCTTCTGCCTTCAATGCACATTAACAGGTTTCTTCTACAGACCTTAGTGTAACCATGCCAGACTCATCTTGAATGGAAATATGCAGTCCACTAACGTACCTTGAGACCTTTTCTGCACCACCTTTTCTATGACCAGCACAAATTGTCAGGTAATAGAGCTCTTCTAGGTAGTCCTTAACATCTGCTTTTATCTTTGGTTTTGCAACTTCTTGGACAAGTTAAACTGATACCCTAAAGGTAAGCACTTTGTCTTCAACTTGGAAACCATCATTTCCATGCTTTAATTTTCTCTTTTCCTTTTCTTTCTCTATCATTCTGAACATGATCCTGCCATAAAGATGCATGCCCGTTCAGCTTTGTACAAGGAAAACAAACTTTCTTCAGGTCCTCTATAGAATAAGTCAAAATACTTTACTAATTCAGCAACCCAATAAATTAGATCCCAAGGTCACGGACTTCTTCAATAGTTCAAGACATCCATGTGTGATCTCTAGCTCGTAGATACGTATCTTCAGGTTCTTCATCTAATTCTTCATCTCCAACCTCCAATGCTTCATCACTGGATTCCCATCATCATCACCTCATCTTCTCTGAGCCATTTCCATAGCTTCAAGCCTCTCATTCAGAATTCTCATCGGATCTGCCAACTCAACCACTCTAGTTGATCTGATTTCCCTTCCCCTCATAAGAATGCCTCTATTTTCCATCTCAAATTTCCTCACACACACAACAATAACAAAATATTGTGGCCTCTACCTTCTACCCAACAACCTAAATCTTGAAAGATGCATAAAAGTACTTTCTACTCACAATCACAAATAGAAAAATCAGTCAAATCCTACGGGACTTAAAACTCGCTCAGATATGAAACTAATACAATTGCAGTCGGGGTCTCAATGAAGAGATCCCTTATAGACCATGCAGCCCATTAATTGCTCAGAGAAAAGACCTTACTCAAGCAAGATCACTATGCAACTTATAAGAAACAGTAAAAGGTTCTACCGAGGAAAATATTGCAGAATCACGCATAAAGCATTAGAATCTTGTTACAGCCTAACAAAGACTGCAAAAATCCTTGAAAGGAGCTCAACTCATAGGACCTAATCCTAGCTACACTTGTTGGCTCACAAGACTTACCCAGACCTAGCCTTGGCTCCTTGAAAAAGAGCTTAAGCACAGTTCACCTAAGCAACTTAGACTTTGCTTGTACAGGGGCTTGCTTACTTCTCAATTCCCTTTGGATTTCATGATCTCTTCCAAATCTTCAAGATGCTTTACACGTTCATCGCTCCCCAGTATTTAAAGAATTTGGCAGGAAAAATACAGATACCTTTGCAAAGATTCCTTAACTCAATCAAATCACCATTGATTCAATACATCTTGTTATCAGGGAGTCACTCATGGGGGCGTTTTTGTCTGATCCAAACATACCAGGTCACTTGGTCATTCATTTAGCAAAGAAAATGGATCAAGGCCCATATGTTCCGACAACAGCGGGTTTGATGTTGACGTGTGCACAAGAACCACCAAGCACGATGTTCATATAGTGTGTGCATGGTTTGTGCACCAGCCTTGACGCAAAATCTCTCAAAGCACAACTCAACAAGTTGTTCAAAACTTCAATAACACCATGCCTTGTCTTCTTTATTCTAAGTAATCCTTTGCGCAGAACCGTGCAAGATCGCACAAAGCTATGCAAGATTGCACAAGTTTTAATTCTTCTAACTCTTAGCTCTTTTTAGTGATGCAAGATTGCAAGTGAACCCGAATGTTCCTACATCACAAACCAAGTTGACTCTGACTTGGTTGACTTGGTTAGACTTGAGGGTCTACCAAAAACTCGTAACTCGTTCAAAAACTAGAAAAAACTCAAAATTTAAATAGAAAATACTTGAAATTTCAAAAGAATTTTTCCATTTTTTTCGTAGTCTTAACCGCACTTTTCCCGAGTGTTTGGTTGATTGATCTCCCAATTTGGACCAGCGACTGCTGTGTAAGAGTCGTGTGACATTGGTAAGAACCAAATAGCACATCTCATTTCCACTAAATTTGCAAATATCACTTACAATCTCTGAAACTCATACTTCAACATGTCACCCAAAGGAGCACAATCAAATGGGTCATGCTTTGGGTTTGTGTCAATGAACATATAACATTTGATCCCAACATTTGAAGTGAAGTTTATTGAAGTGTGAGGTAGCATCTTTTAGGACTTACCTGCCATGGACTAAGTATTGTTGCATCCACAACACGTCCCTAATTTCACAACTGAAATCATGGAACCCCTTGGCCTTTATCAAGGTAATATGAATTTGCACTCAAAGTTTGCTCTCATCCATTGCGCAAATCCTTTTGTTTAAGCATTAACATGTTTTGGTTGTATTTTCTTGCACCCTATTTGTTTTTTCCATCACTTGTACCCTTTGCATATACTCCCTTTGGCACCGCACAATACCACTTCCCGTTGAGGCTAGTGCAACAAATTGTGTGCTTCTTACAGCCTCTTATGTCTTGTGCGGCATTTTAAATCAATCCGCTGCCCGTGTAAAGCCTTTTGCAACATTTCGTCAAGTCTTATGTTTTAACAGACCCTATCCTTCGTTACACAACTTCTTGTGTTTTTGTGGAACCTTATCTTCAGCCCGCGCAATCCATCGCACAAGTATCTCGTGGCCTTTCCTATCTATCTTGGCACTTTCCGTTCATGCCCCCAAGCATCTTGCGATCTCCCGCATTAAAATAACCCTCACACTTCATTGCACAGCCATATTAAATGCCACATAGGAAAGATATTATAGGTGAAGAATGAGGTCAAGAGACAAGAAATATGACAAAATCCATCTACAATCACCCTTGGGTGCTAAGCTTGATGAGAGAGCTCCCAACGAAAAGAGCTTGTGCAAGCAAATCACTCAATTCGCCACAATGCCAAGCATTGTAGCCTCACTAACATCTCTTAAGCAGATGTTTGTGAGTACACGGTGGTTAGAGTCTTCCTATGCTAGGAAGCTTCAAGCGGAAGGGTGATAAAGACCATTTTTGGTGATGTGTTTGTGAAGCGCCCAAGGAAATCATTAAGGTAACCTTAAACTTAACTAAATTTTTATTTATCATTTATTTGTTATAATTTTTTTGGTTTGAAATTTTAAATTTCTCTTAATTTTGAATTTAAAATTGTGCATTCTTTTGTTTTAGGTGTCGAGGCTTTGGTTAGAGTTCTACAATTGGTGGATGGGGAGAAAAACCCAATGGATATTTGTATGAGGCCATGGACATGGCCAAGGAGGCCATAGCAAAATATTATGGACAAAATCAAAAAATATGAACCCATTTAGCACATAATTGATCGGAGATGGAACAAGATACTCCATCAAAATATACACGCAACAACCTACTACCCGAACCCGAAGTTTTACTATTCCCCATCATTTGAGGATGATGAGGAGGTTAGGGATGACCTTAATATATGCATAGAGAGGATGAGTCCTAACGAAGAAACTAGGGATCCAACTATTGACAAGTTGCAGATTTATAAGACTACAAAGGGGAGGTTCTTTTCTACGATACCATGCGTGAAAAGAAGAAACGCTAACCAACCAATTAAAAACTAAATGAGTCATTTGTTTTTAGTTGGGTTAAACGTAGATACTAGAATTCTTTCATTTATTCTAGCATAGTTGACTTGCAAAATTACAAACATCTTATTTGCATATTAGTAGCGGGAAGATTATGGTGCAAAAACACCAAATCTTCACAAACTTGCCATCTATAGTTTGTGTCATTTGTGTAGTACTTTTGAGTGTGAACAAAATTGGAGCATTTTTAAAGATGTTCACACAAAGAAGAGAAAACAAGCTACCAACACGCTGCCTCAATGACCTTGTTGGTGTGTGATACAATCTTCACCTTCACATGAGACAAGTGGAGATGGTAGAGAGTCACGAGGCAATTGACTTAGATGATATCGATCCATATGCTTTGGATGGACTGTCGATGGTGTGGAACGATGTTTTACTAAGGAGGAAATCACACAATCGGAGCGGGAGGTAGAGGAACTAATAAAGATCAAAGGCAACAAGGCATCAAGAACAAAAGGAGTTGGTGAGGATGTAAATATCTTTGTGGTCATACAATTGGAGATGGAGGTAAAGGAACTAATAACATCAAACACTCGCGAGGCATCAAGAGCCAAAGGAGTTGGTAAGGATGCAAATATCTTTATGGATGATATGGTTCTAGAGGAGGAATCTTTGTCATCCACTTCTAGAGGGCAGCAAATGATTGTATATGTCATATTAGTATATTTTGGTGCATCTAGGACTATGTCACTATAGTTTATGATTGTAATTTGTAATTTGTACTCTGTTTTGGTGGAAAAATAATAGAAAATATACTTATGCATTCTCTACATTCATTTTTCATGTTAATTAATAGCATTTTTCATGGTATTCAAGTTTATTTTATGAATTTATATGTTTTTATAGTACTAAAGTTGTCGAGTAATCACCAAGAAACAACCTAATACCAAGTACGAATCGAAATTTTGGGCTGCCAAGTAATGTCCAAGTACAAGGTTTTAAACTATGGTGAGAACATCTTGTCCCGCACTTGGGGACTATTATGACAATGTGGAATCCCTTTACATGGTCTACCCTTTCCCCTATATTGGCCACAAGGCATTCAAAGGAACCTCTAATGTTAAAGCACTCCAAATGGCTACTTAAATGTTGAAAACCTGCATTACAAGAATTATTTGGGAGAAATCAATCAATTGCGGCAAACAACATTGCATGACATTAGATTCTTGTCGTTAAGATTTTGATACACGTTTAACGACAAGTCATTGATCTCACTTTGCAAGAAACGATCCAAAAAGCGGATGATGGCATTACTTCCCTAACCACTCATGATGCAAAATACACACACCAAAAGAATCTTCTTGCACAAGTACTGGTTTTTTACGAGCTCTACCCTAAAATAGGAGTGTAGGGTCGGTGTCGGTAATCGCAATACCACTAAGTATGAGTTGACCCTTATGGGTGTAGCTTGAAAGTGTGAGAAGGCCTAACAATGCCTTGGTCAAGACCAATTAGGGTTTAGCACGCCCTAAATGGCGTCATGT
This sequence comes from Taxus wallichiana var. yunnanensis, assembly GCA_018340775.1. NCBI lineage: Eukaryota > Viridiplantae > Streptophyta > Pinopsida > Cupressales > Taxaceae > Taxus > Taxus wallichiana. The sequence continues at coordinate 782,193,584 of CM031244.1, read as the reverse complement.
CCAAATTGCGTTGCACCATTATAGAGTGTGTGCAATTTCATACAAAGATGGATTGATGATCCTAGGAATGTCGTGAACCTTTCTGTGGTTTGGGAATACAACAGACCATCATTCAAGACCATACTGCTCTTAGGCCTCCAAAAAGGGGCTCTCGTACCATGGCCTTGGTGGCCTATAAAACTAATCTAGCCCTTTCCAAGCCTTGCAAAGCTCCCTTAGTTATGTGAAGCTTGTTTTACACTTGCAAAGCTACGGTAGACCTCGCAAAGCATTGTTGTCTTGTCAAGGTGTTGTACACTTGCTTTGAATGGCTTTACAAAGCTCGACTTAAGTTATGCAAAATACTCGTAGAGATCCAAGGATGTTCTACATCAAATTCCCCTAACAATTTATGTTATGCAAGAATCATTCACACAATACTGAAATTGAGAGATGAAAGACAAGGAGACAAGAATTTATCCTGGAGAAACCCAATGTGGGAAAAACTCCAGTTGGGTAAGCAATTGCTTCCCTTCACTATGTAAATCTCCAATACAATACAAGTTCACTTGCCAAAAGATGGCCTTCAAGAAGGATTCAAGCTCCTTCTACTTGCATTACTTGCTTACAATCCTCAACAAGAAAGAACTCAATTGTCTATGAACAAAACAAGAACAATTCAAACTTTCTCCTTTGCTCACACTTGAATTCACTCAAATCACTTGCCTAGATGAGTAAATGCACTTGTATTTATAGTTTCTCTCTGCCCAAGGATGGAAGGAAAGGCGAAACAAACCGATTTGGGAAGCCCAAACATTTACAACTATATTTTCCCATTTTGGCATCGTTGGGGAGAACCATCGCTGCTAGGGCTGGGGTGGCGGTTTACGGAACCAACATTGTGGCGATGCCAGTACGTGCGGCGCGTGCATAACGTCGCATTGGTTGGCAACCATACTACTCTATGAAGAGTGGCGGTTCTACAACCATCGTGGCGGTTTCATAATTAATATATTATCACACAACAAAACAAAATGGCCTTTTTGTCATCATTCAAGGTGTCCGATCACCATCAACTTGACTTAACCATTTTCCAAACAATGAACATGTTGAGGGTATGTTTGCAAGTTTCAAAAGAGAATACATAGAATTGGGTACTTCTAGATCCATTTTTGGATCATACCTCCCCAATTTGAGGCTTTTAAGTCCCTAAAAGCTTCAAGGACTAATGAGGTGAGGAAATTTCTTCCCCACATCTTCTCTGGAATACCACTTGGCCTTGGTAGGCAATTGACCTTTCAACCCAATCAACCACTTGTCTTGCACTCCTCGTTGTGTTGTCCTCTCTTTCCACTGCAATACCACATCTTCCTCCAATTCCAACTACTTTCCGAGCAAGATCCTCAATAGATGGTAGCAAAATCCTCTTCTTCTTAATCCAACATGGAGGGCTCAAAGAGACGTAAATTCTCAACATTCACAACTGAATATATTCTCATATAAGGAGGAAAATCCAAGCGAAAATGCATTCTTACCCACTTGTTCCAGAATTTCAAATGGGCCATATCAAGAGGTTTGAGTTTCTTAGCTTTACCTTGTAGCCTTTCTCTTGCTCAAGTACAACCATACCTTGTCACCAACAAGGAAAGAATGCTCAGTTTATGTTGATCATGCCTTGCTTTGTACTTGGCCTATGTGACTCTTTCAACCTCTCTTGTACCTGGAGGTGTATTTGCTGAATTTTCTCAATGAACTTTCAGCTTTGTGGACTTCCAGATCCACTTTCTCATTGTCTCTGCATGGTAATCTCAAAACAACATCAAATGCACTCTTAGGAAAATAACCAAAACATGTCTCAAAAGGAGTCTTATTAGTAGAAGCATGAACTACCCTGTTATAAGAATGTTGGATATACACCAAATTCTCATCCCAAGTCCTAGGATGTTTCCTATGTTGTACCCTCTCAAGAGTTGAACCAAGGTACGGTTTACCACTTTTGTTTGCCCATCTTGTTTGTGGATGAAAAGCGGTAGACCTTTTCAACTTAGTATCCATCTTTTCCCACAAGGTAGACCAAAACTTTCCTATGAATCGTGAGTCCTGTCTAACACAATAGAATTAGGAAAACCAAAATGAACCCACACATTAGCAAAAAAAAATAACTCAATTGCATCATTGGCTTTAATGGTCTTCTTTTAAAGGAATGAGAATACACATTTTACTTGAACTGGTCCACTACCACAAAAATATAATCATACCCTTTCTTGGAAGTAGGCAAACCCCCAAAAATCCATGGAGATGCTTTCCCATGGCGGGAAGGAACTAGTAATGGCATATATAAACCCAAATTTTTCTTTACTAGGCTTGTTTGTACTACATAAAACACAACCCCTAATAAATTTGGCAACTTTTGCTTGCATGTTTGGCCAATAAACATACCTCTGTAAATGTGCAACAATCTTTGTCACACCAAAGTGACCAGCCACCTTAGAAGTGTGTGCTTCCCTCATCAACTAAACTCTTTCCCCCTTAGGCACACAAAGTTTCTCGTTCTTGTAGAGCAGCCCATCCTAGAAGTAGTATTCTCCCTAAGTGCAAAGCCCTCACTTGGAGGTTTTGCTGAAAGATTTCTCCAAAATCTGGATCCTTCTCATAACCTTCCTATATGCTTCACATACAAAAGGTTCAAGAAGAGTTAAAGTGCCCATAGCTGAAAGTAAAGGAGGTCTAGACAACATATCAACTAACTTGGTTAGTCACACCTTTCTTATATTTTATGATCAAATGAAATTGTTGCAAGAAACCCATCCACTTATAGTGTCTAGCTTGTTGAAGTTTATTTTGAGCCTTGCAAAATATTGAAGAGGTTGGTGATCCATGTGTATGATAGTTTCTTTACCCATCAGATAATGTTTCCATTTCTTGACCGACTTGCACAAGAGCATACAATTCCTTATCATATGTACAATAATTCAAAATGGCTCCATGAAACAATTCAAATGATAACATACGGGCCTACCTCCTTGAAGTAGGACAACCCCCATAACATAGTCACTAGCATCGGTTTCTACTTCAAAGGAAGTTGCAAGTTAGGTAATGCCAAAACTGGAGCATGACTAATCTTGTATTTAAATGACTCAAAAACATCATGTTGTTTCTTACCCCAATCAAAAACCTTACCACTGTTGTCACAGAATGTAGAGGCGTTTATGCTATGGAAGAGAGTTCTTGATGAACTTCCTCAAATACTAAATTACACCAAAAAACTCCTAGTCTCGATCAAACTAGATGGTGTAGGCCAATTTAGAATGGCCTCTATCTTAGTCTTAGATCAATCCTCAACTCTCCATCTCCAACCACATGCCCCAAAAAGACAAGCGATTGTTGAGCAAACTCACACTTCTTCTCATTCAACACTAGCTCGGTTCTCCTTTAAAACTTGCAAAACTTGATGCAAATGGTTAATATGCTCCTCAAAAGTTTTGCTAAAAACCAAATGTCATCCAAGTACACAATGAAAAAGGAATCAATAAATGGCCTCATTACCTCATTCATCAACCTCATGAAGGTAGCTGGTGCATTGCATAGCCCGAATGGTAATACCAACCATTCATACAACCCTTGCCTAGTCTTGAACGTTGTTTTCTAGATGTCCTCTTCCTTAATCCAAACTTGGTGATACCCAAATTTCAAATCAAGCTTAGTAAAATATTTAGCATGTTGTAATTGATCCAACAAATCATCAATTCGAGGAAGAGGGTACCTATTTTTTATGGTTATTTTATTTAATGCTCTATAATCAACACACATCCTCCATGAACCATCTTTCTTAGGTACTAAAACAATAGGAGAACCACATGGAGAAGTGCTAGGATAGATTATACCTTGCTTAATCAAAGACTATAATTATTGTTTTACCTCATTGGCATCCTTCAAAGGACTACATGTATAATCCCAAGTTTGGAAGCGGACTATCGGGTAGCAAATGTATCTCATGCTCAATTGGCCTAACCGGGGCAGCCCCGTAGGCTCTTGGAAAACTTCCTTGAACTGCTGAACCAACTCTTTCATCTTTTCTCTTTGTTAGTAAACATGCTACAAGTGGTTTAGATGCAACAACCTCTCTTTGTATATATCTCTCTCAAAAGAAGTAATGCAAATTTCCCACTAGCATTAATAAGCTTCTTAGCTTCAAGAGGCACTTACCAAAGAGATCTTTGAGTCTCCTGTAAAGGCTGAAATGAGGTAGTTCTTACCATCCTTCACCAAGCGGTATTGGTTGGCTCTTCTCATGAAGATGGCATCCCTGATATACAAGTATGGGCTGCCAAACACTACACCACACACATCAAGAGGAACAATATCAAAATAGTTTCATCAATGAACTTTTTATCAATACCAAACATAATTTTGCATTGCTTGGTAACCTTGATGTCTACGCCTTTCTTCACCCAACCCAATGAATATGGATTTGGATGATTGTAAGTCTCTAATTTCAGCTTATCAACTAACTCCTTACTTATCAAATTAGCTTGAGAACAAGTATAAAAAAGAGCATCCACTTTGGTTTTCTTCACTTGGATTTTTATATGAAAAAGCTTAGTAAGTTCATTTTCTTGAACAACATTATTACTACCCAAACATACCTCTCTACAGACGATGGAGGTACAACACATTGTCTCATCCACCTCTTCACTGCAAAATATTTCCTCCCCTTGGAGGGCAGCCATGGCCTTCTTTTTATTCTTCTTATTCTTGAAGGGATGTAATTCCGGTGGAGCTTCCAACATTTTTCCTCGGAATGAGTGTCAACATCACAATGACCACAATGAACTTTAGTATCCTTCTTAGAAATGGAAGTAGCATTCTTCTTACCTTTCCCTTTTCCTTTCTCCTTTTGCTTGGTGTCACCTTGTTTGTTTGAAGCATGTTGAGAGGTAGATGAACTCTTCTTCTTGTCCATCTCTAGATAGTGGGCTTGAGAACAAGCCTCATCTACATTCACATTGGCCAAGAGAACTTGGTCTCCTCAAGTGGCTATGGAGTCCACCGATGTACTTCATCAAAATGTCCCGGTTCTCGGTCTGCTACATCTTTTCCCATTTGGATAACTTTCTTCCAGAACTCACTAGTGTACTCTTGCACATTTTGGCCTTGCTTTTCCTAAGATATTGCCAATACATGGACCTCTCTTCCTCATAACAAATAGGATAGAAATTGCTTTTTATTAGCTTCTTAAATTCATCCCACTTAGAAATAGGAGGAAGCTTCTTAACAACCAAAGAATGAACATAGCTTTCAAACCAAGTTAAAGCATGATTGGTTAATTTTAACCTTGCAAATGAAATTTTTTGACTCTCATTGATTTGATGCAAACTGAAATATACCTCAAGTTGAGCTAGCCAATGGTCTAGCTTCTCAGCATTCACGTCCCCATCATAAGGCTGAATTTCTATCTTCACCTCCGCTTTGAATGGAGGAGTAAGGTTGGCACGGGGTTGCTCTTCCTCATACTCATGAGTGTCTTCTTTATGGTCTCCTAGTGCCTCTTTTGGAACACCAAGCTTCTCCATGAGCAATCCCATGATGGACTCCAACTTTCCCATAGACAAGGAAATACTGCCCACATCTTTGGACAAACTTGCCACATCCACCTCCAACTTGTAGAAACATTCTTCTTCAATCTCACATGCATCTCCACTATGAGCCATGTTTGATTCCTTGCTTCCACTTCTTGGTGGAAATCTCTACTTCAAAAGGAATGAGGATACCTTCACCGCTTTCACTACCCTTCCGGGTGAGGGGCATCTAACTGAAAATGTCAACACAAGTTAAACCACACAAAAACAATTGATCTTAACTGCTTTGATACCAATCTGATCCATAAACTACCTCTTTTAAACAATAAACAATCCTATCTTAGTGATAATGAATGAAAAATAACTAAGTTCTTATTATCCAATATGTTATGCAAGAATCATTCACACAATACTAAAAATGAGAGATGAAAGACAAGGAGACAAATTTATCCTGGAGAAACCCAATGTGGGAAAAAAATCCAGCTAGGTAAGCAATTGCTTCCCTTCACTATGTAAATCTCCAATACAATACAAGTTCACTTTGCCAAAGATGGCCTTCAAGAAGGATTCAAGCTCCCTCTACTTGCATTTACTTTACAATCCTCAACAATAAAGAACTCAAATGTCTCAAAAACAAAACAAGAACAATTCACTTTCTCCTTTGCTCACACTTGAATTCACTCAAAATCACTTGCTTAGATGAGTAAATGCACTTGTATTTATAGTTGCTCTCGCCCAATGGAAAAAAGGTGAAACGAACCAATTTGAGAAGCCCAAACATTTGCAACTATTCGGATTCCCATTTTGGCATCATCGAGAAAACATTTGAACCATCGTTGTGCTGAGGGGGTAACCACCGCGGCGGTTACGCAACTCAGCTTGCGGTGCCTACGAAGCGGTCCCGCCAACTGCTACTCTGTGAAGAGTGGCAATTCCGCAACCATCGCGGTGGTTCCGTATCCGTCGCACAGTCAATACATAGGAACAAAACAAGAATTGGCCTTTTTTCTCATTCAAAGGTGTCCGATCACCAACAACTTGACTTAACCATTTCCAAAACAATGAACATGTTGAGGGTATGTTTGCAAGTTTCAAAAGAGAATACATAGAATTGGGTACTTCTAGATCCATTTTTGATAAGCATATAAATCTGCAACCTTTTAGACGGGAAGAATATCCGACCCTTCTTGTAGCTCTACTTCATATGTGTTGTCTAAAAACTTTCTCAAAATCTTGCGAGGAATGATTTTCTCGTACTTCAACTTGACGTGTGTTCTTCTTGACAACTTCTCTTTCCTTAGGTGCACAAGTATTGAATCTCTTTCTTCATTTGCTTTCTCTTTATACCCCGGGCTACTCTATTATCGCTTCCTTCACACTTCCTCATGCAACTTGTACATTTGCTCTACAAAACATCTGCATTTGCACTCTTCATCTCTTGTCACTCAACAAATTTGTCACTCCTCGGGTGATCTTCCATACACAATCCAAAATTGGGTCTTTCCTATCGACATGTTCACTAAATTGTTACGCAAAATTTGCTTCGCACCAACATCATATCCAACCGTGTTGACTTACTACCAACCAAAAATTAGAGAAGATCCCTCAACTTATGTCCACAACCTTGGTTTGTCCTTTTGTTTGTGGGTGGTACATTGAGCTATACTACACTTGGTGTCGAACTTCTTCCACAATGTTCTCCAAAAGTGACCCACGCATTTGGTGTCTCTATCTAACGTAATACTCCTTGAAAATCCATGCAATTTAACAACTTTGAAAACAAACATGCAACATTTACATCATCAATAGTCTTCTAGAAAAGATAAAATGTGCCATCTTCAAAATCTATCAACCACAAAAATATAGACATTACCTCTATGTCCTTGGCAATCCAAGAACAAAATCCATAGTCAGCTCTTCCCATGGTCCTTATGGTACATGCAACAAAGTATATACAAACCGGTATTCCTAATTATTCCTACTACCAACTAGCATAGTGTACATTTTCTCACATATTTGCTAACATTCTTAGTCATACCCAGCAAAGAGTATAATCCGCCATTATGAAATTCCCTAATGATGTTCACCTTCATTGATCTTTGCGAACACGTCACTTTTGTTAACAACCCTTCTTGGATTATGCGATCCTCAAATAGGCTTCTATCACACATGCATGGTTCTTTATGCAAGCCTTTCTTCTTCATTTAGTTATTTTAAATTTAGACTCTCAGGTCCAATCATCTCTATTGCCATGGTAAGCAATAGAGATATTTGACTGACCCACTTACGCATCAGCTACCTTATTGACTAACCTAATATCAGAGTTTTAAAATCAGTCAAACCGAACCGGAGCCGGAACCGGCCGGTTTGACTGGTTTAACTAACTTTTTTTCGCACTGAATCGCTCAAGAAACTAGATCGGTTTGACCGGTTTTAGTCCAAATCGGTCAAACCGGTCCGGTTTCGACCTAAACCGGTCAGTCCAAGCCTGTTTTGCCTTATACGGCAACCACTTTAAAAATACATTTTTTTAATTTTTTTTTGTATTTTTTATTGTCTCTAAACCCTAATTTGGTGTTATAAATACACCCCCTCCCCTTTATTCACTTCACACCTCTCTCATTGAGCATTTGTGAGCAAAAGCATTTGTGAGCATATGATTGAAGAGTTTATTTTTTATAGTGAACTTGGAAGTCGGAGGCTTGGAGGTTGTTTGGCATTGCTTGTGGGCTCTTTTTGGTGATATTGGCATCCATTTGTGAGCACCTCATCTCTATTTGTGAGCACCTCTCTTATTTGCAAGAATTTGGGATTGGGGCAGCATTGAATAGTGTTCATTTGGAGTGAGTTTAGGCATTGTTTGGCATCAAGTGTGGGCTCTTTGTGGTGGCATTTACATTTACATTTGGAGTGTGGGCTCTTTGTGGTGCCATATACAAGCTTGAAGCATTTCTTCACCTCATTTGTGTGCACATTGAAAGGTATGTTACATTTTAAACTTATCCCTTATTTATAAATTTTATTAAATAAGAAATATGAAATTTATTTTGTTTTATTTGCATTTTCAGATTTGTTTGCATTTATATGGCCCCCAAATCAAAAGACCCTACATGGACCCATGCAGACGTAATTGATTATCAAGTTTTTTGTAAATATTGTAAGAAACACATCGGGGGATTCATAGGTTGAAACAACACTTGGCTGGTCAAAGAGGCCAAGTTACCCCATGTGATGCACCTGATATTGATGCCATTAGGTTGGAAATGAAAAACATACTTGAAAAACATAGAGAAGAGAAGGCTAGGCAAAAAGAAATGGAAGTTGAAATAAGGAGGAGGGAACATGCCTTGAGTCTTGAAGGATCTTGCTCGACCCTTATGTGATCAAGTTAGAGACCCATTTCGTATATGCCTCCCCCATCCACTCATAGTCAAGAAAACCAGCCTCAAAAAAGAAAGACCATTCAAAGCTTTTTTCCATCTTCCACAGCTTATTCTTTCTTAGTGCCTCCATGCCAACTGAAAATCAGCCCACCTTGGATAACCTTTGGAAGAACCAATACAAAGAAGCGACTTTTGAGTACATTGCTAGATGGTGCCAAGTATGATGCAAATATCCCTTTCAATGCTGCCCGCTCACCTTATTACCAGCCGATGTTTGATTCCATTGTTGTTGCTGGTAAGGGCTTCAAAGGCCCTAGTATGCATGACTTGAGAGGATCACTTTTGAAGAAAGAAGTTGCATTCATAGATGAATATTTGAAAGGTTGCAAAGCTTCATGGGCCAAAACAGGATGCACTATCATGTCAGATGGGTGGAGTGATGGCAAGAACCACACAATAATAAAAAAATTTGCCTCTTGTCCACAAGGTACAATGTTTTTGAAATCGGTAGATGCATCCGATAGGGTGAAACTGTTTGAGCTTTTGGATGAGATTGTGTTAGAGGTGGGGGTGGAAAATGTTGTACAAATCATTACGAGATAATTCCTCTAACTATGTTCTTGTTGGTAAGATGTTAGAGGCTAAACACAAAACAATATTTTGGACTCTATGTGCTACACATTGCATAGACCTCATGCTTGAGGATATAGGGAAAAAAGATTGGATCAAGAACACTATAGAGCATGGCAAAAACATCACCAAATACATCTACAATCACTCATGGGTATTGAACCTAATGAGGAAGAACACTGAGGGCAAAGAACTTGTTAGGCCAGCCATCATGAAATTTGCAACAAACTTCCTCATGTTGCATCTCTTATTTCCCAACAGTAACTTGAAAAGATGTTTTCAACTAATGAATGGACTGCATCAAAGTGGAGCCCAAAATAGGATGGGAAAGACACAAAGAAGAAACTTTTGATAATTTATTTTGGAAAAAAACAATAGAGATTGTGAAAGTTGTCGAGCCTCTTTTTAAGGTGTTGCGGTTGGTGGATGGGGAAAATTAGCCATGGGCTATATTTATGAGGCTATGGATCAGGCAAAGGAGCGAGATAAGCGCAGATACAAAGACAAGGTAACTAAGTATGGGCCTATATGGGAGATCATAGATAATAGATGGAACAATCAACTCCATCACCTATACATGCAATTAGGTATTTCTTGAATCCGAAATATCATTACAGAGCTCACTGAGAAGATCAAACAAGAGAAGTAAAAGATAGTTTGTACGAGTGCCTAGAGCGCATGGTCCCTGATGAGATGCAACAACTTGAGGTTCACCGACAGATCAACTTCTTCAACAAAGCCACAGGTACCTTTGGGAAAAACCTTGCAAAGATTGCAAGGGATATGAACCAACCAGGTAAGAAATTCTAAGTTTTTTTAAGTTCATTTGATTAAAAAAATTAATGAATAATCATGAATTTTTAGCATAAGACAATCTTTATCTCATTTGTTGAATTACGCTTTAGCCTTTAAGTTATAAGTTTCTATTTTACTTTTAATTTTTAACTTTGTGTTTTTAACTTTTTATATCGTTGTTTACTAATTAAACATTTACATTTTTATCGCATTACATTGGAGGATTCGTTTGGTAGTCGTGTCCTCAATTGCAAAAGTTTGCAATTAGGATCTGAGCCAAACTTGCAGGTGCTTCAGGTGCGGCGCAGAATTGGTCCGCATTTGAGCGGATTCACACGAAGAAGAGAAACCATTTGAAACAATGGTTGAATGATCTTATCTTTGTGCGGTACAACCTTCGATTAAGGCGAACCAATTGTTGAACCGAAGACCTGAGCACGATCGATCCCATTGTCTTAGATGATATAGATCCAACCTCGTAATGGGTAGAGAAGAGTCACCAATGCAATTTGATCCCGATGACTTAGGGTGGATGGGTTTGGATCGGAATTTGATGAGCCATTAGCAAAGACTGCCGCGCCGCCATCGTCACGAGACACAAAGCGAGGCACTAGTCGCACTCATGCTACTCCCCCGACCACGTCTTGTACAATTGCAGATGTACCTGAGGATTTGGATGAGTCCGAGTCAAAGCCAGAGGTCGATGATGATATTGATGAGGATGACCTTGAGGATCCCATTTCTAGCAACAATGCAGAGTTTGATGATTGATCATTGATGTCATCTAGTTTATTCAAGAGTTTTGTAACTTGTATTTGTAATGTATCAATGATCATAACATGTTTTTTTGGAGTCTCGGACTATGGAGGCCATTTAGAGCCTCATTGTTTATGTATTTTGTTTCGAATCTCATCTATGATATATGTATTGTGTATTAGACTTGGAGTTCGTGCCATTTTGCTATAAACACCTTTTTGCATATATATAAGAGCAAACTTTGCATATTTTGTGTGTAATTGTTGGAATCATGATTTTTAACCTTTCAAATATATTATTTTCATTAAAAATATAAAATTTCAAGTATTTTTTAGTAAACCGGTTCATTAAGTTTGAACCATCTGTTCCGGTTCAATTCGGTCCGGACCTCAGCCGGTTCCAATTTTTAAAACATTACCTAATATATGCTTAAGCACAAATGACTAACTTCAGGACGCAGCCCAATTCATATGCCTTTGGTTCATCTTGTCTTGGATGTTTATGAACTTGAAGGCTTGACGATCTATATACAATGCAAACTCCTTCCACATCATGTAGTGCCTCCACTTCTTCAATGCTTGAACTATAGCATTGAACTCTTGACCATATACTAAACATTTCAGCTTTGCCCCATTCAACTTCTCATAGAAATATGCAATTGGCCTTCCCACTTGGCTCAACATTGAACCAATTGTTGTTCCATTTGCATCACAATCCACTTGGAACATTTTGACAAAATCTGGCAAGGCTAATACACGCTTCTCTATGACCTTCAATAGATCAAAACTATTTGCATCTTGGGATGTCCAACTGAACCATGCACACACTCCACTAAAGTTTCTTATTAACTTCCTATCAAAACTTTCTAAGCCATGAAAGCTAAAGCTTTTTACCTCAATGGCACTCCTTGGCATAGGGAATTCCAATATTGTCTTGACCTTAGTTAGCCTTTGATCCTAGAGTCCTTTTATCCTAGCATTTTTATTGAAATTGGATGTATTCTTCTTTCTTTTCTTAAGGAAACCACCTTGAACCCTTCCCGTGAAATCATAAAGCCTAGCTACACTAGCTCTCCCTTCACGAAAGAACATTCTTCAGATTTGTCAGCAGTTTCTCCTACTTCAGCTTCTCTAAGGCTCATCTTAGGTGCAACAAGTGTTCCTCTTTTATTCAATTGAAAATTAGTATACCATCCAAATACACTGCAAAAACTGTTCCAAAAATGTCTTTAGCATTTCATTCTTAAGCCTCATAAATGTACTAGGGCGTTGGTTGACCGAAATGGCATTACTAACCATTCATAAGATCCTTTGTCCTAAATGAAATCTTCCCTTCATCTCCTCTTATTCCAATTGATGATATCCGCTTTTCAAATCAATCTTGAAGAATTACTTTGCTCCACTCAAACAATATAACAAGACATCCATCTTTGGGACAAAGAACTAAAACTTGATGGTGATGTTGTCGATAGCTCTAAAATCTGTACAAATTCTTCATTCTCCATCCTTCTTAGGTGTAAGCATTGTTGGTAATGCACATGGGCTCAAACTTTGTCTTATCAATTGCCTATCCAACAAATCTTGAACCTGCTTATTTAATTCTTCATTCATAAGTGGATTCACCGGGGTTTGCTAGGTAAACTTGCTCTAGGCATCAAATCCATGTGATGAGAAATATTTCTCATTAACAGCAATCCACTAGGTAAATCACTTGACACTACTTGCTTGTACTATTTTAACAAATCTGCCACTTCTGTAGGCATTACTTTCCCTTCTATGTGTTCTGGCTTGGGAAAGACAGCAAAACATACCTTACGTTCTTAACTACTTTCATTAACCCTTTGGCTAAAAGCAACATCATAAGCTACTTGCTCCTCCTTCCTCCTCCATAGGCAATAATTCAAATCTCTTACCATGCTTGGCAATCTAAAAGTTGTTCTCCCTCCCATTGTAAATCGAACTTCTATCATACTACCATGGTCTGCCCAATAAGACATGAATAGCATCTACTGGTGTTACATCACACCATACTTCATCATGATAGCTTCCAATGTGGTAGTTAACCTTGCACTGCTATGTCACCATTACTTGATGATCCTTTTGCAGCCAAGAAACCTTATATGGAATGCAATGAGCAAGACTTCAATCCCAACTTTTGCCCCATCTCGATGGAAACTAGATTATCGGTGCTACCACTGTCTATGATCAATTTACAACATTTACCTCCAGCTTTACCCTTTGTTCTGAAAATGCTTCTCCTTTGCCAAGGCTCATTCTATTGCTTGTCTGGCTTCAACAAGACCCTTCGCGGCATTAAATTATTTCCATGCTCAGATTCTACAAAAGCAGTTTTTCCTCCTTTGCTTGTGCTACATGCACTCTCTTCTCACTAATACTATTCTGTCTGCTTCAAGGCATATATATGGTCTATGCCCAGCATTTGAATCATGTACCATCAAATCCTCTACCCCCTCCTCTATTTCCATATCCTCTTCCCTTATAGGAACTGTAACCAATTCTTTCATTCTGTTATGAGGAACTACTGTCATCCTCTTCCTTCTTTAAATAAGTACAGCCTCTTCCATACGATTGTCTTCCACATTCTCTTCCTTTTCCTTGCTATTGTTTCATAGACAGCTTCTCTTCATCCTTCAAAGTACATTAATAAGTTTCTTCTACAAAACATAATCTATCATTCTAAACTCATCTTCTATGGAATGATGGGGACCATTCACATACCTTGAGATCTTTTCTTCATCATCTTCTACTTGACTTGCTAGGATTGCCGGCTTGTAAAACTCCTCAGTATAATCATTTACACTCATATCTTTCTGCCTAAGATCAGCTTCTTAAACAAGGTCAGCTGATAATCAAGATTCAAAATGCAAACATTTACCTTTCAACTTAGCAGTCATTTTATTCCAAGGCATGATGTTCTCTTTACCTCTTCTTACTCTTTCTAGTTGCATGTGATCCCACCATAAGGATGTATGTCCTTTCAACTTTGTGCAAGCATTCTTCACTCTCTTGGGATCCTCCATAATCAAAATACTTCTACCAGATCTACAACTCTCGGTGCTTGTCCTTCTCTTCCAAGAGGTATTCCTCCGTGTGTCATTTTGTATTTTCAACAATTCCACTACAGGATTTCTACCTGCAACAAACTCAACTTGATCTTATGCACTCAACTACACAGGCACGCCCTGCTCTAATACTATATGATGGTGAGATGTGTTTTGGATTGAATGAATGAACTCACAACTGGATCAAAGAACACAACATACAATGGCAACACAAGATCGGCACAAAAGAATGTTCATTCACTCCCACACTCACTGACTCAGCTCTGCAAAGCCCACAACTGGCCTTACTACACTGCTTGGCCAGCTCAGCAACGTTGTTCTCTATGCACTCCTATGCATACTAACACCCTTTCCACTAATTATTACAAGCTAAAATGCTATTATTCTAGCGAATACACACTTGACTATACTGGAACCCACAACACTACTACAAGACTCTTCCAGCCCACTCCCTCTCTCTTGCAAAGGTGACAACAGACAACCTCATGTCTCGCACTTCAGCACTATTATAACCGTGTGGAACCCTTCAGATAATCTTGCCTTTGCCTTATAATGGCCAAGAGACATTACAAGAAACCATTAGTGTCAAGGAGTCCAGATTGCCACTCGAACACTGAAAGCCCACGTTACAAGAACAATTTGTGAGCAAACAATCAACTGCAGCAAATTATGTTGCATGGCAATAGATTTCGGTCGTTAATTAAGGTTTTAACAATATCTGCAGGTACGAATCTAACATTTTTGACAAGCTGTTGATCTCACCTTCTTGCAAGGATGCATCCAAAAAGCAATCTATAGTGTTATTTCCCTGACTGCTCGTGATGTAGAATACACACACTTATTTGAATCTTCTTGGTGCAAGAACCTGGTTTTCCATGAGCTCTGTCCCTCTTGGTCATGAGAGTAGTATTGTTGTCAGCACCGCGTAGTGGGAGTTGACCCTTACCATGTGGCTTGCAAGCATCAGGGACCCCGAAAAGGCCTTGGTCAAGACCGCTTATGGTTTGGTGTGCGCCTGGATGGCGCCATCTCAGAACTGCACAAATCGTGTTGCGCCCTTGTAGAGGTCTGTGCGGCTTCGCATGGAGGTGGATTGATGATCCTGGGAATGTCACAAACCTCTATGAGTGGTTCCGGAATACCACGGACCATTGATCAAGACCATATTACTCTCAGGCCATGGGAATGGGGCTTTTCAGCATGATGGCCTAAGCAGCCTGCAAGCTAACCGTAGCCTTTTCAGGCCTTACAAAGCTCCTTTGGTTTTGCAAAGCTCATTTTACACTTGTGAAGCTTCTGGTAGACTTGTCAAGTGTTCTAGTATTGTGAAGTTGTTATACGCTTATGAAGCTTTAAAGGGCTTTGCGAAGCTCTCCTAACACTGTATAGCTTAAAGATCCAGTGATGCTCCTACATCACTCTCCACCCAAACTCTAAATTGCTTAGATTGTAAATGGAAATTGGATCTAAGAGTTGGTTGTTTAGTTAAAATGTCTCTATACATCCCAAATGAAATGAAGAAAGTGGGAGAAGTGTCGAACATGGTGGCTGTATTGAAAATCAATCTGTACAGGTGAAATCTTCTTCTAAAATGTGGATTGCATGGGGCATCTTGGCATCTTGATTGAAATGTTTAGCATGCAATACGTGAGTGAGTCAGTTTCTAAATTCTGGTTTGCCAATAGCATCCTGTTCCATGCTTTCCCCTTCTCTCCATAATAAAGATAGTCAAAAATTTAAAGTTGCAAGGCCTTTCTACACACTCTCAATTAAAACTAAGATGAGGAAAACCTGTAGGAAAATCAAGATCCATAAAAATGGAGGAGACAAAGCAAACTTGCAAGACCCAAAGTGTTCTATTGTCATGGATGGGCAAACAAATACTGCCCATCAGTCATCTTCAGTGAGTCCCTTCATTGTTGAAGCAATTGATTGTTATGGGAATGACTTCTCATTTCACAACTTAAAGCTGCTGCAGTTCTTCACACAAACGCTAGTATGATTATGTTGTTAATCCAATCAACAAGCTACTGGAATTCAACATACATAATGACTGCAAATTGATGTTGCCTATAGATATATGCTACTTCGTACATCCCGTGGTCAATTGCAATGTGCCCGTGACAAAAAGCATGACCACACTGCTAAGAATCGGATATATCTGCCATTCTATGCTGGTATCAACTGTGTACTAGCAATTGCACATGAGTTGCAAAGTATGCTGGGAGAATGTCAATGTTAATTTGCTAATTTATATTTTTGATATGCTAGTTTAGTTTTCCATATACTTTGGTATTTTGTCAAACTCATGTGCCTTATTTAAATTTCCTATGTTCCTAGAATAATCAAAAGAATATTCCGTTATACAATTAGGTCTTGCTCATTGTGCTATATCTATTCAACCTGATTACAAAATGTATGTGGTTGGTAGCAGTGCACTGTTAATGTAAAAACTACTTTCAACATCCACTCTATGATGGAGCTTTCACCCATATTTAACATTACATACAGTTTCCTAACTCTAGTAAATCTACTTGACATAGGAAATTCCTAAGGAAGCACAATAAATTTGGTGTGCATGTTTCTTTAATTTTGGGTTTATCAGCAGACTTCAAAACCAAAAATGTTACTTCCACTATTTACATGTCCTGTTTTATCTCCAATTCATTAACTAGATACAAGATAGTAACTACTATTATTATTATTACTGTGTTTTCAGCAGCATCTAAAAACCTGCAATTGCTATTTCTATTGACATAATTCTTCTGTTGTAATAAGTACAAATATTTAGAGCCTTACACCTGTACTTGTTGTCTAACGTTTAATCTATATAGCAACATTTTCACCAGTATGTCTACAGTCTTCCAAGTTTCTATTCTTTAAAAAATAAAAACTTTAAATACAAGGCATGTGGCGACTATTATGATTTACTTCCCAAAATGAACCTCCATCAAGACTGATATTAGAATATTCACTAACGCCATAAAAGAAATTTATGAATTCCAAACTTTTTCATTAATGCACACAAGATGAGAGGGGCAACAAATTTCGTTTTTCTGCAGATGCATTCAAACCACTTGGGTTATTTTTCCTTGTTTGCATATATATTTTTCAAGCTATCTTTCTTGCTCAGTTCATTGACATCTGTCTATCTCTTTATCTTTGAATAAAAATTGCAATTAACTGCATTTAGGTATATATGGTGTAAAGGGACTGTCTCTTGCTGCAATGGACTATTGGGCAATGTAGTAATCTATTTCTACTTATTAAAAATAAGATAGGACAAGTTGCATGTCTACATTTTATTTTATGATTCACTTGCAATATCAAACACTCCCATTATATTCAAGCTTTTTACTGTGAAGTAACTTTTCAGCCAATGGGGATAAGAAGCATGTTGTTTGAAATGTGTTTGTCAGAATGGGCTTAAGTTTCTAAAGGGGTGTTGATTTCTGTGGCTGTTTTGGAAATAATAGGAATGGTAGTCTCTCAGTTTTCCAGAGGTTTGGATTCAAATGGGCAACGACGTTTTCAATGGCAAAGGCCTTCTTGCAACTTTTCATTCTTCGCTTAGTTTTCTAGATCATCTTTGCTCGGAAAAATGAGGATTAGAGGTTTCAAGTTTATATTTTCATGGTAAGCCCCAACTTCCTTATTCACAAATCACAATTCAGAACAAGTATAATTTATTTTGCAAGAAAATTGTCTATAATATGTATGTGTGTCACGTGTGTGTGTTGTGTGGGTTTTACCATATTCCACTAAGTTATGGAAGAGGAACATTACTGAAAATGACCCACTTAACCCAGTGATGACATTCAGTCAACTTTAATCAAACATAAATAATACAGTCATGGATCACTACAAATTGAAAATCAGTATGTTTATGTTTATATCTCTAGAGTTAAATGGGTTTGCATTCATCTGAATTATTTTTAATAAAATGTGTCTAAGTTATTGCTGGCAATGTCGGTGACGTCCTTGGAGATCATTTTGGCATGGGATCAGGTATGTTTGGTGATGAACAGGGCAGTGACAGTGAATGCACCAAAGACACATTGTCACAGACTGATGCTGTCAACGGTGGCATGGTAATGTAAAATCCAGTTGTGGGATGTTTTTCATGATACAAGCCTACAGGCATTCATGCAGAAAGGTACATCTGTCCATATGTTGTGTTGTGAACAACCAAAAAAACTTTGAGAGACACCTCCGGCATAACAAGGCTGAATGTTTGTGGCTAGATATACATAACTTGAAACAATGTTCTATTCTATTGTAAACAGTGTATATCAAAGCGTAGTAATGGAAGTTGTACAAGAATGGACATCAAAAACAATGGCATCCACATGAGGAACACTCTATTAACTCTGAAGAAAACCATCATGGAGTATAAAAACTTCACCATGCAAAGGCTATGCTTTATCGGAAGTTCATCCATGCACTGGATTAATCTTTCCAACGCATGTACAATGATATTGCTTGCTTATGGAGCTTGAAACGTTTGTACTCCCATTCTCCTAAAAACTCTCCAATCTTTCCAGGATCTATCCACCTGAAAGTGACCAAAAAGACCCCTCAATCCTTTGGAGGGCCTGCATTTATTACACACCAGATCAATTTTTCCAACGCATACATAATGATATTGCTCCCTTACGGAGCTTTAAACCTTGTACTTCTGTTATTCTCAGAAAAACTGATCTTTCCATGATCTATCTGCCTGAAAGTGAGCAAAAGCCCCCTCGAACCTTTGGAGGGCTTGCATTAGTCAACCTTGGAATCATAATTACCATGTTCTTACGAACTTAGTGAAAATTCAGTTTGAACCGTACTTTTTGGTCTGACCGAACTTACCGAACAAGTTCGGTCGAACATTATTTTTTATTTTTTAATTAAAAAATTAAAGCATTTAAATTAAAAAAACTTCAACACAAAATAAAAATGAAACAAGAAACACTAATACCTAAGCACGTAAAGGAAAAATTCTGTAGATAATATATTTATTTATTATTATGTGTAATTGGTTTTTCTTTTCAAATATCATCATATATGTATGGTATTTATTATTTATATATATTTTATATTTGTAAATTTTCTAAACCAAACCGAACCAAACCTTTTGAAAAATTCCAAACTTCCGAACTTTTTCCCCTTTTCAACTATCCGAACTTTTCGAACATGGTAACTATGTTTGGAATGCAATTCATATCTTGTAGCTTCAAATTTAGGTTCCAGTTACTCCTGGAGACTCCTGGGTTCCCAAACCCTGTTTTAATCCCATAAAATCCTCATTTTGCACCCCAAGAGTTATCCCATTATCAAATTATGCAATCCACAAACTGGACTGCAGAATTCAGGACACCCACAAATTGTTCCACTCCTAATCCACGGAAAATATGATAGTTCCACGTACTGGTCCGCTACTATTCAACAACTTCATCATCGCTTGTCGTTTCTTAGTCAAATCCATCTAGATTTACTCCAAACTGAGTTGTATGGTTTCAAATGTTGTCATTCACCTATAGGTGACACCATGATCCATTCTCAGTTCAGAAAAGTGCAAAGATGCAACTTTCTAATATTTGATTCCTCATGATGCTACAGAGGTTGGGGCTCCTAATGTAGTGCAAATTGAGACAAATAGTGCACAAGTTCACAAATAAACATGGTAGTGGTTTAAGGTAGCTACAAGCAATTTTTCGAAGCCCATGTTAATGCATACATTAAAGGACATTAAGAGAACTGATAAGGTATTGATGTCAATAAAACTGTTAAAGATGTGTAAACAGTTATCTAGAACTGTCATACCTCCTTAGCTACATACAATCCTTACATGAGAAGGATCCCTAAGCCTACAGAAGCAAGATATGCGAACCACTGGCTTTAATTAGAGAGGATGATTGAGTTGCAAGAGTTATTGCAAACCACAGTAAAAATATTTGCAAAAACAAAATAAAAGAGGTTCAAAAAAGTGTGAAATGTGCTAAAAATTGGGGAAAAGTGAGAGAAAATGACATAGAAGATAATGAAGCAAAAATCCCAAAGAATGTAATACTTCCTCATCTAAAATTTTTTTATATAGGAAAATATATAAAGTTGAAGTCAAATAAGGGTAGAGAAAGTGTGGATCAAACTTGACACACTGTCTCCAAAAAATGAGGGTTTTATTTGTACATCTAGGAGGGAAAAAAAGAAAAATTTGTGTTTTTTTAACAATTTGATGTTTTCTTACTGCAATGTTACAAACTATGGTCATAAGCAGTGGATGGTCTAGGAGGGAGAGTGCAAGAAAAATGAAGGAAATGAAGTGAAAATTCAATTGTTGAATAATAATCGCTGGGAAGATTGTAGGCACTTTTAAGGAAAAATTGATACTAGAGGTAATGAGACTTTTGATGGCATGCTGAACCACATGAGAGCTGCCATCCATGAGAGGATCCCACGTTAGAATTCTACACAAATAAATTAACCACTACATATGGCTTCCTGTGCACTTAATCCAATATGGTATGAAGAGAGGTCTGGAAGATAGCTCCTGTTAATGATAGGGACGTAAAGAAGGGGTTCAAAGCTGCTGTTGCATAGTTGTTCAATGCAGATGAGAAAAGGATAATTTTGAAATAAATTCTTCAATTTAAAAAAGTAGTGACTCATTAACCCATTGGAAGCAAGGGAAGATAGGCGCACCATAGAGTATGACAGAAAGAACATAAGACAAAAATTATATCAAAATTCACATCTACCGAAGTAGTTTGGTACAGCTCAAAATAACAAGTTACAATAGAAAAGTACGAGGGGGAAAGAATCGAAGGAGCCAAAAATAAATAACCAAACAATAAACCAATGTAACATAGCAAGAGGAAAAAGGCCAAACAGGTAATCCCTATGATTCGCATACAGATTCAAATAGCTGTGTGAGGTGAAGAGCCCTTAAAAAACAAGAATGATGAAGACCAAAGTTGCAGACCAAGGATAAAGATCAGTATTTTTGTATGTTAGTGCCAAAGCTTGAAGCAGAAGATAAACAGACGGCATCGTCATCCACCAACTTAGATGGAGGATGTGTGGGGATGAAGCTCTACAAATCCATCAACTTGCTATCCACCTACTATCCTAGATTGCCAGTTCCTCTACAGCTTAGAGGAATTGATCCACATATGGATTCATTTGCTCTATCAAGAGGGTAGCCTCACATATAGCAGATAAGCTAGTTGCAGGGGATAACGCCTTGGGTCACCATCATTGAAAGATGAGTATTTGCATGGAGCAACAGCACGATAAAATGATGATCCTAAAGATGCCCAACAATCAATGGGGTACCCTTGAGCAGCATTGCAGAACCCAATACAAATTGCTCTAACAATGATGATGCCCAGTGTATTGATGGTGCTGAAGCACTATTGACGATCATGGAAGTAGAAGATCGAGCACACCTTTTCTAACCCTTGTTTAGTTTCTTGCTTTGTGTCTTATAGTTTTCATTTCAGTCTTTATTATTTGTACGAAGCTAAGTCACAAGGTTCATGTTCGTGTTTGAGTTCGCAAACATAAAATTTGGATTAAGTTCGCAAAGATAAAATTCAAAAAAAAAAATCGTGATTACATTCAGTTAATATAAATTTGTAAAAAAATGAATATAGAATTCATGAGCCATTAAATTACAATATATATGTAGACAAAATAATAATATATCGAATTCAAATAAATTATAATAAATTTAAACATATTTAAATATCAAAAATTAATTTTATAAATAACAAACTTTATATTTTAATCTTTATATTTTAAAATATTTTAAACTTTATAAAACTAATTAAAACTTTATAAAACTAAATAAACCTAAATAAGTCTAAATAAAACTTTATCATTAATTTATTTATACATCCTAAAGGTCAACAAGCAATAATAAAACCTACACGTCAACCAACAATTATAAAACTAAATAAACCTAAATAAATCTTTCACGACTCTTTCATTTAATAGATCTTTCACAACTCTTTCATTTTCAAACAGCAGCAGTAGCGGCATCGACAGCTTCTCCTGTGCAAGCTTCAGCCGATCTGCCCTCAAATGTCAAAGCCACGTCACTCACATGGCCAATCACTCTACTTGCAGGCCCTCCTCTCTTGCAGCCACATATGGGTTTGAAAACCCTCTGACCCTCTCTATGCACGCGGCCATGCACAGGGAAACCTGTTGAACATTCTCGATTATTCGCGATTTTATGGTCTGCATTAGGGGTTTGGCGATTTTCGAACTTTGTGCTCAAAAATCGCTGAACCCTGTGACACAGATACGAAGTATTAGAATGTATCATTGTATTTCATTTTGGTTCAACAATGAGATCATTGCTTGAAAATAGAGTCTATTTTTTCAATATTATTGAGAAATCTAATATTTATGATAAGTTTTGAAGCACGCACATACATTAACATTTTCCCAAAAACATGTATATTCTAACAAATTTTGCACAAGGAGTCCCCTTTTACCTCCCCTGAAATATAGGGGGGCCTTGTAGTTGTCCTTGTAAATTGTCCCCATGTCCCCACCCAGAAACTTGGCAGAACATTAATTTGTGTAATCCAAAGGTGAGTCAAACTCTTATTGTGAAGTTGCAGATGTTGTCATTGATGGTGACCTCCTACATACAGCAGAAACACTAAACTGATTGTCCTTTATGGCAAAAGCTCCTGAAGTGAGATTTAGTGTTCAGGTCCTCCCAACCTCAGGAGATAAATTGAGAATATCAACATAACTGTGTTCGCGAGCTTACAGTAGTTAAATTTGACATAAATGTGAGGGTTTCTGTGTATATAAAAAGGCATTACATCTAAAAGAGTCATATTCAATCTCTTTAAACTGTGCCTCAAACACATGTCTCACTTCTCAATCATAGGCATCTATTTTACTCCTCTTTGGCAAAATACTCTTCAGTCACCTAGGGATTCTTCAGCAAAGAGTAAAAGTAATGCCTCTTGAGGATATTTCCTGCACACTCCTTTTGACCCGAGAAGCCTTCAAAGGCATCATGAAATACATTGAGAATATCAACATAACTGTGTTCGCCAAGCTTGGGGTAGTTAAATTTGACATGAAATGTGAGGGTTTCTTAGTGCATAAAAAGGCATCACATCCAAAAGAGTCATATTCAATCTCCTATGCCTCAAAAACTTGCACACTTCTCAATCATAGGCACCTATTTTACTCCTCTTTTGCAAAATATTCTTCAGTAGCCTAGTGATTCTTTGGCAAAGAGTAAGACTAATGCCTCTGAGGATATTTCCTGCACACTCCTTTTGGCCTGAGAAGCCTTTCAAAGGCTGACCCAGAAGCATTATGAGCAAAAGGCAACTATACATAGTTCTGTAGATTATCCTTCTAGTGCTGATGAGAAGTGGAGATTCTCAGTTGCCTGAATCATCTCTATCCTGCTGTTTCTCTTCTTCTTTAGGAGATCATCTTGCTTTGTAGTTTCTTCTAATCAACATACATAATGCTAGTGCCTGCACTCCTTTGGTAAATTTTTCCCCAATGATTTCCTTTTGCTAAACCTTATTCTTTTTCCACGAACGGAAAAAGTTCCCACCCATTAGGAGTGCACTAACAAGCTTAGGATACCATTTGGATTACACTCACACCCACTGTAAAGTGCATTATCAATCTCAGAGGGGTTTGGCCTGCATTAACATGCCTGTCCAACAGAAGCCAGAACCCAGGGAACCGTGATGGGCTTCACCTTACCCATATACACTTACTACGGGATACTGAACCTTCTTTTTTTTCTCAGGTAGGAGTTGCTCTAAGGACCTCTTTCTTTACCAATTTGGTGACTGTACCATTGGGTCCCAGGCCTATTTAGACACTCGTTTCATTGTTATCTTTGCTGGATGCACTTTTCAGTCCCGTTAACCTATAATTTATTATTTTGTTAGTTCATAGTTATTACTTCATTGTTATTCTTCGTTTCTGACATTTTTCCTGAGGGATTGGTTTGTGGCTTCGTTTGTCCAAGTCACTCGCCAGTTATTTTGTTGGATGACGAAAATGAGTCCATTTGTAAGCTTCCAGATATCGATAAAGCATCAAACTCCAAGCAGTGGCAAAAAAACAAAAAAATCTCTTTAGGAAATAGATTCAGAAAAAACAGTTCCCTGAATAATTCAAGGAAGAAATTACGGATTGCCTGCTAGCAAGGAAAACTACCATCACATGTTCGAGTATCTATTTAAGGATGCAGGAAACATCTAGATAGCGAAAAAAATAACAATGCTAAATTGAAATGTTTATTAAATATGTATCCAGTCATAAATGCTGCAGATCTAATGCATTGAGGCATCAAATAAAAGATTACCCGCTCCTTGTTGGGCTCTGTAAACTCCCATACCACGTTGGGGTTGTTATCTGGAGAATCTAAATGCTGCAATGAAGCGGACAAGAAAATGGAAAAATCTATAGTCATTACAGGCTTATTTAAAAAAAAAAAAACTAAAATTAACAACAAAAATGCAAAGAATGCTGACAACAAAAATGCAAAGAATGCATTCGTTATTTTATTACATAATTTAAGGCCGCTGAAAAATGGCGTAGCCCTGGTTTGGCCCTAGTCCCCAGGAGAACCTGCAAATCCCCGCAGAGATCATCGTTAAACTATGACAATTTTTCTAGGGTTTGATAAGTTACACATGGAAAATCGACATAACATAGTTAATTTCAGACAGATTTACGAAAATGTAAGTAACTTTGCAGGGAATTCAATATCCATGGGCATGTTTACTTACCACTGCCCTGCGCGCGGCCTGTGCAAGCCCAAACATGTTTTCAGCTTCGCCTTGGTTTTCACGCCCGCGAGCTCATTAACCTTGGGCCTGAGAAGCGTTTGGGCCTGGTGTGTTTCGGCAACAAAATACCAGTCCGTTGTCAGGGAAGAGAGTCGATCCCGTGACGGGATGGACGACAACCGGTAATTTCAAACAAAAACTAGAATGGAACCAAAATTCTAAATTGTTAAATTGACTCGTCCTAGGTAACTAGCTGTAACTCGAAATCGTTAAAAGACGATTAGCAATCGCGTACATCAATGTGTATATGTTCTTTGATTTAGATGTGTAGTTATTATTTTTGTATTTGATATTGATAAGGGGTGTAGGTGTAATAATAAAAGTTCTATTTCTATATGTACAAATTTGTAACATACATTTGCAAATCTTATATCATGAGTGGTAGTGTTTTGCAAACTATTTTATTTGAACTAAACATATGTACATGAAAACTTTCGTACATTTGTAGATTTTATATCGTGGTTGGTAGTTTTTTTGTGGCTAATTTTTTGGCACTAAACATGAATACATATGATACATTTGATACCACTTTGGATAGTTAATTACTTTTGTAGTTGATGTGGTTTGTAATTATTTGGGGGAAATTGTGTTAGTGTTGCAACGTGTTTGAGACGGTGGTTGCATCGGTTGTTTGGTTGGTTTTTGTTGAAAAAGTCTTTTTGTGTTGTCGATAACATGTTGATAAGGGGTGTGATTGATAGTGGAAGTGTAGGAATATATATGAAACATTACATTGAAAGGTTTTATGTGTACATTTCAAATTTGTTACAAATTCGCATACCCGGATAGAGAGGACTCATGGGGATGCATTTTTTTCGACACAACATCGTCCCAGTCTCATTCCAACATAATTAATACAATAATCAACTACTATACCTTTTTTTATTATATCATTCAATCCTCTAAGTAAGTGGAAGTTTGTTTTGCCACAAAGGATGGAACATTGCAGACTAACAATCAAAGCGCAAAAGTTGAAATTTGGAAAGAAAGCAACCAGTAATTTGAAAACAAAGGAACAACTAATGATTCTAAAAATCCAATTTATTCCAAATGTTAAAATCTTGTGTCATAATGCTTGCAGTAAAGTAACGGCAATGCTTTTGAACCACTCGGTCGAAAAAAGTCCATATCCATCTTCCTAATTTTGCAATTACCATAAGATGCCCTCATTCATCTAAACCTAAAATAAACATGGGTGGGATGATCTCCAAGTGATCCATTCAACATATTGAGATATGAATATTTGTGAATAAGCCTATGCAAAATTCATTAATGTATCATAGATGTTGATGATTGAACTATAATAATATATTTTAAAAAGCTTTAAAAGTAAGACGAACTCTATTCTGGATGCAAGGCAAGGAACATCTCATTTAAATCAGACTTCATTCACTTGACTTAATGATGTCAGTGTGTGTCTTCAGGGGTTTACTGAGAAAAAGAGTTCTTTGGACGGTTTAGCAAAACAATTGTCCTATTGTTTACGATATGATTAACAATAAAGGAAGCTAAACATCTTATTTATGCACTTTGACCTCACCAAGTATAGATACAATATTCCTAGAACTTGAGAAGATAATACTCCCTGAGGAAACAACAAAGCTAGTTGCTACTAAAGCAATGCAAATGTAATCATTTTATCACAAAAAGCCTTAGACATGGAACCAAACATATGACAACTTTGTAAACAATTAGAAAGGATAGTTAGTTCTCCCCTTATTGAGACAATTTTGAAATGTGAAATGTCTCTCTATCTGAAAGAATGTTGCAGGTTTCAATTTGGATAGAATTTAGAAAGGCATAATCCTATATTCTTGGTGTTTACACCCATCTAAAAGGTAAGGGTGCCATGGATAGATCTTTACAGTTACATTGACAAATTCTCTAGGCAGGGGAGGATTATACCCATTGACATTATCAAGGTACAATTCTATGCATCTACCCTGGGTATCCTCCTTACTTTGAATTGTTGAAGAATCACTTTGTGTGACTCAAACCTGGGTGACCCAATAGGACAATATAATTTTTCCTACACTGCAACCAAGATTATCACCAATGTATCATCTAACATAGAACTATAATCAAGATATTACCATATGCACATTTTTGTTAAATCATTGCCACAATGAGTTCTAACATTGACATATAATCAGATAGAAACTTGTGGTGAATACAATAGAGTTAACTTTAAGGCAATGACACAGTAGAAACGAAACAGGGATTCCTAAACTTTGATGATCTCTATGACGGTGATGATCAACTGTTGCAATGTATACAGTCACAATATTCTTACTAATTTCGAGTTTTTTAACCAATATAACATAAAGTTGTGTTTTAGGAAATTGATGCAACTTAATAGGAATTCCTAAAATATTCATCTCTGAACAAAACATAATGTATTGGAGGTAAGATAGTGAAGGAAGCAATCAACTAAGCTAGATAAGTTCTTTAGTTAAATGCAATACTTCCTGAAGGGTGTATCTAAGTCATCAAAATTCATGAATAGAAGAATATGATCACAATAGATCAATAGTGCCATGAATGTCTTGAACGATTGATAATGATTGATGAAAATATAATAACATGTCACAGAAAAAATGATCCAACAATTAGGCCTAAACTAATCCAACTACCAATCAAATAAAGGCTCACCAATCAAATAAATGGATCCTAAAAGTGTGTTTCTGGTTACTATACATATCATGATCATACGGAATTTTCAGTAGGCTTGTGTTGATGTTCAAATAATATTGGAAATGGATCATATGCAGGATACTAAAAAATAACAATTTATTAGGGGAAGTGTCATTGCAGTTAGCCAATTGTTTCAGCCTTGCTACATTGTGAGGATTCTTTAAGTTATCTTTTGTTGATCTCTTTGTGCCCTTTTAAAGATATGAGATATTATTCAGAATATATTTCTTCATATAGACAAAGGAAAAAATATACAATTATCGATTATCCCAAATGAAGGATATCAATAATAAGATATGATTTGGAAACAAATACAAGCTATATAAAAAGATGTGCCAGATAATATAAGGCTAACAATGCCCTGAATAAATCAACTTTTTTCAAACAAGTAGATCATGCATATTTGCGATATATCACTTTGGCAAGATTAGGGTAAATAAATCTATTACAAAATCACAAGTGGACAATCCATTAGACAACCAAAGAACATTAAATGTAATTGTTTCCTACACACATTATATTCATTCTAAAATTTGTTTTTCGATCTCACAAACAAGATCAATGGGAAATGGGCAATAGCTATTTTTCTGTAGATAGTCATATAGGCTTGGTCCAACCTTCTCAAAAACCTGTTTGAAGTAATTGAATCCGTCCATAAAAAATATTAAAGACACTCTACAGACCTAAATAAAATTTGATGATTGTGGAGTTAAAAGATCAAAAACAATAGCATTTTCAAGGTGCTTTATGCCAATAGAAGATTTGATGATATAGAGGAAATATGTATAATGATCTAAAATACTCACGATACAAGTGTGGTTCCTAAGCCAACAAAAAAAGTTAATTGAGTTTTTACTAAGCCAAGAAAAAGAATTATTGAAGATATCTAGCATCCATCCCAATAAAAGTAGAGTCTATTAAAATTGGGTTTTTAATTTGAACCTAATTTTTAGTCTAATTTCCAATAACAAGAACTATTCAAATTTTAATTAGTATAAGTTTCAATAGTTATTCAATTGATCTAACATCTAACCAACACCTAACTTCCCCTTAAATTTCCAATAGTAAAAAAATCTTCAACAAATACGACATTTACATAAACAAAAGAAATAGTACAAATTGAAATTTCAGGAGGCTAATTTTTCCTCTAATTTTCATAACTGTACTAACCATTCTTAAAATTCTCATTTCAAATTAACATACAGAACCATAGCTTATTACAAATTACCTATTATTCAAGCCATATATTTTCCAAACCAAGTATTACAATATGCATACTCTCCAATCCTATAATCTATAATGCAAAACATAAAACCTCGAACCCAATTTTACAAAATGTTTATTCTACACACCCTAACCTAAAGCATCGTGGTTTCAAATATAAGATAATCCCAAAATAAGCGTGTCTAGAGAATTCCTAACTAAAAAGCATGGTGATTTACGGATCTACGAGCCATAAAACAATTATACGCATTCATCCAAAACACTTAACAAAATTAACCCAGAAAAATACCAATAGATCTTATTTTACTTTAATCTATAAAACCCTAGACTGTTAAAAGGACATCTATTCCCCAACCCATGAGTTCTCCAAAGGATTTAATTCAAGACCTTGACCAAATGAACCTCGAGCAATAAATCGTGTAGATTTGAAGATTTAAAGGCAACAAAACAAATAATATGTAGCGAATTGTTACACCAAAACCTCGAGGTGTTAGTGAAATCGACACATGAGGATCATAACATCCCATAAGCGCTTCCATAGCCTAGACCCCGAGTGCTAGGTTTGCGCCCATATAATAGGACTGCACCCTACCCTATACGAGCCCTGGGCGAACATTGCAATGTCGACGTAGCTACCAGTGTTGGGACTCAAACCTAGGTGGTCACTCTGATACCAAATGTAATGAGTCGTTACACCAAAACCTCAAGGTGTTAGTGAAATCCGCACATGAAGATCATAACATAATATAACAGATTCACTAACCTTTATAAAGTAAAGAAAACCAAGTCATAAAAGCTCGATTTTATTCAATTCGAGAAAAAAATAGTAAACTTTCATCAAATCATTACAAAAACAGAGAACGACAGGTTAGACTTAGCCTTCACTTTCATAATACACTTAAGTCACATACAAAATTTGAAACAAAGAAAATGACAAGGCATAGATCCCTGAATTTATAAGTAATCGCATACGATATTGACATAAAAAAATAACTTGAAAAATCAAGACATAACACACACTTTTACTTGTAGAATCACACAACATAGGACTCAAATGAGAAAATAAAGCAAAGCATAAACTACTACTTCAAAAGC
The DNA here is from genome assembly GCA_018340775.1 of Taxus wallichiana var. yunnanensis. Lineage (NCBI taxonomy): Eukaryota > Viridiplantae > Streptophyta > Pinopsida > Cupressales > Taxaceae > Taxus > Taxus wallichiana. The sequence continues at coordinate 782,163,529 of CM031244.1, read as the reverse complement.
TCTCAAAAATAGGACTCAAACAAAAGGAAAGTAGTCGTTAAACATGATTTTTACTAGAAGACAGGAAGAGAACAGGAAAAGAAGCAATAATTAAACAAAATGAAAGGGGAAAGAAACTATCACAAAATATCTATTTTTCTGGTAAGATACAATATTAAAACAAAAATAAAATCAAGGCAACAATAACATTCACAATTAGTTGTCATTGTATACGAGAAAATGCCCTGCATGCAGTTCGTAAAGATATATCATTTCCTTTTGCTAAAAAGACAGACACAAGTCAAGATATTTACTGCTTTTCGAAGACGCTAAGAGACATGGAAAATGGTTTTGAGTTGATCGTGGTGCAAAAGATAAAGAATTATAAGTTACAAATTGCAAAGTGCGGGACACTTAGTGCATGCTTGAAAATAATATACCTCGCATTTAGCATGTAATTGATAAAAATGGAAAAGCTAAAAACAACAAAATTGTTAAAAACAACTAAAAAACAATTGTAAAAAGCAAAAACGTCAAAATGCCCGTCAAATTTAAGCTCATGGAAAAAATGTCAAAATGCCCGTCAAATTTAGGTTAGTGGCTTGAATGACCGCAAGCTATTTACTATGGGGAACACCTTTTGGTGTAATGAATGGTTTGTGGTTGTAATTGTGAGAGAGGGATTTCAATGTTTTTAGTTGGAGATGGTGTATTTAATAGAAATTGTAGAGAATCCAAATATTTATTTTGGCATAAGAGAAAATAATATTGCCAAAAAAGTCTACTCGAAAAACATTGACGAATTTTGACACTTTCCAGCAAAGGCAACTTCAAAGGTGGGCGCCTACCGATTAAACTAGCAATTGCACCATAAGTGTGCAATGAGAATGTCGATAGGTTGGCACATAAGATGGGGTGACGTTTTTGGCGGTGATCATGACGTTCATATTCAAGAGAGTTTAATATTGTCTATCAAATCAACAACATTCATGAATTAAACCAACAAATGAAGTGTTTCCTTTTAATACATAATTGGGTAAGGCATGGAAACTTACAAAATACTTTAAAGTGCACATTAGTTATGAGAATAGTAAAATAAACATCTACAAGAAGACAACAAAGAGTTAGCAAAAGAGAAACGATCTTGCGTATTGCAATCCAATTTTATTAACCATAAAAAAATCTTTGAAGATGTATAATAACCGATTGCAATGTGACAAAACAAGGACATTGTTGTTCGATACATGCCATGTCAACTACAATCCCTCATCAAGCACCTTGGAGATTTGCAATCCTGTCCTCCACATAAATTGAAGTTGGAAAGATATGTGTATAGAAGAAAATAAAAAGATATTGATCTAGATAGAACCTTTAGAAACATTATTACAAATGAGAATCAAATTTTCCATAAGATATTTCTCAAGTTTCTTGTATTTACTTGGAGGAACATTTTAGCAAAATCATTGATGATGACCCACATTTACAAAACCCGGTGAATTTCCCATTGTGTTATGCTTATTTGTTAATCCAAGGTCGAGTTTTTGTCTATCATAAGACAAAACAATGACAAGAAAGCGTTTCAGATCTCTTTACATAACATTAGCTTGAAAAATACAAGAAGGAAATTCTAGTATGAGCAATGAAATCCAAAGATTGTTGTATATGAAGACACAAGTTAACAAAGCAATGATGAAAAACCAATGTAAGAATTCAAAAAATAAGAAATTATCAACATTAATGTACTCTTTGTGTTGTAGTGTTCGCATGACCGTCATGGAAGTTTATACCACCCAACATCTTGATTCAAATAAAGGTCGACCTTGATGATGATTAAGGAGAAATCACATAATTTTGAGAAAAACAAGGCCATGATATGGCAAATCCTGCCGAAGATGAAGTTTTGTGGTGTAGGGGAGAAACAAATAGAAGTTTGTTGAAGTGTAGTGTTATTTAAGATTTTATAAAAACACAAGTAGCATGGGAACAAAAAGTTGTTTGTAATCAAAGAAGCCCTTCGTCATGTTTGTGATTGAATCTTTGAATAAAGTTTCGTAGAAATTTTTTAATCTTTTGTAATAGCCAAATGAAGTTCATGTTTAGAGTTGGAGACACATGTCAAGTAGCTCGATGTTGGAAGACTATACAACAAAAAGCGTTGAGATATTCCTGTAAATTCAATCATGCATAAGTGAAGTAAACTAAACTAAATCAACATGAATACTAAATGCGAAAAAATGAAAAAATAATAATTAGGAAGTCAGTTGTACATAAAAATATACTCGATTCAAAATGCACAATTTTATTTGTGAGAACCATCTGATTTCTCAAGTTTTCAAAATTGTAGCTCTTAAAATTGCAGATACACAAATTAAATTTGAAGTTAGAGTTGTGTGCTTGTGAACTTATGAGTGGATGATGACATTTAAAGTCACATACAAGCAAAGGAGGTAACTCAATGAATTTTCTTGCCAAGTAAACCTTATATCGAAAAATTGTTAATGGAAAATTAAATATATTTGTCTTCAATCTTTGTAAAATGTCAAGTCGCGAGTCATAATAGACCTCGTACATGCACATGCCAACAACAGGAGCCCAAATAATTACAAAATTGTTAACATCTTAAATTTTAAGAGACACTAACTTTCCCTTAATATAATGAAGAGATAAAAATTTAGCCAACATCAACCAATAAGTATTACATGCAAAAGTTTCTTTGGATACCAAATGAATGTCTATTTTATCGTTGTATTGGGAGATTACATCAAAATAAAATATCCACCATAGTTACATTACTGAATCTGCCTCTTGACCTGAAAATTGTATAATAACATATCTAAGTTTCTAGGGTTCCAACTAAAGTAATAACAAAATTTAAAATGTCCATTAAAATGTATTGGGTTTTCAATGTGGGTTAAAAAACTATTTGAAAATAACATGGTACTTATTAGGATCCCAATTCTCAGGTTTTACTTGTACGTGCTATGATAGAGCATCTCTTATTACCACTTGGGGAATCTTTCGATCTTGAACATGTGGCAATGACTTCGTGGATGTTTTGGAATCAAACTCGTGACATTAGTTGCCTTGCATAAAACCTGATCCATATTTTCTCTGGATTCGAACAAACACCGTCTCATATTTTATTCACGGTTTCAATAGTAACATGATCCCATTGGGATGATATTTGCACACCCCTCCATTGCAACCACTGCAAACTGCTAAACAATGCTACAACAACAACAACAAAAATATATATAATTAGGAGTAAACTGTAAAAATGCTCTAAAGCATTCTCTTCCGCAAGGTCGAACTGTTGGCTATCTTTTAACACGTTTCATTTATGAAGCAATTTTTTTGTCTGACAATAAATGTTAGCATTTAATGAGTTTCCTACCAGTTGCAATTGGATGATGAAGACTGGAAAGCAGTGCAAATCTAGCAAAAGTGACGAGAGTTTCATCCAATCTAGTTTAAGAAAATGGCAAAATTTGTACATGTGAAAAAAACTTACGGTTGAGAAAAAGTATACCTGCGCTCTAACCTCCTGCCAGGCTGGCATCTGACCTTGTGTGAGTAATTGAATTTATGCGATCAGACCTTCTGCGAACAATTCATTTTGATATAAAGAGTGATCGAAGTTGGTGACTGCCTCCCTTCCATTGCATTTTATTGCAGCCTTATCGTAGGCCCTAAAACACCATCGCCTTTTTTTCATTTATTACTCTCTTAAACAATTTACATTTCAAATAAAACTAACATTTCAAGATAGAAAATTTCACCTTGCAGCTTTTACTTCACCGTCAAATAAACCAGAGTAAATACGCCTGCATCTTACAATAAAATAAGGTCATTTGTTTAAGTCAGACAACCATTAAATTGCATCTCTGGAATGAAAACCAGAACCCATTACTGTATAGAAATGGAGAGACCTAAATCTATAAAGCAATTTCTGAAAGGAACTTCAAACATTGAAATATCTAAAAAAATAATTTACAAACTGAAAGGAGCCTTTCTTTTTTCCAAGTTATTGTCCCATCCTGGCTTCCCATTCACCACATTTGTGCAAAGCAACACCTCTAAATTCTGAACTTACTCTACAGAAACATGGCCCATCTACAAAAAAACACAGTTGACTGCGAGTGAGATATACATTCAACCACAATTGGAATAACAAATATCACATGGTTTTCAAAATAAAATGAAGATTGCCTGTTTCGTATCGTCTTCATAGTTGTCTTTCAGTCACTAAATGACACATTAAATGTCACAAGCCTAGTAGTCACATCTATCTTTTTGGCAGATCATAATTTATTTTGAGCCCCGTGCTCAATAGTTTTCAAATGAATTTTTATTTTTTTGAAACTATAGTTTGAGGAGAATTTTTATGTTTCCTCGAACTTAGCAAACAATAAAGGGACCAAGTCAATAGCCCAATAAAATCCCAGATAAATATATATTTTAAAAAGTATGGAGAAAATACTAGAACATAAAAATACTAAAAATATTGGCATGTGATTGGTCTTAGCAAATAAAATTAATAAGAGGGGTGGAGACAATATCCTTGCCTTCGGCAGGATAATAAACTTCTACAAGGCCATGTAAGAAACAACACAACAAAAATTATGTCATCATGATGTGTGCATTTACTTTCTTTCTTTTCGAAGATTCAAGACAAACAAGGCCATGAAATGGCAAATCTTTGCCGAACGAGATGATTTTGGAGATGTGGAGAGGAAAATTATAGATGCAAAAACTATAAACAAATTGAAAAGTAATTGAACGAGAGTTTTGGGTAGATACGTATGCAAAATGTAGAACCACTGCAAATTGAATGCAAACTGTTGTATTTTTATATCTACAATATGTTTAATTATAATCCGTAAAAAAATTCCATAACTTAACACTGAATCTGTAGCTTACACTCATCATAGAAGCCATATATGCGATTAATTGAGGCACACTCATGATTTCCCTTGAAAAGGAAAACAATTTCTGGGTGTTTAATTTTGTAAGCAAGGAGGAGGCATATTGTCTCTAGACTCTGTTTTCCCGATCCATGCGGGGTCGAATTAAAGGTTGGGAGCGCCGTAGGCAATAGTTTGAGTGGACACCCTCTTCACAAATTTAGTTAATATATTTTTTCCATAAATTAAATACCAACAAAATCATATGTGCTTATAAATATGTGATATTTTCTTTTACTTGCAAAAATATTACAAAACTTTTTATGTGTATGTGTGAAATTTATGTTACTATACAATAATATCTATAAATGGGTTGATCAATATTAAATCTTCAGATAAATTATTTTAAAGTTAAGTTCTAAATTAACCAACAAAAGGAAATTTTTAGATTCAGGTGCCCCTTGACTGCTGGCGCCCTAGGCAACTGCCTAGTTTTCCTAAGGCTTAATCCCCCTCTGGATCCACGTAGTCCCCCAAGAATAAGTAATTTGATTGTGGTGGTAAACCACCATATTCAAAAAACTGCAGAAGATCAGAGTATTGGCCATGAACATCACCTACAAAATCAATACATAAAATGAATATAGTTGGAAAGAGAAAAGCAGCAAAGGCTAACCACAGTAACAATTTAAATAAGTACAATAACATTATACCAGCACATCCACATTCTAAGGCGTACATTATTAATGGTAAAAACCATACCCATTGTTTGTGATCTTAGTATGGGATAAATGGAACAGTAAAAAAGATTTAAAAATCCCATCAATAAATAGTTCAAATGAGTTAAACTTGGCCATGAACAATATGGATGACTAAATCATTAGTGGGAAAATATCGCACTATTTCACCCGTGGCTTAACTTTCTATACCTAATGCTTAAGCTAGTACAGTGGAAATTTGATTATCAAAAACAGGTCGTTACTAACAGAAACATCTGGTTGTCATTATATGAGTCATTGACAAAACAATTCCTAAACATATACTCGAGTAAAATGAGCTTAGAATAGTTGATAGATTACACTATTAATTTATTCTTATAATTGGGGGGTAACAAAGGAAACAGATGGCTCCATCTGCCTTGATAAAGCAATCACTATAGAACTGGTTTAAGTAAAGTAAGCCCTCGGATGGTGTGCTTTAACAATGACTTCAAGCTAAGTAAGCAAGCTAACAAGGTCAACAAATAAAGAAGCCAATGGATACTCGACCTGAGGCTAGTTTGCACTGTTGAAGCTTGATAACAACAGAGAAATTTTCACGGCCCTAAAATATGTGATTGTTGTTAGGGAAAACAAAGCTCTTCAAGCTAGACATGGGAAAGTTAACTCTCTAGCAAGCAAATATGGTGAAGTTCCTTAACACTTTCTTACATTTCAATCTTTGTCTCCTTGCTTACAAAATAATTGCCATCGAAGTTCGTCAAGAAGTGGTGCTAGTGAGCAAAATACCAAGGCATAACTCTCTCTGATAGCCCTCTTCAGTGAGTTTACAAAATCATTCATGACAACAACCGATGAGAAAGCCGTTCGCATTAATTAATTGAAATATGAATTTTAGAAAATACTTGTCACTACATTGGTCTCATCTTATTAGAAGGTTGGAAAAGGAATTAGAATCTAGAATCTAGATGTCCTTGATCAATAACAGAAAGCGCAGATGCATCTCTTAGCCAAATATGCTTGGGAATACAGCCAATTGAACATGGTAAGAATTGGCCCTTAAAATAGAAAGCAACCTTCTTTTAATCATTAGAAAGGAGCAAATGGGCTTCATAGACAATATACATATCCTACACCGGCTCATTGTTGTCTCGGAAGGCGTGGAGTTGGACATTAATCCTTAGAAAATTAAATCCAGTAGGTAATCAACTCTCAAAGCAGGTGTCATATTATGCATCACCATAACGAAAACCAAAGAAGCATGGAACAAATGCAAGGAAAAAGGAACAATTAAGTCCAGGGGGCAGCACGGGAAATGTCTATACAAAAGAAATGCAATAATTATCACCTAACCATACTATAGATATGCCAAATAGATTTATATGTGCATATAAATATAATCAGACAAATTAGAAGTTAGAATCATAAATATTCCGAGTATTTGAGGAAATTCTGGCCATTCTCTATGGAATCAAAGGACTTCTAGATGTCTTTGGTCTGATGTTCCTTGTGAAATCAGATAAATTCTAGACATCCTCAAATCATGAAAGGCCAGAGGATGTTTCCAAAGAACAGGACTCCAATTGACCATGGGGACAGAGAAACATGACTCCAATCGCTAGGAACATGTTTCCAAATAACATTTTTAAAAACACTGCTAGAAACCAAGCTCTAATTATCACCCTAAAGCTAGTACAGGTGGTCATGGATAATGCTTGGTTGAGTGCTTACACATTTGTATTATTAGTGATCCCAAGGAGCTTCTTGTTTTGGTGATAACAATGATGCAGGTATCATGTTTGCATGGATTGAAATGTAAGACATTTTTGTCTTATTCCTCACTATTCTCAACACACACAAGGATTGATAGTGTCCATTGTCTGTGAAACTGCAACTAGTAGGAGAAAGCCCATTCCAACCCAATGAACATTTCCAACAACTTTCAACATGTCTCTGCTTGTCTGTTTTTATCTCCAGAATGTTCAGATATGTTTCCAAACCACAATAAAAATTTAAAGCAGGTAAGAAAAAAGAGGTAAAAAAATGTAGACACGCGTGTAAAATTTCCCTTCAACACTCAGATCTATAAAATCTTCCCCTCCGAAAAATTAAAGCTATATAATATTATTTTGAAGACCAACTTATATAGTATGGAATGTACCTGGCTGGTAATTCTTTTGACATTTTCAGATACACCTTCTAAGAATTTAGAGGTGTTTGATGCAGAGGGCATGCCACTTGCCACCGAATTAACAAACTCATGGGTGCGACTTCTTTTCTCCTACAAAAAAAAGATCAAAATAAAAAACGGAAAACAAAAGGCAATAAAATTATTGATTCCATAAGTCATTAAAAATGAAAAAGGATGTTGTTGATACCTGTTGATTGTTGTACTGATGGAGAAGAATGTCGGTTATTGCCAATTGTTGGAGATCAAACCCAGGTGCATTCTAGGAGAGGATGCAGATTGCAGATTGTGGGGAAGAGAAACTGCAAATATAGGAGGCAGAACAATGAATTGCAGGTTATCTGCGAGTAATTACACCACTTGGAAACACAAGAAAAAATCATTGATGTTGACCTGTGGGGATCGGAAACATATAACAAAGAAGAAATGTAAATGTAGGTGGTAGAACAAGTGTGGGAGGAATTTGTTGAAAACATTAAGGAGAAAAAAGTTTCTAGATGAAAAGTAATAGAGCAACCAGAGAGGTAATGACCAACATGGATTAAGAGGGGCGAGAGGAAGGAAGTTGATGAAATTTGACGACGTCTCACAAATTTCTTAAAGATAAAATTTGAGATGATTTGAAGCTTGCAAGTTTACAAGGGTGTAAAGAAAGATTTTTTCTTAGGCTTTATGCAATTGATAGAGAATAACTCAACATCCATGTGACAGAATTAGGGTCATTTAGTCGTATACTTCTTAATAAATGTAATTTTAGTTTACTTACAAATTATAACTACCCTATTTGTAGATTTTTTATGGGAATCTTATGGTGCTCAACATAACTCTTCAAAGGCTAGTCATCCGTGTCTTGTGTCATTTTGTAGCATTTTTGGCATGAGTGCAATTAAAATTTGAAACTTGTTTGAGACCATTTACACCAAGAAGCACAACAAGTTGATGAAAGAGTGTGTCAATAACCTTGTCTTTGCACAATTAAATTTTCGCCTTCGCATCAAACAAGTGTAGGGGAAGGAACCTACTGGCACAACTGACTTGGATGACATTGACCCATATTTTGACTAGATTTCCACCAATTTGGAGCCCATGTTTACCAATGGGGAGGTCACAAAATGAAGAGAGTAGAAACAACATTTAATGTAGCAAAAGTGATGGGGGATGACATACTTGATGATGGTTTTTATCATGAGAATGGTTTACCATCCACTTTCAATTTGACGGAGATGAAGAAGGGGAAGAAAATGTTATTTTTTTGTGTGATTATTAATTTTCAGTGATGATAATAAATCGTCATATGATAATATGATATGCACTCTGATTTTTACATAAATCTAACAGAAAATAGTCTTGCATTCTTGAAGTTCATTTCTTATGTTTTGACAATATTTTACATGTTATTTAAGGTTATTATGATTGAATATATAGCTTATTTCTCAAATTTTTGTCGATTTTTCAACGAACATGAACCCAAGTCAAATTTTCTCTATTGAGTTTTTGTTGAATCTAAAATTTTGAACTATAGGTGCACCAATCACTCTAAAAAACTTTGTTACTATTAATCTATATCTTCGCTACACAAAAACGGATCAAAAAAGTTGAAAAGTCAATCTTTAAGCAATCCTTGAAACAAATTATGTTATATCAACATTATTCAAAAACATATCAGAAAACTTAAAACATCAATTTCCCAAGAACCCTTGGAGACAAAACCACACAAACACATCTATACAATAAATTATTAAGAATAGAAATACATACAAAAACATCTATACAATAAATTATAAAGAATAGAAATACATACAAAAATTCATAATAGTCCTTTTTAGTCCATAAAATATACACTTATAATACATGGTATTCATTAAAATCGAATACACTTTTTGATATGTTTTTGATTGGATTTGAATATGTTACCACAGTCCTAACTTTTAATTCCTTTTGACATTCATTTCAGTGGCCGACACATGTAAGGCTGATCCATATTTGTGCATCGTCAACCAAAATGATCGTAGCCTCTCGTTTCTCTAGCCTATGTAAGATGGAAGGGGATTTCTATCAGTGTAAAAACCTACCATAACACTATGTTTCGCGATGACGTAGTTATGTATTTATCTACACCTATTGTAAGAAGCTTTCCAAATAAAAAACATAAAATTATTTTTAAAAATAATTACATAAAATTATTTTAGAATTCATAAAATCTATTAAAATTTATTTTTCATAAAATCATTATAAAATAAAAAATATATACAAATAATCAAAATAAACTTCATAAAAGAATAAGAAATTTAAACGCAAAAACTATAAATTTATACCCTGGCAGTGACTATTCCACTGAACTGCACCATTTGACTGGTGGGGCATGGCCTTTCAACGGACCTTCCATGACACCCAAGTGCCTGAACTTGAAGGTCACAATAGGAGGGAAAAACATGGCAGATGAAAGTTTGGGACTGAAGGCTCCAATAAGTGCTATGGCCGATGGTTTTGGCAGTGTCAACAACTTCATGTTCCATTCTCCTAGTGCGGCCATCCTTGTGATAGGTGGCATGGATGCCTTCACTACATGAGGTCTATCTAGACTTGAATGAGTTAAATCAACCTAAGTGTAATGTAATTTTATTTCCTAGATGTCTCGAGGTGGTTTAGCCTCTATCTCTGAAGAGTGATATTTCAAAATAATATTGGATAAAATGACTTGTCTTAGGTACAAGTATATGCAATCTTAATCATACAATAAAAAAACCATGCATGTGATGTTAACCACTCAATCGATTAAAGCTCTTATACTTCTTTCTTTTAATGATAGTTTTTTACACTAGATAGCCAACTCTATGTAAATACTTAGGTTAAGTCCAAAAATGAAAAAGGCGTAAGTATTAACAAAGCATAAGTGTGATTCCCAATCAAAGGATACCATGACGAGTTTAACAACCAACAAGGTCAAAAACATCAAAGGGTTAGGATTACAAATGTAAGCAATGTAACCACACCAATTGGACACATTGATCAAGCTTTACGGAGAAGCGAGATATTAGGGCCAAAGTGGTATCCAAATAACACATACAATGTAAGCAAAACCCACCAAGATTTTGGACAATGTTTTAAGTCAAAATATATCAAAGTATCCTAAGGAAGGACTAAAACATGGGCAGTGTATCGCCACAATGCGGACACTTAGATCATGTTTATGAGAAACATGATGTAATTATCTTAATTGTGTTGAGACAATATCGACATGGTAACACGTCTAAGGGGATTAAATGATGACCAAAGCCTAACTATGATGATGATCTTGAAATAAAGACCAAGTGGCTATATATATATAAAAATGTACCCACATACTTTAGACTTTTAAGAACTCAGCCACAATCATGGATGAGCGTAAACAGACATAAAAGTGGTGAACACAATCTATTGATAACACTCGCAAAATATGCCTTCTCTTGTCTCAAATGGGCAACAAGAATGCAAAGGAATAGATAAAATGGTGGTGAAATAAACTTGGCGTTACTTTGGTAGAGTTTCCCCTCATCCTAAGATGAATAAAAAATAAGCTAAGTAATGTATCATAAATCTCGTGATGAATGACGCTATGCTCAAAATATGATGGACTCGTCCCCTTGTTTAATCAACAAGGTTGTGACTCCAAAAGAGTTCTCACTTTGCGAAAATGTATGGAATACAAGTAAAGTTCATCTAGGAAAGAAATACAAAGTTTCAAAATGTAGTTAAAAAATTTTATCATCAAACTTCCATACAATTATGCCTTCATATATGCATTTCATGGAGCACTAAACGACCAGTTATAGCCATGGATAAAATTGCCATTATCATTTGTCTTTCAAACAAAGGTGAGCTTCCTTAATGTTTTGGTTTTGAGCTTGAAATCTAAACAATGCAAGTTCAGAAAATTCAGATCAATAGAAAAAATAAGCGTTACAGTGTTGCAGCTCTAAAAAAAACCTCGAATGTTTTCTACTTTCAACATTTAATATGACATCAAAGTTTCAAGCAAGTATTTATTACAAAATGCATATTCATAAAACACAAAGGCACGATTATAAGAGATACAAAGTTTGAAACAAGAAATGAAGGCAACTTGTCTGATTTAGCAAAGTGAAAGGTGCATTTAAAATACCAAAATATTAGAGAATAAAGTTTGGAGTCACAAAGCTTCAGGAAAGATCTATCAAAGGGAAAAATTTGAGCTCGATTTAATTAACACAAAACCATTGAAGTTGAAATAGAAAATATAGCTCATGAAAGGCCTAAAATTCAAAATAAATTCTCCCACAGACAAAGGGAAAGTCAGAGATCATGAAGGTAAAGAATAGGTGAAGCTCTCACCACTTATTAGGAAAATGACTCAGAATCAACCCAAATGTAGCTTACAATGTTCATTGTTTTAGTTTTTTTAAGGTTTGGTGTGTACAACATGGAGAAATCAAATGGGGATGGAGTTGTCTTTGACATTGGCATGTGAGCAAAAATTCTATTAAAAGCAAGATTCAAGCACAATGGACATGCACAAAACAACAAGCTCAAGTTTTTACAATAAGGAAAATAATGGCAGTTGGAATCACAATGAACTTGAATGTGTCTAAACAACAAGCACCCAAACCAGCAATGGAAGAAATCTTCACACCATGACATCCATAGTTTGTGAAAACAACAATTACCAGAAAAGACAGAGCTTTGAACATATAAATAACAAAAGTCGACTAAGAGCAAAGAAGCTCATGCACTCAAGAATGACCTCCAGAGTAGAGATCCATATGACCGAGCCAAAGATAAACCCAGAGTGCCATGACGGCCACACCAAAGAACGTGAATGCAATAAATAGCTACCTGTTAATGCATTGTGCAAAATGACTTCCCGAGGACGCTCCTTCTGCGATAGATGAAACAAGATTTTCTTGTGTGTAATATCCTCCTCCGCTTCTAGCTCATAAGCATCAACCATTCCATGCATTTTCAAAGAGGGTAGGAGCTGACATACAGAGACAGAGCGGTGACAGTACTTGGGTATGCACCACACTCTTTCTATGGCTTGGCATGGACGTAATGTCTGTTTCCCTGCATCAACACATGTACCCCTATTTCATGTCATCTTTTCATCCTGACAAGCTATCAGTGCCAATACCTGGTGACTCTAGCTGAACAGTGGGCGTTCCAGACCTGTCAGTTTCTTTGCACCCAAGTAGATCAACCTGTTAAACTGAACTGATACTGCCAGGTGTAAGGCTAGAAACCTACCGTACGTCATCGACGAATTCATCACAGCCGTAATTGTTTAAGCTTGTTATTACTTCTAGAAGTGGCAACGATGAGGTTTGAGTTATGGTGTGCGAGATATCGTAGGTACGCTTAACTCAATTAACAAGGAGTTTGCATCAATTTACCAAACATCATATAAAAACAAAGAAACCTTATTTTCATTTAACCTCCCACTTAGCCATGTTTTCACATCCTCTTCCTCTTTGCTCTGCAATATTTCAATTATTTGAATATCTATTTGTTTGACAAGGTCATTTTTGGGAGCATTGAAAGCGGGAGATTTTGAAACGATAAGCCAAAACATCAAGCTATCACTGGACAAAAGAGCAAGTACCTCATTGTTGTTGAACACATTTTCGATCTATCACTGGAAAGTATCCCTATTTGAAATGAAACCATCACTAATCAAGCCATGTGCATCACCAAGCCTGTAAAGAGTCGAGGACCGAGTTGTTTATTTTCAACCGAATTAACATTCACCTTTGCATTGGCCGAGATCTTTAAGCGGCAAAACATGTTTCTACCGAGTTTGCATTGAGCTACCAACAAAGTTGGTTGATGAAGGCAAGCTGCCTTGTTGTGTTTGAAAAGAGTCGTAGATCAAGTTGGAGGTTAAATATTTTGGCGAGTTCACATTCCTCATTGCATTGGCGAGCGAGTCAAGAAATCAAAGTATTGTGACCATTAATCCGTGTAAATATTTAAAAGTAATATTTATTATCTTATGAATAATGAATGGGAATATGTTTCTTAATTCCTCGGTACGTAAATTGTTAATCTTACAAAATAGTTCAAAAAATTATACAGCCTAGACATTTCCTAGTCATAAAAACGTGATGAGTGCATTCAATTGTACCGAGTGTGTACACGGGACATAAAGGTATACATAAATTTAACATATACCAAATTTCAAATAGATAAAAAGAGAAGAATATGAACAGAACTCACAACGCGGCCATATTCCAACTGCTAGTACATAATCTAAATCTTACAACAATATAGCGTTATACAGATTCTTACCCAAAAAAATACATTGATAATAACAATGTAAATTTCCTATTGCTTTCCTGTTATTCACTTAAAAGAGGGCAGCCTAAAGTCTCCACGTTGGGTAGCTTGAGTACAATTGCATTTTTCTTGTACCAAGTGCCAAACATGTAGTAATAACTGCAGGAAAGCCTTACAGTATGGCATCAACTGCCAATGCCACTGTAACCTCAAAGTAATATGTGCCTTTTTCAAAAGAAAACTTAAAATTCTGTGGCCAACCATCCACAATCTCCCATGAAAGGAAATACTTGGCATTAATAAGTTAAAGTAGTGCACAAACAACTCCAATAATGTCAGTGAGCGTCTCCCCAAACTCGTTCAACTTTTTCTTCAATGGTGTATCCTCATCATGCTGAGATGCCTCGTGGATCTGAGAATGAACCTTGCCTATCTTTGTATGCATGTCAGTCTCTGTTACAAGGCAGATGCAGCTATCATTCACAACAGTTGTCCCTGCAAAAACCATGCATTCTTTTCCTTGCAACTCTACATCCTCACTATCCACTTTGTGATCGCTTTTATTCACAGACATGCTTTCTCCAGTAAGTGAGCTTTTATTCACCTGTTTCTGAAGCGGGTTCAAGACTCTGAGAGGAAACTACTGCCTGCCGATGTTTGGTTTGTTGTATGCAAAAGACGAAGAAGAAGAAGAAGATTGAGTTTTAGGAGGCATTTCAGTCGAGTGTAATGTCTACCAGTATTGATTTTGCTTCTTCTGCTTTTGAGCACCTGCGGCACGTGCACTGTAACCTTTGCAGCACCATTCCCGCGGTAGTCTGATAGTTCAGCCAGTGATGCACTGAGAAGACGTCATCCCTGTAGATTTCATGGACATGCAGAATATCTGTCCGTTCAAATTAAAATATGATTATGTTGATAATGTACGTTGATATCCTAGTCACCCACATCTTGTTTGCGTCAGAGGACGGAAGCCTCAACCCCATAGTGAAACGCTTTCGGTGTAATTACATCTGCCTCCCCATCAGGCTGGATTTTCAAATTATCTATACCTGTCAAATCAAATTTTGTTGACAGCTTAGCTCTTTTAGATGGCTGTAATTTCCAATGATATATATATATATATATATATATATATATATATATATATATATATATATATATATAGGTATTGTGTTTTTATATAAACCACTTTAAAAAATTATGGTTTTCAAAAAATTTAGCTTGTCATTGTCTACGGTTTTAAAAAAATTCAGCTGTAAAATACGTTAAAATCACAAAAAATGGCCTACAACCTGTCAATTTCCAGGCCTGCTCCCCATAGTCCCTAAGGAGACTAATATGAACACAACTTCCCCCCAGATCAATTTCAACACGTGTTATTATATAGGTCTCATGAACAATGAAGTAAGAAAAACCAAAACCCCACATCATGTTGAAAGCAACATGTCCTAAATATGACTAAACTACAAAAGCCAAATCAAAAAATAATAGAGTTTATACACGTAAATGCCAGACTCCATTTGGATATTCCTTCGCTTGCTTTCCCTCCTAAATGTGTTCCTATTTCCCTCGACAAAGTTTCCCCTCCCCCCAACACTTTTTGGTTTAAATCGAGGCAACGTGCTCGGAGAATTACAGGGATTTAAACCAGAGTTTCTCCAGCAGTACCTAGATGAGTTAAGGAATTCAAATTTATCAGAAGAAATATTTCCAAGTTTATCATGATCACACTTCTGTCTGAATTGAGTTTGAGCGGGGATCGATACAAGGACATGTTATTTCTCTGTTATTCTTCATTCAAAGGTTTCTGTCATAGTTTCTGTCTGATGTTTTCCCCTATTGCTTCGTGGATCTGATTTTGCTATTGTCGCCAGGATCAAGGCATCTTGAAATAATTTTCCCGTCATTTAACGGCATGCGGGGTTCGATCTCCATCATCTGTCCATTCAAATTAAAATATTATTATGGCTCTGCTGATCGATATTCACATCATTATGGTCACCGTTGTTTGACATAGTTTGAAAAGCATTACTGAATGTATGACAGTGTTCATACGCTTGCTACTGTTATTTTAGAAGCGGATCCATCAATTGATTCCTAGGGTCGTGTTCTCTCCTCGATCTCCATCATCTGTCCATTCAAATTAAAATATTATTATGTCGCATAAAATAAGCCATTTACCATAGGAAAAATTCCAGGGAGCTTTAAGATGTTCAACAAATCGGTAAGCCTAAAAGGATGTTCACATTTAGGGCGAATATCACAGTTAAATTAGAGACGATGACGGGACTCGAACCGAGGCAAGATCATTTTCAACCAAAATTAATAGCTACCTACCTGAGGATTGATCCCAATCCTGAGATGGAAATGGGAAGTTTTCCGCTAACAGAAATGGCAGCCATATGTAACCTCATCATTGGCCGCATTTTATCATCAAAAGAGATCCAATTTCACAAACACAACATTGAACTTCTACCGCCCTGAATTCCTCCAGCAAGCTTGATCACAATTCTTTTTCAAAACTTTTAGTTTTTAAGCAAAAAAGTAGTAGAAAACATGAAATTGTGAAAACCTAAAATACGCAGATAAATCAACAAACGAAAATAGTGATCATGTTTATTACAGAGACTCCTTTAAAGTACCATAACCGATCAAACTAAAAACAAAGACAATAATCATTTTCCTTTTTCACCGAATCTTTAATGGGGACTATCCTGCTGCCATAGGAAAAAAATAGGGACTTCCAAGTGCAAAACAAACAAGAGCAGCAAACCTCATATTGGAGGGTTGAACAAATGACATTACATTTAAATAAAACCGTTTTTTTGAAGGATCATTTATTTGCATTAGATGCAGTTTCATTCTCTAGGGTTTATTTATCTACTTCCATGGTAGAATCTACAACACTTTCGCACTATCGATATGGGAACCTTTCTTCTGCCTCCCCCTATTAGCTCAATTCTAAGGAGATGGTAAGAGGAATTCCTCCACTCTCTCATTAATTGCCTCTTTGTTCTGGATGTATGGCAGGAAAACAACATCAGGATTTGTCCAAGTCGAGTACCTTGATGCCAAAAACCGTCTCGAGGTCGTGCATACTTATTTGCCAAAAACCGTATCGAGGTCGTGCATACTTATTTGCCAAAAACCGTCTCGAGGTCGTGCATACTTATTTGTGGGAACTCTTGCATGCTTCATTTAAGGGATTCTAATACTTTCAGTTGTTGATTGATGACTATTCTCGCAAGATATGGGTGTTCATTTTCCAAAAGAAGAGTGAAGCATTTTCTGATTTTCAAATCTTCTATTAGTGAGTTCTTCAATGATGTGATGGGCATCCCCTTCTTGTCCTCTGCTCAGATCGAGGGGGAATTCACGTCAAATAAATTCTTAGAATTCTTGAAGGAGCATGGAATCCAACAACACTTGACTACCCCATATATTACCCGAATAATGGAATTACAAAATGTCATAATCGGTTGTCGTGGGAGATGGCTCGTTGTATTCTTTCCACTTTGTGAAGTTGGAGAACATATTCTCAAGGCGAAAGCAATCCAAACAACTGTATATCTTCTTAATTGGGCACCAAAAAGATCATACTGAGAACAAGACAACGAAAGAGGTATGGAGTAGTCATAAGCCTTTGATCTCCCATTTGAGAGTGTTTGGTTATACAACATATATGCATTTCCCATCTAAGAAGAGGAAGAAGATCGATGTAAAAGCAATCTAGTGTATATTTTTGGGTACAATATTACCTCAAAGGCATATTGTCTCATGGATCCTGAGACAAAGAAGATATATGAGAGTAGAGATGTGGTTTGTGACAACTCATCATTTGATTCATTCCCACACATAGAAGAGTCGCTACCGAACTCCTCTCATAGATTGGTCTCACAATCAAATGATGAGCATGAAGATTCTTCACACAAGAAAAATAAGTTGTAAGGAGAATTTTTCGTTGATCTTGGTAATTTGGAAAATAATTCTTCACATCGGCCAAAGACATCGTCAACGTTCGAAGTGGGTCCAAAGCACCGTCAGGACTTCCACCGAACTCTCTTCCATATACTTCATCATGATTTAAAATAAGAAGACACACAAGAACTAAGGTAAATATCACACTCATGAGTTCAGTGGTTGATAGCTTTTGAACGACACGATTGATGAGGCTCTCAATCAACTAGAGAAGAAGAAGGCCATGAATGCAAAATATGACTCCTTGATTCGATTCAGACATGGGAACTTTTCAATCTACTTATAGGAAATAAATCCATTGGTTGTAAGTGCATTTTCAAAACAAAATACAAGGCAGATGAATCTATTGACTAGTAAAAAGCATGGCTAGTTATAAAGGGATATGCTCAATAGGAAGGAATTGACTATGAGGAGATCTTTGTACCCGTTGTGAAGATCGAAACCATCAGAGTTGTATGTGCACTAACAACACAAAAAGGATGGAATCTTTAATAGATGGACGTAAACAAAATCTTTCTTGAATGGTGATCTTAAAGAAGAATTTCACATGACCTAGCCAGAAGGATTTGTTAATGAACAACATCCTAAAAAGGCACGTCTTCTAATTTAGTCACTTTATGGACTCAAACAAGCACCTAGGGCATGGTACATTAAAATAAATGATCACCTATTGTAGCATGGATTCACTCGTAACCCCTATTATTCAAATCTATATATCAAAAAGATAGGCACAAAGATTGTCATTTTAGTTTTGTATGTGGATGATCTTCTCGATCACAACGAGTTCGAGATAATATTTTCAAAGATGTTAAGAATGATTTGATGAAATCCTTCAACATGAGAGATTTACTGGCTACTTCACTATTACCTTAGCTTGGAGATAATGCGGAAAAACACCATATTTTTATCTCCCAAATGAAATAAACTAAGACACTCTTGGAAAATTATGACATGTCTTATTGTAAACATATGTCCACTCCAATGGAGAAAGGTTTGCAACTTTCTAGATTCTAGGATTCACCTCAAGTAGATGGTACTCACTATAGATAGCTTGTTGGGAGTCTCATTTACTTGACTTATACCAGACCAAACCTTTTCTTTGTTGTGAGATATCTTTCTAGATTCATACAGGAGCCAAAGAAATTTCATTAGGTAGTAATAAAGCATGTTTTGAGATATGTCTAAGGTATAGTTGATTATGGTATGGAGTATCAGAAGAACTCTCAATTATTCTTGCAGGATATACCGAGTCAAACTATACTAGATATGTTGTCGCCTATCTATAAAATCGAAGAGACCGTCTGCTCCGAACTCCCTCTATCTCGCCCCCTATATTCTATTGGGCGCGCCCATAGATTAGAACTGTCCTCCCCCTCTCCCAGCTATATATAGTATATAGTAAGTAGGCCGTCGGGAGATATCTGTTCTATCTGGCTCGTCCTATCGCCATATCTCTATCTGCACTCTCTCTCTATATCTCGACTATCTCACTCTTCAGTCTCTTCTCTCTCTAATCCCAGATATGGATATAGAAGCCTCCTCTCGGGCAGATAGATGGGCCCTAGCCGCCACTCGGCCAACCCCCTCTACTAACCTTGACCTCACCTCCTTTCATCGGCATAAATGACCTACGTCCAGATAGCCGGATAGATAAGATAGTTCAGGATAGGGGGTAGGGCGGGGAGTCCCCTATCTAAGAAAATCAACTACATGATATATTTTTCATCTCGGATCTGGACCTATCTCATGGATTAGTAAGAAGTAAATTGTTGCTTCTCTCATCCATTGAGGCAGAGTATCACGCCACACAAGGAGCTAGGTGTGAAGTGATTTAGTTACATCACATTATCGTTGATGTGGGCATTCCTAAAAATCCACCCATCATTCATTGCGAAAATCATGGTGTGTTGAAGCTTGTGAAGAATTCATTTTCCATGAAAGAACAAAGCACATTGAGTTTGAATGTCATTACATTCGAGAACAAGTATTGAACCACCACATCCAACTCTAATACTTCCCAACAAATTCTCAGATAGTAGATATACTCACCAAGTCTCTTAATACAATGAAATTTGAACTATTTCAGGGGTACATTTGTAAAAACAATGTAATAAGTGGGGAATGTTAGATTAATTATTAGATTGTAAACCAACCTAGCATATGGTTATTGCCATTTGGTTATCCATCTGTCTCCTCCTAATTGAATCAACGTGTATATATTTGGTTTAATGGCATTAAATAAAATAATAATAATTCTCCCTCTTGCCCAACAACTATGACATGCTCATCATCATAATTTTTATGTTAGATTCATGAATTTTTACCTCATTTTCAAATTTTTACACCCCAAACCTAATAAATAAGGGTATGATATGTGTTTTTTCTTATCTATTAATGCATTTAACAATGTTACATGTTGAATATGTTAGATTAATTAACCCACCTTAATCACACAACCCATATTATAGCTATTAATACAATAAATAATGGTATCTAATGATGATATGATAGTTTCAAATGCAAGGAGGAATAATCTAGATGTTTAGATTGACTAGAAAGACTAATGAGAACCTAGAAGTGATTCATTCCTAATAGTGAAACTCATAAAATATCATACATGCAACCATAAAAGGCTTTTAATGCTTAAAAATATTCCATTTTCTAGAGAATACATGGAAGCGTATGAACTCTTGTTTCTAAATCTTGATTTTCTTCTTACATATGAATTTGGGATGATTTATTTCACCAAAAAGTAACGTTGGTCATAATTTTTATTTTTCCATGTATTATTCTAGGCTTGGTGCCATGATGAGAGTCAAAGGTAGAATCTATAGGTTTAATTTAGGCATGTATTTGACATATGTTTAAGTATTCCCTTCAGAGATATAACATAAATTCAACAAGCAATACTTAGAAATGCATCAAGATTCATCAACTTATTTTTTCTCTGTAGTTATTCATTCATAGAAGATATCAAAAGAGATAATTAACCGCTAATCACCTAATGTATTTATAGAATAGTAGAAATTAGATGTAAATATATTAAAATGAACCTTTAAGCATGCATAACACTAAGCTAACATAATACAATGAAGAGGAGTTGAAATAATCTATGCAAAGTGACAAAGAAGGGTTAGAGCACTTACCTTGTACTGTAGGGTGGTTACGATTGCATCTATCTCCCCTTAGAAGCAGCACGTAGAGAGAGAGTCACTATTAGGTGGAGTAGGGGAAGACCATTCCTATCCTAGACTCACTATATATTGACCCAATAGTGCAAGAAATCATACAAGAAGATAGGTGTCTAACTTAATCTAAGCATAATGTAAAATGAATGAGAAGCAAAGCAAGCATATGCGAAGATGGTGCAAAAGAGCAGAGAAAGTGGCAGTTTGGATGTCTTAGCTTCCTTTTCTTTTGAGTGTCAAGTGAATTGAAGGCATATACAGGACACCATTGCTCGTGGGTGATGGTGTTGGCCATGAGAAAACATAACACCGACACAATCGCCCACAGGTGATTGTGTCATCCAAGGATACAAAAAAAATGGTGTGTTATGAAAGGTAAAATAAATGCGTTATGAGTCATGAAAGAGGGTGCAAAATGGTAGAATGCAAGAAAAAGTCATGAATATGATATGCATGAGACCTAGGAGGACAAGGATACTTAATACAAACTGAAGCCAAGACTAAACAATGACACTCTCTCTTTGTACTGTCTCTAGCCCATATAATGGTTACATGAATAACCATTCCCCATTTCCGGCAAGCCCCTTAAGCCACTACTCAGAAATAGATGTATTAACAACCTTTATCTACAAAAAGAAAATTGTTAGTAAAAGGTACAAAAGATGAAAAGCAAATAGTGAAAAATTAGGTGTATACACTAAAACCATAAAAAATATTGGGGCACTCTTTATAGACCACTAGATTGAAATAGTTAAAAATCTTGGGTCTTCGTACATGCTAATTAGAGGTTTAAAGGGTTTAATAATCTAGTATTTAATTATTCTAAAGGAGGAGGAAGATGATGAGAAGACTGACTACTGAAGCAAGATATAAGGAAAACAATAACCCCAATTACAAAATGACTCCATTTTGATCTAATATATCATAAATAATCACTTTCTTTCACAAATTTTCCTTTTAATAAAATGTTTGCTTTAGAATAATAATTGCCACCAAAAGTATGTGCACCCACGTTTATGAACAAAAAATTACTTCCAATTTGATAACATTTACAACCCGCATTAATTCAAAAAGATTTTTGAAGACTAAATGGTGTTCGACCCATTGACCTCCAAGTTTGAGGTTTTAACATGATTTTGTATTAGAATGCTACACTATATGGTTTATGTATAACAAATGGAAAAATGTCTATTCAAAATTTTAATGCTATCATATCTATCGTAGATGAATTTATTTAAAATATGTTAAAAGGTATCAAGTTCGACTTGCTTATATTACATTTTGACATAAGTTCAATAGGTTCTTTGAGAATTTTAAATTGAAATTGGATATCTAATATAGTGCAAGGACATAAATGCGCAAGCATAATAAATCTAACATACCTAAATCGACTTATAAGATAACAAACTATTTAGATTATACTTCTTAGATAATACCCAAGATTTAGAGGTTTAACATTATTGTGTCATTAAATACCCAAATTAAATTTTAGATTTTATCATACATTAAATTAAATTTTATATTTATCTATTATGTACCTAAACAACCCAAAATATATAGTTATAGCATACTCCAAATTCGATTAAATTCACATTTCATTCAAAATCCTAAAACATTAAATCAAGGTAGTAGATGTGCTACTTATTTGTGTTAATTCTTATTTAAAATATTATAATAATTATTTTATTTTTTTGGTTTTTGTTTTTATTTATTTTTAGGAATATATAAAAATATATTTAGTATTTATATTTTCAAAAGTTTGGTTTGTTAATACGAATCCATAAATTTTACAAATAAAATTATATGTAAAATAATGTTGAACATAATTTTTATTTCATCGACATGACACTAGAATCCTCCACTACCTACCTTTATTATAAAATGTCTCTCGACATGACCATTCAATTTTTTGAAAAATAAAATAGCCTTTGGAAAAGGTGATGGACATGGAAATGTAGGTCCTTTGCGGGTACATGATACAAATATATCATGGTCAATTGCTTGTGATCTATCTCAAGTAATGATGTGTCAAGAGATCCATTCTGAGCCTAACCCATAGGCACTTATTGATGAGACCCCTCCTCGACATCTCATCATTCCCCTCTTGAGATATATGTGGAGAGGGAATATCCTTCTTCCCCTCCTTTGTCTTCATTTCGACCCATGAAGTTATCCTACCGTGCGACATTGAAGGTATGCCAAGACCCCACCAAGGATGAATGGACAGAGGTCCATAACAAACAAAATAAACTCTTCTAAGTTTATGGTAGCCCCTTCAAAATGATTCTTATATCTCACACCTTGGGTTGATCTATGGCTTATTAAAATTTGTATTGATCAACCCTTTTGAGGTGATTGTGTGGAATTGTTTCAGAAGTTCCTCTTTGCCACTTTGGTAGAGATAGTTTCTCTTGATATTCATTGTTATATTTTTTTCCTTCTGTAAAATTTTGTTATTATGTACTGTGGGTTTTTGGTCCCTTGAAAACTACTCTTTCACCTAATAAAAAAATCCATGGTGAGGTCGTGGATGAAAGCGCAAAGAAGTTGATCATAGTTGGCTAGTGGTGAAGGGAGTAGATGGTGGAAAGTTTGAAGATATATAAATATAATACTAATGTTGAGATATGCATATGTAAAACATTATATAATTTCCAATGCTAATAAAAATTGCAAATGAAATGTCAACTCGATTTGACAGGAGGAATATAACTTCAATGCACACTTAAAATCCACTCTAGTAATTATTTGCTCTCAAGTATATCTAGAAATTCGATGGTAGTGTCTAAGATGGTTAGTTATGTCTTGAATGCCTAATTAGATGGTCAAGTCGATGGACCGCACATGTAAAGAAGTTTTTCTATTGCATTAAGGTAAAAATCATCACGGAAAAATAGTTGTCGGGGATATCAACTTGCATTGATGCCATAAAAGAGTGAGTAGGAGGATTAACATATTCATAGGAATGAACTCAATGAATAAAACTACCAAAAGGAGTTTGTGCCAATATAAAACATAGCAAAAAGAGAAATTTAATTATTTAAAGAAATATATAATTACAAATTTCATCTATGTTTTATGAATTTCCTAATTTATAAATAGGAGAAAAATCTCTACAACAAATAATCTTCAATAGAAAATAAACATTAGTTAGGATGTTAAATTTAGGGACTAATAGAATTATTTGTGCACATCATTAAAACTAATTAATCTCTATAAAATGGAGTTTAGAATTGACTAATATAAAACGATACTAACTAAAAACATAGTGTTTCACGTAATCTGGTAACCTCCACCAAGGCTATGGATGCCTAGTCTACAATGGAGCAAGGCCATGATCAAAATCAATGGTATATATTTTTGGACTACGAGACACTTTACTAGTAGCAAAAAAATACCTTAACCCCCACCCCCTTCATCCATATTGCATCAAAATATAAAATTAAAAATGGAATTAAACCTTGTTAATAAACAACTATAATATCACTATTTTTGATAGATCATAAAGCCCATAGACAATGTAAATGAACCTCATGTGCACAAACTTGCCCTTTGCAATTTCGAAAACTTAGTATGTTGCATGGTAATAAGGTAACCTCTTTTTATCCTTTCTTCAAAAGTTTGATTCTCACATGCCTCAATTTTGTTAGAAGGTTAGAACTTCTTGTTAGTTGATTTAACAAGGTAATTGACCATATGTTGTGCATGGTAGAATGGGTAGTTAGCGTAGGTAGCTATCACATCACATTATTTTTAGTAGCTTTTTTGTTATCTCTCCGTCCATTGTATAAATTCAGCTCCGATTGATCAAATTATTAATCAAGTTTTCTAGCACAATCTGGTATCAGATTTTGTGTGGTAATTTAGAGACTTGCATGGATTTTTTTAGGATAGTTGGACTGAGTGGAGCATCCTTTGTTGTCTCTGCGTAGAAGACTTAATCAAGACGTTGTTGTTTGACGTGAATAACCAACAAAAACAACCTATTTTGGATCTCAACCTCTAGTTTTGCGTGGGAAATGACGTTTTGAACTTGTGTGCATATCCAACAATTATGTGGTGACCAATCTGGGGGAGACGCGTTGCTTAAATTGGCATGGCATCAACCAATGGGAGAGGACGTGTCCACCATTAAAACAAGGGCACCATTCCTTAACATTTTTCTGCCACTTTTTGACGTTCAGTTGTTATTTTAAGACACGACAGTTTGGAGATTTTTTCTTTTGGCGTGTAGTTTTTGAGTCTTCATTAACCAAGCATTTTCTTTGGCCTTTCACACCATCAGCAAGGAGGACTTGTGTAGAGAAGGGCATATGAAGCACCTATCAGACACATGCATGGAGGACCTACGTATAAATTCCCTACTAATCCTTTTAAAACCCAACCCATGGAGTGTGTGGAATGAGATATTGACAAAATGTGATAAAGTGTGCATCTCCAAGCCAGTAGGCTACAGAAAAGCGGATGAGGAAGAAACCACCCACACGTGAGAGGAAGAGGCATAGGCTGACATAGAAGCATTACGGCCATGTCAATTTCATTCATTGTTCCAAACTGCTGGAAAGGCTTCCCCAAGGATAACTTTATGTCTCTCAAACCCCAACGTGTATGTCCAACATGAAGGAAAATGTTGGGACCGCGGAAAGCCACCAAGGAGACTCACAGGTTGTTGAAAACCATCGTGTTGCTTAGGAATGCTCCGGTTTCTACTTTTCCTTACTATAATCCCTTCGTGACAACGACAACCTTCAATTCGACGAGCTCATCCACAAGAGACTTCTATAATACTTCATGTTCAACGTGCATTGCCAAGTAAAGAGAATACGAGCAGAACTCAAAGCCAAATACAATGTAAACTGTAAAGACGAGGTTGAACGCCCCAAGAAGCATCCCCGTCTCTCAACACATGATTACCAAACTCATCTTCAAGCTCGATTCTCTCGCCAATGAATAAACGCCCTTGTGTTTTTATCTCATATAAATAAAATATATATTTTACAATGTATGATTCAAAATGCTTATGTTTGATACCCAACTTATCAAAGAGTCGAACTATGCCACCTGGAAAATGAAGATGCGCACCATCCTTCAATTTGAGGGACTATGGGGCATCATCACAAAGTCTATGTCAATTCCTACTGACCTTGACGAGCTGATGAAGTATGAAAGGGTTGATGCCAAACCCTTGATGTTAATTATGTTAAACATCACTAATGATGTGCAACCACATATTTGGGATGTAAACATAGTAAAGGCAACATGGGATAAATTGGCAACCATCTATGAGGTGAAAAATCGAAAAGATCCTCCATCTACAATCGAGGCTTCACACACTATCTATGGGGTCCGACGAGAAGGTAGAAGAATTCTTATATCAGTGGTTGAGTTGTGAACAAAACTCTTTGCACTTGATGAGACAAATCGAGGAAAAAATCTTGGTCCCAATCACCTTGAGAGATCTCCCTTCCCAATACAAAGTGTTCGTCACAAAGCTAAACGTATCCTAGCGGAAAGTGTCATTCGAAGAGCTCGTGAACTCTTATAACAAGAAGAAGCCATCAACTCAATCCAAGACGAGTTATAAGACAAAACCCTCATCTCTAAGAAACAACGTGGTAAGAAGTTTCCCAAGGGATCTCTCGGAGAAGAAATCACATAAACATCAACAATAACAATCTCTACAACATCATAAATCTCAAAATTCAAAGAGGTTATGTCACATTTGTTGAACCAACACCCATGACACGAAAAACTACTAGAATAATGGCTTGAAACAAGGGTCTTTTAGATGAGGAATCACATTAAGGCGTGACAATTCTTAGAAGGTGAAAAGATATCCCCACATGAGGAATCATAAGGGACATCTCACAACTCAACAAGATGATGGATTTGATGATGAGACACCTAGAAGAAGCTAATTGTGGTGCACATAAGAACTTAGTGCTAGTCTCCCAAACCTCGTAGCCCACAAGGAATGTATGGTAGATAGCTTTGGGTGTCAGTAAACACATGTCAAGTGACAAGAAGCTATTTGATTCACTAATAGACCAACCCACTAGAGATCGAGTTAGGATCACCGACGATAAAGAATATGTTATAAAAGGAATAGGCCAAGTCACCATTCCTCTTGAACAAAAAAATGTACACTCACAAAGGTATTGGATTAACATCCAATCTCTTATCGATCGTCCTTTTTGAATCATCATCTGAAGGTGGAGTTTCTTGTTAATTGAATCAAATCTTGCTTGATCTCATAACAAGGTACAATTCTTGTTAGAGATTTTTTGAAAGATAAATTATTTGCTTTAGATGTTGTTTCATCTTCTATAGTAGCTCTATCTGCCTCTACGATAGAATCTACTACCCTCCGACATTATCGTTATGGTCATCTCTCTACTAGATCTTTGTACCAGCTAAGTTCAAATGTGATGGTACATAGACTTCCCAAGTTGTCTAGTTCCTTACCTGACATTACCCCAAATGTCCTGCAGTAAACAACACAGGATATGTTCAATGAAAATTGTAGACACAAAATCATGCACTTTGGGTACATATTTAGTCCCGATTACATACTACTATTCATATGATTCCCGAGTACGAATGTTGGTGTAAATGCGTTCACACTTGTCTTTGTGAACTATATTTTTTACACCTTAAATAAGCTCATTTGAGAGCATATGTTATAATTATTTTTAATTAGTTTATGGGATATTGTTTGTCTCCCATAACTTATTGGAGTTGTTGAGCTATTACCTCCACTCCTTGATTTATGGAGATGATTTAATCTCCTTGTTTTAGTGTTTCCTCCCTATTTTTTGGTTGAGGATTAACTTTGTAAACACTATATAATTGTGTCTTCACGAACGTGAAATAAAAAATCTTCAATAATATTTCTTATTGTTTTTTTGTTCTCTGCAACTTGCCTCCTTGTGAAACTGTGTGATTGGATTTGTTGCTAAGATCTTGTGTTGCTCCCCTTCATGGTACCAAAGCATTTGGTTGTTGCATAAATCCTTGTCCCAGTTCTGTGCAATTGTGTTGCCGAGTTTTTCTATTCTTGCTTTCTTGTTGGAGTTGCCTTTTGTTGCTACTGTTGTGGAGTTTCTTTGGCCTTGTGTTGCATCTGGTTGTGCTACCTGCTTGGTTATTTGTTGCTGCACTTTGGTGATTAACTGGCTCTTCATTATCTGCTTATCATTTTTTGTTGGAGGTTTTAAATATATTCTTTGCAGCAAAGAGAACGTTTGGGATTGAAGGCGCCAAGTAAGGTTTCTGGGTTTTGGAAATCATTTTTTTTGAGTTGCCTTCAGATTATCTCCTTTGCTGGATAGATATGCTCTTGTGTGAGCAGTTATGCACTTCCAACGGTAGAAAATCAAAGCATTAAAAACCTTTTTTTGGTTGAAAAAATTTGCTTTCCAGAACAAAAAACCACCTTTAAAACCGCTTTATGTGCAACAATCTCTCAGCTTGCCACGTGGAGATTATATTCAGCTGAGAAAAAGCGCTAGTTTTGGAATGTGTCGTGAGTTTATTTCATTCAATAATTTGCTGCATGCACAGCCAATGTTGATTGGCCAATTAAATTATTCTTTGCAAAACTATACTTTTTGAAAAAAATATTTTTTCTAAAGTTTTACTTAAATAATTTTTTGGGGTGATAATCTGTTTTGGGTTAAATTAATATTTTTTTAAGGTTTGTTTATAAATGGAAGGCATACTTAGAATCTACATCTTCTCTCGATTCCAACGAGTGGTCACATGACCACCTTTTCCTCTGATTGGTCTGATTTTTTAATCAGTGGGTCCTTTTAAATTAAAATTGGCCTATTTTACATGGGAATTTGAAAGCTTAATAACTTTTGCCCGGTAACTCAAAATCTGAAGGAGTGAAGGATGAAGACCTGGAAGGAATTCACGTGCATCGAATAGTTGCACTTCACCAAAGTGTAGGAGTTGTGAGATTAAAGCAAGCAAGCTTTGTAAAGCAATGTACATGCATATGAGAGCTTAAGATTCAAAAATGGAGTAGAATGGAATTGTTTTACTTGGCTTAGGCTTTTCATAGATCAAAGGAGGTGAGCACAAATAGGGGAGTGAATGTGTAACTCCCATGTAAGAGAATATTCCTCCATAATGGAGAAGAGGAGTTACTTTCCCAAATGGGAATGTAACTCCTATGACACACTTACACATATGACAGATTCTGTAAGAGAATCTGTCATAACTAAGATGACACCTAGATCCATGTCCACCTAAGTGAGATGACTCACATGGTGAGGTGGAATAACACTAAATAAGTGAAGAAAAATACCACCTACACCAACACCCCCCCTTCATCATAACTTAGGATGAGGCGGCAAGTCAAAAATGAGAAATGGGTCCCGACACAAAGCCTGATGAGGTACCCATGCACACCAAAAGTCTCAAGTAGTGAGGGAAAACCCAGTGGGAAAAACCTCTACTTACAAGAGATAGAAAAGAAAAAACTCTCCTAAACTACTAAGAAGAAGAAGGAGAGAAAAAGAAGTCTATCTAGCCTCCCAAGAAGATGATCCAGTCACAAGCCACCCTGTACTAAGTGAAGAGGAGGAAGAAGACCCCGAAGTGCCAAGGTGTTGTTCCGGTCTAAGGAACAATGCTCTGTATGTGAAGTGGAAAAGCCAGCTACTCCATGAAGAAATGTAGATCCCAAAGTAGTGGCAAGGAAGGAGGGTGGAATGGCTGAACCTATGAAGAAGTGTACCCAATGCTTGATGAGTCCTGAATCATAGTGTCGGCTCCTTGAAGTGTCTGAAGTGCACCAGAAGTGGGCGGATCAAGAGACAACTCCTCAAGATGTGGAAAATGATAAGTGGATGGTGGAGGTGGGTCCCCATCATCATGAAAATCAACTATGATAGTAGAGATGTCCTCAACATCAAAAATGGGCTCAAAAGTATCCTCAAGTCTAGCTGAGTCGGATGAAGAATCTGAAGGAGGAGCAAAGTGAGAGAATGAGTACAATCGAGTGTAATGGTCAACTATACCAACTACAATAATAGCATCATTGTGAAGCTCCTAACATAAATTGATTCTAGAGTGAACTCAACCCGCATGCCCTGTCCAAGATGAGTGATCTGATAGATTGAAAGAAGATTTATTGAAAGTGAAGGGATACTTAGAACATTGTTGAAAGTACCACCACTCACTTCAACTGATCCTTTTTGAAAACCTGTGCAGTAGTGTTGTCACCAAGCTGAATAGAGGACATGCCACATGGCTCAAGTGAATCAAACTCAATGTCTGATGATGCCATGTGATGAGTTGCACTGAATCAATGATACATGTAGGGGTAGGTGGCACAACTGTCACTAGAGCTCTTCCCTTTGGTTTCTCCTTGTTTGATTCTTTCACTTTTTTCTCTCTTTTACTTTTTCTTTTTCACTCTCTTTCTCCTTGGAACTGTCATGAGATGATGAAGATGATTTGATAGAATCTGGGACTCCAATATTTTGCTTCTCAAGTAGAGTAGTGAGGAGATAAATCTTTTTCTTCAAGCATTTTTCTTCATCATGCATGCCTTTGCAGTATCCACATTTGATTAGTTCTTTGGGAGGTTTGGAGATGGAAGAGGAAGTGGAAGAGTTATTTTTGGGTTTGTCCTTTTCATGATCCTGTTTCTTCTCCTTAGAAGCTTTCTATTTTTCCTTTCCAAAGAATGAGAGCATGGGATTTTGTGGAGTTCAAAGTGCCCATTTGAATTAATTTATTTTGTTCCCGATCAAATATGCAATAAACTCATCAAGAGAGGGCATAGACCAACTTTTCCCAAGTGCCCTTTTTGTTGCATGGAAGGTGGAGACAAAAATAGAGTATTCAGGGCCAAGTTTTGCAAGGACTGATAAAACAAGTTGTGATTCCTTTTTCTTTATTCCACAATCTTCTAACTACAATTTGAGTGATATGAACTTGGTAAAGAAGTCTTGAAGGGTGTCAAAACTGTTGGGACTAAGGCTGATTAGTTCATTTTCAAGTTCATGTCCTCGCATTTCATCATGTTTCCCAAAATTCCTTTGAGAGTATCCAAAACCTCCTTGGGTGATGTAGCAGAAGAAATGTGAAAACGCAGTTCTGGAGACACACACATGGTCAAGAAACCAATGGCTTCATCACACTTGTCAAGCCACTTTTCTTTTTTTGTTTCATCATCGGGTTTAGCTTGCAGACTAGTAGTAATGTAAAACAATTTCTTTCGTTTTAAGGCAGTTTTCATAACATTCAACCATTCCTGATAGTTGAACGGGGTGAGCAAGGGAACTCCATGATGATCCATGACCGAAAAGGTGTCCAAAATGTAGAAGAAAAGGGAAAAATATACCCCCGAATGTGGCACTTTATAAAGTAGTGCATTTACAAAACTGACAATTTCATCATGTAATGTGCAAAAAATCATGCAACTTTGACTAAAGAAATGCTAAAAACGAGCAAATGAGTCAAAAGTTATGGTAGAAATACGATTCCCCCAATTGATGGAAAATGCCAATAACTTTGCAAACTGATTAAAAAGGTATCGGAAATGGGTGCAAAGGGTGTTGTGTGGGTACTCGTTGAAATGGCTTCAAATTTCGGTGTAGGGTTTATTTTTCTTGCGAGGGTGGATTAGCCTCCTGCCAACCCTGGACCTCGCCCTCCGTCTTCAACACACGAATGAAGGATATAAATACAAGTAAATTATAGCCTTAAAATTATTACAATGCCATAAAAGGAATGTTTTGCCTTAAAACATTAAAAAAGGATTGTTTTAACCACCGAACAATTCTAAAAGGGATGGATTTGCATGGACCGAGCTGAAGGCTATTTGCACGAGTTGACAACGGAGCTGGTGTGCTAGGTTTGTAACGACACTAGAAAACCATGAGTGGGCCTCGGTGAAATCGGTCACGAAACAAGGCGAGAATGAGTAGGCCATGTGTTGGTCTTTGTGGTGTAACCGGTCTCATGTCGTGGGCTATGAAGACATGTTAAACCCTTATGCAGAGGTTTGAAACGACCCAACAGGATACGTGGTGGCCACGCTGTAGAGAAACGACCGCACATAATTCAAACACAGAGTGCAAGAAATATGTAAACAACATAGGGTGCACAGGGCAGGAAGTCGACGTAGAACCCCGAGTAGTGAACCAATAAGACCCGGGCACAGACACGCATGCACTAACTGATCACGTAGGGTTGAGCCGGAGAAGAGTTCATAGAATTTGAGCTTGAGAAGGGTGTAAGTCCAAGGAGCCAAGGCAGATGCACGAGCACTGAGAGATGCACCAAACGGTCGAAGACCAATACCCACTAAACTTGAAACCATGAACAAGACACCATGAACACTCAAGAACCAAACAGAGGTCCCTGAGCCAAGGCAAAAAATAGGAATGAGAGCCTGAATGAAACTGGTAAAGGCCCAGTTCTTACGCAGAGCTCCAGCAGAGAGCTGGCTCTTGCAACACATTAAACCCGAAAAATACACCCACAAGAATCTCAAAATATACAAGTAAAGCACATGTAAAAGCGAGAGCTTACACAAACAACTACACGGTGGAGCAACAATGGTGAGCAACATGATTCCGGTCCCCGAGCTCTGATACCATGAAGGAGTGAAGGATGAAGACCTAGAAGGAATTCACATGCATCGAATAGTTGCACTTCACCAAAGTGTAGGAGTTGCGAGATTAAAGCAAGAAAGCTTTGTAAAGCAATGTGCATGCATATGAGAGCTCAAGATTCAAAAATGGAGTAGAATGGAATTGCTTGGCTTGGCTTAGGCTTTTCATAGATCAAAAGAGGTGAGTACAAATAGGGGAGTGAATGTGTAACTCCCATATAAGAGAATATTCCTCCATAATGGAGAAGAGGAGTTACTTTCCCAAATGGGAATGTAACTCCTATGACACACTTACACATATGATAGATTCTGTAAGAGAATCTGTCATAACTAAGATGACACCTAGATCCATGTCCACCTAAGTGAGATGACTCACCTGGTGAGGTGGAATAACACTAAATAAGTGAAGAAAAATACCACCTACACCAACAAAATCGAGTGCCGTTTTTGCAAAAGTGAATGGTTTTTTAACCCCGTTCTATTGGTTCAATTTTTAGTACCATCCGATGAAGTACCATTTTCAGGGGAGAATTGGTCATTTACCATCATGTCAAGAAGTCTACCTTCTTCGTTTGTGCCTGCAAACATCATGGATCTATGCCTATTTGAACCATTAAATTCATCCAACTATCATGTTTGGAAGCCAAAAATGGAACAGTTGCTCAAATCTCGTGGTTTGTGGCACATTTTTCAAGATTTAGTGCCTGCCTTTACCAATGAGAAGGATAAGTACGATTATGCGTGTAAACAAGATGAGGCCTTGGGACTTATTTTGCTCAATGTAGTGGACAACATTCAGTTTCATATCAGCACTTTGTCAAAATCTCCTAAAGAGGTATGTGACATTTCTGAAAAATTGTTTGGTAAAATTAATGAGTTCAAGTTACTACAACTGGAAATGGAGTTTACAAATCTGTCACCTTCTGATTTTCCTCTCATAGAATATTTCTTGAATAAATTTAAAGAACTCAAGTAAATTAAATGATGGTGGTAAAGAAAAAAAGGAGGTTGAATGCATTTTGTTGATTATGTCAAAATTGAAAGGTCCATTTTCTCGTGTTCACTTATACTTTCTTTTCAACTATGGATGCTCTAGGGGATGCATTTAAATTGCCAACATTTGAGGTGTTTTGTGAGAGGTTATTTCATGAACAAACTAAGTTAATGGCACTTGATGCCTTTCCAACCTCAAACCAGACACTTTTAGAAAATTCTTCTAAGGGTAAAGGGAAACCTAAGTCGAAGCCAAGACCTAAGATTTCGAATCTCCTAAACCCTCTTTTACTGCCACTGATAAAAGTTCTGAAGTCCCTAAACCTTCTAGTACTTGGAAAAGGGAAAAATAATGTCAAAAGAAAGGTGTATGAACCTTGTCCTTTCTGTAGCAAAACAAACCATCTAGAATCACAATGTTTTATGAGAATTGAAGCACTTGAGAAGATGTTGAAACAACATAAGCTTTTTGTTCCTGCACCTTCAACCTCTTCCAATTCTGGTAAAGGGAAAGCCCTTTCAGCTCGGGCCTTCACTCTATTGGATGATAGATGGGTTTTTGATTCAGTGCCACACATCACATCACACATTTAGAGAATTTGCTAAGTTCAATTTCTCCTTGCAAGGTTTCTTAGATTATGGTGGGCAATTCTACTTCGTTAAAAGTAATGGGTGCAGGAATTGTTAACATGTCAAATGGTTTAAGTGCATGATGTTCTACATGTTCCATGCATTTCTAACAATTTGTTGTCCGTTTATCAAATCTGTAATTCAGGGAAAGGAAAGACAATTGAATTTTCACCTGATAAAGTTGTAATAAGAGAATTGAATGATCCTAATGAAATTGTAGTTATATGTGTTGTGGATATAGATATTTATATCAGATCTCTTTGACAAGTTCGAGACTTCTGCAGGATCTTCTCTTATTGCTCACTCGTGATTCTGTTAGCAATTTGTGGTATGCGATATTCGACCATCTAAATTACAAATATCTGCAGCAGCTATCTTCTCAGAACATGGTAACTGACTTCCTAAAATTTCTTCTACTGATGGTGTTTGTCTAGGTTGTATGCTAGGTAAACAACATTAGGATCCATTTCCCAAAGGATTTTCTAAGAGAGCTAAGGCTCCTCTCAAGTTAGTACACAGTGATTTGATGACTCTTCCTTCTCGTTCTTTATCTGGTTGCAAATATGTATTAACTTTTATTGATGATTTCATGAGGAGAACATGGGTGTATTTTCTTCAGTACAAGAGTGATGTTTTCAATGTTTTTAAAGAATTTAAGGCTTTTGTTGAAAAACAATCATCTCATTCCATCAAAAATCTTCACATTGATAATGGGGGGAGTATATTAGTAATGCATTCAGGATTTTTGTACTGACCATGGAATTCTACATCGCATACAAAGATGCCTTACACTCCTTAACAAAATGGTGTTGTGGAACAGAAAAACAGGACACTCGAGGAGATGGCAAACTGCATACTTTAGTCAAAGAAACTTGCACCTGTGTTTTGGGATGAAGCCATGAATTGTGCCAACTATATTCAGAATCGAATTTCCCATAAAGTTGTTCAAGGGATTACACCTGAGGAAGCATGGTCTGGAGAGAAGCTAGATGTTTCTGATTTTCGAGTCTTTGGAAGTCCAACTTGGGCTCATGTTCCTGATGAAAAAGGAAGTCCATACAACCAAAGAGTAAGGAACTCATTTTTGTTGGCCATTGTGAACATGTGAAGGCATACCGCCTTCTAGATACTTCTACTCTAGAAGTTCATTTTCGAAGGGATGTTCATGTTGATGAGACAACTCCAGTTGAGACTTCTGATGAAGATCAACATCTGTCTCCAATACCTCCTTCACCTAACATGGATGACATGCTTAATAATGATTCTTCTGATGATGCTTCGAAGAAGAGGCTCCTCCTCCTTCCTCCTCTCTTCTCCAAAGCATAATGACATCCAAAATGGCTTCAATCTACTTTGCATGCAGCTGGTAACTTGGTAGGAGATCCAAGTGATCCTTGATGCACAAGATCTGAGACTTTAGGTGATATTGGTTATCGTCATACCCAGTCTATGCCTTTAGGAATTTCTCTTGTAAGTGAAGCTATCTCATCCGATCCTGCTTTCTTTTCTCAAGCTTGTGGAAACTTTGAATAGGATGAAGCTATGAAAGAAGAATACTCCTCTTTGATGAAAATAAGACATGGGAATTGGTTACTCTTCCCAAGGAAGGAAAGTGGTAAAATGTAAATGGGTCTTTAAGACTAAGTATGCTACTGATGGATCTGTAGAAAAGTATAAGGCTTGTCTTGTCGCTAAGGGATTTTCTCAAGTCAAAGGGGTGGATTACTCTGAGACTTTTGCTCCTGTAGAAAAGATGGATTATGTTTGCCTTGTTCTTTCCCTTTGCTTCTCATAGGTGGTCAGTGTATCAGATGGACGTGAAGAGTGAATTTTTGCATGGTGATCTCCATGAGGAAATTTATATGGAGCAACCCATTGGTTTTGTGCAAGATTCTTCACTGGTTTGTAGACTTCGTCGTTCTTTGTATGGTCTCAAACAAGCTCCTCGAGCTTGGTATGAGAAAATGGATGAGTTTTTGTTGTCTACTGGTTTTCATCGGTGTGAAACTGATCATACTATATATGTTCTAAAATATGATGATGGATTATTAATATTGGTTTTGTATGTTGATGATCTCATCCTCATTTGTAGCTCATCTTCTATGATTCAGGACATTCAAAACAAATTGAGTACGAACTTCGACATGACAAATTTGGGATTGTCACACTATTTCCTTGGTCTTCAGGTTTCTCAGTATTTTGAAGGCATCTCTATTGGAAAGAGGAAGTATGCTTTCAATTTGTTGCAAAAGTTCCACATGGCTGATTGTAAGCCATCTCCCACTCCATTTCATCGTGTATTGAATTGACTATTAATTACAAGTCTAACCTTGTTGATGCCTCTTTGTATAGACAATTGGTTGGGAGTCTTTTGTATCTGACACATACCCATCCCGATATCACCTTTGTTGTTAACCTTGTGTCTCATTTTTCACATGAGCCTCATGAGAGTCACTGGAAAGCTACAAAGAGAATTTTGAGATATATAAAAGGGACATTGAATTTTGGCATACATTATTCACCACAGGGATCTTGTGAAATTGAAGGCTATACAGACTCAGATTGGGGAGGTTGTCAAGACACACGACAGTCTACTTTTGGTTTCTTTTTTCACCTTGGCTCTGGTCTAGTAGCATGGGCATGTAAAAACAAAATGCAGTTGCTTTGTCATCCACTGAAGTTGAGTACAGAGGTGTGGTAAAAGCAGGTCAGGAAGTTCTTTGGCTTTGCCAAATACTTGATGAGTTTGGATTTCCACAAGAATCTCCTTCATCATATGGTGTGATAATCAAAGTGCTATTCAAATTACACATAATCCTATTGAACATCAACGTACAAAACACATTGAAATTCATATGCACTTCATTAGGAAATTGATTTAAGATGATGTTGTTGACTTGAAGTTTGTATCTATAGTTGATTAGATAGTGGATATCTTCACTAAACCACTTGCTTCTCCTCAATATATTCTTCTACAAGAAAAGCTTGGAGTCAAGGAAGTTGTACTCAAGGGGAATTTAGCATGAAGTCCCTTATTTCCTTCTTCTTTTCTCTTTTTTGTATGGGGTACCTTATTTGGCATAGTAGCCAAGACCCTTTCTTTCTGCTCCCTTGCATTCGCTTATGGGAGGGTGTTGGTGTAAATGTGTTCACACTTGTCTTTGTGAACTATATATTTTGCACCTTAAATAAGCTCATTTGAGAGCATACATTATAATTATTTTTAATTAGTTTGTGGGATATTGTTTGTCTCCCATAACTTATTGGAGTTGTTGAGCTATTACCTCCACTCCTTGATTTATGGAGATGATTTAATCTCCTTGTTTTAGTGTTTCCTCCCTATTTTTTGGTTGAGGATTAGCTTTGTAAACACTATATAATTGTGTGTTCACGGACATGAAATACACAAGCTTGAATAATATTTCTTTTTATTTTTTTGTTTTCTCTGCAACTTGCCTCCTTGTGAAACTGTGTGATTGGATTTGTTGCTAAGATCTTGTGTTGCTCCCCTTCACGAAAAGTAATGATTAACCCATGTCTTTGGCCACCTTTCTTTGCTTTATGCTTCTACTTTCAGTTTTACACTTTTACTTGCCCAATATGTCTTTTCACCTTTCCGTATTTTTTTCATTCTAGACACTAGCACATAGTCAAGATGCTAGTGTCGGTGCCCTCGTCCCCTCTGGGCACCCTTTTCCTCTTTATACTTTGGTCACACTTTTTGGATCCTTTCTAGATGTATGAACATATTATCTTTTTGGTAGTTGACATTTTCGGGGTTAATTACGAAATTTAAGCAATGTAATCATATAATTATAAAGTTATGTGATCATAATAAGAGACCAAGTACTAAGCACTACTTATCACTATCTAAGGATGCATCCATCAAGGCATCTATAGCTCTATTTGCATCCATCTAGCTCCATCATAAAGGACAAAGGCTAGTTCATCTGCATCACACTTGATATGAGGGGAATTTATTCTATTCCATGCACTCATTATTTACATTCTACATCTAGCTAATTGATCACTACTTCAAGTGCGACAAGCACAAGAGCAACCCGGGCATAATTCTGCACACACACATAACTACATTAGGTTTGAGTTGTAGTGTGCAATGCTCATTGTAAGTACACCATTATGGTGGTGAGGACATTCCAACCCCTTCATTTGCATCTTATTTTTTAGGGTTTTGATACTTTGTTTTGGGTTTTGCGGGCGATTCACTCATTATAAGTTTATAGCAACATTCACAATCTTACAACGACCTTGAGGTGATCAAAGGTGAATAAGTGCGAACATCTTACAACCCCGAGAATTTGGGTTTTCAAGCATTTACGTAGACCAAGGCATTTAGAAACTGCACAAAGCACCCTAGGTGCCCTTGTATGAAAGAAAATCAACATGTGACCTTCTTCGCACCTGACTTCCCAAGGTCATACTGTGACAAAGCGATGTAGAATGGAAATGAGTGTATGTGTGGTAGAGATGAACGAGGTAACGAGGTAACCTTATGTATTCAACACACAATATTGGGATCTACGAGTCCAAGGAAAAGAAAGCCATCCTAAGCTAAAGTGGTGTAATGGAATGGTTAGATAGAATAGCTACTCGGAGGCTCCAATCAATATCGAGCTTTGTTGAGATTCTGTCTACTGGTTGTTGAACATGCGGAAAGTGACCTACGATGCCTCATATAGATTTCCAGACAAGGTCATGGAAGTGAGAACGAGAGGCGTAATGGAACCACAGGGTCTATGGGAGGTTTTCCAGTCTAGTCCAGAAAGCCTTAGCCTAATCGGCTGTTATGTTCAACACTGAAAGTTATGCAACAATGTCAGGTGGAAGTGGTGATGATCTAAATACCAGTGCACGTAAACCAATGTTGATGTTTAATTGGTTAGTAGGCCCATTGGGTTATGGGACCCGGGGATCACAACTATGAACTCATGGAGGTTGTGGTATTTGTATGGTCATATGCGTAATCAAGCCTTGTTGTCAGGAGTAGTCCAATAATCATAGGCTCGATCAACTGCAATGTTTAATATGTTTAATTGTTCTATCTTCTCAGAATACCTACTAGGTGTGCATAAAACTAACAAGTGTAAACCCATATCAATATCAGTCAACAACTTGGGCTCTGGGTTGTGGGACCAATGGATCACAACTGAACATTTTCTCTTATTATGGACCTTTGATGGTCATGCGGAATGAATTGAATTGATTTTGATAAAGCAAACTAACTATCAAAGGAAATTTAAACTATGTTTTTG
The DNA here is from genome assembly GCA_018340775.1 of Taxus wallichiana var. yunnanensis. NCBI lineage: Eukaryota > Viridiplantae > Streptophyta > Pinopsida > Cupressales > Taxaceae > Taxus > Taxus wallichiana. The sequence goes on along the minus strand of CM031244.1, from coordinate 782,123,751 downwards.
GTATTTTCATAGTATATCTGAACAAAACAATAAAAGTAAACTAATCTAGCAAAAGTAAATATTTTTGATCTTTTTTTGGGATTTTAAACAATGCTTCTAATCTAATAAACTTAAATTAAATACAAGTAATCAACCGGTTGTAGTTAATTACTTGTGCAAGTATGTGAATCTAGATCTAAAACAACTGAACTAATTTAATCAAAACCCTTTAAACCCTACCTCAGAGGTAGAGAACAAATCATAACCCTAGAAGAGTTATTGTTCCCCACTACTTCCCCAGTAATGTCAAAGAGCAAGCTTTCTAATGATTTTCTCTATTTGTAATTACTTGATTAACTAAAATGAACAATTTTGCTACTCTATTTGATATGTATTTGAAATGAATAACTCAAAATTGATAACTTGACAAATGAAGCAAACAAACAAATAATTCCAACCTGGATAAGCAAGAGCTTTGGCAAATATGGTTGTATATGTACTTGTCCCCTTAGTTTATCCTTTATTTCTTTGTGTGTCCATATGAGTCCAAGGAATTGGGAATGCAAAGGTAACAATGTAAGAATGCGCTTGAGCAATGACAAGTTGAAGGAAATCTAGTTGCGAAATGCAGTGGAAGAGAGATATCACAAGTGAATAGAACTTGGTTATGTAATTTCCAACAGGATTGTGGCAGCAATACTATGCAAGATACATAAAATTCTCAAGCCAATTGCTTAAATACAAGCATTGATTATATAGGAATTGGATGGGATGTGCCTTCATGCACAATGCAACCTTGGAGTTCTGAATCATTGGGTGAAGAGGCAGTTCAAACTAATCAAATCTATTTAAAAATAGAAGAGGGAAGGACTACCAAAAAATCAAGACTATTTTTAGTTAATTTGGTTCACAAACGCACCCTAGAAGTCAAGTGAAATCACGTGTGTTAAAATCATGCATGAAGAGTTTTGGAAACATCGCACAGACCGTCGCCTTGCCCGGGCGGTGGTTTTAGAATCGTCGCTTAGGCAGGGCGGCCCGACACTAAAGGCCAAAACATGCACAAAAATGAACAAGAAGTTGGAAGAAAGTGTAGAAAATCTAAGTAAGGATGTCTAGGCTACAAATATATATTGCGAACAAGCTTAGGAACTTGAACACCTTCTGAAAGGACATGAATCATCACTGGGGACTTTTGTAACCATTTTCCGACAATGTAGCACATGCAATTTTGGGTGCATACACATTTCCCCCTCAGAGAAGCTTCTTAGCCATGAAAAGGAGTAAAACGTAAAGTCTAAGTATGGCATTCCTGAAATGGGGAGTTAGAAGCTATAACTGACATGCCCATGTGTTGGAATGTCGCCATCTAAACTCCTGCTACCTATAATATGAAAAAGAAGACTCAAGTGCAGATAGATAAAATATCAAAAATAAACACTAAATTAAAATGATAAGAGGACTTACCATTTGTGCGGGAAATAGAAATTTACCTTCACCTAGCACTTCAACCCTATGCGAACATATGCACTCAAAATGAAGTTATATATATATATATATATATATATATATCAAAACAAATTCATTTGCACATATCGACTTGGTGATTTTTGAGTTCTACGCCCACGGTGACCATTTTCGTTGAAAGAATAGTCAAAACGTTTGTTGCGAGATTGTGATCATGTCTCCGCGAGCATGAGATCGACCTACGGGGTCTCGGAGTTAGTTTTCCTCACTTTTGTGTTTTAAACCTAAACGTAAAAATGTCAAAATCTTTTCCTAGGGGGATCATTTTTGAAATTTCTTGTTTTAAATGAGTCTCTAGGGGGCGCTCTACAAGGTAGTCTTTTATTTAATTCAAAATGGCCTTTTTGCATTTTTGAGATTTTTAGGGTAACAAATCCGTGCATTTACGAATCAATTCGGAGCACTACCTGCGTAGGGCGACGGTCGCAGAATCGCCGCCGCGCAAGGGCGATAATCACATAATCGCCACCTGCTACAGGCGGCGATGATTGCGGCAGAATCGCCGCCGCTGCCAGGGCGACGTTCTAAATAGAATGACCAAAACTCCATGATAACTTAATTTTTTTTTTATTTTTAATGTTTTATTATGTTTTTGATGAGCTTGTTTCTTGAAATATGTCACTAACTTGCTCTTTTTTTGTGTTTTGGTGGATGCAGAAGAAGGAAGAGTATATCCGTTGGAGTCACGAGAGGGAGTGTGACTGCTCCTAGTGATATTAGATCAGTTGACTCAGGATGAGACCGATACTCTTCAGAGAGTAGGCATATGGAGGATTACATGGGTGCCCCATGTTACTCATGTCAGTCACATACTATGTGACATGTTCTCTTATTGGGATGCATACCAATACCTTTTGGTTGTCGGGTGCTAGGGGTGAGTGGACGATCACCCTAGAGGATGTGTACCGTATTCTTGGGGTTCTCGATACTAGGTAGACGATTGACCTGGAGACAACAGGATCTAGAGCCACAATGACTCTATGGGCCACTTATATGGGGGATGTCGTGGTTTCCTTTGGTTCGAAGAAGGGGATTAAGGTACGATCCATTCCTACTACTCCCATCCCTACTATTTACAAGGCCATCATGGGTATCTTGGCCTCATGGTTGATCGGGGACAAGGGAGGTGATACACTACTTTATTCTGGGCTCCCATCATTACACAGATTGAGGCACATGGTCGTATTTACACCCGGGGAGCATATATACTTGGCAGTACTTATCATGACCTGTATCAGATTGTCAAATTATAGGGGTAGTCTTTAAGCCACCCCACATTGGTTATGAGTTGGGTGTATGAGAAGATCATCCCCTATGGGAGGGAGTGCCAATACAGATCCGGGGCCGTCCAAGGCCACTAGATGGACAACCATGATAGTTCTCATAGCGCCACATCAGCTAGTGGCTTCTTTGACCACAACAGACATGGTGGCCACTCCATACTAGGACATGACAGGGTTATGGGGATAGGATGGGACCACAGTGGTGGCTTGTTACACTACTGGCCAATTAGTTGACAGGATGGGGAAGCTTGAGAATCACCATTTGGCCAAGTTCCTCAACAATTTGACCTTCCTTACATTGATATGATTCCCAGTAGCACCTATGTATAGGACCGTGAAGGAGGCCCGAAGGGGTCCTCGTAGAGATCTAGGTTGGACAATAGTGGTTCCAGGAGTGCTTATCATAGTTAGGTGATTTTTTCGTGCCCGACGGGTAGCTGATGTCGCTCCTACACCCTTACTCTAGATTGAGGCCGCACCTACTCACAGTGGAGGAGGACGAGCCCATAGATGTGGACTCCAAATCTAAGGAGTATACAAGGGATGAGACTAGAGAGGAGTGGTTGGAGAGGAGACCGATGGAGAGGAGATTAGCAGAGAAGAGACTGGTGATAAGGGGTTTGGTGGTGAGGCTAGTGGGGTAGCTCATATGGAGGAAGAGAGTGATCCTGAGTGGTATGATACTTAGGATGTTTTAAGAGCGGAGCGAGAGGAGGCGGTCGCAGAGGATGAGACACTTGTCTTTGAGGGACCACTTCCTCATGACGAAGAGGGGGATGCAAGTCCATGATGGGACAATGTCTTGCTTCTAGTTTTGGGGAGGCCCCACAACCATCATCAACAACAACAACAACATCAACCGTTGATCCTACATGGATGCCTGGAGATTCGAGTATGTTGATCCTCTTCTCTTGACCTTGTCAATCGAAATGTTAGTTGGTATTTATTTTTGTTTTGTTGTTTTTTATTTTTGTAACTTTCTAACTCATCATATCTTCTTTGTTTTTGCTTGCAAGCTAACTACACAAAGTGTGAAGAGCTTATTCGACGGGTGTGCGTGGACACCTTGTTGATCCCCTTGGGGAATACCTGAGATGAGCTGACCAAGGATATATGATAGCCACTTGCATTCGGTAGACACACTGATGTGTTTGCACCCATTTGGAGGGAAACAGAGGTCATGACTTCTCTCCGTACTCAGGTGACCACGTATGAGACAACTGAGTGATTGATGAGGCGAGTCGCTCTCATAGTGAGACCACAAAACAAGTGGCTACTACCATGAGCATTCCCACTATTCAAGACATTCTCATCGTCATAGCCACGGGGAGTCTTGGATGTAGTATGCACCACCATCAAGGATGCCAAAGGGATTGATAGGCCATGGGCCTTTTATTGCTTGGTTGTGATTTTATCGGGCATTATATGATTTTTTTGTATATTTCAGGCTTACAAACTCGATTTATTATGATATATACAAACTCTTCTTTTTGGTTTAGTAATTCATTGTATCTGAGTTGAGTTCCTCTTGGTTCACTTCACATGTGTACTCTAGATGTTTAGAACTTCGTTTTTATATGCTTTTCAGAATGTATGTAGTGGATATGAATGCTAACAAAATGATCTCTTTTTTTGTGTTTTGTAATGTTGATATATGATAATGTAATCACATTGTAATGTTGAACTTTAGTTTCTCTAAGAAAATTTTGGTACTTCGTAGTGTTTTGGCAAAACATGGCGAAAGAGTGATATGATAAGTGAACAAACTCTAACAAAGTGTGTGGAAATTCAGTTTTGTAATAAAAAGTCACATTCAAATCGGAAGAACAAAGTATGAAGCAACCAACACATTTTTGGAAACATTGGCTTCAATATGGCTTAGCTCTAAAACCTCTAGGCTTAGTTCCGGAACTCCATCACACAAAAAAAGGAACTCTATCACTTAGTTCTAGAACCTTTAGACTTAGTTCCGAACTCTGACACTTAGTTCTGAACTCCTGCGCTTAGCTCAAAACTTTCACAGTTAGTTCCAAAATAGTTCCCTTTGGTTCCAAAACTTCTCCAAAGTTCTAGAATCAATGGGAATCTATTTATTTTGACAACATCCGGTGATAGAGCAATCAATGGGCCTTCCAATCAGGAGCAGATCAATAGATTGTTGATTCTTCATACTCCAAAAATACGTATGCAGGATCAGACAATTATGTGTCCAACAAGGTTCCTAAATTCCACATCTACTTTGAGCACTATTTTGTTTCATTAGAACCTATTGATAGATGGACAAACTATTAAGCACTTGTGATTGTAAATGCATCTTTGATGATGAAATATATATAAGGACTTATAGATAGATTAGAAATATATAGATTATATATATGATAGATATACAATGAAGTTTGTAAGACAGAACATTTTAGTAATAAGATAGCCATTTCATTTTGAGAGAATCATACTTTGTCAACTCTGATTCAAGGTGGAGCAAGGGCCCACTCCTCCAAGAAGCGGATTCTTTGTTTTATTGGTATTTATATTTCTAAGCAATTCATGTAAATCATTAAGTGTTAATTCTGTAAATGCTTTTGATTCTTCAGTTAAATTTTGTCATGTACTTGTCCCTACAGGTGTTATAGGTTAGACTCTTATTTCCTTGCAAACATTTTCAACAACATTTTCAAACGTGTGTTTATTTCAAGCAAGTTTTTACAAATGTGTGTTTATTTCTAGCAATTTGTTTCATTCTGCAAGAGTGTGTTTACTTCTAGTAATTTGTTTCATTTTGCAAAAGTGTGTTTCATTTCTAGCAACACATTTTAATTATGAAGATTTATTTATTTCAGCAATGAGTGTTTATTTCAGCAAGTTTCTTATAGTATAGTTTTAATAAGGCTTTGGCCAGGGAATCCTAAAGACACTACAAAAACCCCATAAAAATATATAAAATAATAAATACCTACAATCAATTACTAGATCACTAAGATTCTTCTTGTTGCATATAGCTTCAGACACACCCTAGTTTGAATATGACATCAACTAAGAGTTGATTAAATGAAGGAATAATGACACCCATCATTTTTGCACCATTTTCGGGACCCACTAGTTAGAATTGTCTAATTAGGTGTCAACAAGAGAAACAATCATACATCTAGTAATTGAAAAATCTTCCCTATGTTATCATAAAATTTATGAGTAGACCAAGAGACTCAAAGGGTATATTTCTCCCAAAAATATCTCAACAAGAACTATCAACATCCTCTGGTTCAAATAAGGAGGTTGAGAAAGAATTAGAAGCACCATTGTCTCCTGTTAGACAAGAAAAAAAACTTCCACCTTTGGAATTTTTGGATCAATCACCAGAAGGAAGTGGAACTTTTAGGAGAAGGATTATATCCCAAGACCCACTTAGAGAAAGTTTTGACTCTCAATTGAGTAGTCAACCTCCTACTCCTGAATTTTCACCTTCACCAAAGTGGATCACATACTACATTGATTGGGAAAAATATCTAGAAGATACTGTAGATATGACACGAGAAGTTGAAAGAGAACCTGATAGGACCTTTACCTATCCAATTCAGTTGGAGGATGATGATACACCTATGAAGAATATTTCACTTGCACACTTGCCTACATTTAGAGGGATGTCATCTGAGGATCCTAACCAATTCTTATTTGAATTTAAAGTATTGTGTCAGACCTATGATTACAAAATAGAAAATCAAAAACTCAAGTTGTTTCCATCCACTCTGAAAGATGCAGCAATGAGGTGGTTTATGGGATTAACATCCAATTCTATTACCACTTGGGCACAAATGGAAACTACCTTCCTAGACAAATACCAAGACTACTATTGTCGAGGGAGAAACAAGAAGGAAGAATTTTTAGGATCAAACAAGAAGAGGATGAAAATATGGAAGATTATTTAGATAGATTCCTCTTTGTAAGTAAAAGGTGTGGATTTGTACTTCAAGAAGAGCTAAGAAAAACCATTTTTCTTAAAGGTCTGGATGATGAATCTAGGGAAGCCCTTAACTTAATGGGAGGTGGAAACATCAATCAATTAAGAATGAATGATATTAAAGACCTTTGTAGAAGTTATTCAAGAACAAGGGGTGGACCTAGGAAAGGAAAAAATGTGAAAACTACAAATCAAGACATGAACAAACTTATGGATGAACTAGAAAACTTTAAAATAGATATCCTAGTTCAATTAACTTCCACCATGGATGGATTGCAAGCCAAAAAGAAAATGCTAATACTTGAACCATTAGCTATGTATTGTCCTAGATGCAGAAAGAAACATGCACTAAGAGATTGTCCTTTGGATAAAATAAAAATGTGTCTTATTTGTGAATCTAGGGAACATGAAGCTAATGTTTGTTCTCTTCTTCCATTCATAAAAAATCAGCTTAAACAAACCAACACTTCATCCACTACAGAAGAAGTAAACTTTTTCCAAAGACAACCTAGCCAAGGGAAGTTCATACCAAGATCTATTCCTAATCCTGGATGATGCCATGGGCAGCTCAGACAGTGCCAAAAAATTGGGGACAACCACCTTGGACCCCTCAACCAACATGGAATCCCCAGGATTGGGTAGGAAAAGCTTGGTATGCTCAGGGACACCAACAACCATGGTCTAGTCAAGAGTAACCCTTATACTTGGTCACAACCTAGGTGGAACCCTAATAACTATGCTCAAGGGAAGAACATATCCCAACCAACATCAACATGCCATAATGGGTTCTCCAACACAAGGTTCACAAACTAAAAATGTGGTTCAAACACAAATGCCAACACAACTAGTGGCTAATCCCAAAAAAAAAACAAACAACCCTTTCTACGAAACAAGCAAGAAAAACTAGTTGATCTTAATGCCATGGACTATAAGGATATTCAAACAAGATCTGGAAAAATAATTAATAGTCCACCTATTATAATTACTTGAGATGATAGAAGAAACTGAAACCCTAGTTCAGTTGTTCCTAAGGAGGATGAAAAAGAAAAAGAGAAGGAGCCAGATAACAACTCTACTAAAACTCCATTTCCAAAAAGATTTAAAGAAGTTATTGAGACCAAGGAATCTGAATTAGAATTAGTGCAAGAATTAAGGAAACTAAATATTGAAATACCATTGTTACAAGCAATCAAGGACATTCTGAATTAAACAAATTAATCAAAATGTTATGTTTGAAAAGACCTAGAAGGAAGAAGCAATACCCTAGGACTATTAAGGTAGATGGGAAACTTGTTGATTTATTGGTAGGAAAACTCTTACTTCCCAAATATGGGGATCCTGGAAGCCCTGTTATTTCTATCTCTATAGGAAATAAAGATATACATAATGTTTTGGTTGATTTGGGAGCAACTATAAATGTGATGATAGTAGACACTTTGAAAACATTACCATTAATAGGTATACAACCTACTAGCACCATATTGCAGATGATAGATCAGTCAGTAGAAAAACCAGAAGGAATCATTGAAGATGTGGTAGTTATGGTGGAGTCATGGGAGTATCTAGTGGACTTCCTTATATTACGACCAAAAGGTAAAACACTTGGTTATCCCATTATTTTGGGTAGACCATGGTTAGCTACAGTTTTTACCTTAATTGATTATAGATCAGGTGATATGACTATCTCAAATGGTAATAATTCTAAGAAAATTTCCTTATATCCTTCTGCATGACCTTTTATTGATAATCAAGAACAATTATGGGTTGATGATCTTGATACTAATAAACAAAAATTTGTCTTCTTTGGCTATGATAACATTATAGGATCACATAAGGAGGTGGAGAATATGATTAATCATCCATTAAATGATCACCAGTTATCTTGGGAACAATCGGGGATAGTTCTGGAACCTTGGACTTAGTTTTGGAACCATTGGACTTAGTTCCAGAACTTTTAGACTTAGTTCCGAACATGCATACTTATCTCTAAACCACAACAATTCCAGGTAGATGTAAATAATTTCACTCTGGAGGAATGAGATTTCTCTTGGGGAGGGGAAGAAATAGCTATGGAATCAGTAGCTTTAGTCTCAAAGATATCAGGAATGGTGAGGAATTTTTGGAAAGCAACAGTGATGAGGAGTTTGACCAACAACAAGATAAGTATCATAACTCTTCTTACTATCCTTTGTCCAGTATTCTTTCTCAAGGAACTTTAGAGATGTTGTTGTATCATATGTTGTTACCACATTCATGTCCACTAAACACCCTAATGGAACCTTTTCAAAAATCAGTTCATCACACACTGAACCAAACAAATTGAGATTCAACCAGGTAAAATTTTGAACATTAACAACTTGGTTGAAAATGATCAAGAAGCTAAATTGTTTGATGTTTTGAAAAATCATACTAGAGATTTTTCTTGGGACTATACATACATGAAAGGAATCATCCAAGTATTTGTACCCATCACATTTATACTGAAAATGTCAAACCAGTTAGGCAACCTCAGAAGAAGGATCAACCCAGCCTTGAGGGACATAGTCAAGCAGGAAATTGAAAAGCTATTGCAAGTAGGATTTATCTACCCTATCTCAGATAGTCAGTGGGTGTATCCTCTTGTGATTGTGCCCAAAAATAATGGAAAATGGAGAATTTGTGTTGATTATAGGGAATTGAACAAAGCTACACTTAGAGATTATTTTCCCTTACCATTCATAGATCAAGTTTTAGACAACCTTTCAGGTAAACAATACTTTTCCTTCCTAGATGGTTTTAGTGGATATAATCAAATCAGGGTGGTTGCTGAGGATCAAGACAAAACTACCTTTACTTGTCCATGGGGTACCTTTTCCTACAGGGTATTTCCATTTGGACTATGTAATGCTCAACAACCTTCCAAAGGGTTGTACTAGCAATTTTTATGTAGATCTAACCAATGATTGTGTGGAAGTATACATGGATGATTTCACTTTGTGCATGGAGAAACATTTGATGATGCCTTGAAAAATATGGACATAATATTAACAAGATGTGAGCAACACCATTTGTCTCTTAGTCATGAGAAATGCTTGATGATGGTTGATGAGGGGATTGTACTAGGACACCACATTTCAAAAAGAGGAATTCAAGTTGACCAAAACAAAATCAAGATTATTTCAGACTTACTTGTTCCTCAAACCCCCATGGATATCAAGTCATTCTTAGGGCATGTTGGATACTATAGGCATTTTATTAAATATTTTAGTAAAATTTCTTGCCCCCATGTTTGGTTTACTTACCAAGGATTGTGAATTTTGTTGGGATGAAAAGTGTCAACATGCTTTTGAAGAAATTAAAGAAAAATTAATCACTTCCCCAATATTGAGAGGACCTAATTGGGAGAAACCTTTTCACATCCAAATAGATGCCTCAAATAACTCAATTGGTGCATTTTTGGGACAGAAAGAGGAAGAAGGGAAAATGTATGCTATTTACTACCTTAGTAAAAATCTTACTTCCATTGAAAGAAATTACACCACCACTGAAAAATAATTTCTTGTTGTGATTTATGCAATTAATAAGTTCAGGCATTATATTACAGGTTACAAAATATTTGTACATACAAATCACTCAACAATTAAATACTTAATGAACAAACCAGTGGTTGGAGGTAGGATAATTAGGTGGTTATTACTTTTACAAGAATTTGATATTACCATTGTGGATAATCTAGGAAAATCTAATGTGGTAGCTGATTTCTTGTCAAGATTAACCACTACAGGGGAGCAAAGATCTAGTTAAGGACAACTTTCCAGATGAACAATTATTTTTATTTCAGTTGATACACCATGGTTTGCTTGATATGGAAAATTATCTTGCAATAGGGAAGTTTCCCCTTCTTTTACTAAGAAACAAATAAAAATATTAATCAAAACCAGTGCACAATTTAAATGGTTGAATGGAATGTTATTTAAATGTGGTCCTGATTTGGTTTTACTGCGTGTGTGTGAGAAGATGAAATCTTTGACATACTCAGGGCATGTCATGATGAACCAAGTGGAGGACACTTTTTAGTGAAAAGAACAACACACAAAATACTTGGCACTAGTATATTATTGGCCATCTCTATATAAAGATGTGAAGAAATACATCAAGCAGTGTGATCCTTGTCAAAGGATGGGACAACCAACTTTCACCAATGAAATGCCTCTGCAACCTCAAGTAGTGATTGAACCATTTGAAAGGTGGGGGCTGGATTTTTTGGCCCTTTTAGTCCTCCTTCACAAGGAAAGGAGCACATTCTTGTATGTATATGATTATGTGACAAAGTGGGTAGAGGTTCAGGCTTTAACAAATGCTAATGAAGATGTAGTTGCTGATTTTCTTTGGCACAAAATTATGATGAAGTTTGGTGCACCAAGAAGCATAGTTTCAGACCAAGGTCCATAGTTCATGTCCAATATGATCCAGAGCCTTCACAATGTACTATCAGATCAATCATAGGAAGTCATCTCCCTATCACCCACAATCAAATGGGCAAGCAGAGGTGACAAACAAGAGAATTGGAAAACATCCTCACCAAAACAGTTGAAGCAGTAGAAGAGATTGGGTAAAGAGGTTACCTGAAGCTTTATGGGCTTATAATACAACTTGGAAGACTACAATAGGTTCTCACCATATGAGTTAGTCTATGGGAAAAATCCCTTGTTACCCATTGAATTTGAACTACAAACATTGAGAACAACAACTAAATTGGGTATTGAATTGGATGCAACACAAAAGGAAAGAATTCTACAACTCAATGAATTGGATGAGCTGAGATTGGAAGCACTTCAATAGACAGAGATAATCCAAGACCAAAGGAAGTAGTGGCATGATACACATATCAAGGAAAGGCAATTCAAGGTAGGAGATTGGGCATTACTTGTTTGATTCCAAGTACCAACAATTCAAAGGAAAATTGAGAACTAGGTGGTTAGGACCTTATCAGATTGAGAAGATATTTGACAATGGCTCTATTCAGCTACTTCCCATTGATGGCAGTAGAAGGACACTTTTGGTCAATGGACACAGGCTGAAACTTTATAGGAAGCCTCCTACCAAGGATGAGTTCTTAAAGAAGATTGAAGTAGATAAGGAATTTGATCATATGGAAGAACCTAGTTCTTCCAAAATGATCAAGTAATCAGATGCATGGATCCAAAATAAAGGGAAGAGAATGAAAACCAACAAATGGCATTCTCTTCCCAAAAAAAAAAAAAAAAAAAAATAAAAATAAAAAAAAAAAAAAGGGAATGAAAACCAGTAAATGGCGTTCTCTTCCCAAAAAAAATCTCTCAAAGACCAATTGAAAACCAGAAATGGCGGTTGGTCTCCTCAATAAATGGCTAATTCAAAATAAAAGGAACTTCTTTGGAATTCCAGTTGTCTTTTCTAACCATTTTTCCTTTTTCACTTTTTTTAGGAATGATGAGTCATCAAGGTGGAGGAATTACATCACATCAAAGAGGATGGTAATTATGTCTTGATCTTATTAAAGGTTAAATTAAAAGTTCACATGTGTGATTAGACTTGATTTAAGTAGTTGGTATGATGAGTCATTTATTGTACATTATGATTAAAAACAAGTAATCATGAGGGTGATGTCGATTGAACAAGTAAAAGTGGTGGTGTATTAATAATGAGCTATCATTTGGGTGGAATAAATGAAATTGAGAAGTAGTTGCAAAAAAATTCAAGGAAGAAACAATAGAATTATATTTGAATTCCATGTAGCTAAACCCAACAATTTCAACCAAATCCAATAGTTCCATAGCTAAATCCAGTAGTTCTGCAGCTATCTCTAACAGAGTAAGGATTTGAAAGAAGGAATAATTTGAATCATCCTCTTTTCCATGGGGATCAAAAAAGTCAATCCAGAGATGATACACAACTTCTTGCAGATGGAGAAGTGGCAACCATTTTTGAACAAGCAGGGTGGCTGGAGTTCTAAAGAAATTCTCAAAGTACAATGATGAATTGGTAAGGGAATTTTTGTAAATTTAGAAGAATCTAGAACTAAGGTTAAAAGCATTGTAATTCCCTTTACTATAAATACAATGAGAAATGTATCTAGGGTACCAATTGTACATGTCCCAAATCCTATCAAGGGGACCCTAAAAGAACTTGGTGGAAACCTTGATACAAGAGGGGGAATCTGAACCCCAATATATTTATAACACTAAGAAAATCATCAAGGGGTTTAGAAGAGCCATCTTTCCCAAACCCTTTGATAGGGTAGCATTTTGGGTAGTTAAGTACCTAACTTGCGATGGCCAATTTGGGACTGTGGGAAGAGAGGTCCTTAAGATGCTAATATATCTTAGGTATGGGGCTGCAAAACTAGAATATATAGTAAACCTTCTAGGGTTCCTTTTTGACTCCATCCAGACAATGGCTCAGAGGTATTCTTGGGGAGTTGGGACAATTAGACATCATGGATTAGTCCATCTGTCTGTCAGCACCATTTTCTCTCAAAGAAAAATGGAGAAGAAGCATGGGAAAAGTTCCTTAACAAATTCAAACAAAGCCTTGATATTATCAGGAGGGGAATACCAACCCCTTTCTCCCCTAAAATTAATTTGGAGATTGATCCCCTCTGAGAAAAAAAAAGGAAATAAGTGGGGTTAATGTGCCAAAGAGGAGGAGATCTGAAAGAATGATCAAAGATGCAAAACCTATTGTGCCTTCAAAAGAAACTCCTTCCTCTGCAAAATAATACTAGAAGAACTAATATATCTCTTGAAGTGACAAGTTCACCTAAGCTGGATCATGAAGTGAAAATTAGAAGAAGCTCTAGGAGGAAGCCCACTTCAGGACATTTTGAAGCTCCTCAAAGAAGAAGAGTTCATAAGAGGTCTAGGGAAACTCCAGTGGATATTGAAGAACATGATGGTTTGGAGAAAGAAGTTGCTGATATTTTGGGTAGCATGGCAATGTCTCCTCCTCGACCAAGTCAAACTGAGGTGGAGAAAGAAGATGAAATATTTGAAGAACATGATTTTCAGGAGATGGGTGAATCAACAACACTGTCACATGAAGAAGAGGAATTGGCATCTTGGAAATGAAAGGGAAATCCCCTTTGGTGGAAGAGGAATGCTCATTCCCCAAGGAACTTTTAGAAAAAGAGGAGAAACAACAAGTTAGACAAGATCTGTTTTTTTCTAGAGAAGAACTTATCATTAGGGAAAGGATGAGGAATTAAACTTCCTCAAGAACAAATTGGAGCATAGGGAAATGCTCATTGAGCAAACTAAAAACTCAGCTCATCAGATATAGGACTGAAGAATTGACATTGGTCAAACAAAAAATGGTAGAAAAAGAGAAAGAATGTCAATTGGCTAGTAAATAGAATGCTATGTCAAAGATATCTTTAATGAATCAGGTTGTACAAATTGAATTGACTTATTGGCCACTTAAGCAGTTGTGGGATGATACTTGCAGAAAAGCTTAATGAATTTAAAACATCAAATGAGGAACTAAGAAGCAAGATGGAAGAGGAGAAGAAGGAAAGGAAGGAATGGGAAGAAAATTTTTACAAAATGGAAGAAGACAAATTTAAATGTCTTGGTAAAGATACAAATGGTTTGCATAATGAGTGAAATATTACTCACATGTAGGAGACCTTCTCCTACATACAATGTCTTTCTGGAAGAAAATTTATTCATGACAACTATCAAAGGATTGCATGTGGCCTTCCACATGAAATAAAATATGAATCATGAGTTCATGACAACATATTCCTCAGCCAGTGTAGAGTAGAAAAATATTCTCTACAAATTCTATCTCTGTAATTTTATGCTGGAAAAGAATACAAGCTTCATGATCAATTTGTATGTAGGGGAAAGCCAACTTGAATGCATTTGTTTCTATACTTCAAAATCAGATAGCATGGAAAGAGAGGGATTCTGAACATTTATTAAAGGCTAGTTCATCTAGCATCTGCATGAGAGCTCACTATGGAAAACCATCTGCCTTTGTTATACATTTCAGATCCCATGCCTTTGATAGTCGATTCAAGGCACATTATCTTGCCAGTTACAGAAAAAAGTATTGATGCCTTCACCTCTTATGAGGAGAAAAAAATTTTGAAGATATTTATGATGGATGCTTGAAGAGATGGGAGTTTCTCATAGTTGCATTGAGAAGAAGAGAAGTGATATCTCCCATGAACTTAATATGGAGTCTGGAAAGAGCTAGAGCTTTGTGTACACTAATCCCTCAGGTCAATGAAAAACACAGGGGCATATGGATGGGAATGAGAACAAGGCCTCCTCTCCTTCTCACTCCCATGTCTCCATGGAAAAATAGAGAGCCTCAAGATCCCACTCACTTTGAGGAGTGGCAGAGAAAGATAGAAGAAGGATCAGGGTATAGTACTTCTGAACTAAAGCATTGGGATATTCAGTTTCAGCCATTTGACTTGAGTAGTCAATTGGAATGCAAAATTCATAACCCAAGTTTTGAAGAGTAAAGTTTTTAAGAGGACTTACAAACAAGTAAGTGTGGGGAGATGATAAGGCCAAAATATGCCTCATCAATGTGTAATAAATGATCTTATTTTACTCTCCTTTTTATCAAGTTTGACTGCATTTTGTGACTTTTGTTTGATCTAGTATAAGTTAGGATGTAATTGTCCATATTTTGTTGGATTTAGTTCTAATGTCTAAAAACTCTGTAATTCCTAACAAAGTGTGTGGAAATTCAGTTTTTGTAATAAAATAGGTCACATTCAGTTAGAAGAACAAAGTATGAAGCAACCAACACATTTTTTTGGGAACATTGGCTTCAATACAACTTAGCTCTGGAACCTCCAGGATTAGTTCCAAAACTCCATCACACAAAAAGGAACTCTATCACTTAGTTCTGAACCTTTAGACTTAGTTCTAGAACTCCATTTAGTTCGAACTCCTCCGCTTAGCTCCAAACTTTCACAGTTAGTTCCAGAATAGTTCCCTTTGGTTCCAAACTTCTCCAAAGTTCCGAATCAATGGGAATCTATTTATTTTGACAACATCCGGTGATAGAGAAATCAATGGGCCTTCCAATCAGGAGTAGATCAACAGATTTTGATTCTTCATACTCCAGAAATACGTATGTAGGATCAGATAGTTGTATGTGTCCAACAAGGTTCCTAAATTCCACATCTACTTTGAGCACTATTTTGTTTCATTAGAACCTATTGATAGATGGAAAACTATTAAGCACTTGTGATTATAAATGCATCTTCGGATGATGAAATATATATAAGGACCTATAGATAGATTAGAGGATATATATATATATATATATATGATATATATATATATAGTGAAGTTTGTAAGACAAAAATTTTTAGTAATAAGATAGCCATTTCATTTTGAGAGAATCATACTTTGTCAACTCCTGATTCAAGGTGGAGCAAGGGCCCACTCCTCCAAGAAGCAAGATTATTTGTTTTATTGGTATTTATATTTCTAAGAAATTCATGTAAATATGTTAAGTGTTAATTCTATAAATGTTTTTGATTCTTCAGTTGAATTTTGTCACGTACTTGTCCCTGCAGGTGTTATAGGTTAGACTCTTATTTCCTTGCAAGCATTTTCAACAACATTTTCAAACGTGTGTTTTATTTCAAGTAAGTGTGTTTTTATTTACAACATGTGTTTATTTCATCAATTTTTTCATTCTGCAAGTGTGTTTACTGTGTTTACTATTTGTTTTCATTTCAGTAATTTGTTTCATTTATTTCAAAAGTGTGTTTCATTTCTTAGTATAGTTTTAATAAGGCTTTGTTGAGGGAATCCTAAAGACATTTAATTATTATTTATTTATTTACTAGATCAATGAGTGTTTATTTTATTTATCTAGGCAAAATGTCTAGAATGTTCTTATTTCTAAAGAGATGTATATGGGATAGATGTGACACCATGAAGCTTCTAGAATAGACTATAGGAAAAGACACCTAATCTAGAAGAAACTATAAGTAGAACCAAGTATGCAGGCCTTGGTATGGTTACTATAAAAGCTTTGTCTCTTATCTTGCTTGGATTAATGAAATGATTTGGAAATAATTGATGATACCATGAAGATTTGAAGAGACATGATTTGAATGTTTTGCCAATGTTTTCAAAAGTTTTTAGGAATTGCTATAAGAATAAGTCCCTTGATCACAAATTTTATGAAATGAACTAGAAGATGAAAATGCAATGTGGATGCAATAATATACATATGGAAATGCTAATAGATCATGTGTAGTATCTCTTCAGGTGAAGAGAGTTTATAGATTCGCTAAACTCCTCACCCTCTAGTGTACACAGGTGAAATGCCCCATTTTTATAGTCTTCTATTACTTGATATGGACCTAACCACTTGGCTTGAATTTCCTTCCTTCGCCAGTATTTTTGTCTATTTTCTGTCAAGTCTTAAAACCAAATCTCCCTCATATATTTCACACTCATAGACTTTCTTGTTGTATTTCCGAGCCATTCGGTTAGTGTAAATGTTATGCCATTGTTCAAAGTTCAACATTGAGCCTAGCTTCATCAAGGATTTATAATTGAGAGATTCATGCCTCTCGATAGCCTTCTTCTCCCAAAATTCCTTGTAGCGAGATACAAAGACTAGGTATTTTGACCTCAAGTGGTAAAACCACTTCTACACCAAATACCAAAGAAAAGGGGTTGCCCCATCGAACATTCTTACCGATGTTTGATAGGCCCACAAGGCCGAAAAGATATTTAAGTGCCAAATCTTGTTTATTCTCCTTGACAATCTTAAGGAGAATGGATTTTAACATCTTGTTTGTAGCCTCAACCTATCCATTGGCCTAAGGGTAATAGAGAGAATCCATATGGTGATTTATTTTGAACTTTTCACATAATTCATGTACTTCCTCATTTTTGAAAGATGTGCCATTATCAAAGATAATGACTTGTGGGACCCCATACCTACAATAAATGATTTGGTTCATAATGAACTTAGTGATTACACATCCAGGCATAGTGGTAAGAGGCATGGCTTCTACCCACTTAGTAAAGTATTTTATGTGGTGTGATTATGAAGTTATGACCATCTGTTGATGAGGGAGAGAACTTTCCTATCAAATCAAGGCCCCACGTGGAAAAGGGCCATGGTGTTGCAATTGGTTATAGAGCCTGTGTTGGTATGTGGATCTCATGGGAGAACTCTTGACATTTATGGCATTTGCACACAAAATCTACCACATCATGCTCTAATGTGGGCTAGAAGTAGCCCATCCGATGTATCTTCCGAGCAGTGGCATGGCCACCGAAGTGACCTCCACATACTCCACTATGCAATTCATAAAGAATCTTCTCAGATTCTTCTTCGTCAACACATCTTAACAACATTCCATCAAAGGCTCTATGATAGAGCACCTATTCCAAGATAACGTACTTAGCGGTTATAACACGTAACCATCTTCTTTGTTGTGATGTCACCCTTCTTCGGATATGTATGGTCCACTATGAAATTAATAATGTCAGTGTACCATGGGCACAAAAATGGGAGGCTTGGTTTCAACAAAATACACACATTCATCGGGGAAGTCTAGATTTACTAGATCACCTCCATCTAATGGGTTATCAGCCAACCAATCCATAATGATTTGTCCTTTGATGGATTTCTATTAACAAATGTTAACTCAAACTCACCCATCGAGTTATGAAGCATCCAAATTTCTTAGATAAGGACCCTTGTGTGAGAAACATCCATAGATGATCCAATTTAACAATGACCCTTGTTTCTTGATTTAACATGTAATGTCTCAAGCACTTTGTTGCGAAGACTATGGCAAGGCATTCCTTTTCTACCTATGTGTAACAAGTCTCATAGTCAAGAAATGTTTGACTAATAAAATAGACCACATGTTCTCATTTATCATCATCCTCTTGAGCTAACATGTAGGCTAATGAGACATCCGTAGCTCATGAATACATAATTAAGGGGTGATCTGACTTAGGTGACATGAGTGTGGGAGGAGACAGTAAGAATTATTTGACCAACTCAAATGCCTCATTGCACTCTTCCATCCAATCAATGCAAACAATCCTTTTTTAATAAATTGTTAATTGGGTGAATAACAAAGGTTAGATCAGGGATAAACCTTTGATTGCACCAAGTTTTCCAAGAAAAGATCTGATGCCGAACTCATCTGATGGTGGAATCATTTCCAGTATGGCTCGTATTTTGGTTGGGTCTACATCAATCCCTCATGAAGATATGATGTATCCCAACAACTTGCCTCCTGTTACACCGAATACACATTTTTCTGGATTTAACATGACATCGTATTCGATTAAGTGAGAAAGGATGATACGAAGCACCTCAGGGTGATCACAACATTTTCTAGCCTTAGCCAGAAGATCATCCACATAGGATTCCACAATCTTATGGATAAGATCATGGAATATATAAGTCATCACCATTGGTATGTGGCACCAGCATTCTTAAGTCCGAATGACATGACAACATAATAATATGTTCCCCCAAGGATAAATGTAGTTTTGGTCTTGATCCTCCTTGGAGATTCTGATTTTGGTTATATCCAAAAAACCCATCCATGAGAGACAACAACTCATAACCAGTTTTTGTGTCAATAATAACATCGATGGATGGTAACGAGAAATCATCTTTGGGACAAGCCTTGTTGATATCCCAAAAGTCTATGCAAATGTGGATTTTTCCATTCTTTTTTAGAATGGGATGATATTAGATACCCATTGTGAATAGTTGACTAGCTTGATGAACCCCACATGTAGGAGTTTCATCACTTCTTCTTTCACCATGAGGGCCACCTTTGGCTTCATGGGTCTCACTTTTTTAATTGGCTTAGAATTTGGCTTAGTGACAAGGTTGTGAACTCTAAATGTGTGGCACAATTCTGTCATTTCCTTGTAGCTAAATGTGAAATATTTTTCATGCTCCTTGAGGATTTGGGTGTGTATTTCTATCTCCTCTAGAGTTAGAGAGGATCCCAACTTCAAGATTTTTGGTTCCTCCTCTGTCCCGATGTTTATATCAATTGTTCCTTCGATTAAGGAGGCATTACCCTCTTCAAATTTAGGTGGGGCTAGAGGTAGCTCTAAGTCTCCTTCCTCTTCTACTTCATAGACCTCAAGACCTTCCGTAGAGGAAGGGTCTATCATGGAATCTCCAAAGTAAGAGGAAGAGTGTGGGATGAGAGAAAAAGTTGATCTTATGATGAGCGGGATGCAAATTATGTGTAGGCATTCAAATACCCTAGGATTGCTTTGTCATTTTCAGCATAATCTAAGGTGATAAAATCATTCTCGGCTTCTACATAAGCCAAAATTGGGGTTGTTGGTATCTTGTGAACCAAAGGTTCGCATGAAACCAAAATCATAAAGCTAGTGTCTTCTAACTTGTTGCTTGGGGTAAAATGAGAAGCAAAAGTTGTTATAGAGTCAACAAGGAGGTTTTTCTCTGGGTATAGCTTCGATTGAAATGAAATCAAAACCTTTACTTAACTCGAGGATGATAGTCTTGTAGAGCTGTAGATGTTCAGCCCTAGTCTCATATACTTCAGATACTTGATTTACAACTAGTTGTAAATCACCCAACACCCTAATATTAAGAGCACCCATCCTTTTGGCTACAATGAGACCAAGAAGGAGAGCCTCATATTCTGCTCCATTGTTAGTGCATTCAAAATTCAATTTAAAGGTGAAGGGCATGACCCTTCCCTGAGGGTTGGTAAGTATCACACCTACCCCAACACCAAAGTGACACTTTTCTCCATCATAATTCAAGGTCCAACAATCATCTGGGAAGATTGAAGTTGGATTATTTGTTGTATTATCTTCCCTTGCTTTCGAGACCTCTACCATGCATATGTCATCATCCAGGAGAGAGAGCCGAGTCCTAGGCATGTCCTATACCCATGGAATCAAATGGAAGAAGAAGGGGTAGGTCATTCTCCAACAACTTGACTATCTTTGTTGTCATTCCTGTTGACACTTGTCTCAACAATTACAGTTTCATCCTTTATGGCAGGAACTCCTTCAATCAAACCCGTAGTTTCTAGTTCCATTGTAGGAACCAACTTTTCTTCTGGCGTTGAGCTTGTAGGTTTGTTTAACTAGTTTTTAGGAAGCTCAAACTCAGAATGAACCCTGGCCTCTTCTTTAGATTAGCTAGATGTATGTCGAAGGGTTTTGGGTCACCCTGCGCCATGAAGACCTTCCCTAAATGTAGGAATCTTACTTCTTGAAACAAAGTGGAGGGAATCACCTTCATGCGATGAATCCAAGGATGATTGAGGATCATATTATAGTTGGTTTCTTGATCTATAATATAAAACTTGGTTAGAACCATCTTAGGTCCAAGGGTGACTGACAACACTATAGTTCCAATTGACGTCACTTTGAGGTTGTCATAGCCTCTCAGCGTGTTTTGTGTTGAGGAGAAATATTCTCTCCATAACCTAAATTTTGAAGGAAAGAGAAGGGGACTATGTTGACCATGCTGCCCCCATCATCAATCATCACACATTTTACATAGTTATTGTAAATCCAAACTTGTAAAAAAAGGCCGAGATCACCTCTACGAGCTATTTCAGCATCCGTGGGCATCTTGCTGATGTCAAATATGAATCCAACATCTCTTTCAGGCTTCCCTGGAGGATAAACATCAAAGTCTATATGGTTTATCTACTTTTGGAGGAGGGGTGACATTAATCAAATGCCCAAGACCTAGTGCTTCTAATAAAGTGGCTCTGTGAGTAGGGAATTCTTTAACAGATCCAAGAAGGAAATGTGAGAGAAGGTTTTGGTCAGGTCATTGATCAAGTCATAAGCTCCTACTGCTTGCCCTAGTGTTTCATAATGTCATCTGATATAGTCGGGTAGATCAGGATAGGCTGCAAGAATAATATTTGGTTCTAGTGGTAATTAATCTGAGGTTCAGTGTCCAATTCTACCAATCCCACAATTTTTGTTTGTTGGTGACCATCCAAAGGAGGTGCTACCTATGAGTTTGACAAAGTTGAGGCTTCATGATCATTGGTTCCTATTGCAATGCCTTTTTTTGAACCATTGGGATCTATTCTACCATCTTTTGGGCACATGGGGAGAGGATCACTAAAGATCCTAAGTGGTGTGTTTTGTGGGGATACCGGTCCCATGTAAGTGTTCTGAGTTGGCACTTGTTGGGTTTTCCAAAAACATGTCAACAAATAATTGTCTTTGATCCTCCGGAAAATGTTGTAGAAATTTTTTGCAATCAATGTGGCATGTTCTTGCATCATGCCCATGAACCCTATGGAAACCACAATATAAATCAGGATCATAATCTCGAGGCCTTTGGTTTGCACTTTGTTGCAGTCCAAAATTACGATTGTTGTTCAATTATTGTTATAATTAAAATTTGGGAACCCCTGCCCTTGGTTTTGGAATTGGTTTGGATACCCACCTGGTACTGATTAGGGCCTTGGTCTACACTTGTCTTGGTTGTTGAGTTGTTTTTGTTGTTTTTGTTTTTGATTGAGGATGATTAAAATCCACAACATTGATTGAAGGTGAGAAGTTATTATTTCTTTGATTATTTCCATTTTTTTTGTTGTTGGTAGTGTTTGTATTGGGAGAGCTAACAACATTGGGTTTCTTAGGCTGATCGGTAACACCATCAGTTGTAACCCCACGATTCTTATTAAGGACCTTTGGTCCTTGATTATTGTTCACATTGTTGGAGTAACCAGAGTTACCTTGGTTAGGGTGACTAACCTCCCATTTGTTCCATAAGTCTTATGACCACTGTCTATGGTGCTTGATCAATTCGGAGAGCACCCTCTAGTACCTCTTCATGTAGCTCCTTAGTGGGAACTTTTGGACTTCTTCCTTTGTCTCTCTATTGAGGGAGTGGAGGAAAAATCACAAAGCTCTCTGATCCATGTTTGGAGCACTTATAGAGGAATAGAGAACCTATGCCACCACCTTTGAATGAAGTGGGCAAATGGACTCATTGTGCTCTTGTTTGATATGAAGGAATTCTCTTGATTCTTGTCCTTAAAAGTTTGTTCATATCAAAATCCTTAATAAAATCTAACATGAGTTTCTTGAAGGAGTGTATCAAGCCTCCGGTATCCTATAGTACCAATCAAGAGTGATACCTTCTAGCATCTTAGGGAAAATATTCATAACAACTACATCCCATGGGAGAAACTCTCGAATGGCCATTGCGTAAGCTTTGATGTGAGCATTAGGATCCCCCTCCCCTTTGAAATTTGGAAGATCGAAAAAGGTCTCTTGGGAGCATGAAAATCTATATGGAGAAGTCTAGAGGCTCCTTAAGATATTCAGAATAGGTCCCCATTGTGTATGTTTCAACCATTGAAGATCCTTGTTGGGGAGGTGGAGGTTGCATCGGTTGCTTTGAAATGGTACAATGTATACATTTTTTGGGGCATATGGCATCCCTTGTGGCTGACCATATGGACTTGGGTAAGTGTACATATCCCCATGTGGTGATTTAGAGTACATGTGTATGTAAGGGGGTTGATTATTTTGATATGGAGTTGAAGGCACAAAGCCAGGAACATTGCATTTCCAGCTAGTATGGCATTTGAGAACACACTTCCACTGGTGCCTGTTGTGGATATCCATATGTGGCATGGGGGGCATACCCAAGGTGCCCATCCCAGTTAGAAAATCTCTAGGGCTTGGAGTGCCCATATAAATCAAGGAGTCTGTAATAGGTATTTGTCCATAATTTTGTGGATAGTGAGAAACTCTTACTTGCCCCACATATGAATTTTGAGTGTTTTGGGAAAGCTCTAACTCTTTGACTTTGTCTACTAATGCTGAGATGATGTCACCCATTGATGGGGTGGTGTTTTGTTTCGGTGCTTGTTTTGTTGAACTTTTGGAGGTTGTTGAGGAGTGTGGTATCCTGCTATGAATTGTTTGTTGTTCTACCACCCCTCATTGGCAATGTTTTCCATTGTTGGAGGGGTAGTGTTATTATTTTTGGAGAAAGACATCAACATGTCCTTGTAACCTATCAAAATCCTAGTTTATATTCTAGAAGCATTGTTCACTTCTAGGCATATCATGCTAAGTAATCCTCATCTAGAGGTGGGAGTTGGTCCGATTGCATGCTAATGGGTTACCTAAACAAAACCCAAGGAGATGAACTTGCCTCCCTAGTGAAATTCATGTTGTTAGAACTTGACTACTTAGGAGGATGTGTCTGTGTGATTTGGTCAAGCTCCTCGATACATACGGAGGAACCAACATTGGTTCCCTGAAGAAGAGGATTTTGAGCCTGAGCAGTTGAATGGTTATCTTCCCATGTAGAGAGCGAAGGTGATTGTTGTTGTCTACCTTGTTTGATAGTTGTACACATCAAAACCCGAGAGGGGTCGACATATTCATCATATCCCAACATATTTGGGGGTATAAGAATACCCATAGAATAATGGGAGAGAGGAAGATGGATGAAGAAAGTGGAAACATTTAGAGACTAGCTCTTCATGTCGGGTTCACCAATTTGTATGAAAGAAAATCAACACATGACCTTCTTCACACCCGACTTCCCGAGGTCATGCCGAGACAACCGTGTAGAATGGAAATGGATGTATGTGTGGTAGTGATGAATGAAGCTAATGAGGAAACCTTATGTCTTCAACACGTAATATCGAGATCTATAAGTCTAAGGAAAAGAAATCATCCTAAGCTGAAGTGGTGTAATGGAATGGTCGGATAGAATAGCTACTCGAGGCTCCAGTCGATATTGAGCTCTACCAGATTTTTCTACTAGTTGTGGAACATGTGAAAGTGACATGCAAATGCCTCGTATAGATTTCCAGACAAGGTCATGGAAGTGAGAATGAGAGGTGTAATGGAAACCACATGGTCTATGGGAGGTTTTCTAGTCTAGTCCAGAAAGCCTTAGCCTTGATCGATTGTTATGTTCAACATTGAAAGTTGTGCAACAATGTCAAGTGGAAGTGGTGATGATCTAAATACTAGTGCACATAAACCAATGTCAATGTTTAATTGGTCAGCAGCCCATTGGGTTGTGGGACTGGGGATCACAACCGTGAACTCATGGAGGTTGTGGTCTTTGTATGGTCATATGTGTAATCAAGCCATGTTGTTATAAGGAGTAGTCCAATAATCGTAGGCTTGATCAACTGCAATGTTTAATGTGTTTAATTGTTCTATCTTCTTAGAATACCTAGTAGGTGTGCATAAAACTAACAAGCATAAACCCATATCAATGTCGGTCAGTCAACAACTCTAGCCCATTGGGTTGTGGGACCAATGGATCACAACTGAACATTTTCTCTTGTTGTGGACCTTTGATGGTCATGTGGAATGAATTGAATTGATTTTGATAAAGAAAACTAATCTATCAAAGGAAATTTAATCTATGTTTTTGGTATTTTCACAATATATCTAACAAAACAATGGAAGAAAACTAATCTAGAAAAAGTAAATATTTTTGATCTTTTCTGGGATTTTAAACAATGCTTCTAATCTAATAAACAAATTAAATACAAGTAATCAACCAGTTGTAGTTAATTACTTGTGCAAGTATGTGAATCTAGATCTAAAACAACTAACTAATTTAATCAAAACCCTTTAAACCCTACCTCAGAGGTAGAGAACAAATCATAACCCTAGAAGAGCTATTGTTCCCCACTACTTCCTCAGTAATGTCAAAGAGCAAGCTTTCTAATGATTTTCTCTATTTGTAATTGCTTGATTAACTGAAATGAACAATTTTGCTACTCTATTTGATATGTATTTGAAATGAATAACTCAAAATTGATAACTTGAAAATGAAGAAAACAAACAAATAATTCCAACCTAGATAAGCAAGAGCTTTGAAAATCTGGTTGTATTTGTTCTTGTCCCCTCATTTTATCCTTTCTTTCTCTATGTGTCCATATGAGTCCAAGGAATTGGGAATGCAAAGGCAACAACAAGAGAAGGCACTTGAGCAATGACAACTTGAAGGCAGTCTGGTTGTAATGTAGGTGGAAGAGAGATAACACAAGTGAATAGAGCTTGGCTATGCAATTTCCAAGCAGATTGTGGTAGTAATACTATGCAAGATACACAAAATTCTCAAGCCATTTGCTTAAATACAAAATTGATATATAGGAATTGGTTGGGATGTGCCTTCATGCATAAGGCAACCTTGGAGTGCCAAATCATTGGGTGAAGAGGTAATTCAAACTAATTAAATCTATTTAAAAATAGAAGAGGGAAGGAATACCATGCAATCAAGACTATTTTAGGAATTTGGTTCACAAACACACCCTAGAAGTCAAGTTAAGTGAAATCACACATGTTAAGGTGGTCCTCGACACTAAAAGAAAAAACATGCATAGAAATAAATGGGAAGTCGGAAGAAAATTTGGAAAAGCTTAGTAAGGATGTCTAGGCTACAAATATATATTGTGAACAAGACTAGGAACTCGAACACCTTCGAAAGGACATGAATCATCACTTTGGGAATTTTGTAATACCTTCCGTTTAGGGCTATTATCCTCCTCTTACCATGGCTCACTCTTATGGTGACTTTACTAAAGAACATCTTAAAGCCCTTAATGATCATATCACTTTGAGCATCCCCAAGATCTAGACTTACTCTTACATGTTGCTCGTGAGGAAGCTACCAATTTGGCAGAGCTTACTACTTCTGCGGCCATCTCCATTTCCATTGCTACTCAACCACCTTTCTACTCTTCCACCTATTTCTACCATCCTTGTTTCTGTCACTACTCCCACTAATCACTTCATGCCACCTCTTGTTTCTTACACTTGAAAATTTTCTTCCGTTGACACTCAAGATTTAACCTCTCTTCATCAAGATCTCCAAGCATAAATTCATCGATTCATGAATAGGCTACTTCTCGTGCGTCTCCATCTTTAGATTCCACTTTATTATTACACACTCCATTCAAACCCGCCATTTCTGATTATTTGCTTCCTCCTAATTTTTTCACCCCCAAGATTCCCATTTTCAATGGGCAAGGTGACCCACAAGAGAATCTCTGAGCATTCCATGTTGCTTGCCTTGATTTTGCAGCGATCATATCCTTCGGCTAAAATATTCCCCGTAGTCTCCATGATTATGCAATGACCTACCACGTCCATTCAGCAACCTCTTTCACACATCTAGCTGATGCCTTTCTCATTCACTTTTCTATCAACATTGGCTCTAAGATCTCTTATGCTTAACTCGTATAGCTTAAACAGGGATCTAACGAACACCTAGAAAATTACATTTTGAGATACAAAAATATTGAGTTAAGATGAAAAAGGTACTCATAGACTCTAAGCTTTAGGACTTATTCATTCAGAGTCTATTACCGCCTCTCCAAGAAATTTTTCACTTTGAGACCTCTCCTTCATTCAATTAACTTTCTCATACTCTTAAGCTTCGTGAAACCAATCTCTTATCTATAGAAAAACTTAAATATCAAGAACAAGCATCATCCTCTACACATTTTCAAAGTAAGTCAACATTCAAACCATCTACAACTAAACCAACTAAGACAAAAATTACTCAAGTAACATGGTATCCCCTACCAAAGAGCTTCAGTCATAACCACCATGACGTACATATGCTAAGTTAACTGTCCCTCCACATATCTTACTACCACAACTTATTGATAGTAATATTATCACACTTCCTCCTCCGCTTTGATTAGATCCATCTCGATTGAAAGGACACACTTATAATGAAAAATTTCATTGTGACTAGCATTAGTGTGTAGGGTATTCTACAAATCATTGTTTCAAGCTTCGTACCCTCATTCAGGACCTAGTCGACGATGGTAAACTTGAGGTTCCGAACCTATGACTTCTACAATTGTCAATGACAATCATAACTTAAATATACTTAACATTCCCTTCCCAAACATGACAAGAAACCAATTGACTCTTTGGCTACTCATACATATCGCATAATGCATCCTCCTACAATGAGAGTTCTTGATTTCTTAGTTATTAATACTTGATATGTCTCCCCAATAATTTATTTCTCTAACCATGATTATCATGCAACTTTCACTTCTAATCACTTACATATTAGTGCCTCTATCAGATCTATCCCTATCAAGAATACTAAGGTTGATCCATCGTGGCGGTCCAATGCATGTTCTATTGCACTTCTCATCGCTATTGACTATTAGCTCTCACAAATTTCATACCCCATGAACAATTCATATGGTGTTTTCAAAATTCATGTTATGGTAGGCCCTCCACTATGCTTGTACCCTTCCTTATCGGATAAACAATCAAATGGTGTGACATGATTCTAAGCCTCAATTGAATTTGTACGTCTAAGTATATCATCTCTATGAATCATTTGCATTTAAAATTTATTCACAACAATCAAGTCATTTCTATCGATGGTGTGCCTCCATCTACTCCATGGTCGCCACCTCATCTATCAACAACTAATGCATCACCTGTTATATCTAGTATGCCATGGCCCATAACACATAAATCACAATCTACTCCTCACCCCCCTACTCACACAAACCTCATGTGGCCTCATCACTCTATTAGTCCAACAAATCAAGTATAGGCTCATTCCTAGGACAGTTACTTCATCTAGACGTAAATCACCACATTTTTTTATTCCACGTAGGTGTCCATCACCATCGCATTATGCTTCACATAGATATCCATCACCTACACATTTTATTGCGCCAACACACCCATCATATACTCATCCATCACATGCATCTAGACTTCACTCACATGTGTAACTGTCTATCTAATATAGCACCACTCTTAGAGCACGACCACACACTTTAATCACCACATTCATAGAGTAGAGGACCTTCATCCATTACTTTAATAAGATAGTTCACTCGCCATTACACACTTGGGGAGAATTTATGCTTATCTCCCCCTAATCTACACATATTAGATTCTTGCATAGACATATTCATACACTCTGACATCAACCATTACCCGATGACACACTTTTGTGCTTTGGTTCACGCTTATTGTCGAGGGCATCCTATACACATGAACCTCACACATTGCACGGTAGACACTACACATTACACATCATCACACCTTCCACGTTGCATTACGTACTTACAACATATTTTCATCATTACATCTATTACATATTACATTTTACATGTCTACTTTTATGACTCACTACTTGATGACGCACTCTAGTCTCACGATCCACACTTTGGACTATTGATGGTATATATTACAAATGGACCATATTCACACATTTCTCATTCAATCTTTCTATCATTGGAAATTCTTAGTGATATACGCCATAGGCTACATCATCACTTCCTCTAGAATCATTTAGTGATATACGCCATAGGCTACATCATCACTTCACCTAGCATCACTTAGTGATATATGATTTAGGATAAATCATCACACATTTTCACACCTCATATCTATGCCGCATATCATCACTACACATTCATCACATCACGCTACACATAACACATCATTTGAACCATTTTCTGATGACACACTCTCATTTATGGTTCATTCTTGACTATTGAGGGGCATAAACAAATGAACCTCACTACATATAATTCCATTCACTGGGGGGGCATGTTTCCCCTATCATTCACTCTACATTCCATTTCACCTCATCCATAACATATTGCATATCTTGGTTGCATTTACTTTTGCTTACATTTACTTGTACATGTTCACTTTATTACACATGCTAGATAGATATCTTGTATGTCATTATTCTTTATCATATACACATGCACATTCACTTAATTTCTAGTTGTGATTACAGATTCTACATATCTATCCCACACAACATGGATGCTTTACGCAAGTACCTAGTATTGAACTCCTGGGGGCATCCACTTTCATATACTATAGTTGTTATTGTTTCATAAAGCACATTACTTTATCATATTCTACACACTTTGGCATACATTTTATCTTTCTAACGTGTTAATGGGTGCTTTATGCGTAACATTTTTTTGTGGGACTACTTGCCACCATCGTTACCTATTATATTGTTTGTACTTGCTTGTCATTTTTGACATTATTTGCGAGATTTTCCTTTGTCTTACATGCACACTTGTTTGTTTGCAGCCACTACGATCTTGATTGTCTTGTGATATTGTGAGTGGTGTCCTATGTTTGTAACCCACTTTTCGCGGTCTACATTATCTTCTTGTGTGTTCTAGCTTACACATTGTTTGTTTAGCTTACACTTTGTCTTATACATGCATGTTTATATTTTCTTGTAATAACACTTGTCTCCCAACCACTTGTTTGCATGTGCCTTGGTTTTACCAAGCACATCCCCCCTGCAGGGAAACATTTCAACACACCGATCAGTCATCTTTTGGGTTGCATATTCCTACAACAATGTCGCCTATGCCCCCCAAAAGGGGGGGCATCACTTGGGTGAATCAGTCACCCCATACAAAGTATACACAACACAACACAATACCGATATAACATAGTTTAGGGCTCAGAATTAGACTTGGGTCCTTAGTACAATAATGCCTTTTTTGGAGCACCTATAACTAGGGGTAGTTGCAAAACGATTGGGTTCAACACGATCTACAAAATCCTACACAATGGTTTTATAGGACAGATTGTCCTTGGCACTTGCGTTTGTACACATAATTTGTAGTGGTGTTTTATTCTAGGAACAATTAAAGGTTAGAGGATAACACCAAACCTTCCTCTCTATACTACTTCTATTGTGGTGTCAGATCACCCAAAAAACCAGACAATACAAGAGATCTTTATAGTTTTGGGAAGTAGTTAAAGGTTGGAGGACAACACCAGATAATTTATCCCTACACTTCTTCCATTACATTGGCGTGAGATCACCTAAAAACTCATGTGCATTAAAATCATCTACATGATCCTTTCCATACTCTTTGCTCATTACATATTAGGTCCACATGTTCCTTTTTCACATTTTTAACATTTTCTTTTACATACTTCCTTACATGATTTTTACACATACACATGTGTATTTGACAACTTGATCATCTTCTCTTTTACAGGTCTGTTTGTATTGGAAGCAAAAAATCAACATCATCAACATCACACACATCGGCACCAATAATAGGTACATCACACACATCAACATCTACACACACATTTATGTGTTAGGTTCATTTTCATCACAGTTTACACTTTTTCATCTTTAGTCTCCACACTCCATCTTTTTATCAGTCCTCACTTTGTCTAGTGCCTCGACATGATTTATATATTGATATACATGGATATTAGGTACGTATCTCTATCTACTTTATGTTACTGAGCTTTTCACTCACCAACATAAAGTGGGGGTAAATGTAGACACAAAATCACACACTTTGGGTACTTATTTAGTCTTGATTACATGCTATTATTCATATGATTCATGAGTACGAAAAGTAATGATTAATCGATGTCTTTGGCCACTTTTCTTTGCTTTATGATTCTACTTTCAGTCTTGCACTTTTAATTTCTCGGTTTGTCTAACCTTTCAACATTTTCATTCTAGACACTAGTGCCTAGCTAGGCTCCCAGCGCCAGCGCCCCATCCCTTCCTGGGCACCCTTTTCCTCTTTGTACTTTGGTCACACTTTTTGGGTCCTTTCTAGCCATTTGAACATCTTATATTTTTGGTAGTCAGCCTTTTCGGGGTTAATTACGAAATTCAAGCAATGGAATCATATAAATATAAATTTATGTGATCATAATAAGAGACAAAGAACTAAGTATTACTTATTAAGGCACTTATAGCTCCATTTTCATCCATCTAGCTCCATTACAAGTGACAAAGGCTAGTTTATGTACATCACACTTCATAGGAGGGGAGTTTATTCTATTCCATGCACACATTATTTACATTCTACATCTAACTACTTGCTTGCTGCTTGCTTCAAGTGCAAAACACATAAGAGAAACATAGGGCACAATTTTGTACACACACAAAACTATATTATGTCTTAGATGTAGTGCAACACTTAGTCTCAAGTCCACCATTGTAGTGGTGAGGACAGTTCAAACCCTTCATTTACATCTTTATTTTTTTAGGATTTTAATGCTTTGTTTGGGGTTTTGGTGTTGATTCATTCATTACGGGTTTTTGAGCATATATGTAGACCGGGCGCCTTAAACTGGACTAGAGCACCCTAGGCACCCCCATCCTTCTCCGGATGCCCTAATCTAGTCAAATTTGTCGGATCTATAACTTTCCGGGCTTACGTGCGAAGGTCTTCCATTTCGCTTGAGCCGGTCATCATTGCGACACGGTCAAAATCATTGTGAATCAACTAAGGCGCTTCTAACCCTCTTTACATTTAGGGTTTAATTATTTATTTCTTAGTTGCTTGGGTATTATTTCAGTATTTCATTATTGTTCATTTACTGCAATCTTGCATTCAAATTAAGCTATAACATTACATTTTATCATAATCAAAAACACCTTTTATGTCGAGAAAATTTTGGAGGTTCTTCATATCGATCTACTCGGACCATTACCTACTTCATTTTTAGGATATAAGTACTTCCAACTGTTCATGGATGACTACTCTCGGAAGACATGGGTGTTTTTCCTAAAGTAGAAGAGTGAGGCCTTTCATCATTTCCATGTCTTCTATCAGTGTGTTGTGAAGGATACTTGACTAACCTCTTCTTCTACTCCACTCAGATCGAGAGGGGAATTCATGTCAAAGAAGTTCTTGGCATTTTTGAACCAAGGCATCAAACAAAATTTGAATACTCCCTATATGCCTCAGCAGAATGACATTGTTGAGTGAAATAATGATACTTGTAATGGAGATGGATTGCTGCATGCTATCAACAACAAAGTCAGCAGGAATGATATTGGGTAGAAACGAGTACATATAGTTGTTTATCTTCACAACGGGGCATCAATGAAGATTTTATAAGATAAAACACCTGAAGAGGTATGGAGTGGTAAAATTCATCGATGTCTCATCTATGATTATTCGGTTGCACAACATATATGCATGTCCCAACTCAAAAGAGGAAGAAGATCGAGTCAAAAACACTCCTTGTATCCTATTAGACTATAACACTACCTCAAAAGCATATAGTCTCATGGATCCCGAGACCAATAAAATCTACAAAAGTCAAGACGTGGTTTGTGATGAGTCATCCTTTGACTCAATAATGCAGAAATAAGAATCAACACCAACCACCTCTCACTAATTTCTCTCCAAGTTAGATGATGAGCAAGAGGAGACTTCTCACAGAAAAGATGAGCTACAAGGGGAGCTATATGTTGATCTTGGAAAATTAGAAAATGTTACCATACATCCATTAAGTAGTTCTTCACATCAATAACACATTTCTCATTTGATGTGGGTACGAAGCACCATCAAAGATTCCCATGTGAAATCTCTCATGAGTACTTCTTCCAGAGTCAAAACAAGGATTCAGCAAGAAATGAGGTAAAATTTGCACTCATGAGTATAGTAGTTGATAGCTCCAAACTTGATAATGTTCAAGAAGCACTAATTCAACCTCAATGGAATAAATTCATGAATTATGAGTATGAATCACTCATGCAAAATCAGACTAGGAACTTGTCGATATACTTACAAGAAAGAAACACATATGCTTTGCAAATGGGTTTTCAAAACTAATTATAAGGATAACAGATTCATCAACAAGAAAAACACGATTTATAACAAAGGGATATGCTTAGAAAGAAGTAATTAACTATGAAGAATCCTTTGCATCCACTGGGAAGATCAAAACCATCAAGGTTCTATGCACATTGGTAACACATAATTGATGGAAACTCAACGAGATGGATGTCAAAAGTATTTTCCTAAATGATGATATCAAAGAAGAAGTGTACATGACCCAACCGAAAGGATTTGTTGATGAAAACATTCTAAAAAGATATGTCATCTCATAAAATCATTATATGGACTGGAACAAGATGCTATGGGAATGATACATCAAGATAGATGATCACCTTTTATAGCATGGTTTCACCTATAGCCCCTCATAACTTGTACATAAAGAAGGTGGGAACATAAATCATCATTCTTGTTTTATATGTGGATGATCTTGTGATCACTGGAAGTTCATAAGATTAGGTTGATATTGTGAAGAATGACCTCAAAAGATCCTTCGACATGAATGACTTGGGGGATACTCCATTACTATCTTGGCTTAGAGATATGGAAAAAATAGAATCACTTTTTTATCTCCCAGATAAGATATGCCAAGACACTCCTAGAAAAATACCAAAGTTCGATTGTAAACCTATTTCAACATCAATGGAGAAAGGTTTACAACTCTCTCGATTCCAGAACTCACCTCAAGTAGATGTAACTCTCTACAAATAGTGAATTGGGAGTCTCATCTACTTGACTGAACCAGAATAGACATATGTTTTACTATGAGCTATCTCTCAATATTCATGTAGGAGCCAAAGAAGTGTCACTGGGTTGCAGCAAAGCATGTTTTGAGATATGTCTAAGGTACACTTGAATATGGTTTGGAATATAAGAAGAATACTTAGTTCTTCTTGCAGGGATACACCAACTTGAACTATGTTGGATATGTTGATGATATAAAGTCAACGTCAGGATACATATTTCATCTTAGATTTGGACCAATCTCGTGGATCAATAAGAAGCAAATTGTTGTTTCTCTTTCATCCACTAAGGTAGACTATTGTGCCACACATGGAGTTGTGTGCGAGGTGATATGGTTACATCAAATTTTGGAAGATATGGAAATTCGTGAAGAGAAGCCACATATCCTTCATTGTAATAATTAGGGTGTATTGAACCTTGTGAAGAATCCTATTTTTCATGAAAGGACCAAAAGTTTGAATGTCACTACATTCGAGAAAAATTCTTAAACCACCACATATAACTCCAATACTACCCAATAGATGCACAAATAGCTGATATACTCACCAAATCCTTGGAAAGGTGAAATTTGAACTATTTAGGGAGTACATTTGTAAAAATAATGTAATAAGGGGGAAATGTTAAAGCGAGGTTAGGACTTGTTATCTAATTTAGCGGTAATTTACCACCTATTTTGCATGGTAGAATGAGTAG
The DNA here is from genome assembly GCA_018340775.1 of Taxus wallichiana var. yunnanensis. NCBI lineage: Eukaryota > Viridiplantae > Streptophyta > Pinopsida > Cupressales > Taxaceae > Taxus > Taxus wallichiana. Next base: position 782,088,938 of record CM031244.1, on the reverse strand, counting down.
TTAATGTAAGTAGCTATCACATTATTTTTAGCAACTTCTTTTGTTATCTTTCCATCGATTGTATCAATTTAGATCTCGTTGACTAAATTATTAAACAAGTTTTCTAACATGAATTTCCCATCCTTTTCACAATACTTCTTTCTCTCCTTGAATCTTAACAATCTTAATTCAGCCTATATTTCTCTAAGTTCTTCACATTTCATATGTGTGTAATTTCAATTATTCCCAATTGTTATTTCTCAAGTGAATTCCTCGTTTGTGTGCATCCTACTAAGAAATTTATGTAAGAGTATTACACAAAAACTTTTCACTTACACAATATTTCTTGACCTTCTCTCCTCACGTGCAATATTTTCATGCATCCTCTTCATGTCTTTTGGCATGCCCATTCCACAACCCACTACGTTGATCATTTTCACCTAGCATGAACCACCATTTACGCACTATCTCAAATCCTATAGAATGGCCCCTTCAATTTTAAACTACACACTACATCTGTGTAATATTATATGCATCCTACTTATTTGGTCCTTGATACATTAAAGTACCAAAACATGGTGCGAGCCCACTTTGTTTAAACATGATTTTCACAATCCTTGCACAACCAAACCACGATTCCTACAACATCCAAATGTTTAATGACACCTACACACTCATCAAGTAGCTCACTACATAGTGCAATCAATTTACTTCTCCCTTTTATCTCATAGCTACAATATGTTTGAATAAGTGAATACTTGCTTTGGTAAAAATAACACCTAAGAATTAGTTTCTCCCATGATTTTTGTTATGCATGTATTACACACATGTTCGTGATACCATTAAGTCTACACAAAGGAAATGCTAGGGGTCATTCTAAAGAAGATAGTTTGTATATTTTGACACATAATCCTTGTAATGTGTAGACAATGAAATCATGCACATGCAATTCTTGAGTGCTAAATAATGTTTAAGGAAGCATGCATGTGTACTTTGCACATGGTTTATTCATGTTTTTCTTTTTCTCATCCATTTATATAACTAATTTCATGCATTTCTCTTTCCCTGAAGGAACTAAATGAGTGATTGTGAAAGTTTACAAATGAGTGGGAAACAATATTAGAAAGTCCCAACACACCGATTTGTGGTGCGTGTCAAAACCAATGAGGATCTGACAAGGAACAAACCTTTAAATCTTGTGGAACAAAGTTACACCAATTAGGGGCAAGTGTCACATATCAACACACTACAAAGTATGAACAATCAAGCCCAATCAAAAAGAGATTCTCGAAAGTAGTAACTCTAATGTGCATCATGTGTTAGAGATCGGAAACTACTTAGAAAACTCGATACTCATATGCCCCAAATTGAACACCAACCACCGATTCTAATAATCAAAATGCAAAATCCTAAAACTATTTAAGTGAATATGATCTTTTTAACTCTTTCAAGAAGAGAAGTTGGAGAATATCTTGTTAATCACACTATATTAGAAGTCGGGCACCACATAAATTCAAAGAAAGATCAAATTGTACTTCATGTTACACATACATGTCATCTCACATTGAATATATTCTGAACTAGAATAATTATCATATGTAACATATTTCTATAACACCTAAGCATGTATTCAATTTGATTAGTCTATACAACCACACATGTATCTACTCTATCATATCTACCCCGTGTAGTTCACTAGGGCCATTAATGTAACATTGTAAGTGTGCCCCAAGTAGTTATTGTATCTCTATACAAATACCCCATAAAAACATTATTCTGGTTGGGTCCTAGTAGAAAGAACCTTTGAATGTTTTATGACATCTACCTTTGTTCACTCGTTTACTTGCTTTTGTTATTTTCCTAAATATTGATATATGTGTGCATTATTTTTATCTAATTTTGAAGTAGATATCTCCTCTTCATAGATACATATTTCTCTATTTTTGTTGTGAGTTATTTTTCATTTCTTGCACATTTTCCAACGTTATGTTCCTCCTTTTGTTTTAGAATTTTTCACCTACTCTTATCTTGATCAAGAAAATGTTGGTTTGAGATGGAGAATGATTTCTAAGATCTTCCTTTTACAACATCAAAAGGTTCTTTATCACATCATCAACTCTATTTATCTTTCTTCCATGCCTTTCTCCTATTTGTACTATTTTTAACATGGTTAGAATATGAATAAAGTTTGCAATCAAATTTTATTTCTAACTATTTGATGATTGTAAGTGATACTCATTGTGTACAATCCTATGCGATAGCACTTTCCCACATGCACAATGAATGACTGACTCACTAGACTCCTGTGTACTCCTTTTCCTACATAGGTTGTTTCCCAATGTTTTCCCATTGCATATTTTGGCATGCAGTCCCACCATAACCTACAAATAAACCAATAAATGCCAACATATAAGTCACAATAACATCTAGTCTCCCTATTTATCATGAGCTATTCCATATCACTCACTAGGATGTCAAGATCCAATGAGTGAAAGGAAAGAAATATTGGAGAAGGAACTCCCACATCAACACTAAATTTCATATTATGCCTTCCCGCACACACATATTTTTTTCAAGAGAGGCAAATTCTTGTTGTTTGTAAAAGACTCTATTTGGGTTTCATATACACATTACCTAAGCACTTGACCACATTTTAGTAACATCAACATCCCTTGGTAGTGTGGGCGGGAAACATAGTGCGACACACATAGAGATCAACAACCCCATGACCATGGATTCTTTATGATTTTTATGTGTAACAAGACAATCATGGAATACTATTGTAGTCACAAAATCATGCATTTTAGACATTTTATTTACCCCGGTCTCATACTAATATTTAGAAGGTTCTTGAGTAAAGAAAGTACTAATTAACCCCGTATTTTGGCCATCTTGTTTATTTTATTTCATAATTTGTGACCTATTGCACCCATATGCCTAGCCATTTCCAACATCCCACGTTATTTTAGCCTCGATTGGGCACCCAGATTTAGTATTGGGCGCCCATGGGCACCCTGTCCCATCCTGGGGCACCCCCCTTATAACACTTTCCTACCATTTTTTGGGCCTCTTATAGCTGTTTTTCATATTTATCTTTCTTGGGGTTGGCCTTTTCGAGGTTAATTATGAAATTAGAGCAAGAGAACCCTATAAATATAAAGTTATGAGACCATAATGAGGGACCTAACATCATACACTACTATCACTCCATCTAGAGTTACATCCATCTATTGCATTGACATCCACATAGCTCCATCATCAAGGCACAAGCTAGGAAATCTGCATCACACTTCATAGGGGGAGGGATTATATTTTATTTCATGCACACATTCTACTACATTTTCTACATTTAGCTATTGCTTACTATTTCACAAAGTGCAACTGACACAAGAACACCTAGGGCACGACATGCACACACACACACAAAACTACATCCGGTCCAAATGTAGTGCAACACTCAGTTAGTAATCTCACTTTTTGTGGCGTAGTTAAGGTTATTCGTGACCCATTCATTTTGCATCTTTTTTTAGGGTTTTGATACTTCCTTTTGGTCTTTTACAGGTTATTTCTTCCTCTTGGAATATTTAGAGCATTCAACGATGTAAAAAAATTAATGTGATAGGCAGTCGAGTTTCATATCACCTTTTGACCATGTGAGCACCAGTTCTAGACACTTTTCCCAGACCAAGGTGCCCAGATTCCTTATCAGAGTGCCCGTGGGTGCCCATCTTCTTCCAGTGCACCCAACCCACATGTCATCCGAGATCTCCCCTTTTGGCACTCGTGCATAGTCATTCCTACTTTCTTATTTTTTGTGCATCACTTGACATAGTCACGGCCAACAATCATCCATTATCAACTGAGTTATTTCCTTTCCCTTCTTGCACATTAGGGTTTTTAATTTCATTAGTTTATTTACTTATCTCATTTACATACTATTTTAGTGCATTTACTTACTGCATTATATGTCCTCCTAGATTAGATTAACTATCTTTTACTACATTAGTTTAGTCAATTTTAGTTAATCATTTTGGTGAACCCGACTCGACCTACATACTCCTAGGATCCTCATTCTTCTTAGGGTTTCTTCATCATGGCTATCTCCATTCATGAATTTTTACTTCTCCATCCTGAATTGTGAGCTAAAATCATTAATATTTTACTCACTACTCCAATTCCGAAAAACTCATCCCGACATAGTATAATACTTTTATGGATGCATTCTCTCACCATATTGATTTCCCATCTATTCCTCAGGCTAAGCTTACTACTTTTGACAATGACCCATCGTTTCATATCATGTGTCGTATTCAAAATGTAGGTGTCAAACACACCTTAATTGATAATGATTTGAGCTCAACTTGTGTCCTATGTCATTCGTAGAAGTTTTGGGTCTCTTCGCTCATGATGTTAGCCCATCTAGTATTTAATTGTGTGCTTATGATGGTTCTATCTGCCCATGTCTTGGTCACATTACATTTCCTATTACTATTGGTCCAAAAATATCCACACTTTGTCTTCTTTGTCATTGATTTCTTGATCTCTTATAATTATTTTCTCGATAGACCATGGCAACTTCATGTCATGCAATCCATTACATCTACTACACATCATTATGTTAAATTCCTTCATGATGACATTGAACATACTATTCCTTGTGACCATGACCCATTCCAATACTATGATTATGCTCCTAATACTAGCCTTCCTATTCCATGTACTAATACTACCGATGATCCCAACCTATGGACGAACTACCTCATTTACCACCACTTGACAATACCATTTGTGTGATAGATGTAATTTCTTCTATGCCACCTACTACTACTACTACTATGATTCCTTATCGGGGCCTTTCCAATCTATGGATGTCACTCTATCACATTCACCTTCACCTGCACCACCTACCTTACAGTGCACCCTATTTTCCTTATGCACTTTTCATGAACAATTCAACGTTGGGAACACATTCCATTAATCCTACATACGATGTCACTTATTGTTCCCAATGATGGTCTAGCTCATCTTAGTTTCGATTTTAAAGATCTTCGCCCTTACTCATAACCCTCACTCTACTATGGCTTCATTACCATTACTTTTTGCTTATGGTTTGTGCATGTTCCATCTTATGGTCTACTTATCACAAATCCCTCATTCCCTCTCCAAAACACTAGGGAATCTTGGCTTACTTATATTAGAGGTACATTAGATCCTATTCATATAATCACATTCCATTTTCTATGCCCCTTGGTTGTGTTTTTATTTGCAATAGTTCTTTTCTTGGATATTCTTAAAATCTCACTAGTTGGTATGCACAAAGTTGCCCACCTCCTCCATTCACCAATGAGGAATATGCTATGGGCAATGTATAATTTATGCCTTAATGGCTCATTACATGATCAACTAGACATTATTGCTTACTAGGTTACCAATGCTTATCCATATGATTTTGACCCTAAGGGTGATGATCTTATCGACAAATTTACATGATTTTTAGCCACACATACTTAGGGGCATAACACTCACATTTTCCCCCTATTTAGTCTTAGCATAGTCATAGTCATCATATTTTCACATTCTCATACATTCATATCCTCACATTTGGCATACTCATCATATATTCTAGCATTGTCATTACTCGATGAAACACTCTTATGCTTTGGTTCACACTTGAATGTTGAGGGATTATTACTACACTGAACCCCACACACTACACCATAGGCATTACACATTACACTTCATCACACATTACGTGTTATACATTCTACAACATTTGGTCATTTGTCTCTTCACCTCATACATCATGATAGTTACATACATCTACATACCATACATACTACGCCATGTATTTTCACACATATTCTACTAGTATTCATCATATAGGAGTCTAACATTACATTCCTATTTTTCTACATACATTACAGGTCACTTTCTACATTACACTTTACACATCCTACACATATTACATTTGCATTTTACACATAACATATCTACACATTCTACACATTACATCCTTACATATACCACTCATCATATGGTCGAGTTTATCCTTACATATACTACATTATCATCTACGTGTTGCACTCACTACCCGATGACACTTTAGTTCTTCAGTCCATACTTGACTGCTGAGGGTTTACAAATCAAATGGACCTCCCTTCACCACACATTCACTATTCCACCTTTCATCATGCGACATTACTAGTTTAGTGACATACGCTTTAGGATAAATCATCACCTATTCTATCATCTTGTAGTGGTATACACCTTAGGTTACATCACCACTCCCTACTATTCATCTTGTAGTGACATACGCTTTAGGCTAAATCATCACCTATTATATCATTTTGTAGTGGTATACACCTTAGGTTACATCACCACACCCTCCTTACACCTTATAGTGATATACGCTTAGTGCTAAATCATCACTCATCCATTCATCTTATAGTGATATACGCTTAGGGATAAATCATCACTCCACATTTCATCTCATCGTGGTATACACTTAGGCTATAAGGTCCACACACATCTCTTCTACATGTCACATATCATCACCACTATGCATATACACATTCATCATAGTGCGCTAGACACAATACACACTACTTGACCATTTCCGATGATGCACTCTCATTTACGGTTCATTCTTGATTGAGAGGGGAAAAAAATGAACCTCATTACATACATTTCCATCCACTTAGGGGCACGTGGCTCCTATCACTCCATATTACATTCCATTCCATCCATCCACAACATACTGCATACTATGGTTTCTTATATTCTTGCTTACTTTTTCTTGTTCATGGTCACTTTATTACACATACTAGTTTGATTACTTGTATGTCATTTATCTATATCATACACACATGTGTTTCATCATCTTCTAGTTGTGATCGCATATATAGGTCTCTTACACATGACATGGATGCTCTCACTTTCTACCCTTCCTACACCTGTTTGGGGCATCCACACATTTTTTCTCTTTCCAGTGTTATTGTTTCATTTGTACTTAGCACTTTACATTACTTGCTTATACACGATTTTTACATACTTAGCCTATCTTTCTAACATGCTTATGGGTGCTTCATGTGTGAAATTTGTTATGCAAGGATTTTGGTTTCCATACTTGTTTGTTACATTTTTTCCATTATATGCTATTGTTTGTTATTATTTGCGGGCCTTTCCCTATGTTTGGTGTGCACACTTGTCTATTGTTTACGGCCATGATGGCCTTACGTGTGTCTTGCAACATCATGAGTGATGTCCCATGTTTATAACTCACTTTATGCGGAATACTTGTCTTCTTGCGTGTTTACATTACTTTGCTTGGTAGTTTGTACATTGTTTTCTTCGATTACATTTTATACATGCATGTGTGTTTACACTTGTCTTTGGCTAGCCTTCTTGTTTGTGCGTGCCTTGGTTTCTACCAAGAACTTTTCAACATACATGTGGTTAGCCCTCTTTTGAGCCGCATGTCTCTTATCAATGACATTGCATGCACCCCCAAAGAGGGGGCATCATTTGGGGTTTACATACTAACACAGAGATTCTACACCATTTCGGTTCAGTTATATTCAACGAGTGGGTTCAGACCAGTCTATGAACCCCATACACAATAGATTTTATAGGACATGGTGTCTTAGCATTTCTAGGGAAGTAGTTACAGGCTTGGAGGTTATAGTGGGTGTGCCTCCCTACACTACTTTAGCCAGTGGCGTTGGATCACCAAAAAACTAGGACAATACAAAGATCTCTACACACATTTAGGGAAGTAGTTAGAGCTTGGAGGACACAAAGAATTTCCTCCCTACACTTCTTCGACCTATGGCGTGAGATCGCCCAAAAAATCGCAGTATAGGATATCCTTCTACACTTTCTCTCTCGACATGGATCAGTGCACATGTTCCATTTACATTTACATTTGTGTACTTTACATTTACATATGCATGCGTCTTTTACATAATGTTTTTACACTTACATACATACATATTTGACTACTTGATTATTTTTTCCTTGCAGGTCCGATCGTATGAGAAATAAATAATCAAATGGGGCAACAATAACAACAACGAATGATAACAACACTATGTGGTAACACACTATATACACACACATCACACTTTTATGTAGGTACACTACACTATGCGGCAGCTACACACACACGTGTTTCACCCTAGGTTCACTCTCATCACTTTTTCTTTGCGCATTTTTCATCTATAGTTTCCATGCTCCTCCATATTTTTATCATTCCACACTTTTTCTAGTCCTTTAGCACGCTTCTACTACACTCTTCATGGACATCGAGGTACACATCTCTATCTATTTATGTTACAGATTTTATGCTCACCAACATAAAGTAGGGGGAAAATGTAGTCAAAAAATCATGCACTTTAGACATTTTATTTATCCCGGTCTCATACTACTATTTAAAAGGTTCTTGAGTAAAGAAATTACTAATTAACCCCCATCCTTTGATCATCTTGTTTATTTTATTTCATAATTTACGACCTATTGCACCCATATGCCCAGCCATTTCTAGACATCCCGTGTTATTTTAGCCTCAGCTAGGGCACCTGGTCCCACCGGGGCGCCCGATCTTTCTAACTCTTTCCTGCCATTTTTGGGCCTCTTCTAGCCATTTGTTATATTTATCTTTCTTGGGGTTGGCCTTTTGGGGTTGATTACGAAATTAGAGCAAGAGAACCCTATAAATATAAAGTTATGAGATAGAGAAAATCATCCTCAAAGTTTTGATCTTAACTTTGGGAGAAAAGTCTCATCATATTCAATGCCTTTTTGTAAGCATGTACACATTTTCTACAAGCCTAGCCTTTTGTTTATCAATATTATTGTCTTCTTTGTACTTTGTCTTGAACCTCCATTTACATCCAATCGACTTCCTCCTGGTGGAAAAATATGTGATATTTCATGTGTTATTCTTCATTAGTGACTTATACTTTGCATCCATATCATATATCCAAGGTTTTGATTATTGGTCTTCCTAAACTATAGAGGGTTTAATAGATTCAACAAATAAACTCATTAATGTTAATTAACCTCTCCACGAGCCATATTGTAAGCATTTGGTCTAGTGGTGGATGTATCTAAGACACCATCCAACTTTACATATTGTATTATACTTATATACCACTTGGGCATTAATTGATTTGTTTGATAATGGGTGTTGTCCTTTGACCATATTCCCCATCATCACTATTTGCATCAAAGATTTTACCATAATTTGTTTTAACAAAAAAAAATTGTATGCTCATTAGGTGAGCTTGTGGAAGGATCCTCTTCTTCCTTCTTCTCATAAAACTCAACAACTATGTTAGTGTACACCTTTCTAGTTTTTAGATCCATTAGTCTTTAATTGAGTGCCTCATCACCGTACCTTAAGAATGATGGCCCTTTTGTATTATTGTTGTTGTTGATTTCAATTACATTGATGGAAAAGGGTGTCATGGTGTCATATCGGTCTCCATGAGGTGTAAGTCAAATTCAAACATGAAGGTTAATTGGTAGTGTCAAGATTTGATAGGTTGTCATGTTATCCTTGCATGGTTCTAGCTTGCATAGTCATTGTATGGGATCTTCGAGTTGGTCAAAGGCCATCTTAAGGTCATACATGGTCTTAGAGGTGTGTTACAAGATTCTAAGTGTCTATTATGAGTCACCATGGTTAGTTCATGGTTTTTCATGATGTGAAGTGGTCTTTTGGCCTATTCTAGACTTAGATAATGTGGTTTGGTATGGTGAATTGAGAAAACGAGAAAGGAATTCATGGTTAAGCATGGGAAAAATATGATGACGTTATATGTGGAGTGTACAAGGCTTATCATGTAATTTTCACAGGTATAGTGCATGTATGAGGTCTTTGGGAAGCGAAGATGAAGACATGCTTTGGAAACCACAACTAAGTCTCTGTGGTTGGAGATTTATACAAATATTTATGAAATTTTGTGAGTTTTAGAATCTAGAGGATGTTTCCATGATGATTCATGACAAATTTTAGGTCAATATGAAGAGAATTTTGTAATATACATCAGTTTTGGTAAAATAGGGTTGAGAAGAAGCAAAATCTAGCTTGAATTATGAACTTCACATGCTCATTGTGAATTGTGTACTTTGCATGGGAACCGAGAGGTTTCGGGGATAATTTTCATTGAGCTAAGAAGATTTTACAAAATAACAGATTGGTTTCATTGTCGGGGTTTTATGAACAAATGTTAAGAAGGTAAACATCTTTTTATAGCTTTAAAACCCTAGGTCAAGAGCGACATGAGAGATATTATTAGCAGGTGCCCATAATGGATTATTTTTGTTAATTTGATGATTTTAGGTTATATAAAACTCCTCCATATTTCCAAAAAATATGATAGAGCTTGTGACAATATGTGGGCCCCACTCAAAAAGGCTATTTTGTTAGAGATTTTCAGTTTGTGGCAAAGTTGTCCATTGAAGGTATGGACTAAATCACCATTTATGAAATATTTTGAGCTTTAATATATTTCCATCATAGTTTAAGGTCATGGTTAAGGTCCTGGAGGGAAAGGTGTTCCCTTTCTTTAAGGACTAGTTTTTGGGCTTAAAAGGCGAGTTTGTGATTGCGAGAGATTGACCTGGTTGAAGGCCTTCCACTTGGAGTGGTAATTAAATGTAAGATGTTTTAGAAATTAGATTAATAGAAATTTCCAATTATATATGGTTTGTCTCTTGATGATTTGTTTTGATAGGTGAACCAACTCAGTTCATGAAGACCAAATTTGACTGTTTTAGGACAAAACTTATTCGGTGAGAAAAATGGATGTAGAAGAATAATGTTTTATATTAATCGATGATTTATATCCATTGGATATTGAAGGGTGATGAATATTTTTACTATTAAATGAATTTATAGGTCTTTAAAGTTCAACAAGGATGCAAACTAGTTGAGTTTCTAAACCTACTTTCTTGGCGATTCGGTTTGGTGAAGAGGAAAGTAAGTGTGGTTATCATTGATGATATTTCATGAGGTATAAAAGTATGAATGTGTTCTAAAGGTCAATCATAAGGTATCTCAAGAGTTAGTTGGAGAAGGCTATTTCATATCTGAATTCAAAGGAATAGGAATGCAACAAATTGAAAGACAAGCCCTGTGATGTTTGTATGCATGGTCAATGTGATCTTAAAGAGGTGGTGATGGAACTACGAGAAGAATTGACATTCCATAGAAGGAGAATATCAATTTGAAGTCTAAAATCAAAGGTATGAAAATAGTACTAAAGGCCAAGAAGAAGAGTGTGCCCGATCTCAAAGAAAAGGTACAAACAATAAAGGTCAAACAAGATGATAAACCTAATCCAACGAGTCAAGAAGTTGATCTTATCCCCGAGGAAGATGAAGATGAAGGTGTCATGCCAAAATTTATATTCAAGGCATAATCCCATTAGGTAGCTAAATGCTATGAGGTATGCAAAGTTTCATGGTTATTTTTATTCTTGCAATGGTTTTGGTCATAGAGCAAAAAATTGTAGGAAGTTCTTCAGTTGTGTGTATCCTTAGAGAAATGGAAGAAATCACAAAATTCATCAGTCAAGAGATATGCAAGAGGTTATTTTTCCCATGTGTCATCACAAGGGTCATACTACAAGGTTTTTATTTCATGAATCACCAAGGAAAGTGAAGAAGGTTGAAGCTCTAAACGTTAAGGAAGTATTGATGCCTAAATTAGTCAAAGAAGAATCAGATCCAGTCAAGGTGAATGAACAAAAGGAAATAAATGGTGTGAAGAAGCATAACCATGCAAATGAGGTAAAATAGTATGAAGAAAAGGGTGAAGAAAACCATATGTTCCTTAAAGTAACCCATTCACCGGTGTTTGAGAATTTGAAAAGACTAGGAATCTTGAACACTTCAAGAGTTATAAAGTATGATTCATAACTATGGTCTAAATATGTGCATCTAGAGTTTTGTAGCTAGTTAGGAGTATGGTTCATTGAGGCGTGTCTTCTCTGAAATAGTGTTATATTATGTTTATATAACCTAAGAAGGATCATAGCTTCATATGTGTCAAAATGTCATTCTTGTATCTTGTATAGTTCATGAGAATTTTATTGTGTTAAAAGTCTAAACAATCTATTTTGAGCCCTTGTAAAAATACGATTGAGTCATGTCATGTCCTAGAAGTGTGGACAAAGACAAAATATGTGTTAAGAACTTTTCCAAGTTGTGAAGATCCTAACATAAGTGGTTTTAAAAGTAAAGATGAAAAGGAGACACGATGAATTGATCAAACCAAGTCATGACTTCAAGGTTGAAGGTAAGTGACTTCGTATGACCGAACATGAAAAATGTGAAGCAAAAGTCAAGACCATCAAAGGTTGGTGAGATGGTATGAAGATGAGTACAATCCTGGTTTAAGGCATGAACGTAAAAGAGTTGTGTTTTAAGTAAGTTTTGGAGAAGTAATGTCAAAGGTATGCGCATTAGTTATTTGAAGATCAAGATAGGATTCTTAGAATTCAAGGGATTAAGATCATTAAGCTTGAAGGTTAAATAAATTCATCATTGTTACAATATGTAGAGCTATGAATCAATATGTTTACTTCAAGAATATTTATCTATCAAAGGATGTGTAAGCTTGGATTGAAGTGTTTAAGCCTAATGGAGGTATGAAAATACATCTAAGTCAATAAGGAATGCAAGCCCACTCAGTTTGTAATGAAAGATTAATGCTTGAAGTTAGTATGTGAAATCTGAGAAAGTACATCAAATGCAAGGTATGTATTTAAGTTCACTTTTGAAGTGGTTCTGAAGTTGTGCGGGCTAGTGTGTCTTTGTTCGGTTTATGATTTAACAATTTTTATTTTAATATGCTAAACCCTAATTATCGAGTAACATATGATAAATAAACAATAAAGTAAAGATTATACACAAGTAGGAAAACTAATAATTTTGAAACCCTAAGTGCAAGAGAGGGGATAAAAGACATAGCTACTTTATCTGCTAGATGTCGGGACCGTGCAAAATGGAGAAACTAAAAACTAGAAGGGCATACCATTGCAAATGAGCTTAATAAATTTTGTCAACTTTCAGGCAAGCTGGACCGGGGTTCCTAGATTGGGTTAAGGGTGTCTAGGTGCTGGAGTTTGCTTCGGGCACCCGTGATTGTGAAAATGCTTTGAATATGAATTTTCTCGTGTCTCACAAGTGTTGTTGGTTGTCTCTTTTAGTCTCACGTATGTCACACTATGTCTGCAAAATTTACCTGTGACATACAAAGTGAAAAAAACCTGTAAAACCCTCATATTACATCAAATCCCAAAAGAAAAGATACAAAATGAGAATTCAAACTGACCACGGTAATCACCCGACTGAGTGAACTTACAATAGCGTTGAACTACATTTTAGACTTCATGTAGTTCTACTATGTGTGTGAAGGAATCATGCCCTAGGATTCCCTTGTGCAAGTGCATGTGATAATAGGTGATAGCTAGATGTACTGATGTAAGTAGATATGTGGATGGAAAAATGAACTTCCCTTTATATGCGTGTATGCAGAAAATACAGTCCCTTGTCCCTTGAGTGAAGTTAGATGAATACCTTCATGCTTTTAGAATGCCTTTGGATTCAACCTTAGGTGGTGATAATAGATGTTTAGTGCTTGGTCCTTTATTAAGGTCACATAGATTTATATTTATATGATTCCAATTTCCCTTGGTTGAATTTTGTAATTGACAACTAGAAGGCCGACCCATAAAAATAAATATGCCCAAAAGATAAAAGAAGCCCAAAAAGAGAAAGTAAGATAGAAAGAGGCCGGGGCACCCGGAGGATGAGGGATCTGGGCGTTGATGTCTTGGTTGGTGTAGGCACAAAATCATGGACATACTAATATTTTACTATACCACCAAGTATATTGTTATATATATGGATCTTAAGTAAGAAGAGTATTCACTTAGGGACACATTCCCTAGTCCATCTCGCTTGCTTTTGGTTGTTTTTATTGTCTCTCTCACATCATCATCACTTTCACCGATTCGATCAGGTCAAAAGGATCCTGTCACATCGGTCTTCTCACACTTTTCTTTAGCTATCCCATGACGCTAACCCCTAGTTGAGACACTAGCACCCGACGCTCCTCCTGTCCACCCCGGTCGCTCCTATCCTCTTTATTATTGCTCACATTTTTGACATTTGGGGTTGGAATTTTCAGTTTTCTTACTCCTATCCCAAGGTCCTAGTCGACATGTCATGTCACTAGTGTCAAAATTCAAGCAAGAGATCCCTATATATACACAAAATACATACCATTATATGGAAGGGAAATTGTAAAGGGAAAGCATATCTCCTTACCTATCAAAGGATTGCATTTTTGGGTTGATTACTCTGCATACACTGCATAAGAAGGGAAAGTACTAAATTCCATCCCACACATTTGCATTCTATATAGCTTTATCCCACTATCTTGGCATCATTAGTGCGAGGGAAACCTATGAGCACTATTGCATACACAAGAACATTGAACTACATGGACTTTGGAATGTAGTGCAACACTCGATCATAAGTTCATCCTTTGGATGACCACCGAGGTCAGTCTGACTCCACATATTGCATTTTTTATTCCAATTTGATGTGTTTTATGAGCTTTTGTAGGTAGGTAGGGTTTTTGTTGCAGATTACAGGTACCTCAGTGATTCAAGAGTGACATACTTGACGATCAAAACAAATAATTACGAAACCATAGTGACACAAAAAATAGTTACTGAGCATTTCCATAGTCATCGGTGCCTCACGCACCCAGCGCGCTTGTCTTGTCCAAGGCACCCGTGCCCGAGGTTTGTCTACAACTTCAAAATTTATATCGAACATCTTTGACATTCTTCTCACCCATTCATCATTGTACCTATTTAGATATGCTTCAGGATAAGTGAAAATCGATAACTATCATATGTCTCTCATTTTTCTTATACAATTGCATCTTTAGATTGTTTTAGCGATTTTATTTTGTTGTATGCTTATAGTGACTTTGAAATTAGATTTAATATTCAAATTTTATTAAATCATTTGGTGAACCACTCTTTTAGAAATCATTTCCCTATGATCCAAAAAACCCTCATGGCCAAAAATAGATCCTCCTTTCCTAGGAAAACTATGCATCATGTTAGTGTGAATCCTATCCTTGATGATGTTGTTGAGGCTGAACTTAATTCCCTTTATTGCAATCCTCAAATTGATGACGACATTCAAAGATAACTTCTTTCCCATGAAAGTATTGTTCATACTAATTTTTAAAACTCTAGTATTACCATAATGTCATCCCCTCAAAAGTTCAATTCATGTCTTCCTTGTTCTTCCATTCCCACCCATGCTACTCCACTTTATTCTCTCTCTTAGTGAATTTGATAACATGGTCATAGAATCTATGCTTGGTCTTATTTTTGACACTACGGATCTACATAATGTAACTTCTAATGTTGAAAATGTACATATGCATGATAATGTTTCTAATACTAGTCAAGATGATTGTAACGTTATATCTCATGTACGTTCTATTGTTGAAAATGTTTCCAATGATTACAAATATATATCTTATGCTAACGATCTTCTTGATGAACTACTTAAAATTGAAAATCTATCGATAATGAAGTTGATTGTGTTTCGATCATGAACATGTTAGTGAGGATGCTACTTCTCTTAAGAATGTTGAATGTGAATTTTTCACTCCATTTTCTTACGCTTACGAGATTGTTTCTGATGTCATTCATAATTATTCTACCTTGCTTACTCGCTCACCCATTATTGTTTCTTCTGATACTACTACTAGCATTTCCATTGATATTCCACCTCTTTCTTATTCTTCTTTAGATGTTGTTTCTCCATCATCTATTATCATTTCTTCTCATATTCCTTGTTCCTCTTCCCTTCCACCTATTTCTTCTTCTTCTACAGATGTCATTTCTCCCTAATCTCTTATCATTTCTTTTGATCTTCCATGTTCTTCTCCACTCGCACCTCTTTTTTCTTCTTCTACAACTATTATTCTTGATTCTTCTACTATTACTATTAGTAATTATTCCATATCTACATCACTTTGTTGTGTTATTATTCTCCTTCCACATCCACTTCTTCTTCTCACATCCCCATGATCACTCACAATGGAAAACTTCAACCTCTTCATGTGCCTCTCACTTCTTCTACAATTCCTTCACATGATATTTTATCACTCATGCATGTTGTTGGCCATTTGTAATCTCAAGTTCAATCTCTTACTCTCAAAAGCAAATCCTATTATGCTTCCATTGACAATAACTCTCTTCATGAAAATCCTATTCCCAAGAAAATTCAAAATTCAACTTTTCCTAAGGATTTTATCATGCCTACCTTTTCATGTTTTAATGGCACTGGAAATCCATATTTGCATCTTAAGCATTATCGTTTAGTTATGGCTTCTTATTCTAATGATCGATTGTTACTAAAAGCTTTTTTCATAGTCTTGTTGATGATGCTCTTCAATGGTATACCCATTTGCCTTATGGATCTATTAGTACATATTGTGAAATGGAATATGCTTTTATTGGATACTTTATATTGAATAATGGTCCTAGAGTTACACATGATCGTTTACCTAGATTGCATCAAAGAAAGAAAGAACCTATTCTAGATTACATTTTACGCTTGATTCTTGCATGCATCAGTTAGTATTTCAGCCTATTGATCTAGAGAAGAAACTTATCTTTTGTCATGGATTGATTCCTGCATTGAAAGAAAGATTACAATATGATACATGTTAATCATTTACACTCTTATGCTATAAATTCATTGATCTAGAATATGATTTCCTATCTACACATGTTATAGAACTTCATCCTATTCCCGACTCATTGTCTCCAACTTCATCTCCTCTTCCATCTGCTAAGTGTCCTCCACATTCTCCATCTCCTCCACCTCGTAAGTGTACTCCATCTCCTCTACTAAATAAGCATCCTCCATCCCCTCCACTTGGGTCGGTCTACCTAGATCTTCTTCATCTCCTACTCGGGAGCCATTACATTTCTCAAATGTTGCTAAACCTCATAATGTTTTTGTACTTTGCTTGATAAGTGCTTAATTCTCTTACCCTCTAATCAACATAATCCCTCTTATCAATTTAATCACCAACACGATCGTCCTTATTGAATTTCCATTGCATCAATGGCCATCGTGACAATGACCGTTATGCCCTTATGCATAAGCATCGTCCCACCGATGTTCATTTGTCGCCTCCACCAAGTTCTAAGGTTGTCAGGTCATCCACCTCCTAATATCATTATTCATCCGTATCCTCCACCTAGCTCATTAATCATCACATCATCTCACCTACCTTAGAGTGCTACTATATGACATTGGCTACCTAAGCCGTCACTATCTCTGCTTCTTACCACTACATCTCCTATTATTGGCACCATTTCATCTGAAATTTATTTTGGCTCTTACACTCACGCTACTACCACTTCACATACTTCCACCATGCCTCGTTGACCTCTCCATCTATGGTAGGTGATTTTTTCATTATCACCTCATTACTGATGACACAATCATGTTCTTAAGGTTATTACATTACCATTGAGGATTTGTTACAAAAATTAACCTCACTCTCACACTTGGGGGCATCACTCTTCTTTCCCCTATCTATTTCATCATTCATCCTCACACACGCTCTTACATATTTTCATTATACAGCTATAAACACATCATTTCTCTTACATTATCTAAGTCACATCACCATCTGCATTACTTGCTCACATTACATCCTATACATATATTCTTGTAGTCATATCGCTATACTATCTACATCGCTCTTTCACATTACATCATACACATACATTCTTTTAATTATATCGTATGCTAGTCATTCACATATAAGTCATACACATCATCATATGTTTTGAATTATCAACAATCAATAAAAACATTTCAACAATGCATACACCATCTAGTAAATAAAAGTATATATGGAAACAATCACATCAATGCACAACACATGTGATATCCAACGCAGATCTATATATATCATCCAAAATCATAGTTTCAACACACAATCACTGGGAAAATCACACATTACAATAAACATATACATCATATATCATCCTCACTCTCATTATCTACAATTGTGGGAGCTCTAGAACTAGATGCTTCATCCTCAATCTACGTCACTTTAGTCGACCTCTTTACCTCTCCACTCGTCGCCGTAATATTACCACCTCACCCGTCTGCTCCATGAATCATCCCTATAGCTCCACATATCTCACAAACACATCATGCATTAGGGCTCCATCTTCCATAGTCTATCTCACTCACTTCATCTCTGCATGCAGACTCATCCCACTTGCTCAATAGTACAATACATGTGGGTGCCGCTATAGCCATCGGATCGAACAAAGGGGCATACTACTTTCTGAATCACATTCACTCACTCTAGTATACCGCCTCCCATGAGCACATATGATGGAATATTCCATGTCAACTTGCGGATAGATGAATCCACAATCGGTGACCAATACACATCACCTACCACCATACAACTTCACATTAGTTATTACACACCTACAATATATGCCAATAAACTTGAAATTAACAAATAACAACAAATAATACTCATGTTCCACTAGTGCCACCGCTTAGGCCATCTCCATCGGGGAAGGTACCTACCCTCGAATCCTCTAACTAGCAGTCCACCTGCTACATCCATGACAATTGGAAAAAATAACACCCATCGGTGTGTTTACCACCACTCACTATAGTCCTAGATGCACACTGCATTATCCACTTGTATCGGCCCTATGTCTGCATTGGCCTCATCTGGACCAGGAGGTACTAGTTGTGCTCCTTTGGGGCTTGAACTCACTCCTAGCCACCTCGGTGCTCTAGTGGTCCTCATCCATACACACATGGCTCACGGGGTACATCCCGAGCCAACACAAACTACCTTGATATATGCTCTTCCTGAAGCAACTTAGTCACTCCATGCAATCGGTCCTCTAACCACATGGTGCGTTGAATGCACCGTAACTCTACTCCATCCTCTAACTAACCACCATAGTCCCTGTATGGCCTCCATATGATGGCCCTTGACCCCATCTTATCCAACATCGACCTATAGGTAGTCGTGTCCAGTCTCTTCTTGTGATTCCCCGTCCATATCACTACAAATATCTTGAGCCTAGCCCAATTAGCCCATGGCCCACCAAGTATCCTCAATATAACAATGTGCTCATATGCCCATACATGTAGCAAATTGGTGTCTCCACATGCACCCCCATTGTCCTTTTCGCATGAATCGTATAGATCTATATATAAATGGGCCAACATACATTGTGCCCATGTATATCTAGTCACATGCTCCTTTATACGTTGACAAATATCATGCATCTTATACAAGATGCCCACTCTGCCACCCTTTACTGCCATAGATGAAGCAATCACAACTGCAATAAAATTTTGCAACCGCAAATCACCTGATCTCAATATGGCATCTAGAATAATATGGGTCTCTATTTGTACCCATGTCCCTATAAAGTATCACCTAGCTGCTCTCATCTACCTCTGAGCATCCACTACAACCATCACCTGGACTCTCTCACCCACAACTGGTAATCACAATATATGATATACATCCTCTAGGGTCATTGTCATCTCCCTAGTAGGAAACCAAAAAGTACATGTATCCGCACACCACTACTCACACAATGTAGTCACCATAGGCATATTATGGGGTACCTCCCCAATCGGCTATGTGTCGTAGGCTAACACGGTCTAGTATGTCCCACTCAACATTAGATAATCCCAAAGTCAATAATGTGCTCAAATGCCGACCTCCGTGGAACTCCCTTGAGTGTATATCTCTTTGCACATCACAAACACCAACAAAATATTGACATTAGTACCTCATATATATGTAAAAACAACTACTCATACTACAAAAAGTCATCAAAATTCTCATATTTCACATTGTGTTATCAAAACAATCTCTTGGGTCACCAACACCCAAGAAGCGGGACATGGGCGCCTAGAAAAGGTCACCATCACACTCAGGAACTAGGCAATTGGTGTCCTAAAGGACGTAAATGCCTTGACCGCTCTTGCTGGGATAGAAATGCCTAGAAATTCAAAATGTCCAATTTTGCTAAAATTTGTCAAAATCAAACAAATTTTACTAATTTTTTCAAAAATAATCATACTTACCAACTCATTCTTCGTCTACAATACCACGACCGTTCTACCCTCTCGAACCTAGTCAACCTCGCTGCCCTAATTTACGTGAAGCTTCACAAGCTTAGAGGTCAAATTCTAACTTAATTACGGTTCAAATGAAGTTATTATTTATGTTTTACTATCACTATATATAGTGATTTTCAATTTGCATTTACTATAGTTACTAAAACAATGTCTTAGGTCACCAACACCCGAGAGCCGGATGTGGGCGCTAGAAAAGGTCACCAACACACAGGAACTAGGCATTGGTGTCCTAAAGGATGTAAATGCCTTGACCACTCCTGCCCAAGATAGAAATGCCTAGAAATTCAAAATGTCCAATTTCGCTAAAATTTGGCAAAATCAAACAAATTTTACTAATTTTTTCAAAAATAATCATACTTACCAACTCATTCGTAAATCCTATAATACCACGGCCGTCGCTACCCTCTCAAACCTAGTCAACCTCTTTGCCCTAATTTGTGAAATCCTCACAAGCTCAGAGGTCAAATTCTAACTCAATCACGGTTCAAATGAAGTTATTATTCACATTTTACTATCACTATATATAGTGATTTTAAAATTTGCATTTACTATAGTTACTAAAACAATGTCCTAGGTCACCAACACCCAAGAGTAGGACATGGGCGCTAGAAAAGGTCACCAACACACGGAACTAGGTCTTTGGTGTCCTAAAGGACGTAAATGCCTTGACCGCTTCCTCGCCTAGGATAGAAATGCCTAGAAATTTGAAATGTCCAATTTTGCTAAAATTTGGCAAAATCAAACAAATTTTACTAAATTTTTCAAAAATAATCATACTTACCAACTTATTCGTTGTCTACAATACCACGACCATCACTACCCTCTCAAACATAATCAACCTCACTTTGCCTAAATTTACGGAATCCTCACAAGCTCGAGGGTCAAATTCTAACTCAATCATGGTTCAAATGAAGTTATTATTCACTTTTTACTATCACTATATATAGTAATTTTCAATTTTCATTTACTATAGTTACTATTTGCACTCATTCTTCCAATTAATACACGAAACATGGTTTTACTCATATCTTGAGTGACACTATCTCATTTTCTTCCTTGTTTGTGACATTCAGTTCAAAATTTTTGCTACCACCATACTGTACACATTACATAATTCTATATTCCAATCTTGCACATATACTATTCAACATATATGTAATTTTGTAACATCTTCTATCTTGCCTCCTAGTCATCTTACATTTTCACCTCTACTTTCACTTTCGATGCTCGTTATCTCCATCCCTCACCCTTTCTTCGAAATGGGGGCATATAATGGGATCACCCTATGATCCCTCTCAAGCTACTATATGATCATTCGATACTCCTAATACATCATTATCGAAAAATATTCTTTCACACTAGTCAGATGAAGGAAAAAATCAATCTATTCAAATACTTTCTATTTATTTCCCCCTAATGACCTAATATGGGGAAAAAGCAAAAATCTCTGTGAGTAATCTATAACATATGTCTAATCTCAAAAACAATATTTTACTATTCAAATTAAATCAATAGATCAATACAACATAACATACTCTATTATCTCTCCCAGATGACCTAACTTGGGAGCTACATCGCTTTACTACCTGTCCCCAGGATGACTTAACATAGAAATTGCTTTATATTTTCTATCGCTTCGAGATGACTCAACATGGAATCCATCTAGTACTATACAAAATAGGAACACTCGTAGGAGTGGGGGAAATGAGACGTCATTTCCTTTCCTATACCACTCTTATTTGGGTTATTCGACACAAATCAAAATGGAACTAAATTTGGTCTTTATCCGTCTATAAGCGGTTGGACCTTTTGGGGATGTAGTCATAGATGGAGAGTAAAACTAGACATCTCTCTAACACTCTTCCCTGGTGACAGGGATGCCAAAATCCTCCCTTGTTTGAAATTTAAAAATTTGGATTGGGAATTGATCACCCACTACCCCTTCAAATTGCCATCGTACAATAATTTGAAAATATCTACATCCTCCAAATCAAATCATCAATTCCTCTAAGTGCTCATTATAATGGTTTTTGTCTCTATTTATGCCACATGGATCGATATGCTAATCCATGGTTCTCCACGCTATGTGTTCTTATATTTTGCACGTACTTCTACAACATGGCTTCTCAAGACTTCTCACCGGTATGTGTAGACACCTAAAATCACTCACATGTTCCCAATGCTATCGTATTACACTATGTTATTCACCCATTTGTGATTAATTTATTAAATTGATTAATTCATACACATTGCACCCTTTGGATTAATTAAATTAATCCTAGTAGCCCCTTGTGCTAAGTTAATTATCATTTATTAATTAAATGATTAATTAATTAAGTGTGCACATTCAACAACCACTTGGACTCCACATCCTCATCTCAGTCAACTCCACCTAGACTCTACTTCACCCACATCCAAACCTAGTCAATTGCTCTTCTAGAATCCTAGAAAGGTGGGGAAAATTCAATTACACCTACAACCACCTTTCTAGATGCAACTTCGTAATTAATTCATTTACTACCCCTAAATGCCTCGGAACTACTACAACCTCCTCAAAGGCTATTTATAACATGTGCATTCAACCCATTTCAACCAACTTCCAACCACTTCTACCTCCATAAAATGCAAGCCTACTCTCTATCAAAATCTCTTGATTCACAAAGGTAATAACTCGCTAAATTCCCAAGCCAAATCTTTGTGTTCGTAGTAATTACACTCACATTTGGAGTAGTGTTTTTAAATTTTATTTTTCTCTTCACTTTTTCTCTCTCATCCACCTTATACATATTATTTAAGTAAATAAATTAAAAAAACTAGATTCTAAGTCTTGGGTTAGGACATCCATATCCACTTGAGCACTTTCATTTTTATGAGTTTCATCTAAGTCTTGACATCATGATACTCACTTTATCACGGTCAAGCACCCTCTTGATCACCTTGATCTTTCATTTTCATAAGTCTTAAGTTTAACATTATCTTTTTATTGAACTTTAAGCATTCACTTTTGTTATTCACATTTTCTTCATCCATTGTTACTTTGTATTCACATTTACGACATCCATATCTGCACTTTGTTTTATTCTTCATTGATCATGATATCACTTTCACATTTCTTGATCTCTTTTCATATTAAGTTTTTACTCTTGTTCATATAAGCATTTCATCATTCTTACACTTTTATTGCATTTGATTGACATTTTCACTATCTTTCTCATCACTCTCATCGCATTGCACATTCACTTTTTTAATTTTGAATCATTTATCTCACTTCCATCACATCACTCATTGCATTTCACTTCTCTCTTTAAATCATTCACTTTTCTTTTTTCTTTAATTTGAGCTCACTAATCCATCACTTTTCCCTTGTCTCTTATCTCCACTTTTGTGAGATTTGGACCTTCTCATCATCATCATCACTTCTCTTGTGTGACATTCACTTTTCATTCTTTTTTTAGTGATCCCATTTTTTGTTGTGTCTCCTCTTTTAAAAACACTTTTGTTAAGAGTTTACATCTTCATCATTCTTCTTAAGTCTTTCTTTTAACACACACTTTGTTAAAAGTTGAGCAAACTCATCATTTTTCCTAAGTCTCTTCCCTTAACACATTTTTGTTAAGAGTTGAGCATCATCATCATGTTTTTAAGTCTCCTCTTTTAACACATTTTACACTTAAGTTGAGCACTATCTTTCAAGCTCTTCTTCTTCTCTTCATTTTCACTTTTTTGTAAAGTTCCTCTTGTCAAGTTATTTAAACTTTTCATCTTTCTTAACACTCATTTTTGTAAGAATATCTAAACTAACATTTCATCCCATCTTCCACTTTTACATTCACTTTTTGTAAAGTGTCACGTGAAGCTTTTAATTTCTTCATCATTTCTTAACACTCATTTTATTAAGAATCATCTAAACTAACATTTTTAAGTCCATCCTTTCACCTTAACATCATTCATTTTGTTAAGTATTGTGAAGTCCCCCTTTTTTTTTCTCTTAACACTCATCATTTTAGGAGTTAACCTTTTCACATCTTTTCATCACTCTTATCACTCATTTTGTTAAGAGTTGATCATGTTCACCTTGTCAAGTCTCTTCTCCCTTAACATTCATTTTTGTTAATGGAGTAGAGCACATCTAACCTCATTTAGTCCCTTTCCTCTTAACTCTCATTTTGATTAAGAGTTGGGAAATCAACTAACCATTTTTTTCTTCCCTCTTAGCACTCATTTTTCTAGGGTTGAGCATTTTCATCTTCTTCCCTCTTCCATCTTAGCATTCACTTTGCTAAGGGTTGAGTTTTCTATCACACCTCTTCTTGTTCCTCCCCTCTTTTAAAAATGGTGGGAACACAACATCATGATTATAGTCCTTTTCGATGGGAAGAAAGAAAATCCTTTCCATATCATCTCGATGAAGAGGATGAAGACCAACTTAAAAACCTTTCCATTGATGCCACTTTACGAAAAAAAACAAGACCAATTCCTTCTTCATCTCCTCACAATGGGAGAAATATTTCCCTTAAATTTGATGAGGATGAATTGAAAGCCTTAAAAGGACAACCTAAATCCCCTAAGGGTCCACCATTTGAGTCAAACAAACATGATGATGAAGGACCAAGTAAAACAAATGCCAAATGATAATAAAGGAAAATCTAATGCTTCATCCTCTAATCCCAACCAAGCCTTGCTTGATCAAATCAATGCAATGGTGAAACAATTGGCTCTCTTATCCTCTACAATCACTAACAAATGATACCAAAGGTATCAAACACACAAAGAAAAGTGACAACACATTCAAAAATCATTCTAGACCAATAATAAGAACAACAATCATACGAATGATAAATCACCATTCATCCCACAAACTAATTCACCATTTTCTCAAGAGTGGAAAATGATGAAGGACACCATTTTGGGCATGCAAAAACAATGTAAACAATTCAATTTTGATGAATTGTGTCCATACCCTTTCGACATGGACATCTTACGCATACCCTTCCCACGCTCTTTCGAGATGCCCAAATTTGAAAAATACAAGGGAAAAACTGATCCTAGAGAGCATGTCAAGGAATTTTTCATGGCATGCCAAGAGGTGGCTTATAATGATATCTTTCTCTTATGCCTCTTTCCTAAGAGTCTAGGTGGACAAGCTTTGGACTGGTTCTTACACCTTCCAAAGGGATCTATCTCTACCTTTCACCGGACCTCTTTGAGAAGTTTTCAAACACTTCTCTTTCAACCTTGATTAAAAATAACCATGATGGATTTGTGCAATGCCAAACAATGAAAAAATGAGAGCTTTGCATAGTTCTTACAATGATGGCAAGGAATCACAAGTCGATTCCCATGTTCAATCCCTAAAAATAAATGGTTAGCATCTTCATCCCTAACCTTAACAACAAGTTATCCTTTCACATGCAGATGCACTTGCCTCAACAACTTTGAGGAAGTTATCAAAAAGGGAACTCAAATTGAAAAATCCCTCATTTCTAAAGGCTTGATCAAGCCTCATTATAAAGACAATGGGCACAATCATAATCATCATCACAACAAAAATAACCCTAACACTTCTCATGATAAACCTAGGTACATCAACCACAACCATAATGTTTTCAATGATGGTGTCATGGATAATCACAACATGCAAAACTTACAAAAAAAACAATTAATTAAAAAGATTAAGTCTAAACCATCTCATCACCATTCCAAAAAGAGAAACTTTTCCTCCTCCTCATGATTACAATCAAGACAATATACATCTTTGGGGAATCTCTTTCAAGCATCTTAAAATAACTTGGAAAGTGCCAATATGGTCACTTATCCTATTATGCAACCCTTCCTAAAGGTGAACCTAAGCCAGGTTGGTATAGACCTAACACATATTGTGATTTTCATCACATTGATGGTCATCAAATAGAAAAATGTAAACAAATTCAATTACATCCAAGACCTTATTGAAAATGGAGACATAGTGGTTGGAGACCTACCACCTAACCATGATACAAAGGGAAAATCTCATGAACATGGTGAATCCTCAAACAATGTTGATTATAAATCCATCATATCTCAGTATTGATGACACTACTCACATGCACCATTGAAACGTCAATTTACACCTCTCGAGAGAGAGTCTATCTAGTGCCTTTCAACAATTAGTAAAGGCTAACATGATTGAATATCCACCTACGAGACCCTTTTCTAATGGGGAACCTAATCCTACATCATATAATGCATCAAAATATTGTGAATACCATCACATGCATGATCCATTCTACTTGATAATTGTACACCTCTTCATCATTATGTTCAAAGACTTAATTGACAACATGGAACCATTTCCATAGAGCTCGATGATGAAAGCTCTCATGAAACCGATGACATGTCAATTTCCACAACTTCAAATGAAGAGTTGATTGTTGTCCCCACTTCTATACATATATGACATTCAATGAGATCATGACATGAAGGTCAAGTATCTCTCCCTTCAAACCAATCTATTTCTTCTACAATTTTTCCTTTTTAGTCCAAAAACATTGAACTTGTTTTGACAATATTTTCTAACACCTAACGAGAGCTTGAATTTTCTCAAGACTCTCTTTTCAACCCTTGACATAACAAAAGAGGGTCCATCATCAAGCACCATTGAGCTTGATTCCATTCTTTCCATTCCATCTCCTACACCTAACATCTCTAGTCTTGTTGTCAAATACAAACCACAACAAGCTTGGACACTTGCAACAATGCAACCTTCTATGTCCATTATACCTCAAATGATCAATCTTGTAGGCATCTCATCATCAATGATGATTCCTACTTGTCAAGACATCTACATGAGTACACTTCTACGAGGTATGTATACCCAAGAATATCCTTATACAACCTTTTTACGCTTTAATTGCAAATATTTTGTCAAATCAACTAATTCACAACCTAGAAGGAGAAACATTGAATATCTCCTCTCTATGGCTTACAAGGAACCTCTGGGTATACATCTAGAGATCCATCCTTCTTTCCTCACACTCTTTCACTCACGGGTGAATATGAATCTCAACATATTCCTTACATCGACAATCTTCTTCTAACATCACATATGTCTCTCGATCTCATCGAAGACTTATCTAATCACACATCCTTTGACTTGGAACCTATCCACCCAAGTCTCTAGTATTCTTAGACCCATCAAATCATTTGATTCTCCTTTTGACTTGGATCTTTCTTCCCAAGTCTCATATTGCAAGACTTATCAAATCTTTGGATTTCCTTCTTTGACTTGGACCTTGTCTGCCCAAGTCTCATATTTTCAATGACTTATCAAATCTTTTGATTCCCTCTCTTGACTTGGATTTCATCACACAAGTCTCATATTTTAGGACCATTCAACTTTAATAAACATGGACCTCTTTCTTGATGAGTCCATTTCAAATCCTCATCCACCAAAATTCAAAAACTTAAAAAAGCATAAAAAGAATAAAAATCCATATTAAAGCATTCAAAGCACTTTTTAAATCGGAAATGGAAATGGAAAAGTGTGTACAAATAATGTTAAGCATTCCATCTATTGGAAGATATCTTAATCATACCATTATCATATATTCACCTTCTTCACCTATTACAACACAGTTAACCTTTTGTTCCTATGGGCATTATGTGTCTCATCTTTGTTATGGTTTCTACCATTTTAGATCTTTTTACCTATGGTTTTGTCTCAAAGCTTACTGATGGAAACTCCTCCTTTCAAATAAGTTCTCTCTCTTTAACAAAAACACTAAAATTCTTTACCTAGGTCCTTTTTGACCACCCATCTCAATCTATGGTGTTGAACCCTTGCGTCTTACTAGTCACGCATGAGGCTGAGACTTGGGGGCAGAATGTTCCTTCCCAACAAGCACACTATCAACATACAAGGAAAATTAAATCAATCTAAAAATACAAAAAAAAATATAAAATCATTACACCTTTCATCCTTCATAATCTTTGGTGATAAGCCCATACTTCTTACTAGTAGTATGAGACTAGGGAACAAAGAACCTTACTCACCTACATTTTGTCTTCGGTGTTGAGCCCTTGCCTTTTACTAATGGCATGGGGCAACATGTAGGGGTCCTTCACAAAAAAAAAAATAATTAACCAAATAAATCCTTTATGAAATCTTAATCAAAGTTCTTAATCAAAAAAATCCCAAGAAGTAATTTAGTTGCTCATGTTAAAGAGAGACAAAAATTCCTTCAACCATAGATTTCCAATCAATAGGCCATCTAATGGATCTAAGTCAGTCAAAACCTATAAAGTGGAATCATCTTGGAATCAGTCAAATAATCTTGACTAGAGATGAGTTACATTTTTCTCATATGGATCATTGTTACACCTTGTGTCATCGCATCCATTATCTTCACTTTCATATCACTATTCACCTCATTTTCATGTCCTTCTTGGCTCTCGGTGATGAGCCCTCATCTTCCTAGTTACATGGAGTCATGAGAGTGGAGTGAAACACCTATCATTTTATCATCTACATTTCTATCAATGGAATGGAATGCTTCTAATTATTTTCACCTACTTTCAAGTAGTGCACCCTTTTACCAGTTGTAAAATACCAAAAAATTCAAAAATGTCTCACAAAATTACAAAAAACAATATAAAATTGTTCAAAAATAAAAATAAAAACAATATAAAATTGTTCAAAAATCCAAAAAAAGTATAAAATTGTCAAAATCAAAACATTCAAATAATGTTTGACCAAACTTTCAACAATTGGATAACACAATTCAACAATTTCACCATTTGATGGCGCTCCTCATGATCATTCCAGATCATCTTTTGATAATCATCTTTATTTCCCATGGTGTATATCTATGCTCGAGGAAATCATTTACCCTTTTGCAAATATAACTTTTCTTGGGGCACATTTGGATTTTACATTTTAATCCAATACGATCAAACTTCAATGGGATCCGACAAGAGTATCTTTTGGAGTATCTAAGTATCACTCACTCTTTGGCCCGATCCAATCCTCTCATGTTCTAAGCTATCACTTGGGGCATTCAAATCTGTCTAGTTCTTCAATGTGGAACACATTCGAGTGTCATTAGATGTCATTTTTACATGTTGTGTTGTATTGTTGGTTTTCAACATTGTGATGATGCTTTTGCTTCTTTCAGTTTTTTATTTTTTTGTACTTTGTTTACCTTTATTGTAGACCAATTGCAGGAAAATTTATTCACATCTTAGTTCACATATAACTTTGGTGTGGTTCCTTCTGTTCATATTGGGTTTGTTTGCAATGTTTGTTTTGTGTTTTCTTGTCACTTGCACGTGTTGTGTTTTCCTCTTAGGTTTATTTAAGCCATGGAATGTTTTCCTTTTTGTTGTGTATTTTGTTTGTTTGCATTTGTTTTGTATTTTTTTCAAAAAAAATCAAAAATTTTTCAAAACTCACAAAAAAAAAATTTCAAAATTTCAAAAAAAAAATTCAAAAATTAAAAAAAAATTTCAAAAATCAAAAAAAATTATTAAAAAAAATTTTTCAAACAAACATTCACTTATCATAGAAATCCTACAATTGGAAAACCCTTGAAGTGAATCTTTCAACATCTCAATACAATCTTGATAAACATCATACCTTTATCTATTACCCTAGTGATCGTTCCAATCTTACAACTATCACTTTCTTCCCTTTGCATGATATGCTAACTCTGCTTGGGGCAAGTCACAAAATTTTTTTCTTTGCATGATATAACTTCACTTGGGGAAATTTATTTTCGATCATTTGCACAATGGATCCAACAAAGAGTGTCATAAGGATTCACTTTAACTCCGCTCTTCCAATCTAATCCTATTCCCACTTGGGAGCATTTGCATCTACTTAATCATCATTGTGGCACACATTAGGGGCATAGTTGATTGTCTTCTTTTTTGACTTTGTGTTGCATTGTTGATGTTTACTTTTTGGACCACTTGCAAGTAGTGTGATTACATCTTGGTTCCTTTATAACCTTGATGCCTGCCTACTTACTCTATATATTGGGTTTTTTCCTTTTATCTTTTCTTTTTTTTGTGTGTTTGTTTACGCGCATTTGGGTTAACCATCTTGATTCTTTCATAATCATGGTGACAACTCTATTATGTGTAACAAAAAAATAAGGTTTCTCTAAAATTATTCTCCAAATGACGCTCATGCTACGAGCACAGTCCTTTCCCATCCTTGTTCCAATCCCTTTTTTCCTTCCTATCAAGTGGTTTCCACCACCTTGCTTGCATCATCCACCCACTTGAGGGGGCATTCCTCTACTATCCTACTCACTGGGGCATCTTAATTCCTACTTGCATCCAATGCTTTTTCACTTCTAATCTTCATGCATGTTTACTATCTTTAAAGCACTATTACTTTACAATAGCACTTTAAAGAGGGGAAAATGTAGACACCCTAAAATTACTCACCTGTTCCTAATGTTATCCTAATACATCATTTTATTCACCCATTTGTGATTAATTGATTAAATTGATTAATTCATACACATTGCACCCTTTGGATTAATTAAATTAATCCCTAGTACCCCTTGTGCTAATTTAATTATCATTTATTAATTAAATGATTAATTAATTAAGTGTGCACATTCAACAACCACTTTGGAACCTACATGGACTCCACTTGGACTCCACATCCTCATCTTAGTCAACTCCACTTGAATCCACTTCACCAGTCTAGTCAACTACACTTCTAGAATCCTAGAAAGGTGGGGGCAATTGAATTACACATACAACCACCTTTCTAGATGCAACTTCTGTAATTAATTCATTTACTACCCCTAAATTCCCCATAACTGCTACAACCTCCTCAAATGTTATTTTTAGCATGTGCATTGAACCCATTTCAACCATCTCATGAAGAAGGTTTTACTGTGTTTAGTTTGCTTTCATTTTATGTGTTTTTCCATAGCTTACAAGATGCTCCTTACTTCCTTTACACTACTTGAATTTCATTCAAATAACATAAAGGGGGAAAAAGTAGACACAAAATCACGCATATACTAATATTTTAATATGTCACCAAGTATATTATTATACATACGAAATTGAGTAAGAAGAGTATTCACTTTGGTGACACACTCCCTAGTTCATTTGCTTGCTTTTGGTTTTTTTATTGTCTCTCTCACACATTTGTCACTTCTGCACCCATTTCTAATGAGGTCAAAGGGATCGTTGTTTTCTAGTCTTCTCATATTTTTTGTCAGCTATCCCAGGACACAAGCACCTAGTTTGGACACTAGCACCCAGGTGCTCCTATCCACCCTAGGCGCTCATGTCCTCTTTGTTCTTGTTCACATTTTTGACATTTGTGGTCAGCCTTTTCGGTTTTCTTACTCCTATCACGAGGTCCTAGTTGGCATTTCATGTCACTAGAGTTGAAATTCGAATAAGAGATCCCTATATATACACAACATACATACCATTATATGGGTGGGCAATTATAAAGGGAAAGCATATCTACATACTATCAAAAGGACTACATTTTTGGGATTATTACTCTACATACACTGCATAGGAAGGGGAAGTGTTGAATTCCATCCAAAACATTTGCATTCTATCTAGCTTTAGCCCACTATCTTGGCATCACTGCACAAGGGCAACCTAAGAGCACTATCGCACACATAATTACATGGAGTCTAGAATGTAGGGCAATGATCGATCATAAGTTAATCCTTCGAATGACTCGATGAGGTTAGTTTGACTCTACATATTGAATTTTTAATTCCAATTTGACGTGTTTTGTGAACTTGTACATGTATCTATGGTTTGTGTTGCAAATATAAGTACCTTGACGATTCAAGTGCGACATATAGGTGATCAACAATGAACAAGTGTGAAACCATATCGATACAAAAAGAAGTAGTTACCGAGAATTTCTACAATCACCAATGCTTAAGAGTGGTCTTTGGTGCCCGAAGCCCTCGTCTGTCCTAGGCACCCATGCCTAGGTCTATCTGCAACTTCCATAATTTATATCGAGTATCTTTGACATTCTCCCCAACTTGTTTATCGGTTGTACTGGTTTTTATCTGCTTCCAGGATAAGCAAAAATCAAATAAGTGCCACATCTCTCTCATTTTACTTATACGATTGCATCTTTAGATTGTTATAACGATTGTATTATATTGTATGTTTATAGTGACTCTGAAATTAGAATTAATATTTAGATTTTATTAAATCAATTGGGTGTTGGTGTTTGAATCCATAAAATATAAAATAATAAAATAGTGGCTGGGATTTAGGGTATAGAAGGCCAAAAAGAAAATATGAAACACAAACAAAAGGCCAAAGATAATTATCAATTGCTAGTTTTCTCACTTAGGAATCATATAAATAGTAGTATGTGATTAGGACCTAGAAATGTACCCAAGTGCGTGATTTTGTGTCTACATTTACCCCCACTTTATGTTGTTGAGTGAATACTCGATAACATAAAGTATTTTAGAATTTATGTACCTTTGTTCTTTATAGATCGATGATGAAAGTGTGCCGAGGAGACAAGTGAAAGCATGGAGTGCTAAAAAGATGAAGCGTGGAAGCTAAGGCTCGAGGAACTAACCCTAGAGGTAAAAAGCGTAGTGTATTATACCATGTTGTTGTTATAGCTTATTATTGTGCTTGTGATGGTTGCTTCTTGTAAGGATAGACTTGTAAAATAAGAGTAGAAGAGTAATCAATATCATGTATTATGAAAAATTTGTAAAAGTATGTAAATATGTGAAAAATTAGTAGAAAGAAAGTGTGCACCTGATCTGTGAAGAGTGAAAAAGATAGAAAGTGTCCTGAACTACTTTAGAAGAGTGATTTTTTTGGGTGATCTCATGCTAAGACCAAGTTTTTTAGGTGATCTCTTTCTAAGAACGAGTTTTTTGGGTGATCTCACACTGTGACAAAAGAGTGTTGGGGAGAAATTTCTAGTGTTATTCTCCTTCCATGATTGCTTCTTGAATTTATACACCATTGTAGATGGTGTGATCTGTGTTTAGTTTTGTGTTTTTCTATGGATAAATAGAGAAAGAATGCATTATGATTGCTGGAGGACTGTTCCTGTACTGTGAAAATTACTCTGGAGACTCTTGTCAATGTGTTGATCAAAGAAAATAATTGTAACTACCCCCTAGTCATAGGAACCTAAGAAGGTCAGGAGCACCCAGGTGCTAGTGTTTGTATCTAGACATTGGCATCTGTATTGATCTAAGGACTCAAGTTAGGATGTGGGCCAATTCTCAAATTGAATTTTATTCGATTCTATTCTCGAACTATGATGTGTTGTATGATCTGTTGTATGGGGTGAATGATTCACCCAGTCTATGCCCCCTCATTTGGGGTGCATGCGATGTCACTAGGAGAATGCGGGCTAAATTAGAGGACCTAATGCTAATTTGAACTAAAAACCTTGCAGGGGGGGAATGTGCATGGTAAAAACCAAGGCACATGCAAATAATATGGCTAGATACATGTGTTAGTAGAAAAGCTAGCAAACATGCAATAAAAAAAGTGTAATAAGCAAGTACACAAGATAGACCATGAAAAACATGTTTCATACATGTGACATCGCACACAATGTCACACGACAATTAGGGATGAAATGGCCAAAAGCGTACATGCGATGAACAAGAAAGACATAAGACAAAGCCCACAAAAATGACATATAATGACAAGTGAAGGAAAGAAAAGTGTAATAGACAACCATGGTGGCAAATAGTTCCTACAAGACAAATGTTGCACATGAAGCACCCATTAGCATGTTAGAAAGATAAAGAGTATGTCAAAGCGCTTATAGATCCATGGAAAATAGTATAAAATGAAATAATAGTACCTGTGATATGGGAACGAATGTAGATGCCCCAGGAGCCTCGGTGGGGTTGGTAAGATTTAGAAATTATCCGTGATGGGTGTAAGGATTTATAGGAATTATGCATTCACAACTAGAGAATAAGTGAACGTGCATGTGTATATGATAAAGATAATGACATATTAGATATCCAAATAACACATAAAGCAAAGTGTAACATATTATTGAAGTAAGGAAGAATAAGTGCAACCAAGATATAAAACATGTTATGAATGAGAGACATGGAATGATATGCAATTTGAGTTTGATAGAATCAATGTGCCCCCAAATGGTTGTGGATGAGCATGAGATGACTTTCATTTATAAAATACCCCTCAACAATCAAGAATAAACTATAAAACAAGAGCGATTCATCGGAAATGGTTTGAACATTTGTGCTAGATAGAGATCATGAAGCATAAAGCATAGATGATTAATGTCGTGAGGTTCATTTAAAATTTAGAATCTTAGCGAGTCTAGTATGAACCATGGAACTAGAGTGTGTCATAGGGTAGTGAGTGCATTGTGTAAAAGTAGATGCGAAAGATATATTGTGAATGCAAATAGTATGAAGTGTGTATGATGTGTGATAATAGATGCTTTAGAAAGATATGTCGTGAATGCACCGAGTGTGAATGGTGTATGATGTGAGGTTCATTAATTTAGTATGCCCTCAACACTCAAGTACGAACCTTAGCACAAGAGTGAATCATAGGGTAATGACGATACAAAATGTATCAAGATGAGTGAGATTGCTTAGGAAGTATGAAGCACAAAACGTAATAGTAGAGATGATAGACACACAAAAATGGTAGAAAAAATGGGGAGGGAAGTGAGATTGATGCTCCCAAAGTGTGTGATTTAGATCTATCTGAGAATGGATGAGAAAGCATGCCATGGTGGCGGATGTGGCAATGTGTTAGGAGTAGAAGATTTACCAAAGTAAGTTATAACATTGAGAGCAAGTGAAATTTTCTTGTTATGATGGTGAGTATGTGAAATAGCGTAAACCTCAAGAGGAGATATGGAAGGAATAAAATTAGTGCTTAGGGTAATATCTCGAGTCCAATTCTAGTGGATTTTATCGAAATGGAAAGAGGTTCTTTGACTCCTTTTACATATTTACTTAATCCAATGCCATTGAAACTGTAGTGAAGCAAGTACTTATAACCAAGACCATATTTGGAGAATTTTTGATTAGATGCAGAAGAGATAGGGGTCTCTGTGGAATGCTCAATGGAATTACAATATGAAAAATGAGATGTATCTAATGGGATATTATAGACAACTCCTTGATAAAGGAATTTAAGTCATGTATGAAGAGTGAAAGGGACTGCATGCATGACATGGATCCAAGGCTGCCTAAGAAGAATGTTATAATTTAGTTATTAGGAATCATATGGCATGGAATACACACGGTGTACACGGCCCAATGGTAATGGGGAGTGTGATAGTACCTAAGACACACTTGGTAATATAATCAAATCAACAAATAGAAAGAGATGCGGGAGCTAGAGAAGCATCAAAGAGGCCCAGTTGATGGAGGAATGCTATATTACAAATATTAAGCCCCGATCCATTATCAACTAAAGAACATTTAACCCCAAAATTATTGATGCAAACATGAATATAAAGGGGCATTCATGTTATAACATGGCTTGAGAGGGTAACTCATCTGATGTGAAAGTAATGTGGTCTTCATTGAGAGATAGAGCTGAAGTAAACTTATGATACACATAGTAAGGTGAAGTATGAGGATGGATATAAGTATTAGCCAAATAAGATATGATTTTATCTACATAATTAGGATGATTTTATAAAAAGGTATGAATGGAGACATCCATGGTGGAAGTGGAAGATAAAAGAAGAAAGATCCTAAAGGGTTCACCGAATGATTTAACAAAAAAATGATTTTAAGATGTTAAACCCTAATTACGAGTAACATATCATTAATAAGCAATAAAGTATAAATTTGACACAAGCAAGAAAACTAATAATTTTGAAACTCTAAGTGCAAGAGAGGGATAAAATATTTAGTTGATTTATGTTGATGTCAAGACTATGTAGATTGGAGAAAATAAAAATTTGGATGGGTAGACTATCGTAAATGAGCTCAAGAAATTCTGTAACTACTAGACAAGCCTAAATGGGGGTGTTTGGAGGTTACGTGAACTTGGGTGATAAATTTTTCTTCGGGTATTGGTGACTCATAAAATGTTTTGAATATGAATTTTCTTGTGTCACACAAGTGTCCATGGTTGTCACTTTTAGTCATCTATATGTCACACTATGTTCGTAGAAGTCACCCGTGTGACCTACAAAGAGATAAAAACCTACAAACCCCTCAAACTACATCAAATCCCAAAAAGAAAAGATGTAAAATGGGGATTCAGATTGACCCCTGTGGTCACCTGACTGAGTGAACTTGCAGAATCCGAGAATTGCACTACATTTCAAACTTCATGTAGTTCTAATGTGTGTGTGCAAGAAATCTTGACCTAGGATGCCCTTATGTGACCATGCGTGATAATAGGAAATAGCTAGATGTACCGATATAAGTAGATGTGTGGATGGAAAAATGAACTCCCCTTCCTATGAGTGTATGCGTAGAAAATACGAGTCCCTTATCCCTTGAGTGAAGTTAGATGAATGTCTTGATGCTCTTAGAATGCCTTTTGATGCAACCTTAGGTTGTGATAATAGATGCTTAATGCTTGGTCCTTTATTATGGCCATATAGCTTTGTATTTATATGATTCCCTTGGTTGAATTTTCTAATTGATAACTAGAAAGCCGACCCATAAGTAAATAAGATGCCCAAAAGATAAAAGAATCCCAAAAAGAGCGAGTAAGAAAGAAAGAGGTTGGGGGCACCCCGGAGGGGACGAGGGTGCTTGGCGCGCTAGTGTCTAAAGCCATAAAATATAAAGAAATAAAATACAGACTGGGATGCAGGGTATAGAAGGCCGAAATAAAATATGAAACACACTCAAAAGGCCAAAGATAATTCTCAATTGCTAGTTTTCTCACTTAGGAATCATATGAATGGTAGTATGTAATTAGGACCTAGAAATGTACTCAAGTGCGTGATTTTGTGCCTATAGTATGTACATGAAATTTCTTGGTATTTCACCCGAGGGTAATCTTGAGGGGAGTTTGAATGTTCCTTAACCATAAGAAGTATATGTAGTAGGTATGGCAATATGATGAATGAGGTTTGTGTTACAAGATAAATTATTAAGATTGAAGTCACAATCAAGATTGAAAATATTCCAAGATATGTGCTAATCATCCAAGAAGAGAGAAATGTGTTTGAAATAATGTTGGGAGTCCTCAAGTCTTAAAGTGCACATTTTGTATCATTTCATGTATGAATTATTGAATGGTCTCGAGATTTCTAATTATTGGCTTGAACACCGTGTTGTGGTCCTGGGTTGAGTCTTAGTGATAGAATTTTGTAATGATCGATGCAAAAGGTAAGGTTCTCAAGATATAATAGGTATTGATGAGTTGTATGTGAAAGTATGAGGCTCTTGATGGTCTAGAAAACTATATATATGACATGAGGAAAATATGAAATTGCTTAGTCTAGGAGGCAAAATACAAATGTTGACAAGGTAAATGTCAAGATGGTGAGAATGAAACAAGGTGTACACAAGTCTAAACTAATTAATGACATCACTACAAGATAGTTAAGGTATCAAGGTGGTTAGTATGGAAAAATTGAAGGAAACTCATAATTTCTTCAGGGTTGTAGATTGTGGATCCTCAAGTTAAAAACATGAGATTGCAAAGTGCTTAAATGTTTGAAGGCCTTAACGGTGAGTGATGGGATCTGTGTGTTGATGGGTCTTGTTTGATCCTTGATAGCTCTGTGTATGACACGGGGATTCTCATATTTAATGATATACTCCAAAGAATTCTCTAAAACCGTATCAAAGGATCCGAGATGGCATGATTAAGTGAATATTTGCATTATTATAAAGCTCGGTTGGCTATTTAGCACTATAATAAAGTGCTGCAGTATGAGAATTTCCTTAGAGGTAGGGGGAGCTATTAATGGCGGTCAAGTAAGTGGAAAAGTTGCGATAAAGTGTTGTCAAAATGTAATGAAGCAAAACAATGAGATGGATATTTTTATAGACATGAACATGCATGATTGTATGATATAATGATGAATTATAGGCCTGTTAAAGTAAGAGGAGTCAATTTTAACCTTGATTTAGGTGTGTTTAGGTGTTAAAAGGAGTATCTAGGCAAGGTAAATGGTTTGATTATGAGTAAGAATGCAGGGGGAGATTGTTAAATCTCTAACAATTGAGAAGATGTGAAATATGGTAGTATACATTAAATTTTTATTCGAGATTAAGATGATTCATTGTGACTCTCTTCATTACATATCAACAAGGTATGAGCTCAAATATTTGTGTTTTCAGTTAAAGAAGGGTGGTACAAACCTAGTGGGATTTATAAGGAAGTGTGTCATGATGTGTATAGGCTTCCATTGTTGGAAAAATTTGGTATAAATTGCTTCGAAGATGTGGTTTAGGGACAATGGTCCTAAAGGAGGTTTTTACAAGTATTAGAGGCATATTTTGTGATATATTACATGGTTTAGACCTAGATGGAGATGTTCAACATGAATGAAGACAAATTGTGGAGAATATACACTTGGGGGATCTATTTTGAGGCTCATCACAGGTCATATGGATCATCATATGTTGTTGAAGTCAAAAAGGATAAAGTACAGTCAAAGGGGGAGTCATGCAAGCAAGTAAGTTTGAGTTCATTAATTGTTTCCATTGTGTCATGTTATGTGTTGTCATTTTCCATGTCTAGTTAAATCATTTTATCCTTTTCATAGATGTCAAAGGGGGAGAGAAGCATCAGAAATATGGAAATGAGGTCATGTAGGAGTGTTTTGTCTTATGGTTGCCATCAATGTTTCGAAAGTGGTTGCCATCAATGAAAAAGGGGGATATTTTTGGTCATTATGTCTTAGTGTTGTCATTGATGTCAAATTCATTGATGGAAAAAGTTTTCATGGTGTCATATCAATATCCATGAGGTGTAAGTCAAAGTCAATCATGAAGGTTGATTGGTAGTGACAAGACTTGATGAGTTGTCATGTTTTCCTAGCATGGTTCTAACTTGCATAAGTAATTATATGAGATCTCCGTGAGTTGGTCAAAGGTTTTTTTAAGGTAATACATGGTCCTAAAGGTGTGTTACAAGTGTCTAAGTTTTTACATTGAGTCACCTTGGCTAGTTCATGGGTTATCATGATGTGAAGTGGTCATTCTAAGCCTATTCCTAGACCTAGAGCATGTGGTTTGGTATGGTGACTTGAGAAAATGAGAAAGACAATCATGTTTAAGAATGGGAACAATATGGTGACATTGTATATGAAGTGTACAAGGTTATCAAGTCAATTTTAGAGTTATAATGCATGTATGAGGTCCTTGGGAAGAAAGAAGGTGAAGACATCATAGGAAAACACAAGTAGGTCGATGTGATTGGAGAGTTATAGGAATATTTGTGTAAGGTGGTGAGTTTGATCAGTAGGAGGATTTTTTCATGATACGTCATGAAAAATTTTAGATCAAGATATGAAGATAATTTTGCAAGATACATTAGTTTTGGTAAAATAGGGTTGAGAAGAAGCAAAATCCAACTCAAATTGTGAACTTCGGATGCTCGTTGTTAATTGTGTGATTTTCATGGGACCCAAAGGTTTTGGGGATGATTTTACATTGAAATAAAAATATTTTACAAAAATAATGGAATGGGTTGATCATCAGGTTCTTATGAATAAATGTTAAGAAGGTAAACAACTTTTTATGGCTTTGAAACCCTAGGTTAAGAGCGATAGGAGAGATATTCTTGGTAGGTTCCTAGAATGTATTATTTTTCTAATGTTATTCTTGGAGGTTGTATAGGAATCCTCCATATTTCCATAAAGATATTATAGAGCTTGTGAAAGTATGTGGTCGCCACTCAAAATGCTAGTTTCAAGGATTTTCAAACAGGAAACATTGTCCATTGAAGGTATGCAATAAATTACCATTTATGAAATATTGGGAGTTTTAATATATTTACATGGTGGTTTCAAGTCATGGTTGAGGTCCTAGATGAAAATTTTTCCCTTATCTTTAAGGATTGGTTTTGGGCCTAAAAGGGTAGTTTTGAGAAGTTACAGAGATTGACCTAGTTGAAGGCCTTCCACTTGGATTTGGAAGGAAATGTAATATTTTTGGAAATTAGATTCAGATAAATTTCCAATTATATATGGTTTTTCTCTTGATGAGGTGTTTTGATAGGTGAACCAACTCAATTTGTGAAGACCAAGTTTGACTATTTCAGGACAGAACTACTTTGGTGAGAAAATGGATGTAGAAGACTCATGTTTTGGATTATCTGATGCTTGATATCCATTGAAGAGTAAAAAGGGATGAATTTTGTTCCTAGTAAGTAAGTTTTTAGGTCTTGAAAGTAACATCAAGGGTGTAAACTAGTTGAGTTTCTAAATTTTTTTTTCGGGAAGTTCAATTTGGTGAAGAGGAAAAAAGGTGTGGTTTGCATTGATGGATGTTTAATGAGGTATAATAAGTATGGATGTGTTCTAAAGGTCAATGGATTTCCAATGAGAGGATATATGACATATATTATATGTTCTTGTGTGATCTTGAGCTTGTTTGGTGAAGAATGGTTCTTGGAAATAAATGTTTTGAGTAGGAAATGGCCCTAATTGATAGAGTTATGAAGAAATTGATAACTCCCACAATCAATTAGGGACATTTCCTACTTTAACATACTAGGAAACTATTCACGACTATGAATAGTGCAAAGGAGGGAAACTTGAATGGTCAATAACAATTCGCAAGTGAGGTGGTGAAAGTGACTGATTACCCAACTATTTATAAGCATTTAAACCCAAGTAGGTCGGCAGGGTGAAATGAACGAGGCAATTAAGACTTATGTTGACCTTAAAATAATGAAAATTGGGTAAGGTGGGCCAAAAGTACACAACCTGTCCCCAGGACATTAGGACGCTTGGGACGCGTGGAACCGAAATAACCAATTTGCGAGAAAAGTTAAAAAATTTTGCACTGACAAGTCCTAAGGGACATTGGGATAGCTGGGACGTGCAAAGCTGAAATATCCGCAATGAATGGAAATAAAAATGGTGGGCTTGCAAGGAAATGATAGTAAAACAACACTTGGGACATACATGACACAAAAATATGAAACACCTACAATACATTAAAATTAGACAAGTCGGAAACATTTGACACAAATCACACTTGGAAAATTGGGACATCTAGGACACGTCAACCAATTACAAAGGAAAAGCGAGACCAATCGAAAAAGTGGAAAATCGGGGAATAGAAAACCTAGATGAACTTGGGACATGAGGGACGGAAAATTTTGAAATATCTGCAAAATACTGAAAAAGCGTCAAAACTCAAAATTTTGAAAAATGACTAACTATTTAGAACTAGTTTTTTTTAGGGAGACCTCGATAAGGGCATTTAATAGTCACCAAAATAAAAAAATTTCAAGAATAGAGAGGAAAATTTATAACTCTTGAGGAGGTGACAACACATTGTAAGCACAATTCTTCCATGGAATTGGGAAGCAACCATTGGATATTAAAAAGATCCAAAATTGAAGAAAAAACAGCCAAAGCGAAAGAACAATGTATACAAAATGGTTAACATACTCCTCTTGCTTGCCACATAAAATGCATCTATTGGGGATGACCATACCTCTTTTTCTTAGATTTTCCACTTTGTAAGGATCTTATTTTGAGAAGCTAGTCGAAGAAAATATTAACTTTAGGGTTTAGATCTTTAACCCAAAAAGTATTCCAATAATATTTCTATTCCGTAGCTTTGCAATTTAAGAGATAAGCCGATTTAATAGAGAAATGTCCCGACTCCTCTCTCCAAATGACAGAATCCTCCTAAAGTTGAAACTTGGGGATATGAAAATTATTTAATTTTAAATTGAGTGTAGAAAAGGCCATGTGTGGCTCTAAAGTTAGGAGGGGATCAATAACAACCCATTTGAGATCCTCATTTTTTGATCCAAAATCTCGAATCATCTTTTTGCTAATCTCCTCAAAGTAGTGGTAAAAAAAATTCTAAGGTTCCTCCAAATCAATTCGTTTATCCCCAATCCAACAATCCTACCAAAAATTGATTTTGGTGCCCCTCCCAATAATCCATTTAATACCTTGACCCAAGATAGCTTTAGAGTCCAGAAAATATTTCTAATATATCGATCCCGTAGGAGATAATATTTCGGAAAAAGGTTTACAATCTATCAATATTCCACAAATATTTCCTCTTTATAATTTCAACCCATAGGCCTTCTTCTTTAGTGATCCTCCATCTAGTTTTAGCTAGGAGGGCCTCATTCATTAATTTGATATCTTTTAACCCTAATCCACCACAATTTTTGGTCTCGTAACTTTGTTCCAAGCAACCAAATGGTATTTGAAGTGTTCCTCCGTCCCATCCCATAAGAACCATTTATGAATCCTTTCTAATGAATCTATGATCTTAGCAGGAGCTTGAAAAGGGACATGACATAAATAGGAATTCCTTAGAACAAAATTTAGATAAGTTGAATCTTAGCAACCCGAGATAACAAGGATCCCTTCCATGTAGTTAGCTTTATGTTCACTCTTTCAATGAGGGGATTCCAGATGGATATGTCTAGTTTTTTAAGAATGAGGGCATCCCAAGATAGGAATCTAGGAAATATTTTATCTTACACCCAAGGATGCAAGCTAATATGATCTGGAACTGTTTCTCCACATTTATAAAAAAAAAAACTCTTATGGAAATTTACAAGGTGCCTAGACACCATCTCATACTCCCTATGAACACTTTTTTATTCTTTGGTAGCTTCCTGAATAACATAATTTCTGATAAGAAATTGATTAAGACACACAAGGATTAAACCATTAGAAATTATGATCCCTTGAGTGAGATTTTTAGAGAGAGCATGCTTACATAATATGCTAAGGGTTTTAGCCATCACAATATAAAGAAAAGGGGAGAGGTAATCTCCTTGTCTCAAACCCCTTCTGCTTGAAAGAACCCCAGGGTTTACCATTGACAATAACCGAGAAACTAGCAGCCGGTGATACATGCCATGATCATATTGACAAAGTGAACACCGAATCGAGGTTGACCATAATAACTCCAAGGAAGGACTATTATCTCTCGAAAGTGCACCTTGGTTAAGAGATGACAATAAGGGTTATAATATTGCTTTATATCTCTCACTTTCGTAGATAAAATGGAAACACCTTAGGTTTGTGGGTGTACCTATTGTAGAGGTGAGTCTCCGATATCAAGGTCGGTTCCTTTTTGATGTATCCTAAACTAATTTTTGGGGTTTTGAGGGTAAAAAAATGACTGTAATTGAAATTGAAAGGGGTGATACACCAAACTTGTTGAGGGATTTGACTGAGTATATGCACAATAAAATTGAGAATGAATTTTGGATGCACAAACCAATGGTTTTCAGCATAATACTAAGGCAAAACACTTTATGTATTGAGGGAATAAATCACAACAACACAATAAGATAAACATGCACACTAATACTATGCATAAATTACCAGATTTACAGATGAAGGTAAGATGATTAATCAAGGAATTGACATTCACAATAATTAATAAAGATATACACACCACTACAAATAATTGGAAAGGAAAAATCAATTCTCATTCAAGGGGCAAAACTAGAAAAAATTGCTTCAGCACTCTTATGTCCAAAAGTCCTCCTTGTGCCTTGCAATTGCACACAATATATAACAATATTATTCACCCATCCCATCCTAAAAATAGGCT
Source organism: Taxus wallichiana var. yunnanensis (assembly GCA_018340775.1). Lineage (NCBI taxonomy): Eukaryota > Viridiplantae > Streptophyta > Pinopsida > Cupressales > Taxaceae > Taxus > Taxus wallichiana. The sequence continues at coordinate 782,044,974 of CM031244.1, read as the reverse complement.
AAAATTTGTACTCGCCCATGCATGCTAATTTTACCCCTTTATCATGAATAAATAAAGGAATAAAAATAGACATGTTGATTACAATGAGACATTAATAACCTTAGTTACAAAAATAAATTTAGTCAAAGTGTAGTTGACTGATCTATTTTTAATAAATGAATAGAATTGGGTGAATAATTTAGCTAATAATAGCTCTTGCTTGTTGTGCAAGTCTTCTCCAATGTGCATGTAATCTTTGTCTTCTTTTATTTGATGTGACACTTGCAACTTGATCCACTTGTAATGATAATTTTAGGCATTCTTTAATTCTACCCCTTGGATGCACATGCAAAAATTAATCTTCTTGTGTGAGCAAAAATAATTCCTTTGTCTTTGATACTTTGCAAAACATTCACCCAATGTGTGGGGACCACTTGTAGGCATGTGTAAGAAAATAATACCATTATTTGTAAAAATAAGGTAATTAGCATGTCAAAAGGGTCTTCTTGATCTCTGATGTTGACATCTGTTTGTCTTCTCTACTATCTGTCTTCTAGTGCATGACATGCCAAACATACTCCCTTTCATGATCCATGTGATGAATATGATGTTGACATATGTATATATGCACTCTTCTTTGTCTTATCTTAGATACAAGGCATTTTTTTCAAAGTTGAAGTAATAATTTACCTTCTGTAGCACACCATCATGGACACCTTTGATTAAATGATGAAAAACAATAGGTCAATGACATATATTATTGTTTTAATCTTGCTAAGGTTATAAGCCTATGGTATCCCTTTTTTATCATCATTGTACATATTTAAATCAAACACTTGATTGGTCACCACTTTGGACCTTCGTAGCATATACTATGTGACATGTCTTTGGCCTTTTGATTAATTATGATGTATATTCAATGTTTTCTCCTTTGAAAAGGTTGACATCATATCCTTTTGGACCCTTTTGGTTAATCATTAGCTAGACATTGCATATACTATAGTTTTCGACCTTTTTGAATAATCATTTGATTATCATTATTGTTGGCATTTTGATTTGTCAAAACACATAGTATATGGTTTAGACCTTAATTAGGTCAAAGAAATGATTTATTTGATAATTGGGCTGGCCACTTCTATGATGATGACTCACCCCTTCACATATGTGTCAGTGGAAATTGGACTAACTTGGGTTAAGTTACACTGTAACCTTGAATTTGCATTGATAATTTAAATTGAACACTTTGATTGTTGATGCATGTACTAGCTTCATCTCTGATCATTGATCTTCATATGATCATGATTAGGGTTTGCATTTCATAATAAATATGGTCGGTGATCCTTGAGCCATTGATCTTGTACATTCAATGGTGGATCGTTGATTTTATGATGATAATAAATGCAACCTTACATTGAAGATGGCGAGAGGTTTTATGTCATTGATCTTCTGCATCTTTGATATCCATCGATCCATTACTTGGTAGTTGGCTTGGGTTAGTGATCTTGATCGTTGGATCATGCATGATTTGATCTCGATTGTTGAACCATTAACTCGAGGTCGAGTTATTTTTTTGTGGTGGCTTAGTTTGATGAGTAAATACATTTCTATGATTGACCATGATCATTTGATTCATTTGCATTTTTACTTTTTTCGGCGGTGAAAGCCTGCAGAATTTTTATTTGCTTAGCCATTGAGATCACCTGAAGCTCTCTGACCTATGAATAGTTGCATGTTTTTATCATTATCACTCTAGTTTGATCTGAAAAGTTAAATAAGCCCTTTGATCATTTCTACATTTTTGAGCTCTATATATCCTGTAATCTTAAATACATACATTTTATGGTTTTTGCTCTATTTCAAGCTCGAAAAATTATGAAGCTACCATTGTTGAGCATCTTCGAGCCCTCTTTGTTTTGATCATGCTTCCTCCTATTTATATCATTTCTTGCATTTTTAGTGGCTCTGTTTGGAGCTTCATTGCTTTGAACTCACTGCGGGGTGTTTGAAGAAATGGTCACTGGATTTGTTTTCCCCAATGTGGCCACCATTATTTAATAGGTAAGTGCTCTGTTTATTTCATTTGTAAATGATTTTCCTTGAGTCTTTAACTCTGCATTTTCTAGATAAGTGAAATACCCTTTGTGGGTTCTTATGCTCTTTGCATTAGCTATACTTTGGGCTCGAAATGTAAAACTTCATCTGGGTATTTGTTTATTTCTTGAAGCTCTTTGCAAAACTTTATAGAAATTCTTGACTAGTCACAAGAAAGATGATTATTTCTTGAAGTTTTGTTGATATTTTTCTACCTTCATAACTCTGTATCTGAGTTCTTGATCATTTATATTAAAATGCCCCCTTATGTAGTAGAGTTGAGTCGTATATTGAGCTTCATTTTGCATTTGAATATTTCTTCTGAAACATTTACATTCTAGCTTCTTTGAAGTTTCTTCACGACTGTTGAGTGCATAATATGGCAATTGTAATATTTTTGAATGAATCTCTGAAACTTGGTAAACATTTCACAGGTTAGTTTGAACTAGTCTCTTTATTCATTTCGAGTTTCAAGCCCCATTTTGTTGTTTTGAGGTTCAACCACCCCTTGCACAAAAGAGTATAACCTTGCTTTGTTTGTTGTAATTTCATGGAACTTGATATTAGTTGATTTTATTATTAAAAGCTCTACATTTTCATTGTTTTCGGTTGCTTCTTGAAGGAAGAATTTGTAATTTGTTCTCACACTTGTACAATCATTTACTTTTCATAGCTCTAATTGCACCAAAAGCTCTAAATTTGAATATGCACTATTGGTTTGGAAATCCTTGCTCTCCTGTAGTTGTGTGTGTTTTAAAAAAATCCAACTCTTTCATTATTATTAATGTTCGAGTTCCTTGATTCTATTATAAACCCTGTATCAGCTGATAGTGTTTTGAAAAAAAATTCCGAATCATAAATCTTTGCAAAGTCCATCTGCTTTGTGATTCACTCAAAATATGAACTCTACTTTTGAAATTATTTTGAAAGCTTGCATACTGAATAGTCTTTTCCTTTTCCATTGAACATGATTTAAAATATGATGACATTTTTTGTATTGATTCCATTTGCTTCTCTATATATTCGGTCTATGAGGTTTTGGTTTGATGATGTGCCTCTCTTCATCTTGAAATTGATATATAGTGGCACCTAAAAACCTTTTTTGATAGTTTTGCTATATCTGAAACTTAGAATTATTTTCCATCTGCTTTGTACTCTCTTTGGTTGATGGTTTTGGCTTGAAAAATATCCTTTTACATTACTTGATTTCAGAACGACGAAGCACTTTGAAAGATTGTAAGTGAGTTCAGATGCTAGTTCCTCCAGTAACATACTACAATCTTAGTGATTTAGCTTTATTTTAATTCCATTAAGAATGACATGATTGTACTTGGAATTTTCAAATACTAGGACTATAAGATGGAAAACTATACTTTCTATGTGATCTTATTCAGGATGTACCTTGTGATTTGTTTTCCCTGTGGCATGTGAATTTGGATATTTCAATGAGTTTGCACTTTTTCTGAGCTTTGATCTCATCTATCCATCTGTAACTCTATGGTAACTTACCCTGATGAGCACTAACTTTGAAAACTAGAAATGTTTCCTTGAACAATGATGATCATGATTTTCTAAATCATACCTTTATCATGTACTTTCTGAAATGATCACTATACTTTTAAGTTATAACTATAACTTTTCATTCATGTTCTGGGACTCATGATAAAAGAAAATATTTTTTCTTTTATGGATTCTACAATGTATTTCTGAAATTTGTATCATGTTGTCCTTTGATAGATACACTAATGAGTCATATTCATAAAATTTACTCTATCTTGCTTGTCATAGTTGTACCCATTGGTACTGTAGCATTGCTATAACATTTTCTTTATCTTCACTACTTTGCAAAAGTGTGCACCTAAACTTAACTTGCTTCTCTTGGATTCATACTTATAAGTTCTGAAGCTGGTTCATTTGGGTGCAAGCTCTAAAATCTGTAATTTATGACTACTTGAGATTCTGCATGAATAATTCTTTGTCACCTTCCTTGACTAGAAAAGTTCCTTACTTGGAATATATTTCTGAAATTCTTTCATGGAAAACTTTTGTATGGCTAAGTTGGTTCTTTGAACTGAGCCATGTTGAAATCTTGCATCTGATTGAAGCATATAGTCTGTTGTTTTGAGGATTGGCTTCATGTACTCTTTCTTTTGAAACCATAAGTTGCAAGTAGACTATTCATTGAGTTGTTTCATCTAACTATGGAACTTGCATTGTTGTCATTATGATGAAAAATGTACTTTGCATTACTTTATGTACCTTTTGTACTGATCAATTCTAAAATTAGGTTTTGTAAATGCAAAGCATTCTTAAAGGCTTCCTTGTAGCTTGTTCTTGATGAATTGTCTAAAAATGTTTCTTTGGATTTCAACACTTTAGAAAACCATCATAACCTTTAAAAATGACCTACCAAACTTGTAAATTTTGTGCCTTAATGCTTGGAAATTTGGTCTCTTGATGCATATTCCCTTCTTCTAGAAATCTCTGCAATTTTCTCTCATAGGACTGTAGATATGAAATATTACTTGTTGCACATATTTGATCTCTTTCTGATATCTAATTTGATGAAAATATTATATTTTGAAATGAAGTAATTGCATTCTATTTGGAATTTTGAATTTATCAGTGACTTGTTGAAAGCTCATATGTTTTCACTATTCTCTTAAACTTATTCCTTTTCTTCATCTAAATCCTTAGAGTTTTCCCATTTTGTGGTATCTCTTGTAACTATCCTCTTCATGGGTTCTTGTAGAGGTTTTTAATGAAAACTTGGAAGATACCCTTGCTTATTTTCGTGCTTTGATGAAAACTTTGTTCCAAAATCAAGAAATGTTTACTTGTAATCTACTTCCTCACTTCTGATTCAGTGTTCCAATGTCTTCCATTCTATATACCATGCCTTATTTGAGTAGTAGTTGTAGATTTTGATACTCATTATGTACCTTATACTTGACTATAATTTGATGAAAATGATATTTTCTGCTTGCATTTTCCTTTTCCTTGGAATCTCACAATCTTGTACCATCTAGATTCCTTAAGCCATAAGTGCTTTGATAGAGCTCTATACTTGTATTCTTGAGAAATTAAAATCTTAAATGATTTCTTTTAGTACAATAATCATTTATGCAAAGATTTTTTCTTTCTTCATCTGCTACATGTACATGCACACTTAAGAAAATAGTTAGAAAATAATTAGGCTTTTTGGCCTCTCTTATGTTCCATAGTTTTTCTTTTCTCTTTCTTCTTCTGTAATGATTATGGGAATCATATGTGCTACTTATAGAATACTAATTTATCAATTCTGTATCTATCTCTGATGTACCTTATGCTTATGATATTTAGAAATCCATTTACATGTAGTTAGACAGTACATGAGTATAGATCAAACCTTGAGCTCAATATTGATGCCCTTTTTTTTTTATTTTTTTAGGTACACTTTGTACTGCGGAGAGTTGGATGAAATATGGAGCTAGAATTGGAGACAAGAAGATTAGAAGAAAAACCCAAGGCAATGATGGGTTTCTTCTATACTCTTTTACTTTTAACTTTATGCACATGTACTTCTTTCTTCAGTAGTTATGAGTTACATCCCATGCTTGTGTGGGAAACATTAAATTTCTTCATGAATAAATAACATTAATTTACTATAATTGAGTTGTATACTTCTTTCTGCATTCATATTTTATGATGGATATTGATTGTATAATGAAATAAACAACTCAATCACATAATTAAATGTATTTAAACATGTAGAAATAATGAGTTTTGAGGTACCTATAACTTAATAATGAACTCTCTTTCATGTAAACTGCAACTCTGTTTGTTGTTCCTAAATTTAACATTTCACCTAAATAACAAAGGCCCCTGATTAGTGGAGATGAAATTTGAAAGAACTTTCCTAATCCTAAAAGAAAGGATTTTGGTGATTATTTTATAGCTGGTATTACACAAACTAATGGGCCTAAAATCCTTAAGATCCTTAGCCTCGGTCATCTCTTAGGTATGAAGACCAAAAAAAGTGTTATTAATCTACTTGAGAAGATGCCCATATATGAAGAAATCCTAAAATGCATCCATCACATCTTGTTTGATAATATCCCGAGAACCATTGAAAGTAAAAAGAAGGGAAGCCATCCAGATCCTAGGGACTTATTCAGTTCCATATCAAGCAAAGAAAATATGATTTCTTCTTCTCTAGGAATAATAGAAAGTACTATGTTATCTTGGTCCAAGATAATATTATGAAAAAGAGCAAGGAATTTTTCCAAAATAGACTCTTCCTGGAGTAGGACCTTGACAAAACAACTCCTTAAAATAAATAATCATTGTCTTATTGATTTCATCTTCATTTGATGTGAGTTCCCCATTAGATTCCCTAATTTCTGAACTTTGAGAAGATTGGTTTTGGTAGTAGTTGTGAAATGGAAAAATCGGTGTTCTGTCTCCCTCCTTCAACCATTTGACCTGGATTTTTTTTTCTTTCAAAGTAGACTTCTTCTTTAGCTAAGAGATCATGATATTCAATGAGTAGATTCTTCTCCTTTTCTTTAAAGGCTGAATTAAGACCATATTTATCCATCGGTTCTTCCACGTTCTTAAATCTTCAGCAATTTTTCTTTTCTTTTGGAATATGTTACCAAAATTATCCTTGTTCCATACTTTGATCATATTCTTAATGTGCTTAAGTCTCAGTAGGTAAATTTTTTCATTGGGACACCATGCACATGGAATCCCCACCATTCTGGATCATGTTATAGATATATTTATGAGTTAGCCACATCTTTTCAAACCGAATGGATTTCTTTTGTATCCCCTCTCCTAGATTCAAAAAATTGGATTATGAGCAGATCCAATCTTGGGGAGAGTGAAGAGAGAGTAGAGTTGGTTTATTATACAACTATGACTGACCAAAAAATTCCCAAGTCTTATTTGAATAATATATTCTCCAATTATTCAGTTAGCCCACGTGTATTTAGAACCTCTCAGCTCGATTCCAAGAGCTCATTCTTCACAGGAAAATCAGCCAAATCCTCCATGCTATCAGAGTACATGAAACTTCCCCCTTTCTTATCAATGGGAGAGAGAGTATATTGAAGTCTCCTCCAATAAGCCAATCTACATCATTAAACAAGATTCTAAACTTTGAGAGTTCCTCCCACAAGCTCCTCTGTTCTCCTACTTGATTTCGGCGCATAGCTATTAGACACAATCCAATTCTTCTTTGAATATATCTCAATGAAATAGATAGCCACATGATTAGGGGAAGAAAAAATAATTTCCCCCTTAACCATCTCATGGTTCCAAAGAAAAATTATTCCTCCTGAGGCTCCATCCAAATCAAATCCTTTCCCAACAACCTTCTTTCCAAACCACCCCGCTAACATCCTTAAATTTATCTAGACTCGTCTTGGTTTCTTGAAGCAACAAAATATCTGGATTATGTCTATTCCTTAGATCCTTAAGAATCCTATGCTTACTAGGGTTATTTAAGCCTATGAAATTCCATGATATAATTACCATTTAGACTTATTCTTGTTGGCCATATCCTCCCTCAAGAATTTTCGCATACCTTTTTCTATTTCCTTCATCGTTGATCTTTCTCTCTTCTCCTTATTTGTCGGTCTTCCTTGAGGAAAGGTTTCCTTGCCCACATATGATCTGGTGATGCTCCTTGTATTGGGTTTAAATTTGTTTACTAGAGTCACTGGGAGGTCATAACTTCATGGGTGTCGGGAACCACGTCACACAACAATGCTTCAAAGGCATTCAAAGTAACCATAATATCATCCTGTCTCTCTGTCCAAACAAGCTTTGCCCAATGGATGAAACCTCCTAAAGGGTGGGTCCCAATGCAAAATTCTCAACATAATCACCAAACAAACTAGAGGTGACATTTGTTTCCTCCTTTTCCACATTAGGAGATGAGACAACCTCCTCTAACATCTTCTCTTCCATGAAACTCTTTAGTTATGCATATGTCAATGGATCCTATTTTGTTTACGATACCTTTGGGGAAAGGGGATCCTCCTTTGTGGTATTCTCCTCATTGGTTTTGACAAGGATAATCACCTTTCCATTTCTCCCAACTTACCTCCACTCTTGATTTTGTTTTATTTGTGCACTCGAGGCTGGGGTTTGGGGCTCGTTTCTTGTTTCTTCTTGAAACAGGGAAAAACCCTAAAATCATGACCCACCGATTTGTATTTGTTACAAGTAAATGCATATGGTTCATATTCAAGCCTCGTGTCTAATTTCCAAACTTGGACAAGAGATTTATATTTCCTTCAAGGGTTGCCCCTTGTTTCATGTTGACGCGAAATCTCACATGGGTTAGCATGGTTTTTCTTTAGTCACATGATCAATCGCAATAAGTGAACCCATGCTTTTGCAATCCCCACAAGCACCTCGAGTTCCCAAAAATCCAGAGGTAGTCCACCATACAAACCTAGATGGGGAACTTAGAAACATTTTTTCAAAAGGATTGAATGTTGGATCCCATTTTTGAATAACCACGTGAGATTTGCCTATAAACCATGGGCCTTTAAAAGGATTTTCATCACATTCTCTTTGTTAGGAAGAGTGACAAGAAAAAAACCCATTAGCATAAGCTTTTACCTCAATAACACCATTGGATGACCACCTCCTCTTAGCCCAACCGCAAAACAAATCAATCTTGGGAAGAACACCCAAACATTTGGGAAATAGAGCATTCTCCATAGAAGCCTTTTCCTATCTAGCGAATCTCGGCACTCTAAGAGAAAGGTTACCCTTATCCTTGGGGATCCAATCCTTACAAAGCCTCCTTATCCAACTTTTTCCAACCAGCCTTTCAGCTCACATGAGGCCCTCAAGGGGCCCCTCCATAGCATCCTTTCCCGATGATTTCACGTGATGATTTGTTGAGTCAAGATTCCCATCCGCGTCCACGAGTCTACGAAAAGTTCTTGCCCATTGCCAAAGTTCAAAAATTCTGCTCATGCTCTCGCTTCCATCATATGTGATATTTTCATATTAACATAAATATAATTTTTAAGAAATACATTTATTTAAAAGATACAATACAAATGTTTGTTTAAAATCAATAATTACTATTTTATTGATAAAAAACCAATAATATATACAAGTAGGCTATTTCACAAAATAGTAGGCTATTGATAAAATTGTAAACACAATAAAAAAGAAACACTCTACAATATAAAACATGGTATATTAGGAATTAAATTTGAAAAATATTGTAAGGGTCAAAGAAAATTTTGACACATGTCAACTATGGTGGTGGTGCTCGTTGGAACACAAAATATTCCATCAACTATGTTAATGTCATTAGTGGAGAGCGCAGGCCTATGATAGGAGGGAAGCATGTAGATGCATTCAAAGAGTATCCTTCACCACCACCTACGAAGGGAAGCTTTTATATTTTAAAATCCCTTATGGTTTATCCCTTTCCCACCACACCCTCTAGCACATCCTATAATTTCCTCCTAGCTTTATGGTTCATAACCATTTCTTAAAGGGCGACTACGTCATTAGTGTCATTGTGTCGATTTATCAAAATATCATTTCCTACATACCATTAAACTTTAAAACAACCATGAACGTGGCTTAAATCATATATACAATAACATCCTTCATTTTCATATGGACATGATAATCCTATGACTGAATCAACATATTCTCTAATCAGCCCAACATTCTCTCACACAGCATTAATATACCACATGTTGACTATGGTGGTGGTTCCCACAAAGTTTGGTCATTTTAATTTCATTAAATTGTGCTTTCATCTCCACTGTGCGCGTGCGTGTTTATTTTGAATTTTTATATCATAGATATATACAAAAATAAAACACAAATAAAAGTATAAGATTGCTTTATTAAATATTTTAACCTTTTTAAAAGCTTTATATGTTAGATAGACATCAAGCGAAGCATTAATTTAAGGCTTTCTCATAAATAATTAATTTTGAAGGTTTAGAAGGAAAATCCTCCAACTATAAATCATTAGTAAAGGATGCAACTTAAATGAAAACATTAGGCCAATGAGGCATATTATGAAGAATGGGGGAAAATCTTAGCAAACTCATCTAATGAGTGGGCTTAAAAATTACAAAATTATTATTTATTAAATAGAAAATAAGGAGTGTATTAAAAAAATTCTCAATGCAAAAGTAACTCAATAATTATTTTGGAAAGTGGTTAGTCAATTATTTTACAAGGAAGAAAATCTTGCAATTAATCAATATAAGCATGTAACAAAATTGACAATGCATAATTTTGTGAGGGAATTAGTTAATCATTTTGTTATAGTTACTATATTTATATGTTTATTATTATTACTTTAATCTAAGATTTTATTGCTAAACTATATGTGTGATGTTTGAAATTTTTATTCATTTTTAAAAATACTATGGAATTATTAATATCTATTCTAAAAATATGAATATAGATTTGTAGTTGTAATAAGTGTTATAGGTTTAAGAATTCAATAAAAAACTATTTGTGTAGATGAAATTTATAACAATTGTGTAAAAATGATTATGCTATATGAAAATGAAAGTATAATTAAGGTTTATGGTTAGAGAAGGGTAAGTGCATGGAAATGGGGGCCAAAAGGGGGTCAAAAGGGGACACATTTTTCTTGAAATCAGCGAAACTTGAACTTCATCTAATAATTTGGCATGCATATGCTCAAAATTTGACAAAGTGATAAGAATAAGTACCATAGAGTTCAAATCTAGTTTCTAAACTACTATTTTTTTTGAAAATGGTGGAGATTAAGAAGGTCAAATGTGGTGCGCACACAAAGTATGTCTATTTTTGTGTCAAAAATATAAGAACCTATTGTGTGTGTGCCCCCCATTTTTTGAGTTCTATAAATTATTTTTCAAAAGTTAGCTAAAAGAGATAATGTAAGAGTTCCCACTATTTTTCATAATTTTTGGATGAATATATAATTTTTTAATTAATTTTCAAAGTGCACATATCTCGAAAATTAAATATTTGTGTGTTCATCCGCATAAATTTGGAAAAAAATCATTTTTTTGTTTTTTTAGTATGTGTAGGATGGAGTTTAGAAAAACCCACTTTTTTTTTTTGAAATTTGGATGAAAAAATCATAAATTGTGCACCAAAACGTATGCATAGGTTTTGCAAGAAAATAAGGCACTAAAATAAATTATGGATGAAAGCCTTAAACTAATCAGATTTTAGAAAGAATTATATCATCATCAAGGTAAAATCAAGCTTGACATTGTAGTATAATTTATTTTTGAATGTTATGTTATAATGCATGAGATATTGGGGTGAACACGTGATATTTTGATGTTTTTCTGTCAAACACAAATTTATTCATGGATTACACAGTCCCTTTAATTTCAAAACCCAATTGTCTTCTCAAAAGACCTTTGGTTTGGCTATCCAAGGAAAATCCAAGCCTATGGATTGAGAATTTCAAACTCAAAAAAGATGAAATATGCTCGCATTCCTGTTTGTTATGTGGTGTATGTGCTTATGAGAGGGATACATTTACTAAAAGAAATGGTTTAAGTATAAGAAATAACAAAGTATAAAGATTAATAAAATAATAAAGTATAAAGATTAATAAAATTATGAAGTATAAAGAAGATATACTTTAATCTTCTTTATACTTTATAATTTTATTAATATTTATACTTTATTATTTCTTATACTTTAAATTTATTTTAGTAAATATAAGAAGTTAGGGTCACTCTGCACCTTATGGAACTAGTCTCATAGCTCCATCTTCACACAGGTTTATAAGATAGTTTTTAGATTCTAATCTAGACAAGATACATAGGTGTTTTTTAGGATTTCAGCATTTAACATTCAGCCTTCAAGCTTTTAGGGTTCAAATTATACAATCAATATCTATTTTTTGAAAGAATATATTCATTGTTTAGGTTTTGGGGCCTTCTGGATTGATTATTGACATTTGTAAGAGTGTTAAATGTGTTGACATTAGAATTTACAAATGTCACAACTCTCAAAGGTAACGGCAAACTCAAATCATCAATATATGGAATCATTAATTTTCCCATCAACATGGAGTTGAATCCCTAATTTTGTCCTATAATATAGTAAAATCATATTATAGATGAGTACCTACTTTACAAGCTTATGGAATGCATCTTTCACTTCTTGGTCAATGGTACATCCTTCCTCTAACCAACCTACCTCAGTACCACTCTCAACCTGGATCAAAAGAAAATATTAACAAGGTTTTTTTAAATTTTGTTTCAATGTGCAAGGATGATTGGATATGATGATTGATGAGTTTAGTGTGACTTAATGGAAGATAAATTCCTCCGAGAGGCCTAAAAAGACCATTCTGAGCTAATCAAACACCCTTTAGGATAGTTCAATAAATATATTAAGCATCTAGAGGTGATGTAAGAGAATCTTGGAAGTGTTGGAGGAAATTTAGGAAGATTTAGGAATATTTTTAAGGCTTAGGGTTTCAGGTTTAGGGTTTAGGCCTCATGGTTTAGGGTTTAGGGATCAATGTTTAAGGTTTATGGTTTAGGGTTTAGGGTTCATGATGGTAAAAATATGGTTTCGGGTTTATGGCTCAGGGTTTAGAGTTAAGGGTTTAGGGTTTATGGTTGAGAGTTCAGAGTTTATGGTCTAGGGTTAAGGTTTTATGTTTTATAGTTTACAATTTAGGGCTCGGGGTTTAGGGTTCATGGTTTATGATTTAGGGTTAAGGGATAAGGGTTTAGGGTTTAAGGTTTAGGGCTCAGTGTTTAAGGTTTATGGTTTAGGGTTTAAGGTTTAAAGGTTAAGGTTTAGGTTTAGGGTACAAGATTTAGGGTTTAGGGTTTAAGGCTCAAGGTTTAGGATTTAAGGTTTAGGGTTGATGGCTTAGGGTTTAAGTTTTAAGGTTTAGGGTGTACGGTTTAGGGTTTATGGTTTATGGTTTAGGGTTTATAGCTTAGGGTTTAGGGTTTAGGGTTTAGGGTTTAGGGTTCAAGGTGGTAAAAATAAGGTTTAGGATTTAGGGTTTAGGTTTTTGGGTTCGGGGTTCGGGATTTAGGGTTTAGGGATTATGACTTAGGGATTAGGTGTAAGATCAAATGAGACCTCTCTAGGTGCAACTCCCCTCTTGAGGATCATATTCATATTCGATGTATCACAATTGAAGAGGACATCTCCTCTATCAAATCAGTTATTTAGTATGACGTGGAAAATGAGCAAAGAAAATGAAAGTTGATTTAATTAGATTTCATTGGTAATTAGTAATAAATATCAACAAGACTAATATGGCTTCCGAATACTTGACTAGGAAGGCATGAAAATATTAGGACCATATTTCCTATTCTCGTGCCTAGAACCATCATTGAGTTTGCTTTTGTGTAAAATAATCATAAAGAACAAAGGAAAGGCTAAAAATACAAAGGGGTTATCAATTGCCTAATAAATATTTCTTGTTTAGTTATGAATGGGAGTGAGTTAGGCCTAGCCTATGAATTAGTGACCTTCCATTCATTGATAATTCCTTCATGATAAACCCATGGATGCTTTTAAAAGATCCTTCAAAACATAGGGGTAGTCATCAAGCTTAGTGAAGGGTGTGATGTGATTTCCAAAAAAAGTGAAATGTATACGAGACTTAGAGGTCATAACACAAATTTACAAATATCTCTATTGTTATAAATGAAAGCCAAGTAACGGTGTTTCCTATATGTATCTAAGGATCGAGGACTAATGGGTTCTGACAGATTGAACATTCGGGAATCATCAAGTCTCGAATCATAATGTCATTGCATGATAGAGAAACATTCTCAAACATTGGAGTAATGCATCTTCTAAAATAAAATTGAACCTTAGAAATCCTCTTAAATTTCCGGTCTAGGTCGTGGTTCTGGTCATAATATGTTTTCTATTTTAGGTTCTGGTCGATAGTTTGTCATCGTGGTCATTGAATATGCAAGGAATCCATAGTTGAAGAATTATTACAATTTAGATTGTTAGTAATACTAATGATAGTGGAAGTTCTGTGGAATTAACTTGGTGGAAGGTAGGATTGTGCCCTTGTTGGTTTTTTTCTCACGTTGTCATAGGTAGCCTTTTTGGTATTATTGGAGAGAACTCCCCATACTTGTGTGATAATTTTAAAAGCTCCTTGGCTCAATGGGATTTTTTTTTATCATGATGTAATTTCAAGAATAGTTTTAGCGGGTATTGAAAAAAATAAAACAAATTTGACAGAATTACTTACGAAATGCATTCCTTCGCTTGAGCTTATCTTTATAAATGCAATTCAGCATTCCAAGTTCTTCATATTTTCCAAATTTGGAGTGAATTAACATTCGGACCTCGAAAGCATGAAGAAAATGGTGGGTTCAATTCCCTAACCTTTCTTGAAGTGAATTTAAATGAAATGAAATTTGGAATTTGGAGGTGACATGTGGTAGACATTGATTGTCCTGCCACTAATTTACTTATTGACGATAAATTGTTGTTAGTTGGATTTATTTTCCATTATTATGATAAGTACATTTTTGAGATTGCCAAATCAACTTTGCCAAGTTTATTCATGAGAATATAATTATTATTGTGGTTTAAGGCTTAGGGATCACGGTTTAAGTTTTAGGGCTTAGGGCTTAGGGGTTAGGACCTAAGGCTTAGGGCTTAGGTTTTATGGTTTAGGGCTTAGGGCTCAATGAGTGAATTTATGATCATCATATGTTGATTGTACCATTGTGTGAAATATCTTCTAGAAATAAATCAAAATGAGCTAGTTATCTTTAGTGAGGCATCCAAAACCATCATGTAAAACTTGCTATCCATTCAAGTAGCAAAAGAAATTTCAATTTCTTCAAAACCACGTGTTATGTTTTTGAGTGACAAAAATTCTAACATGAATTTTAAACCCTAAACCCTAAGCCATAAAACATAAACCATAAACCATATAAACTTAAACCCTAAACCCTTAACCATGAACCCTGATACCTAAACCCTAAACCCTAAACTCTAAGTCGTGAACCCTAAACCCTGAGCCCTAAACCCTAAACCCTAAACCCTAAACACTAAACCCTGAGTTATTAACCCTAAACCTTAAACATTCAACCCATATCCCTAAGCCCTAAACCCTAAACCATGAGCCCTAAATGTTAAACCATAAACCCTAAACCCTAAACACTCAACACTGAATCCTAAAACCTAAACCTTAAATCCTAAATAATAAACCCTAAACCCTAAACCCTAAACCCTAAATGCTAAACCCTAAACCCTAAACCCTAAATAATAAACCTTAAGGCCTAATCCCTAAACCCTAAACACTAAACAATAAACCCTAATCCTTAAACCTAAGCCCTAAACCTTAAACCCTAAACCATGAACCTTGAGGCCTAAGCCCTAACCTTAAACCCTCAACCCTAAGGCCTAAACCTTAAACCTTGAATTCTAAACTTTGAACTCTAAACCCTAAACCACTAAACCAAAAACCCTAAATCATAAACCCTAAACCCTAAACTATGAACACTAAACCCTAAACCCTAATTCCCAAACTTTGAGCCCTAAACCATAAACCTTGGACCCTAACCTTGAGGCCTAAACACTAAACAATCAACCCTAATCCCTAAGCCCTAAACCTTAAAAACCCTAAACCATAAACCCTAAACCCTAAACATTGAACCCTAAACCCTTAAACCTAAGACATAAATGGTAAACCCTAAACCCCGAACCTTAAACCCTAAAACCTAAACATAAAACCCTACAAATTGAGTCATGAATCTTAGACATAAACCCTAAACCTTGAGCCTGGAGCATTGATCCTTAAACCCTAAACCCTAAACCCTAAACTAGTAACCTCAAACATCAAACCCTTAGCCATAAACCCTAAACCCCGATCCCTAAACCCTAAACCCTAAAATTTAAACCCTAAACCCCGAGTACTAAACCATAAACCTTAAACCCTCAACCCTAAGCCCTTAACCCTTAACCTTAAACCCTAAACCATGATCCCTAATATCCGAATGTTGAATCCTAAACCCTAAACCATAAACCCTCAACCTTGAGCCCTTAACCCTAAATCCTAAACCCTAAACCCTAAACCCTAAAACCTAAACCTTAAACCCTAAACCCTAAACATTTAGTCTTTAACCCTGAGCCCTAAACCCTAAACCCTAAACCATAAAACCTAAACACTTGAACCCTAAAGCTTAATCCCTAAGCACTAAACCACTGAGCCACAAACTTAAAACCTAAACCCTGAACCATGAGCCCTAAATGCTAAACCCTAAACCATAAATTGAGAATAACAAGTCAGAGGTATTTTTGGGTTTGATAGATTATGATACCAAACAAATTTGATCATTTTTATGCTCTTTTGAATAATTCTTTCGATTCTGAAAGCTTTTCAGAACAAAGATTTCATTCGAAGAACATAGCTTAATATGTCCAGTGCTTTTGTAAGCTAGCAATTTGAGAGGATTTCTAAGGTTTTATTTTATTTTCCAAGATGCATTACTCCCATGTTTGAAAATGTTTCTCCAGATGCAACGAAATTTCTATTCAAACACTTAATGATTCTTGAATGTCCAATCCCATATGACCCTAGTAGTCCTCGATCCTTCGATATAGGGAGACACCATTACTGAGACAAACCATGTACTTTCAAGGAATAAGAGGTTCTTGTGAATATGAATATGTATAAAAGTGAATTACGATGCAAATATGAGCATGTGGTTATTTTATAGCTTCCAATGGGTCATCCAGGCTTGTATAATACCATACATGGAAATATGAGAAATGTGAATTTTTTCTCAAAGTGTGAAGAAATTGACATTCAAGAGCACAAGTATATATGGGGAGAAATAGGTTTGGCAGAGATGTGTAATATTCATTGTAAGGTAAAAGGTAGATGTCATATCCATTTAGTTACTTGTCACACCCATCATAAACAAGGTAGTTGTACAAGCAGACTCAATGATGGTTCTAGGAATGAGGCTAGGAAATATGGCCCTAATATTGATGTTCCAAAAGATGAACTCACTCATGAGACCTACTTGAAATATATGAGGTTTTTCGATCCTTGTAGTGTAGAAGATCAAGAGAATTTTTCACTTTGTAATCACTATTGTAGACTAGAGGGATTTTAGACAATCTCTAGGTTTCCTTGTGGTTATCATGCCCTCCTAGTTGATTCGTCAATAAAACTGAAGTTTGTTTGATTCAAAATAAAGAAAGAGTTAGTGAGAGTGTGAGAGGAAAAGAGAGTGAGAGTGAGATTGAGATTGTGTGTGAGAGAGAGAAAAAAACATGAGAGGAGAGAGAGAGAGAGTGAGAGAGAGAGATAAATAGAAAGTGAGAGAATGATAAGGAGAGAGTGAGAGTGAGAGAGAATGCGAGAGAGTGAGTGAGAAAAAAAGAGAGAGAAAGAGAGAATGAGAGCGAGAGAGAGATACAACATTCAATAAGCCACTGAAATTAATCATCTAAGCACCATAACACAACATAGTCTCTAAGTAAACAATCTCTAACAATATAAAGATTTGAATGGTTTCATGTTATTTTGAGCATGGTGAAACAATATAAAGAGTTGAAAGGAGAAAATGGAAGCAAAAAAGTCCAAATTTGTGTTTGATTTAGAATTAGGAAACTTAAATATAGTGAGAGGAATAGAGTGGAAGTCTAAGCAAATGAGGTTTTACAAGAAAATGAGTCATTTTAACAATTGATTGGGTTTGTGTACAAAATGTGAGAGCAAGATATGGGGTTGGAAGGGTAAGTTTTAGGTTGATTGTGCCATTTTTGCATATTTGAGCCTATAGAGATTGTTGGAAAGACTTCTAAAAACAAAATACTAATGAGAATGATTGAAATTGGTTGTTATGAGTTGATGAATGCATGCAAATGTGTTGGAGCTCTGCATCACCTCATGATGTTTCAGATCCTTCACAGACCTCATGATGACCATTCCCTTGATTATTTGAATCGATAAAAACTTGCATATGTGTTTTGATTTATTATGTGTTATAAGGAATTGCATGAGTCCATATATTCGAGCAATTGTTGCTACCTTTGGGAGTTGTGAGGCTTAAAATATATAGTTTTGACACATTTAACACTCCTAAAAATGTCAATAACCAATCCAAAAGGCCCCAAAACCTAAACAATGACTATATTCTTTCACAAAACAGATATCGATTATATAATTTAAACCCTAAAATCTTGAAGGATGAATGTTGAAATCTTGAAAAATACCTATGTACTAACCATATTAGAATTTGAAAAACTATCTTCTAAACCGTGACAGATGGAGTTGTGAGACTAGTTCCATAACATGTAGAGTGACCCTAACATCTTATATTTACTTAAACATTTATTTTTATAAATAAAAACATGGCACAAGCACATATACAACATATCACATTGGAACGTGAGTGCACTATAACACACTCTTGTTATGGCTCAAATTCTTGAACCATAATGTGCTCGCGTTATAACGTGACCATGAATTTTCTCTCTCGTCGGATTATAACATGACCGAGTTATGGCAAAAATGGCCAAAAATGGATTTGTGTGTTGCTTTTTGGCCCTCATTTCCATGGGATTACCAAGAAATGTTATCATGATATTAACTCATAATGTGTTGTAGTGTGCTAATGTTAGGTATAAAATTTAGAGAGACTATTCACAAGCTACCTACAAATATGGGGACCTAAAAGTGTGAACATGGCAAGTTTTTTAAAAGAGGATAGTTTTGTGGTTGAAGCTATCTAATAGGATACAAATATTTTCTCTAACGCTTTGAGATAAAAGTTGTTTCCAAGATTTTATTCGCCTTATGTTCCAAGATATGGATTGTGAGTTTAGATTTTACAATGATTTTGATGTGAATAGATATTTATCATTCTTGCTTGTAACCTAAAAATATATTACTATAATATGATCTTAGCTAACCTTATCCCACCCTCAATGGTGTGGTGAATGCTACACTATGTATGGTAATAATCTAAAGAGGTAATAAGTCACACATATTCCTCTCAGTATTATAATGATATTTACAGTTAAATAATGTAAACAATATGGGGACCTATATTTAACCCTCTCACTCAAAAATAAATATGTGTGCCTCAATTATGGCTCACGGGATTTTTCTCAGAAACAATAGAGATGGATTAATTCTAGTAGCTTTACTATAATCGTGCTCTAAGGAATCAATGTTAGAACATTCTCTCAAGTCCGTCTTTAAGTATACCTTTGATGTGAGATCCATAGATGCTACTAACATCTTAAAGTAGATGTGTTTATAGATAATTGAAATGATTTCTCACTAAACTCACCCAAAATTACCTCTTAGGTTGACTGAGATAAATTTTGCATTTAAAAATATGATTTTTGTGAGTGCAAGGATTGGTTCATAACATTTAGGACATGTTCTTTATTCAAACCTGTCCTAGGCATATAGCCTTGTCCAAGTCAAAGATACAATTAATTTAGAGGTAAGTCACAATATGTAGATATGTTCTATAAATTGTGTAGTGATTCTAGAAGTGTTGAGCTAGAGAATAGTTGTGACCTAGTGGACTTGCAATATAAGCTAGAGAAAGAGGATTTGAGTTGGTTAATAAATAAATAAATGGAATAATGTCGAATAAATACCTAAGTGATATTTCCATATGCACAATCCCATATTTTAAGTTTTACACTTTCACCACTTCAAATATAGTATTGAAAATGCTTGATTAAAATAAAAGAACAAGTAAATGCAAACCACACATCTTTCAATCATATAAGGGTGGTTGAAGCTATCAATATGTCCATTTTCCAAACCAATTAGAAACATGCAACCACATGGAAAATGCATGTCTCAATACTTTATAATAATGTAAAATTGAAATATGTAAATTGAAATATCCATAAAATGCTTACATATGATTGTTCATAATCAACCATTCCCTAATGTGTTTTAACAATATTGTTGGCCCTTGTGGTGAGTAAGTGTTGAGATTTTGTAATCGGTGTAATATATCTTGTGAGTTCACTTGAACCACTAAATTAATGTATATATCTTTGGTTACTGATGGAGTTGATATACCATTTGTTGGCTATTGAGAGAAAGTGTATCATTCTTAGGCCACTAAGAGATCTGATGTATACATGTTTTCCCATTGAGAGAGCCATGTATCGAAGATTGTGCTTCAAGGAGCCATGTAACAATCTTGTTTTACTAAAAGAGACACATGTCATGTTTGTGATATAATTTCCATGAATATGATATGAATTTCACCAAGTGTCCTAAGTTATATATATGAATGAACATGTAAAAGGTCAATGTGATCCAAACTATATAAATGTCACAAATGTATCGATAAAATTGTATAAAGTCCATGTAAATGTGACATGAATTTTTTTAATTAATACATTGACTCTTTGTAATGAATATAATATGAATGTGACCCAATGGTATAATTTTATATGAATTAGCTTATATCAATTCCATGTAACTCTAACACTCGAACTGTAAAAATATATTTGACTATGTGCGAATCTCTATATTTGAATTGTGTTAAATGTTATCACATGTCTTCCTTGGGGTATTTAAATATGATTTATGTAAGCTTTAAAGACATCCCATAATATGGCCCCTTTTGAGCTAAGGGACAACCTCGTGTATCACCTAAATCAAAACATAAAATTGGCTAAGTTGTAATATGCATAATTGAAGCTTTTAATAGTGAACCATATAAAACATGTATACTAAACATGGTTGTAAAAGTATTTTACATTAGGTATGATCAATAGAGAGAGTTTTTTATTTTTCACATAGTAGGAAAACATATCATAAACATTTCCATTAATTCATATAAATAAGTAACTAAGAGCATAACAATGATTGGCATAACAACATTTTAGTATATACACAACTTGAATTTGAAGGGTCCCTCAGAATCATGACATTACATGAAAATATATAACATAGAAGGCCACCATAAGATCAGATGACAAAAAAATACATCTCACTATGATGATGAATTAACTGTTTTAGCGGTAGTCATTTACATTTTTGAAGAAAATATGTGTCAAACAAAAATATTTGAAACACTTTCCCAAGAAATGTGTCTATAAGAATGCATTAATTAATATGCGCCAAGAAATTATGTGACCAAACATATATATGATAATTTATGTGTATGCCACACACAATGTGGATTGAAAAATGTGTATTATATAGATATGTGAAACATATTTGATAATGTGTGTGCAAGATAGGTATTAGTATAAAATGTATAGTAGACAATGTGTAGGAAACATATATGCTAAGAAAGTAATGTATCAGAAAACACTTGTAAAAAAAGTAATGTATTAGACAATGTGTGTGCAAAATAAGTAATGTAGAAAACAATTTTGTGCAATGCAAGTCATGTAGAAAAGAATGTGTGAGAAAATCCACTAATATATTGAACAATGTATAAGAGTATAAAAAATATCCCATGGCCAACAATAGTTAGACATGTAAAGAGTCATGTTACGTATAAGTAACAAAATGATATGTGAGTTTATCATGATTAGTAATAAGTAAGCATGTCAAACTAGTACATAAAATAAAATAATGTAATCATCAAATGAAGTAAAATTTGGCACATGTCATAACTAATAAGGAAATTCAAGGTAAGAAATAACATATTTGTATCACCAATGGATGAGTGTTAAAGATATAATATTTTCATCACAAGTGCATAGTGAGGATAGATGTTATCCTCTAACTCACCCTTTGAAATTTCTTCTTCCTCATGGAAGGTTTTTTAAGTGACATTTAGTGGATACCCTACTATTTTATTGACTTGGTGGGTGGGGGAATCTTATAATTAGTGTCGTCCATGTTTAAATCTATGTAAAATGGGTGAAATTTATTTAAAGTGTCCCAATATATGTATTGAGGACCATAAATATGCTTTGTGGTAGGAGGATTAAGAAGAGAAAAATGAGATATATGAATTTGATATTAAGAGAGGTATAAATAAAACATGAATGTGACTCAATCAACGGTTGATTAATATTCACACAGTTCACCAAAATGTATGTGAACTAATTGAGGATCAATATATTATGCCATTAATCCTCAATAATATATATTATGATATAGGTAAAAGACTATTTTAGGGCCAACCCACAAGCCAAGATTGTAATTGTGTTGTTTATAATCCATGAATATAGAACATGATGTTACACACTCTATCAAAGGCATATGATTCCAAATCCTAATTTTGGGATAAGGGGTGGTGTCTTACTATAATCCTAGCTTGTAAGAGAATAGATAGTAAGAAAGTGCATATGAGGTGTTTATACTAGGGTTGTAAGAATAAGGATGAAGGAAATTGCATGCCAATGATCTAAACTAGGATTTTATGAGTCAAGGGGAAGATGAAAGGTAGGGACCAATAATAATAATAATGCAATAAATAAATAATATGTTACTCTATCCTAGTCTATATAAATGATACATCAAGTTCATAAATCAATAAAAAAATAATATACATAAAGGAAAAGGAGGTTATATAAATACTTATCTTTGTGAAGACACCATTGGTGCATTATCCCCCTAATGGTTAGTAACACCTTATGAGATAGTTTTTTGGGGGACCAAAATAAGCAATCTATGAAGAAGACCTAAGTTCTACCAAAGTTGGGGAATCTAAAGACTTGGAAAAACTTATTATTAAAACTCTTATTCTTAATTATTCTAGGCCCAATGCTCTAAAGATATTCCTACAAGTGTAAGAAATAACACACCTAAACCTTTAAGTCCTTTAAGAGAAGTTTGGAAAGCGTAACTAGAATAATAAATGATATTGTGATAATATGATAAAAGAATACAATGAAACACAATTTATAGGGGACATAACCTATATTCACAAACTATCATAGATGATTGCATCAACAATGGTTGATGCAATTACCAATTTAAATATATTATAATCAATTTTCAAAATGGTTTATACCTTTGGCTTGCAATTTCTAGTCATGAGGGTCCTAAGGGGAAAGGAGGTAGGAGTGGTACAAACACTTTTAAGTATATATGTGAAGATGATTCAAAGGTTATATAAAGTATTTGTGAAAGAAGTTATAAAATAATAGTAAGGAGGTGTTAAATGATATGATATCAAAGGAATATTGTAATTTACAACAAGTCTCTTTCATATATATAGCTAACCATCCTAGCCTCACTCCTTTTGATGTGGCTTAAGGAACTAACTCAGGAAAAAAATGCAACAATGACCTACAAAGAGAAATTGTTAAAAAGAGCAAAAAATAGGCGTATACACATGTTAGTATCCAAATTTAGATTTGAGGATTATATTAGGATCTTATTTGATAATTTCAACCATAATACATTGAATGGTTGCAATATGTTGAGATTGAGAATAAGTGCATCATGAGTTATTTTTCTCATTGATGAAAAAATGGGGTAAGTAGAAACCGATATAAAATATGAATGGTTTGAGGCATGCTATAAAAACTATAATAGGTGATTCTATAAGATGTGATGATGAAAATTATTAGAATTTAAAAAGGAAAAATGTGAATATTACTGAATCAATGGAGTAAGATTCATATCGGGTTCACCAAATTTAGTGTAAGCCAATGTCTAGTAAAAATAACAATACTCTATCTATTATAAATGATATATGTAGAAAACTATGCTAGAGCATACACACAAGAAATTATATCACCAAGATGTGTAAATAGTAATGGATCTATGTTGTCCTCTCAATTTTCCCCACCCTTTTGAATCTAATTTCGTGAAAATTGGAGCCTTGCCATAGAAGAAATTCATGTTTTAAACTCCTCAGATGCTCATTTTCATTTCCCATGACATTTTTAATCAAAATTTCCTCAGTCTGTTGCCGTTAAAATGTTTTACCTATTTTTAATGGATGGGAAATGATTTTAGTTCTCCTTTTATGCATTTGGAATGCGTGGGACCTTGCATATTTCATTTTTAACCTTTTGCAGAGAAAGAAATTCTTCATCGGGAGTGAAAATGGCATTTTCTTATTTCCTGCAACTTCCTACGTTCTTTTCCCCGTCAAATTCTTGCTCGGAAAGGTGAAGCTACACATTTGTTTCTCATTGGATGTGGCCGGATGGGTTCCTTTTTAAACTTATCACTTTTGGTGATTTTGGAAAAAAATGTCGATTTTCCCCGTATCCTCGCAGGTCCCTAATTGGTTGGAGCAATTTTGGCGAAGTTCGGGGCGATGGATCCATTTTGTTCTCCAAGGCATTACGGCGGAAGGGCGAAAAGTTATAAAATGGCCCACATCCTTGCTCATGTGAAGGGATAATTTCTAATTTGAGGACCGCAGTTAATCAGAAAGGAACACGTGGCCTACATTGAAAAGTCAACGACGGAGGCATGGACTTTCAGGAAAAAGTTGGAATTTTTCCCCTTTCAAATATAGATAAAAAGCAAAGCACATCCCCGCAACCAATCAGGTGATGCCATGTGTTGAAGAATGAAATAGGGACACATGGTCATTTTTTAGTTCATATGCACTTTGGCGACCGACGGAGGACTTTAGGAATTTTAGCCTTGTTTCCAAAAAGGGCGAAAAGTTCTAAAAAGGCTCGTGGCCCCACTCATGCGAAGGGATAATTTCTAAGTTGAGGCTGTAACAAATTAGAAAGGGACACGTGGCCTACGTTAAAAATTCAATGGCTGGGGCACAAAATTTTGAGGGAAAATTTGGAATTTTTACCCTTTTCAAAGGTGGATAAAGTATAAAACTGAAGCGCCTTCCTGCAACCAATCAGGTGATGCCATGTGTTGAAGAATGAAATCAGAACAATGGGCCTATGGAGGAAATTAAGAATTTGAGCCTTTTTTGTCAAAGGGTTAAAATTTTGCAAATTGAACCGCGGCCCTTTTTCCAATTGTGGTGTGCCACGCATTCACGTTGAAAAGTCAAAGTGGGTTGGCGGAGATTTTTGAGAATTTGAGCTTTTTGTTAAAAAGATTTTAAATGGCAGATTTGAACTGCATTTCCTCAGCCACTTAGATGGCGCCATGTGTCCAGCTTTTGGCAGAGCTACTGGGGAGCAAAATGAGAAATCATGCTTTTTCTCCCAAATGTCAGGAAATGTAGATTTCTCCCCCAGGGCCATCGTTACTTGGATCTTGCCACGTGTAGGGTCCAAATTTGAAGGTAAAAGGGGGAAAAGATAGCCAAATGCACTCATCTAGTTTTTGACGCCATTAACGAACTAGAGCTCTGTAAAATGCAAAAATGGATCATTCTTCATTATTTTTCTCTGTATTCTTGTCGTTTCTCCATGAGATGTATTTTTGGTTTATTATGGAGCCAAATTGATAAGTTTAAAGGAATATAAAGTTTGATTATCAGAAAATGGAGTTTATTGGGCATACACGATAAAAAGGAGGAAAATTTACCAGTAAGCACTTGAGTGCTATGAAAGTGGTTAAAAGGTGGAAATGGCAGGACCACATGAAGAAGAAAATCATGAGATGCCCCATGTTAAAGTAATCATGCTCGAATTGATGAAATATTAACCTTTTTAAACCTCCGGTTTTCATGAGTGCGTTTGTTTCGTGTCACTTTCCAAAAGTGGATCTACAACAAACATTATTCCTTTTGGATATTCTTTTCTTGGGGAAAAAGTATGGATGTACCCGGATTGTTATAAGAACATGGTTTTGGCCACGGAAAAGGGGATTCTGGTTTTCTGGGAAGGTTGTAAATTCTGAAGTAATTCAATACAAAAGTTCTTTCTTTCTTATTTCTTCTGTTATATATCTCTCTCTCCTTGCTCGATTCAATGGATCATTGGTTTTGCATTCAATATAAAATTTTGTTTTGGTCTGTGTAATCTTTAGAACTTTGTGTCTGCAGATTTACATCGGTGGTGAAGCAATTGATCCTTTTCTATATTTTCTTGGTTCAATGTGAGTAGGGAGGTACTATGCTATCTCTATTTCCCAAAAGCATTGTTGTTTTCTTCCTTCTCCCGTCTCTTTATTCTTCCATTCGTTCTGATTGATAATCTTTTGAGTATGAAAACAAACCAGGATACTAGAATCCAAACATTGATAGTTGTATATTTGTACATTTGTTTTTCCAACTTTCAATAAGGGAACCTCTCCCATTAAAGAGGAGGGACTTGTTGTCCCCTGACTGTGGTTTTAACCCATGTTCCATTCTGAAACCCAACAATCTGGAAGATATTAATCCACCCTCAATATCGAACGTATAGTGTTCCAAAGCTTGAATTTAAGATATGGAGATGGGGTCTTACCTAAGGTAATAAGAAATACATAATCCAAAAATAAGGGTTGTAATGTCATTAAAGCGGTAATAATATGATCTACTTTAGAGAGATAGATAAATAATGTAATTAATGGATATATGCTACATTATCCTATCCTAATACATGATACACCGATTAATCAATAAAACAAACGTAGATTATTAATGCTCATAGTAACCCAATACTCTAATGATGACCTCCAAGTGTAAGATCCAAGAAAACCTAAGACCTCTTAATCTCTAAGGGAAGATCAATGAACACATGTGAATTTGATAATATATTTGAGAAATGAAAATAATAATGTACATAAATATAGGTAAACATAACCTAAATTCACATATTAATTTATCTCGATGCACGATCTATCATGATCGATGACACTGGATGAAAGAAGAAGTCTATGAGATGTCATCAACCATTGTAGATGAATTCAAACTACTGTAATAAAGTTGATGTGGATGAGAGAAGAATAAAGTGAGAGAAAGTCCCTCAAAGTAGGTATGAAGGTGATCTAAAGTTCTTATAAGAAGATGATCTTAAGGTGATATAAGGTCGTAGCATAGAGTTATATGCTCTATGTTCTTAGTAGGTCTCTAACAAGTGTCGTGATGATACCTAATAAGGTGCTATGTGTCGACACACACCAATCCTAGTGCACCTCTTAAGGTATTCCTTTGGGGATTAACGTGGAAAATATATGGAAAGAGAAATTGTTGGTAAGTGATAAATAAGGTGTATACACATAATACAAACTTTGGTAGACTAATTGAACTAGGAATGTTTTTAGGTTGAATATGCTTTGGAAACATTTAGATGAGAATAATTTTGATTCATTTGAAACCAATTTATCTTAACCGTAGGCCCAAAATCTCACATTCATACACAACTATGGGAAACTAACGTTTGGAAAATATGACATTCTTTTTTAAGATATTGAAACTAAAGTGGAAAAATTACCTTTCTAATGACGTGAATAGAAGTACTAATAGCAAATGTAATTCATGTCTACTAAAAGTCTATAAAAATTTCTAAAATTATTTATTATTCATACCTATATAGATATAATGTATTCTAATACAAGAACATACATGGTCATAGGCAATAATCATATATAAAAAAATAGTTATATAGTTTGTTTAGCATTTTTGCCAATGGTAGGTCGTGTAAGTCTGTTAGAAGATGAAAAATATTGGATAAAGATGGAGAATGCTACAAATCTATTATAAGTTGTGAGGTATAAGATGAAGTAGTAGAATACTATAGGATACCACAAAATACCACAACACTCAGTCAATAACACAAAGATATTGGATGAGATATTGGTTATACTTTGAGTCTTGTGACATGTGTACTTTGGGCCTTTTTTAGCGATGTTACATAATTTTATGAGTCTAATGGTAGTTTATAACAAGGTTTGATGTGGCATTTAAATGGCTCAAATGGCTATATAAACAAATACCAGCTTTCCTTAGGAAGGAATATGATGATCAATGAGATTTGATCTCATTATTGATGTATCTGGTTTGAGAGTGTAGAGACTCAAATATAGTAACTTATCCTTTTCCAATCATTGACGACTTTTGCTTTGTTTCCATGCTAAGACAAATGCTTACATTAGAAGCTAAATTGACATATATTTATATATCTCCTACGAGATTCCCACCTCTACGCTCTACTCTATTGTTCATCCTAGGAATATTAATTATCAAAAGTAATAATCCATCTATAGGCATCTCTCCTAGACTTGTGCTCTTTATTCATTAATAACATGTTTGGGACATCACAACACAAATCTAGTTCAAACTATAGTCTTGGAAGACATGTGCATCCACACCTTCCAATTAACATATCTTTTAATAATTTTAATATCTTATATGAATCGGTTCATCTCCTCTAGGTTATCCATAATGATAATTTTTAACCTATGAAAGCATACACAAGCAGCTCAATTACACTATATAACTCACTTGTCATTCTCATAATCTCGTATTGAAAATATAAACAATTAAGCACTCCGGGATCTTCTAACCATTCCAACATTAGTTTCACATCATGTAAAGTGACTACCACACAAGTTTGAATCACTCAAACAAATTGTTTAAGTCTATATTCCACTATTTCCAACCATTCAAAGGTCTCATGTCTTAAATATACATTATGGTAAAATATAGAGGGCATGCTTGTTATGAAAATTACATTATGTAGATTTATCATTTTACATATTCTTATTTCTATTTCAAGTATGTGTATTTTCATAAAGTTCAAGAATTACAAACCTAGGTTTGTCTGCAACAACATGGTTTAGAAAAAACACATTAGGGTTTAGTGACACCCTATAGTCTATGTCATTACATTTTGTGGGCTCATGTGGTTCTAATTTTCCTCTACCTCTTGACTTCATGTCTACTAAAAATCCTAGTTTACTTTTGTTATTACTCTTCTAGTTGTGTGTGTTGGGGTCATCCGTCCACTAGCCCTCTATTGAAATTTATAATTGAGTGAGCTACAACCAATCCTTGTTGTGATTATGGATTTAATAAGCTTGAAATTTAATAATCTTGTTTATTTTCTCTATTTTCTCCATGGTTGAGATGGGATGTAATTGATGGAATGAAACCCATACTCCCATAAGATATGTGGTTATTAGCGTTTCAGGTGATGTGATTTCAAATTCTATGAATGCTCAAATGGTATGTTTCTATTACAAGCTTTAAAACATATATGATATATTTATTATTATTTCAATTGATTTGACTTTAAATTCTACATTTGTTAGACTTTTAAAAAAATATGGAGAATACAATAAAAAAATTAAAAATGTAAATAGTTTACTAGTATCTTCTCGATTATTTTTGAGTTCAAATTATGCAAATGATTCAATAACAAGTTTTCAAATAAAATCATGTCCAAAGCAAATTTAACAAATTAAACACACTTCAATCCTTAATATATTTAGTTCATTTGATTCATGTTTTACAGTATATTATGAACTCAACAGGTATATATTTAGTTCACTGCATAATGAAAAAACCTGCAAACGCTGTGTTCTTTTAAAATGTGTAGAGGAAAGAAATAATTATAAAAAACAGATTGTGCACACATTTTCCCATGGAACAAATAGAACCTTACTGTGGAAAATAGGAACCCCAATATTTTTTCTCCTTGATTATCAGTCTGAAAAGAAATTTGAACCATTTAACTGCAAAAAAAAAAAAAACACTAAAAATATTTCATCAGATATTGTCTATAAAATTTAGAAGAAATATAAATGCTACGATGGGATTAGCAGAATTAATTCATATCTCTAAATCCGAACATCTGCAAGCCAAGCAAACATATAGCAAAATACAGTTGGCTTGATTTTGGGAATGATTGTCCAAACATTCTTTAGCCCGGTTTCAATTGTTGAGGGTTTGGAAATTTTGAGTCTTTGGGTATTCATAAATAATAAAAACAAATTACATGAATACATTAAAAACCATTTCTGTATGCAGATGACAGTGTGAATGATGATTTGGTCCATCTCCTTATGTAGAAAATTTGGGTGGAAAGGATGTCTGTGTTTAAACTTATACTGATCTGATACATATGTTTTACCATATTCAGCTCATTGTAAAGATGCTATAAAATATCAAGTTTCTTTCTATTGAACCATTAAAAGGAATTATCATAGTTGTTCACCATTTCCATTAGTTGCTTTCTATGTATAGTACAAACTGTACATAGAACAATCACATCATCGATGGATGTTGAACCTTTTAGTAATATAATTTATTAATTTGAAGTTTTAGATGGCCAATCCTCTAACTACTAATCATTAGTAATGGATGCCAACTTAGATAAAAAAACATTGGAGTGAAGAATGAGGAAAATGGTTTAGCAAACTCATCCAAATGAGTAGGCTTAAATGTACCCAAAATAATTTTTAAAATTATTAAAGATTATTTATTATCTTGTTGAATGTAGGTGATATAGTGACGGATAACAATCCACCATTATGTGTCTCAGTGAATTAGATTCTATTTATATGGTTCATGCTATAATTTTGGATACTGTAGTAGCTATCATCACCCAATAAAACATGTTTTTTGTTTGGTGTTTTTCTCAAACTAAAGAACAAATCTTTTCTGCTTGTGGCTATCCCGTGACAGGATCACATGACCCCATGTGATAGCCCATGCATGCCAAACACTCATGCCCCACATGCCAAAGTAGTCGCTTGCCCATGTGGCATGTATTGTCCCGGACCACATGTACTCGCTCCCGGAAAATGTCGCTGAAAAGTACTTGATGAGTGACAATGTGTGTGGTGAGCTAGCACGTTGCACGACTCGCCAACCCAGGAGGACACAAAGGACACCAACTTGTGCCACCCTTGTTTACTCCCCACACACGCTTCACAAAGCTCCCACTCACTCCACCATCGCAGATCAATTAGAAGAGAAAACATAGAAACTCCAATTTTCATTCATTTGCTAACCAAAATGCCATTTTGGCATGCCTTCTAGTTTCGGGAGGAATGCACAGAATCACAGGCACTAGGTAGGAGTCATTACATAGAAAGGGATAGAGAAAAGGAGCCGTTTATCACACAGAAATCTTGGCAAAATCTGAAGTTTGTAAACACCCTTATATGCCCAAGTTTGCGTGTTTTTGGCCTTTTTCAGATTCATCGTATTTCTTTTTGCATCTCATATAAATGTTTCGAGTTTTTTATGTTTTCCGTTTTCTCTCTCGTTTCTAGAAATGGAATAATAAAATACAGGAGGGTTTTCATAAAAATGTCTATTTGTGATCTCTTTTTCTGGAAATGGAATAGTAAAATACAGTGTGGGGTTTCATGGAGGGGTTTCATAAAAATGTCTATATGTGAACAATTTTAAAATCTAAAAATCGCATAGCCTTAGGTAGTTTCATTCACCTGAATATTTTGTTAAGATCCGTAGATTTTCAAAAATATGACTTGGTCATTTTGGTGAAGAGGGTTTTTTTGTTAAGTGAAGAGGTTTTTTCTCAATTTTTGTCTTTCTTGCTCACAATGCCCTTCTAGCCTATCTCAGCCTACTGTCAAGCTTATCTCCTTCATCATAAGGGTTCAAGGTACAAGGGAAATGTTTTTAAACACCCATTTTGTCTTTCTTTCCATGTCCAAAGTTGTAAGTGTTCCTTCTACCTTTAAACTTTAGTGACTTTTCTCAATTAGGCTTTTAACTCGTGGTTTTCGGTCCCTTCATTCAACTCGGCATCAATATATTTCAGAGATGGCTTCATGAACAAATCCTTTTCAAACACTTAAGAAACATCCTAATAGTCCTTAAAAAAAAATTGTAACCAATTCTAATGGTGCATTTAAAATATATTCAAGTTTTATCCTACAAATCCTAGCTTCACACAATGCAGACTTGAGAATGAAGAAAACGTTATAAAATGCTTCCAATCCCCTTTCAAGCCACCAATTTTGTACTAAAGGTTTGCCCCAACTTGGTTGTCATGAATAACTTACCAGTGGTTCTTGGAATCACGTACAAGCCTCCCCGCTAGTTCCTCTCCCTATTGCCTTGCTTGTAGATGACAGTCTATACAAGCCTCCAAAGTGTCATTTCCTATATAACATGAACACAAGCCTCCTTATATAGTGATGGCATCATCAAACTCAATCTTTTGTTCTAATTAACAATGGAATAAACAAGGACTCATGCATGAAACTTTACCCAACTCCCATGAACATACACACCTATACACATACACACACACACACACACACACACACACACACACACACACACACACACACACACACACACACACACACACACACACACACACACACACACACACACACACACACACACACACACATATATATAATTGAATATGTATGTTTATACATGCATATGCATATCCATATACATATATGTACATGTATATACGAGTATACATATACATATTTATATGTATTAGTCTCACATATGCATATGTATTGGACTTTTGTATTATCATATGGTAGTGTTGTTTTTCATATACACACTGTGTGTATACCACATAAGAGAGATAAAAATTGTCTATACTCTTGATTTTGCATAGTCAATGAATGTGTTGTGACACCTACTCGAATACATACACATACCTATACATATGTATACATATACACATACATACATATATTTTTGTATTTGTATATGTATGTTTATACATGCATATACATACACACACACACACACACACACACACACACACACATATATATATATATATACATATATATATATATATATATATATATATATATATATATATATATATATATATATATATATATATATATATATATATATATATATATGTATATGTATGTGTGTGTATATATATATATATATATATATATATATGTATGTATGTATGTATATGTATATATATATATATATATATATATATGTATGTATATATATATATATATATATATATATATATATATATGTGTGTGTGTGTGTGTGTGTGTGTGTGTATGTATGTATATGTATATGTATACATATATGTATACATATACATATATATATATATAGATATGTATATGTATATATATATGTATACATATACATACATACATACATATACACACACACACACACACACACACACACACACACACACACACACACACACACACATATGTATGTATGTATGTACGAGTATACACATACATATGTATATGTATTGGTCTCACATACTTGGACCATTTTATTATCATATGGTAGTGTTGTTTGTAATATACAAATTATATGTATACCAGATAGAGAGATAAAAATGCCTATACTCTTGACTTTGTTGGCTAGTGAATGAATGTGTTGTGACACCTACTCGAACACACACACACACATATGTACATGTATGTATTAGTATACATGTACATATGTATACTACATAGACACACACACACACCACACACAGATATATATATATATATATATATATATATATATATATATATATATATATATATATATATATATATATATATATATATATATATATATATATGTACATGTATGTACGAGTATACATGTACATATGTATATGAATTGGTCTCACATACCCGACCATTGTATTATCATATTGTAGTGTTGTTTGTCATATACATATTGTGTGTATACCACATAGACAGATAAAACATGCCTATACTATTGACTTTGTTGGCCGCTGAATGAATGTGTTGTGACACCTACTCAATACATACACATATATACATGTACATACATATATATTTGTATTTGTATATGTATGTTTATACATGCATATGCATTCCATGTGTGTGTGTGTGTGTGTGTTTATACATGCATATGCATATGCATATACATATACATATGTATGTATGTATGAGTATACATATACATATGTATATGTAATGGTCTCACATACCTGGACATTTGTATTATCATATGGTAGTGTTGTTTGTCATATACACACTGTGTGTATACCACATAAGAGAGATAAAATGATCTATACTCTTGTCTTGGTTGGTGATGCAGAGGCTAATGTCAATCAACAACCTAAAAAGAAACATATATTGGAATAAACAAATGCAAGGAAATGAAAACCAAAGCGATGCATTATACCTCTTAAATGCACACCACCTTTTGTCATCCTTTCCTCCACCTTTCTTTGCCTTGGGATCCGACATGTGTGGGGTGAGTCACCGATACATTGGATGTGATCGGCTATGCTTGACTAGACGCCACAAAAGTAGAACCGGGTCCCACACATGGGTGTTGCATGTATGACATCTTGTATGGCATCTTATGGTCTATCACATGGGGGTCATGCGATCCTGTTGCCAAGATAGACGGATCCCAATGGGATGTGATACCTACTTGAATACATACACATACCTATACATACATATACACATACATTCATGTACATACATATATATTTGTATTTGTATATGTATTTTTATACATGCATAAGCATATCCACATACATGTATGTATGAGTATACATATACACATGTATATGTATTGGTCTCACATACATGGACCTTGGTATTATCATATGGTAGTATTGTTTGTTATATACACATTGTGTGTATACCACATAAGAGAGATAAAAACTATCTATACTCTTGATTTTTTTGGCTAGTCAATGAATGTGTTGTGACACCTACTCAAATACATACACATACCTATACATATGTATACATATACACGTACATACATACATACATACATACATATATATGTATTTGTATATGTATGTTTATACATGCATATGCATATCCATATACATATATATGTACATGTATGTACGAGTATACATATACATATGTATATGTATTGGTCTCACATACCTGGACCTTTGTATTATCATATGGTAGTGTTGTTTGTCATATACACACTGTGTGTATACCACATAGGAGAGATAAAAATTGCCTATACTCTTGACTTTTCTGGCTAGTGAATGAATGTTTTGTGACACCTAATCGAATACATACCTATACCTATACATATGTATACATATACACATACATACATATACACTCAACAATCCTTTACTTGGTTGGTTTGATTTAAACATGATTATAGATGTCATAATTATTTTTGTTGGAATGTGTCATGTGGTATCACAATGAAAACAATAGGTAATCATTGCATCTTATGACCACTTTATTCAACCATCATGTGACTTTGAAAATACTTAACATGTGAACCTATTCTTACTTTATATCTTTGTTAAGGTGATTGATGGTGGCATTTCTGAATTCAAGAATCAATCTTATCTTCAAGAATTCAATGCAAAGCTAGCTAACAAGAAAGAATCTTGATATACCTTGATGGAGTCCACAATCTCAATTCTCATTCTATATGTTTTCCCATTCCTTATTTCTTTGATATGATGAAGATAACCTTTCCTTATCATCGTCTATAGAATAGTTATACACTGAGCTTGTCTAGATCATATTTATAGCCTTTCTTTGATATAAGTTTTTCTTCCACAACATTTGAGGCAATAGGGATCATATTTATCCCCCTCCCTCCCTTATTTCTTCCATATAAGTTTTTCTTCCACAACATCTGGGGCAATAGGGATCATATTTATCCCCCTCCCTCCCTATTTCTTCCCTATAAGTTTTTCTTCCACAACATCTAGGGAAATAGGGATCATATTTATCCCCCCCCTCCCTTATTTCTTCCCTATAAGTTTTTATTCCACAACATATGGGGAAATAGGGATCATATTTATCCCCCTCCCTTATTTATTTCATGTACATTTTTCTTCCACAACATCTGGGGCAATAGGGGATCAAGGAAATATTGGGAGTGCTAGGTGAAATTCTAATGAAGACTCAATCTATGTTGGATCCTTGGATTATAATGAAGAATCTAGAATTTCCTATCTCTGTGATTTATCATGCATACTTTATATCTTTGTTAAGGTGATTGTTGGTGGCATTTCTGAATTCAAGAATCAGTCTTATCTTCAAGAATTCAATGCAAAGCTAGCTAACAAGAAATAATCTTGATATACCTTGATGGAGTCCACAATCTCAAATCTCATTCTATATGTTTTCCCATTCCTTATTTATTTGATATGATGCAATATCCTCTTTCCTATCTTCTATAGAAAATTATACACTGAGCTTGTCTAGATCTAATCTTATCACTCCTTTACCATCATGTTTGATTCATGTGGTACTTTGTACTTTGCACCCAAGACACTTAATTATCTATCTAAACCTTGCTCTCTGCTTTTTAAACCCGATCAAACTCCATATTTGCATTCAAAGACTATATTCACCTCATATTATGATGAATCAATATAATGACTGATTATCTTATTTTTTGTGTGTCTTGTGTTGGGCATTAAAGGACAAAATTTATTCATATGGATTGACATAATAAAGCCTCCTAGGTTTGACTTCTTTTCCAAACTATCCTTGGTAAATGCATCGAAACTAGAAGTAAGGGAGAATTACTATGTTCCATACCTATTGATGATGAATTTATTATGCTCTAGCTCTATAAACACCATTCCCTTTTCATTCTTGGCTAAATCCTCTATGTTTCTTCTATCCTATGTTCTATGAGTCTTCTAGCTTAGTTTGTGGGGTTTTTGAGGTGTAACTTTTGATATTGTTATGATCTAGTTTCAAGATAAACATTTTCAACCGCCCATTTGCATTTTTAGGTGTCTCTAAAATTTTAAGATCCAATTCCTTACCATTTTCACCCAGCTCTCAAAAATTTCCCTTAATTAGGCTTCTTCACTATATATTTCAGTCCTTAAACCTATTTTCAGTTATATCTTCTGATAGACTTCACCAAATTGCCTCAAACTAGTTTCATTTTGAAAGTAAGGCCCTATCTATGATTATTTTATAATTTTAGTTCTTAACTCTCCCATACATGCAAGTTCTGGAGGTTTTACTTTCCAAACCCTAGGCTAGGATTGACATAGTCCTATAAGGGTTAATTGAGTTCTTTTCTTGTTTTATGCATTTTTCATGGTATATATCATGTGCATGGGTTCTCAGGGACACTGATTACATCTCAACATCATCTAAAACTGGTGATATAATGATTCCTATGCTCCTTAGTGCATAGTTTCATAGAAAACCCAAAGTTCCATGAGTTGACAGAATAATGACCTATTAGATTCATATACTTTCACACAAACACACACATTTTTCATTCTTCATCAAAGAGAGAATTAAAATTCAATTAAGGAATACTTACTTTCATTCTTTACACATCTTTTTCATTCTTCAAGCACAGTCATTATGCCACTTTAACCTTTGCCCCTGTCCATCCTTGACTTCATCAATCACACACTTACAAGACTACCTATCTCCCTATGGATATTCTAGCTAGACTATTTGTCATTAACACACCATATTTTCTCTAATGAATATCCTCATAGTAAATTATAATCTTGAATCTATCTTGAATACATACTTGTACATGTGTATGTGTGTGCGCGCGCGTGTTTGTATTTGCATGTTTATACATGCATATGCATATACATATATATGTACATATATGTACAAGTATACATATACATATGTATATGTACGGAGACCGCCAAGATGTGCCAGTCCCTAAGCATATCCCAAGGTAGAGAAATATGGAGGAAAGGATGGAAAAAGGTGGTGAGCATTTAAGATGCATCGCTTTGGTTTTCGTTTCCCCATTCCATCAATTAAACAACAAAAATTTAAGCGCCAAAACTCTGCAACTATTTTCTAGTGAATGTCCATTGCAAGAGAATTGGCGAGAAGCCTTAGATCTAAAAAAATATATTTAGGTGAATGAAACTACTCGAGGCTTTGCAATTTTTAGATTTTAAAATTGTTCACAAATAGACTTTTTTAATTTTTCTGTTTTATAGATTTGTGAAGTATTTTACAGGAAAACATGTACTTATAGTATCAATAGCAATACTTATATATGGTATTATAGATTTTCATATACACATTGTGTGTATACCACGAAGAGAGATAAAATTGTCTATACAATTGTCTTGGCTGGTTAGTCAATGAATGTGCTGAAATAGAAATTCAGAGAATAATAATAGGATATACTAGATTTATAGATGTTTATTTTTAGTGTATCATCATGATTTGTAAA
Organism: Taxus wallichiana var. yunnanensis; assembly: GCA_018340775.1. Classification (NCBI taxonomy): domain Eukaryota; kingdom Viridiplantae; phylum Streptophyta; class Pinopsida; order Cupressales; family Taxaceae; genus Taxus; species Taxus wallichiana. The sequence goes on along the minus strand of CM031244.1, from coordinate 782,006,986 downwards.
TCTAAACTAACAAAGTGAGTAAATCCATTTTTTTATTATTGGTAAATAGTTTTGGAGGGACTATACCCTATTATAAGGAAGGCTCACCAACCAGATATAACAATGAGTATATAACAACAAAAGATCAAAATCCAGATGTAACATTGTTACCAAAGGTAACCAATATCGGGTAACAACAAGAAGCAAAAGAAGGATGAAGCCCACAGCAAGACCACAAAAAAGTAGCATCTAAAAACAAAAGGAATGCACAAAAATAGCCTCAAAACCGAATTCCACCAGCCCGAGACAGATTATTTTTGGATGCTCTTTCAATTCTGGACTGAATCATCTACAATGAGGTGAAAAGTGCCAGAGTGGTTGTGTGCGTTGAGTCCGAAGCATCCAGCTACGAAATGGTCATATTCCTCTCTTTCTCATTCCCCATATAGTTGCAGGGATCCCACTTAACATAGCAATGCTCTGAACTTATTGTTCCAAGAAATCACTTATGGCTTTAAAGATAGCCAAATTATGCTCATGTCTATCTTTTTCTCTTCCCAATGCTAGTATCAAGAGAGCTCAACTTCTTGTAAATATCAGAGAACTGTTCCTTATCAGTGTCACTCTCTTCCTCAAATTTTCTCTTCCCTTTTTGCTTTCCCAACCGCTGAAATTCCTTCTTCATCTGTTTCATCTCAATCTCCAGGGCATCCAGTCTAATAGGCACTTGAGAATCTTCCAGATGTAGGGCCTATTTAGTACCAACATTGCTGATATGAAGCAGTTTTGGGAAACCTCCAAATCTTTGGAGCTTCTAGGATCCTACCAGTGGTAGGGATGTCAGCTTTCATGGGGTTCTTGGATTTAGACTTGGAAGGGGTGGCAAGAGTGGGAATGGGAACAGAGGAGGTGGTAATGAGCGGCTCACTAGGAGCAAATGGAAAGCCAGGAACTTGGCAACATGCAGAGCTTGTGAAGTAAAAGGATAAGGCCCTGATGTAAGGGAATAGCTCGGGCATGCTTTTGAAAGTCAAGCACAAAGAGCATGAAGAGAGTTAAGAAGGTAGTGTGGGAAACAGATGGTGAGATCCCTTCTAAAGTGATTTAAAAAACAAGATGCTTAATGGGGACCATTTTATACCACCCTTCCAATGAAATGTATCTAACCATCATGTTAGTCACTTCATCATACGGTGGGGATGGAACTTACCTTTAAACCCACAACAAAATCCAACTCTTCTCCCTCGTCTATAAATTTCTTGGCCTCAGTGACCCTATCCACCCTCTTACTAAAGAACCGAAAGCCCTCTAATTCCAGGCCGTAGCCTCGGCAATCAGCTCTTCGTTGATAATAATGTTGTGCCCACCATACTTAACCCTCCTGTCCTTCCACTCCATAGCAAATTGGACCAAAATATTCAGGTCTTGCCCCTGAATTCATTCGATGAAATTAGAAATGCCTCCTTTGTGTAGGAGGTTCCAGAGTATCTCATTATTCTTCCAGGTCGGGTCACAACTCGGCTCTAACTGACACGGAGCCCCTCCCATATTCTCCTTCTTCCTACAAATTTGGCAAAAATCCTACTCAAACCCTCGTAAGGGACTGCAATTTTCCTGTATCTGTCCTATTTTTGAAATACCTCCCATCTGTGTGAGGCTTGATTTCTTTATAGTTTCCGTAGAGAGGGGGATAAATCACACAAGTGAGATCTTTCACTTCCATTAAGATCCACTCCATGTCATAATTGAAATTACGCCACGTATGAAATTCCATTATTATCCACATTAATACTGATTTGAACCTCCTTGGGGATGTTTTTGCATTATTCCAAATGGTGAGATTAATGTTAATGCCCATATTGGCCAAAGTGTCCGCAACCTTATTCCCCTCCCTATAGGTGTGTCTAATAATAATATTCTCAATATTATTACAAATATTTCTAGCTTCCATAATAAAATCCTTGGTGGTCCAGCTAGGAGGAGAAGTTTGGTTTAAATGATTGATAATATTAAGAGAGTCTCCTTCCAAGATTAAATTCTGGATATCTAAATCTTTTGCAATCCTAAGCCCCCAAAGAGCAGCCAGGGCTTCAACATAGTTATTCATCTGAATCCCCATTTTACCAGCATAAGCAACAACTAAATAGCCTTTGTGATCCCTTATAATTCCTCCCCCAGTTGCCATGCTAGGATTACCCTTGGATGCACCATCAAAATTGAGTTTATACTAGTTTCTCTCAGGAGGAATCCAATGGACCAAAGACCTATCAATATTTGAGGTATTCCTGATCAGCCTTCTAGCATCTCCAATCTTCCAATTGGATAAAATGTACTCTTCATCTACATGATATTTTTTATTTTTGGGGGGTTTAAATCTCCCAATATCAGCTTTAACAACATGCCCAATCTTAGTGAAGCTGGTCTTGTAATGTTGTTTGTTATTTCTGAAGATGATATCATTCCTATCTTTCCATATTCTCCAGATAATATGGGGCATGATCTGGTTTCCAAAGTCTTCTCACAATGCAATGTTTAAAGGGGGTTCCATTGGGTCCAGAATTGGATGAAGTCCTTAGGGACCGTCCAGAGGACATTAAACTTGGAAAGGGCATGGCTCCAAATCATGGTAGCATAATCACAGTGGATAAGAAGGTGTTTAATATCTTCAGAATCTTTTTTGCAAAGATGACATCTATTGGGCATGATGAATCCTTTCTTAATCAGGTTATCATTAGTAAGAATTCTACCTCTGAGAACAAGCCAAAAGAAAAAGTTTATTTTAGGGGTAAGCTCAGTCATCCATATTTTGCTCCAATCAAATTCATTCTGGGTATTCACAAAGTAGGAATTGTACCCAACTTTCACCGAATAGTCCCCATCTTTAGAATTGTACCAAACAATTTCATCTTTGACATCCAACTGATTCAAGGAATGAGATCCAAATGTTCTTGAAGAGATGATAGCACAGAGTTCACATCCATGCCATCCACAAAAGCTACTTCCATCTCTTAAGATTACCATCAATTTCCATATAGTCTATGACCTTAGTACCATATTTCTGCTCCAGTTTCTCCTTAGCTACACCAAATATTTCATTGAGGCTTCCATTAGACCAATTATCATTCCAGAAACTGATATCCCTACCATTTCCACTTTCCATCTACTTCCTTGCTTGATAAAATTCCTAGTAAGAATCAAATTGTTCCAGAATATAGAGCCATGAGGAAGAAGTTCAAATGTAGAAAGGAGGAAGCAATTTGCTGATCCAAATATTTATTCTTAATGAGATCAACCCAAGGTTGATCTTTCGAGATCAATCTCCACCCCATTTTTGTAATTAAGGCCATATTCATTTTGCTAATGTCTTTTATACCCAAGCCCCCAATCCTTTTAGGAGTACACACTTGATCCCAGGCAACCAGGTGATATTTGAATTTTTCCTCCATTCCCTGCCATAAAAAATGTTTCTGAATCCTATCAATTTTTCTCTGAATGCAGATGGGATGTTATACATAGACATAATGTATATAGGTAAATTCTGAAGGGTGCTTTTGATTAGAAACATTTCCTAGGCTACTGGAGAGAATGGCTCCTTTCCATCCTGCCAATTTCTTTTGGAATCTTTCCAATAAGTCATTCCAGACTTTATTGGAAACTTTTTTAGTACCCAGGGGGAGACCCAAATAAGTAGTGGGAAGCACATTAATTTTACATCCCAATACTTTAGCAATTTTATTTTGCCTCTCCAAAGGAGTATTAAAAAAGTAAATGGAGCTTTTGTCAAAGTTAATCTCTTGTCCAGAGGTACCTCATAGAATTTTAAAATAGACTTGATCGCCTTAGCTTCCAGAAGAGAAGCCATTAAGAGCAGGATAGTGTCATCCAAAATTGTTGATGAGAAGCTACTTGATTCGTGGAGGTAGGTTTGATGCCTTTTATCAGACCATCTTTAACAGCTTTGGAGATTGTTCTACTAAGGTTGTTAGCCATTAGAATAAAGAGAAGAGGGGATATAGGATCCCCCTGCTTAGCCCCCTACTACTGGTGAAGTACCCCACAGGTTCCCCATTAACCACTACTAAGAATCTAGCTGATGAGATGCAAGCTTTAATAATTCTTCTGAATTTATCTAGAAAACCAAATTTGGCCAAAACTTTGTCAAGAAAAGCCCAAGAGACTTTGTCAAAGGCTTTATTCATGTCAAGTTTAAGAACCATGCCAGCCTTTTTGTTATTATCCATAGAATGAATAACCTCATGAACCATGATCACCCCATCTTGAATAATCCTCCCTCTGATGAATCCACTTTGTTGTTTTGAGATTAAATCATTCAAAATGGCCTAGCATCTGGTGGCAATAATCTTAGTGAAAATTCTATAGACAACATTAACCAAACTAATGGGTCTAAAGTCTTTGAAATATTTAGCATCCATTTTTTTGGGGCCAGAACTATATGGGTATTGTTAAGCTCTTTCAAAAGATCTCCGGTTCTAAGAAATTCATTAGCTGCCCTAAGGAGATCATTTGAACAGATTTCCCAAAAATTTTGAAAAAAATTTTATAGAGAAGCCATCAGGTCTTGGTGCCTTGTCACCCTCCAGAGTAAAGACAAATTTCTGAAGCTCCTCCAAAGTAATAGTTTTGGTAATGTCTTTAAATCTAAGCTCCTCAATTTTCCCATACGGAATGGCTTCAAGCATAAAAGAATCAGCCACCTCACTTACAACACTCTGCTCATTCAACAATTTAACATAGAATCTAAGAGCCTCTTCCTTGATAATTCATGGATCTTTTATAATGTTATCTTTGCCTTTAGATACTTCCGTAATCCTATTGCAAGCCCGATGCTTCAAAGTGGTCATATGAAAAAAATTGTGTTTCTGTCTCCCTCTTTCAGCCATATAGCTCTAGATTTGAGTCTCCAAAGGGATTCTTCTCTGCTACAAACCATGTGTAATTCAGAGAGGAGTTTTTTCTCCACCTCATGATCCTCCCTAGACCTCCCCAAAGTTTATTTTGTTTTCCAGATCTTGAAGCCTTTGCTTTAGCTCCTTTTTTTACAAAAACGTTCCCAAAGACTTCTTTATTCCAAACTTTAACTTGTTTTTAACATTTTTAAGCTTTTGAACAAGCCTAAACTGGGCAGTTCCCTCACCACCCTAGATCCACCAATCCTTGATCCTATCGAAGATGTCATCATGCTCCATCCACATTTTTTCAAATTTGAAGGAGCTCCTAACCGGCTTGATCCAGTTAACAAAATTTAAAACAATTGGATTGTGATCGGACCCATTCTAGGGAAAGGAAGTGAGATGAAAATCTTGATGAAGAATCCAACTAGCCGAGATAAGGGCATGATCCAATCTGACTTGATCATATCCTTTCCCAACCTCCTATTTTTCCAGGTGTACTGATTTCCATGGAGATCAACATCTATGAGATTCAGTTCAGCCACAAAGTCTACAAAATCATCCATACCCCTAGAGAAAGAAGAGTTTCCCCCTTGTTTTTCTCCAGGATTTAAAGGGGAATTGAAGTCCCCCATTATGATCCAATTATCAATACTATGCTGAGATCTAAAAACCCTTAAATCTCTCCAAAGCTTCCTTCTTTCACTAACCGTATTTGGCGCATAGATATTGGAAAGGATCCAAGTATTGTTTTTATCAATAGAAAGGAATTTAATAGCAAGATGATTATTAGTTTTAGAGAGAATCATACCAGTGAAATGTTTCTTGTCCCAAAAGGTAGCCAAGCCACCTGACGCTCCCTGAGAGTCCACCATAGCCATGTCCAAATTTTCCCAAAAATTGTTTTTACAATGCCCAAGAATTTTAGAATTCATCTTCATTTCCTACAGAAGCAAAATGCTCGGTCTACTAGAAACTCTTAAATCTTTGATTATTCTTTGTTTAGAATTTCCATTCAGACCTCGATGTTCCAAGAGATGACCTTCATCAAAAATATATTGGTAGTGTGATTGCCTGATGACTCAGTTGGCTTTGAGTGCCATCAACAATATCTTCTTCTGTTCTTTTGGTTCTTAGAGCCTTTTTAGAAGGTCTACCTCTTTTAGAGTTGCTTCCAAAATCCACTACTCTCCTAGTAGAGGATCTTGTAGTTCTAGATGTTGAAGTTTCCCAGTTGTCAATTTTCTTTTTCTTCTCATTATATAAAGAATCTGGGATCCTCTCAAACCCCTTCATTCTTTTATTTTTTTTGGATTTAACTTCTAAAAAACTAGTGGGATCGGGATCTTCATCCCCCATCTTTGCTTCTTTAAATGGCGTAACTTCACCTTCCTCTTTCTCACCCTCCTCATTGTCTTGGGAAGGCCAAGGGGGCTTCCATTTTTTGGAGAGTCACTCTTTACCAACAAAGGGTCTTGCATAAGTGAAGATTCATAAGTAGCCATTTCTTTTTCCTCATTTAAAACTTCCTCAATGGACCTTAGTGGATCAAGGAAAATCACTATCTGAGGCTAAAACTCCGGCATAGTTGTAATGTCTTTAGACCAAGTCACCTTTTGCTCCTTGGAGAGAAGGTTAACTGTCACAGTTTTAGTAAGTTCATCCACCTCCAGAGACACCTTAACAGGATCAAGTTCTTCAGTGGAGGTTGGAAGACTTACTGTTGCACCCACCGCTAGGAGTTTTGGGATGCTGAGCTTTCTGCAGATCAACGGTTTCCTAATAGGAGTTCTAAAACTCTTTTTTCCTTTCTTATATTTCAGCTCTGGAGGTGGAGGGGTATCCCTTCCCCCATCCTTGATCTTCTTTCTTTTCCACCTCCTTATTATCCAGCCAAGTTTCCTTTTTCTTTTGAGTTTCTCCACAGGGGTTATCAAGTTTATCCTCTTGCGAGATTTCTTTATTAGGACATCTATTGGTAAAATGTCCTAATTTCTAGCATTTTCAACATCTCAGATGAAAGGTTTCATATTCGATCTTTTGAGACCAACTACCAAATTTAGAATGAAGAATAATAAGATTTGGTAGCTCCTGCTCCAATTCAGAAGAGATATAGAATCTAGAAAAGCTAGTCTGGATCTATTCCTCATAGGCCCATCTAGCCCAATCGAGAACCGAGAGATTTGGTGATATTTAGTATAATCTCATCATCCCAAAATTATAGGGGTAGCCCTGGAAGCCTACACCATATTGGAATGGTATGTATATTCTCAGTGCTAGGATCAAATCTAGGATACCATCTTTTCAAAAATAAACCCATATTCCCCAACCACCATGGTCCTCCCAGAAGCACCGATTCCAAATCAATCATTGGTTGAATTTGGCTTGAAAAAATTGGGTGATATTCGATCCCCTTTTGGTTGCCATCCCCATTTTCTAATGACATAATGGTGATATTCAAGGGAAAGATTCACTTTTTCCAAATTTAGACAACCATCTTTCAAACAGTCACACTTCCTCCTTCTCCCACGTGAACTACCCATTTTCTAATGACATCAATATTAGAGGGTTTTGCTAGATGTCGAAGCTAAAGGTGTAGTTTCCTATGTAAGGTGATTTCATCTTATCAATCCCGATCCAAGTCATTATGTAGTCCTTCAAGTCGATCTAAGCAAAAAGTAGACATTCTACAGCCAAAATAGCGAAACAACACTTCCTTGTAAATCAACAATTTGTAAGGAAATCAAAATTAGCATGAAGGCTTGTACCTTAATTATGATTGAAGGAAGGGAGGAAAAGGAATCAAACCTTAACTGCAATACAAATACTAACAATGAAAAACTTGTTATAATAAATAGAGGAAGAATAGGTTCACATGTTAAGTATTTTCAAAGTCACATGATGGTTGAATAAAGTGGACACAAGATGCAATGATTACTTGTTGTTTTCATTGTGATGCCACATGGCACATTCAAACAAAAATAATTATGACAGCTATAATCATGTTTAAATCAAACCACCCAAGACAAGAATATAGAATGTGTATCATTGACTAGTCAGCCAAGACAAGAGTATATACACTAGCCACGGTCACAACCCAATCATTTACTTTCCATCGAAGACAGGATCGTATGACCCCCATAAGTTACACCATAAGATGCCATACATGCATCGTCCATTTCTATCTTTGTGGTATACACACAGTGTCTATATAACAAACAACAATATCATATGATAATACAAATGTCTAGGTATGTGAGACCATTACATATACATATGTATATGTATACTTGTACATATATGTACATATATGTGTATATGAATATGCATATGTATACATATACATATACAAATACATATATATATATATATATATATATAGATATTTATGTATGTATGTATATGTATATGTATATGTATATGTATACGTATGTGTATGTAAGTGTATGAATATGTAGGTGTCAAATCCCATTAGAAGACAAAAATGGGTGATGCATGTATGGCATCTTATGGTGTATCTTATGGGGGTCATGTGATCTTTGCCAAGATAGTTGGTTCCATTTGTGACACCTACATATTAATACACATACATACACCCATATATACATATATATATACACATGCGCGCGTGTGTGCACACACAAACACATGCATTTGTATATGTATGTGTAAACATATGCATATTCATATATATGTACATGTATGTACAAGTATACATGTACATATCTATATGTATTGTCTTACATACTTGAACCTTCGTATATTTGGAACCGTGTATCCCATGACATGATTGCATGAACCCCATGCGATAGAACATAAGATGCCATAAAATATGTCATACATACAATGCCCATGTGTAGGACCCAATTTTGCTTCCATGGCGTCTAGTCAGCACAACCCAGTCACATCATGTGTATACCACAAAATTTCACTCCTAGTATCGTAATACGGTGTTTGCATTGTTTGTCACATACACACAAAAATAATAACCTATGTATACCACATAATTTCACTACTAGTATCCTATTATCGATGTTTGCATCATTTGTCACATAAAGTATAATCACAACATGTGTTACAAGCCCAATCATTTACTTTCATCCAAGACAAGATCATATGACCCCCATATGATACACCATAAAATTCCTTACATGCATCGTCCATTTCTATCTTTTGTGGTATACACACAACATCTATATAACAAACAACACTCCCATATGATAATACAAATGTCTAGGTATGTGAGACCATTACATATGCATATGTATATGTATACTCATACATACATGTACATATTCTCCATGTATCTTCTTGTTTCCATTCTAACTAATTTTCTACCTATCATTTTCCAATTCTTCCCCCCTCCTTTTCTTCTTCCACTTGAAACACGTGATCCTCCTCTTTTTCTCGATTCTAACAATGGCCAACTAGGCCCAGTTTAAATATATTTCATCACTATAATTTTTTTCATCCAAAACATCTGGGGAAATAGGGATCATATTTATCCCCCCTCCCTCCATTATTTCTTCCCTAAAGTTTTTCTTCCACAACATTTGGGGAAATAGGGATCATATTTATCCCCCTCCCTCCATTATTTCTTCCCTATAAGTTTTTCTTCCACAACATCTAGGGCAATAAGGATCATATTTATTCCCCTCCCTCCCTTATTTCTTCCCTATAAGTTTTTCTTCCACAACATCTAGGGGCAATAGGGATCATATTTATCCCCCTCCCTCCCTTATTTCTTCCCTATAAGTTTTTCTTCCACAACATTTGGGGCAATAGGGATCATATTTATCCCCCTCCCCTTATTTCTTCCCTATAAGTTTTTCTTCCACAACATCACGGGAAATAGGGATCATATTTATCCTCCCATCATCCCTCTATATATATATATATATATATATATATATATATATATATATATATATATATATATATATATATTATAAACGTAATATGCAAAAAACATAAACATTTGAATTTTCATTTGTATCGTCATATACACACAAAAAATAGTGTGTATACCACAAAATGCATAAAAAAATAGTTTGTATACCACAACTAACACACAAAAAAGAACATGTATATATATCAAAATATATAGATATGCATATGTCTTGGAATGTAGATAGTTGTATTGAAAGGTCAAATTTGTAGTGTTCAATATGCAAAAAAAAACATGTTGTCTTTTGTTGCTTACGATATATGTTTGTCCATTGTAAAGGTAAACATGGTTTCATTTGGAGATTGGAAATTCATGGAGTGTCGAATACCTCAGAAAATCTTACATGTTCATCATTCATATTATATGACCCTGATGGCAACAAGAAAGTAGAGAGAGGCACCATTGTGGGAGATGTCGTATGACCATCCACCAGGATGAGTATAGGGCCTTGATATTGGGTCTTGAGGAAGCGATACGTCATGAAGTTCGGAACATTTGTGTGTTTTCTCATGATATGCTTGTTGTGAATCAAATGAAGGGTGTTTACCAATGTAACAATGTAAATCTTTCTATTCTTTGAGTTCAAGCACTAGATATTGTATCTCACTTTGTGAAATGTTCATATGTACATGTAAAAGTTAATAGAGGTAGGTTGGATGTATGTCAAGTGTCTAGGGCCACTATAAACAAAGAAGTGGTAGCGTTGTTAGCACTTGCCATGGATGACATTGTAATATGATATATGTACACACTGTAACTCATTTTTGTGTTATGTACATTCTTGTTTTTAATTATTTAATGGCTTAATACATACTATTTGTGATGCATTTGTGGAATGTAGACATTTTTTTTATTAGGTGAATAATGCGGCCCATCGGGAAATATTGTGACTGTTATCACAAAATAATCAGACCTTGCAGAAATATCATACTCTTCCATGGTGTGTACTCTTAGAAAAATATATTTAGGCACTATATCTATCCATTTTGTTATTGTTAAGTTGAATTATGATTGTTTGTGATTTTTTGTTATTTATCTAGTGTTGTGGTTGGATTTGCCGATGATGCATTCTGCAGACATTGCATCTTCGTCACAAGTAAGAATACAAGCTTTTCAATTACCTTTTCCATTGCTTGTAATTGAAAAATAAATAATTGTATTATATTTTATGTTGAAACTAATTTTTAAGTAATTAATGTAATATTATTTTAGGCACTTGTGCCTGAGCCTTCCATCAGAAGATCAAAATGGTGAAGGCCGAGATTGTACCTTCAGATATCTTCTTCGGTACGTGTGTGTACTTTATCTACTAATCGTTCTAACATTGTTTTTTTTAATTTTTGGACTTTGGTATTATTTATTGTGTGAGTAATGAGTTTTTATATGGTATGGATTGTTGATTGAAGGATGACGAGGCGGTTGTAGTGAATGTTGCTTCGCCGTCACATGTACATGCGGATATAGTTGTAGAGGAGGTAAAATCACCTAAATTTAACATTGTATTTTCTATCTTAATTTAATTTGATTATATATAATTCGGTTTGTGTGTGTTAATTGATTTAGCAATTAATTTATGTAATTTAAAAATTTAGTGTGAATAACATTTTACTTAGATTGTTGATTGAAGGATATTGAGGCGTGAATAAGGTTGCTCCAAGAAATACATACTTGGATTGGATATGATAAAATCACCTTAATTTAATGTTTTTTTTATCTTAATTTAATTTGATTATATATTATTTGTATGTGTGTGCCTAACTAGTTTATATGTGCCTAACGAGTTTGTATGACTCACAAGGTGATATTTGCAATGTTGATTGCAGAGGATGCACCTAGTGTTGCTTCTCCAAGTCATGCGGAGGATGTTGTTATCGTCATCGATGAGGTAAAATCAAGAAAATTGAAACTTGTTATTTATTGTTTTCATTTATCTCCATTAGTGTCTAATTGTTTATATTATGTTAGTGAATAGGCTCCTCTTCACTATAGGAGGGAGCATTGTGGGGACCACATACTTTATTATTATGAGTACCCCATTGCGATAGAAATTTTATGAGTTATGAGGCTAAACCTCCACAGAAAGATGCCCATTCCCTCTCTCATGTTCCCCCTGAGAGGAAAGGGAGAAAGTTTACTAGCAAGTATCCTCGCGTGCCTCTGAAAAGTGGAGGCAATACATGGATCAAAGGGAGGGGAACATTGAGGGTGTGTTGCATACACGATCATATATTACAAAGGCGACTGTGATACAATGCATATGCAAGAGGGATGACAAGGCAATCGTTTGACAAGCTTAGAATATGCTCCAAGAAAGAGGTTGATAATGCCATGAGAGTCTATGATTCAAAGTCTGCGAGGAGTAAGAGGAGGGAAACCATCTTGGATTTGAGAGAAAATAAGGAAAATAAGGGTAAGTTTATTGATTAATGGTTTCATTTCACTTGTTTCTCATTGTCAATACATAAGTATTATCTATTTCATATAATTTATATGTCATTGTCTTCATAGGGTGAGGAGGGTGAGATGGATGTAGAAGCGGAGGGGGTCATTCACGAAAGAACTAGTAGGTGACTGTGAGGTAAGTTAGTCATTTTATATTTAGTTTTGTTAGTTAAACACTTGTTCATGAATCCTTCAATAACATTTTCATTGATACAATATGTATGTAGGAGGATGACATGTTGTGTTGCATCTATATGAAAAATTATAAAAAATAGTAATGAATCCAACCAACAAAAAGCAAGTTGAGGTAAATACAAGCAAACACAAAATCTCTAAATTATAATTTGTAGTTTTTTTATAAAACCATTGTAATAAAAAATTGTTATTTTGTAGGTTGGTTCATCACAAGGGGTGATGTAGTGGCACATTTTCATTTGATCATGGATGTGGCGGTGCAAGCAATGGAGGACATGGTAAGTCATGAACCTTATTGAAATGTAAATTTCAAGCTATCATTTTCCCTCTAAATGTAAAAATATAAATTTGTATTGTAATAAGGAATTTTGGAACTTGTTAGATTTCTAATTTAAGTACTTGCTTTAAGTGAATAAGTACTTGTTTGATTTCTAAATATTTACTGAATTGATATGTAGATATTGCCATCTCTATGCATATCTTTGATAGATAATTATGACGTAAAGGTGTGTCGGTGTTAATCGTTCCCGATATAACACTAAAAAGTATGGAAAAATATGTATAATAGTCATTTAAATATGCACAAGATAGCAGTTTATATAGTAGCCCTTATCCTAACGAGTTAGATTACAATTTCAGTTATATTCATAGTTATTAAATACGGTCAAATGTTTATGATTTTATGTTTTTTTCCATTTTTCCATGTGGACCGTATAAAATGATGAAATTTCTATGGTTAAGATTTTTATTTTTTTGAAAGTATAGAAATAAATAATTTGAAATAATATATGTTTATTATTAATCCACACCATAATATGTCTAAATGAAAATTTTTCAATATTTTAAACCCCATAGTATTTAGAGGGTTTTATGCTCATTTTTAGAAGTATTTACATGGTTCTCAATAGCTCCATAATACCTAAAAGATAAACAACAATCTAACAATATTTGGAAAGAGGTGACTGATGTAGAGCCCAATCCCACTAAACCAACTTCAAATTTTACAATTCATTCAAAAGACAAATTTTTATTATTTGACCTTCATCTTGGTTTCCTACTCTAGTTCATGAGCTTCTTCCAACATGTAAAAATCTTGATTCTAGCCTTCATAATCTTATCCAATGCATACACCATGTTCCTACTTCTCATTTAGTGCTAATCCAACCTTAAAGTGAGTCAAACCATTCAAGAGGATCACATAGCTTACCCAATGGAAAAGTCTGCCTTTCTTGGTTTCTTGATGTTAGGTATTAGTCCTAACATGGGTGCATTAGTTAGGTTAGATTAATCATTAAATATTAATTAATAAGTGTGTATATTTAATATGTGGTGCATATTAGTTAAATAATGTAAGTGAGTTGTGAAAACAACTCACGTAGGTTTTAGGAGAGAGATTCTAGGGAAGGTTCAAAAAATAGGTGTGAAAGATTTAAGGTAAAAAGGTGGTTGTATCGTCCACATAGATTTAGTGTGAGAGGTTAGAGGAGTGGTTATAGAAAATTTCCTATAAATATGTAAATAAATTATTGATTATTATGTTGAATGAATTATTTTTGAGCACATACTGTTCCCCCAATTTGGGGTTTCCCACATTTTGGTATCGTAGCCGGTTTCCTTTGAGACCTCTCTGTATCTCACCCCACTCATGTTTTTTTTATCAATTTGATTAAGGAAATGGGTTAGAAAATCCCACGAACTCGTGACCCCATTCCCTTATTCCATTCCCATTCATTTGGTGTGAATTCAAGCGGTGTAAATGAAGGACTAGCGTGATACTATGAACCTCACGCGAACTCGGAGTTTGTATCATCCACCCTTCTTGCATATTTCGCAAACAACACTAGCGGATACCACATACCTTACGGTGAACTGTTGGCATCCATCATTCACATGCATCATATTATCTCTTACAATTTTTTCAATCTATCCGTTCTATTTCCTCCATTTTGTTCATTGTTTTCATAAAAAAATCAGAAAATTAAAAAACAATTTGGATGTTGATTTCCATCAATAATGCATCCAAGTACAGAATAAGGATAATTTTTGAAAATATTTCATTGATATTCCCCCCTTTCAAAAACATTACCCATTTTTCAAATACATATCCTTATACCTCTTGGCACAATTATTATGTCCAAAACATGACCATGGCTTTTGTAATAAAAAATCACTGTTGAAATTATCATGTTAAGCCATCGAATGACATAATAGTCTAGGGCGACTATCAATAAAAATACTTTTTAACCAGCATAGTCTGCAACTTAGCCACTTGTTATTTCACCGATGATTGTGCCTATGGTGATAGGATAAATAGAAACCATGATTTTATAGTGTGAAATGGTGGGAAATCCAAATTAGTTGCAAATATTCTGCGAGTCAACAAAGGAAATCCCGTGCCATGCCAATCCCACGAGTTTAGAGAGAATTATTTCCAATTCCACGCCAGACAATGTGTTCTACCAAACTACAATTAAAACTGATCGAACAATTTTAGAAAGAGCAACGACATATTCTAAAAAAGTAGTCCACATGCCTCAAGTACTCTATGATGATGCACTAACTGTGTAAGCAGCACACTGTAGAACATTTCCATTTAATCCTTGTATACAAGGATAGTTTCTTGAAAGATCAGACCAAATTATCATAAATGCATTTGTCGCAGAGGAAAGATGTCGTACAGTGAAATCAAATTTACCAACAAGACCATAAGGAATTTCAAGCACAATCCCGACAACTATAACTGTCATAATGACCCACATTAAAGCACTAAGTACTCTTTTCTTGATCCCCTTCATAGTAAAACATGGAAAATGGTATGACAAAGAACACCAATAATGCATCTAAAATATATATCGCCAATCACAGATCCTTCATAGGAAGTGTTAAATTACAAGCCCCATTGTATATTGTATGGATGCAAGCATGTTGATTTGCAACATCTGCTGGCAACATCAAAATGGCGATTTCAGCCACTAAAAGACCAAGAACCACAACCAACTTTGGAAAATATTCTTGATTGGTTGAAATCTTGAATCAAAAATCAACTATGGTGAGTTTTGATTACAAAATCCATGGTCATGTTTTGGACATAATAATTGTACCAAGGGGGTATAAGGATACATATTTGAAAAATGGGGTAAATTTTTCAAAAAGGGGGAATAAAAAGGAAATATTTTCGAAAAATTATCCTTATTATTGTACTTGAATGCATTACCGAAGGAAATCGACATCCAAATATTTTTTTCATTAAGGGGGGTAACTTCAAACTAGGTGAACCTCTCAAACGTCAACAACAATCCAAACAACATGGCCAAATTTCAACATCGCAGCTCCAAGAGTGTTTTCTCCCCATGTTAGAACTAAGGGGGGAAATGTTAGGAATCGATACTAACATGGGTGCATTTGTTAGGTTAGATTAATCATTAAATATTAATTAATAAGTGTGTATATTTAATATGTGGTGCATATTAGTTAAATAATGTAAGTGAGTTGTGAAAACAACTCACGTAGGTTTTAGGAGAGAGATTCTAGGGAAGGTTGAGTAAAAATAGGGTGTGAGAGATTTATGGAATAAAGGTGGTTGTACCATCCACCTAGATTTAGTGTGAGAGGTTAGAGGAGTGGTTATAGCAATGTTCCTATAAATATGTAACTAAAGTATTGATTATTATGTTGAATGAAATATTTTTGAGCACATGCTCGTTCTTTTTGGGGTTTCCCCACACTTGAGAAACTTCCTCTTTGTCACCTTCATAGTTAGAACTAATGGTGTTTACCCAACACAACTTGATTACACATTATAATACCCTTTAAAGAGTTCATTAGGCACCATAAGTTTCAACTCTTGGTTCCTTTATTTGACCTTGTAATCACTTGAGACTCTTCTCTTTATCTTCTTGCTTTACTAGCCCTACTAGACTGTATCTTCACCCATATCTCCAAATATTTGAGGCTTCATAGTCCACTTTTAATAACTTAAGACACCTATTTCAATTTATTAACAATATGTAAAGTCTCATGATTGAAAACCAGATGCAATGCCAAGTTCCTTCGTAATAGGGTCTCTTCAAATAGGTTTTTCACTAAGTACTCTGCAATTTCTAGAGACTATCTTGATTATCTTAATTGTTGACCCTTAGTTCATTGGAACTATTTCAAATTCCTTCTTAAGAGTTGGTTACCATAATATTTCTAAGTTTTGAGGGCCAATATTATTGTTTAGGAAATTTAACTCTCAACTGAGACAAGACCCTAGACTCCATACACTTCTACATGTCCAAATATACACTTTGTCATTAGGTATAGGTATCGAGAGTATGTGTAGGGTTTGAAAAATTATTGATTCTCTCTTAAAAATCCTCTAAATACTTACTTTTCCATGCCAATACTTCACTTCCATAGATTCTCTCATTGACACTCACACAATCAATAACTTTTCTTTCATTTTCCTAGTTCATTGTACCACAGTCTTCTGAAACCATACTATTATATCAACTAGAACTGGGGAAATGAGTTATGACCTGAAGTTTAATTCATTCCTTAAGACCCAGGTCAAGGTCATTTCTTGGAAGTTACAAGTCTTGAATCCATTGATTCAACTTTCAACCACCTTCCTTGATCTAAACCCTAAGAGGGTTTCTAAAAGGCCCGAGGTAAGAAACTAGGTTAGAACATCAATCATGAACTGAGTCAAGCTTCACTCCAACTCCCAAAAGGTCTATGCATATGCCCTAGAACATTTTATCTTAACAATTGGCTTCCTCCACTCAGTTAAGTGTATAATCCTTTCCAAAACTACCCTACTCTGTCTCACAGAATAGAGTTGTCAAACTTCAAGGTTTTCCAAAGCAAAATATGAGTTTCCTAATGTTGTGGAGGCCCTAATGGATCCTCTAAGACATGTTCTTCTCATCAAAATGACCAACTCATTTGGACTACTCAAGGAATATTGCATGCTAGATTATCTTTCCTCACTTGAAATTTTTCACTTCCACAAAGTAATGATCACAGTTCAAAAACCATCAACATGGAATATCAACATTTATAAAATACCTTTAGACTGCATGCATGAGTTTAAGTTGGCCTTGTACAAATTCTATATTACACTATTCCTTCACAATTCGTTCCTTGATTGTTAACCCTGAATGTACCTCAAATGTTCTGCCACATAAAGCTTCAAGGAATTGTTATAACTTACAAACCCAACATGCATGCAAGAATGTAATAAATGGATCAGAATTATATCCTTATCATTCTATAGCTACCATCTTGCACAAGATTCAACATTGAAAAATTTATCATATAAAACCACACACAGAGTTCACTGTTACACCTAGTCTTACAAGCTAGAATTTCTTCAATTCTTGGAGCCTTAGCTCTCCCAAGCCTTGGATCATTCAAATGATGCCTTACAAATCAGTTACTAGTCCTTTAAATTGTCATTCCCCTTCAGTTATCACTAAGTTGTGAACTTTTAACTTCCTATTTAGTCACTTGGAGAACTATTCTTGCTTCAACTTTATAAGGTACATATGACCAAGAGCTTAAATTTTTACAACCTATAGAATCCTTTAGAAATAAAATTACAAACATGAGGAGGTGTCTTAGCTCCAACACACAACACTAGGACATACAAAACTTATATAATCTAGCCAAAATAGGCCTTCAAAACTTTTATTGCACTTTTGGAGGGAAAGTGAGCAATTTGAAATTTGAAAGGCCTAGAATCCAACTAACACACTTAAATATCACCTAATGACCTCTAAAACCTCACTAACATACTTCCAAGCCAAAATCTAATGACCACATGCCTTATTTGTAAAGTGAGATAATGCTTCGCATCGTGACAACCAAGCTAAAGAGGTGTGTTGTTAGTAAACTATATAAAGATAAAAAATCGAGAAACAACAAGCGTGATTATACAAACCATTTGACAAAATGTGGTAGAAAACTATGAAAATGTAAGTAGTGAATATTTAACAAGGTATAAACAATTATCATATTTTCTTATATGCAATTTATCGTATTTTTCTTGTATATTTATCTAATTTTTTTGAATTGATTTTTTTTTTTGTATTTATCTTTTTTTTTGGAATTTGTTTGATTTCTAATTTAAGTACTTGTTTTAAATCAAGTTAGTATTTTCATTGTAAAGGTAGGGTTTAACATATTATTTGAAACATTGATTCATCTCCATATGAGGATTAATTACATACATTATGGTGTATTAATTGTATGAAATTGCTACTTTTAAGAGTGAAATTTTTGGATATGGTATGCTTGTTCTAACAAAGATTTACCTCTTTAAAAGTTTAAAAGTGGTTATGATGAATATGGTGCTCTTACATCTTTATATGATTTTTTAACTCAGATTTATGTTCATTTCATTGACTACAGGCATCTCCTAGACCCATGGGAGAGAGGAGAATGAGAAGATGAACATGCACCCTAGTTTACAGTGCACGCAATTAAATATCAATTGATAACATTTTTCACATATCCATGAACATTTTATTATGATATATTTTTCTACTTACTACAACTAATTTAATGTGCAATGATTGTAGGCATCTTTCAGTGGCCACAAGAGAGAAGGGGAGGAGCATATTCTGTTACATGAGGATTTACAGGTAACCTTTACACAAAGTAAAATTGAGATTTTATATTGTGAATCATTTTATTATATAAATAGTATTAAAAATAGGAATAAAGCTATACTATATAAATTTATTTTGTTTGGACTAACTATCAATATTCTTTCAAAATACTAAAGTGTTCCTATAATGCAGGCCTCATCCACTCCTACTACATCCGTAGCAATTCCCACTATGGTGTCATCTATTGGTGATGAGGTGGATGTCTCGATGGAGGGATGAGTGGTGGGACATGGAAAATTGCACAATGTTGGTGCTGATGCAATCATATGGGAAGAAAGTTCCATCGGATTGTGCAGTCGTTAATATCCTCAATGTCATCAATCTTGATTTCCCTATACCATTTCCTGACACTTTTGAGGACATGTTGGTGGATTTTGTCAATGGATTTTCCATTTGGCCACTTTCTGATGTGCATCGTAGCCATCCACCTCAGGTATTAGCTTGTTTGCAAATGTGTTACATGCAGTTTTGGCTTTGTGGTATTCTTAGTATATATTTATTATAGTAACACAAACTGTTTTAATTTTGTAGGATGATGTGGTACCTACCAAAAATCAAGGTGGGCACCAATTACAAGAGTGACACCCAACTCAATACATAAGAACCCCAAAAGAAAAAAATCATATTTCAAAAGAATTACCTCCATTGTGTGCACTAGACAATGGAGGAAAAATTGATTTCATACGATTAACCTAATTATTTCATAACATTAACATTAATATAATGAAAAAAATTATTTGTTATAATTGTGGATTGTTTTAATACATGAACATTGACATGAAAATGAACATGAACATTAACATGAAAATGAAAATGAACATTAACATTAATATTAACATTAATCGTTAACGTTCACGTCATAATTGTTCACGTTAACATTCACATTCATTCACATTAACATGTGTTTTAATTGTGGATTTTTTTATTTAATCATGATTACAATTGTCATCATTGTTTTTGGTTTGAATGTGCCATGTGGCATCACAATGGTTTGATTAATCATGATTATAGTTGTCATAATTGTTTTTTGTTTGAATGTGCCATGTGGCATCACAATGGGTTGATTATTCATGATTATAGCTATCAAAATTATTTTTGTTTGAATGTGCCATGTGGCATCACAATGGGTTGATTATTCATGATTATAGTTGTCACAATTATTTTTTGTTTGAATGTGCCATGTGGCATCACAATGACAACCACATGTAATCATTGCATCTTCTCCCCACTTTATTCAACCATCATGTGATTTTGCAAAATACTTAACATGTGAACCGATTTTTTCCTCTATTTATTACAACAGTCTAACATTGTTTTTTATTTGTATCGCAGTTAAGATTTGAATCCTTTTTCTCCCATCCTTCAATTGCAGTTAAGGTAATTTTATTTCCTTACAAATTTATATTAGTTTTTTCATTATGCAAATTAAAATTTAGCCAAATTGAGCTCTTACTTACTTGTCTAGTAGGTCATTAGTTTGATGTATGGGAAATATATTGTTGATGATTGCTTTATTCAAAATACTATTTAGCACTCTCGACCTCATTTTTTCCAATACAATCATTGCACCACAGATGCTTGTTTATGGAACTAAAGGCATGTTTGATTTTCTCAAACTTTAGAACAATCTGTAATATCAAAGGTAAATGGGTTTTGTACCTTAAAAAGATGAGTATGGTTCTACCAAGTGTAAATTTATTTGATGACCTTCATTTAAATGAGAATTTCAATGTCATGAGTTCATTCTACTTCTACAATTATTTATAACATTTACAATTTTCTTTCGAGTCTTCTCTCACATTCATGAATCAATTCCATTCATCTTATACCTACCTTTTCCTTATATGAATTCTTTGAAATTTCCAAGGGTCGATTGTTTGGCATCAAGGAAAATATCATTAGTCCAACTAATGGTTCACATAATTCTACTATGTGCATTTCCTTCACGTTGTTGCTACATTCAAAACTAAGCATATGAGATTGGGTGAATCATCCAAATAATTGTTATGTTAATATTCAAGAATCTCGCCATCTCATATTCTTTTCTAGCTTATTTTTCCTTAGTACGAGAGGTTAGCATATCTATTTGGAAATTCTACTTAGAACTACACATTTCAACACCCTCATGACCCACATCCATTTTTTCTATAGCTCCATCCCACTGTAAGTTCCTTTTATCAATTACTGATGTTACCTTCAAACCATCTTTTTGTATATTCACTTGTTGGTTATTATAAACCTTTAGGTTTCTTCTTGTGTCATTCTCGGAAGATGATAAGGATATTTACTTTCCTTCCTTGGTAAACCTTAATTTTTGTAGGTATTGGAGTTCCCTGTCTCTATTGTTGGGATCTATGTTTATTTCCCCAATTTCCCCTCCTCTCCACAAAGTTGTTAAAGACAATATTCTCCCATTGTCATCATTCTTTGGTTCCTTTCAAATTATTGCTTCATAAAAATTATCTATTTGGATAAGATCTCCATATAAATGGTGTGGTGAATCACATGTTAGATTAGGAGGCACAATGTAAAATGCATCAAGGAATAGGATGATGGAATTCAAAGGTATATCAATACTTAACCCACACTTAGAAATTGTAAGTAAATTCAAAATAGAAGACTTGATTCATGAGAATGTGAAAACAAAAACTATGTCGAACGTCATGTATCTCCTCTCTTCATTACAAATTACAATGTAGCTAATAATAACTACACTCCTGAGCTATTTTAGTGGTGTCCCTAATTTAGAGGATATGATGAAGTTCATTTATCCAGTGCAGAAGAATTCATGGGATGGGGTGTCTAAATATTTTTGAAGGAGTGGAGGTCATTGTTGAGTCTGGTAATCCTAAGTTGCATGTGTGTCTAAGATTTAATGGTGGTGGTACGAACTCATGCTTATTCTTTATAGATTTTTGGTGAATCATAAAACCACATTATTCTAAATTTCTCCTATGAAGATCTTTTGTTTAGCTAACAAGCAACATGATCTAGTTCATGAGCTTCCCATTACACTTGAAGAAGCATTGGCCCATCTAACAATGATTCAATGCCAAATTGTTCTTCGTTTTGGATTAATAGTGATTTGGAGAGGTCCAATAACCTATTCATTACAAAAAAATGATCAATCATGAGTTGGGATTCTTATCGACCCTTTAAAATCGTTCACATCTCCATGAAGAAATCATTTTCTTTGTGTTACCTTTCTTCTCGGTACCATTAAGAACAATTAAATAGAGATTAAAGTTGTCTTCCTTGATCCATGCAATTTGACACTTGAAATTAAGAATTCCTAATACATACAATCTTTAATGACAAATTATACATGTCATAGTTAACGTAGAAAGGAAAAAGGTACTTAGTTCTAGCCACTATTGTAAGTTCTATAATATGCATAAGACACCTCCCATACAAGCCCATGTAATGAATTGTTTCACTTATCATCACCAATAATCTCCACAAGAACATAATCCATCTCTGAAATGATGGTATCGACTAGAATCCCTCACAACAATGATCATTGTCATTACTATTTGGCACTTTTCTTACATGGTTTTAAAACTACAACTATCTATTTATGGATGAAGGGCTTAACTAATCGGGACTCACTATGTTGTTTAACAACTTGTATTTTTTGAGTAGTTTCTGTCATAAAATAATTTTGTCATAAATTAGATTGTGTCATTGATCATGAGTCATCTATTAATATAAACCCTACATGTATGATGCACTTGTTATAGATGTTTTGTTAAGTTCTGGTTTTGTGAAAAATGCATGTATGATCAAGAACGTCGGTGGTAAGAGATCACGACTGAAATTCCATGAACTATTTCAAATTACATGAATTTTTTTACATGGAAATAATTAAGGACTTCAATTTTATAATTATCATGGTACATGCCCTTGAACCAAAAATAAGGCAATGTGGAAATATGTTGTAAGTTTGACTTATGACTATTTTATTATCATGGTATAATGGGGACTTAAAATTGTTTTATTATGTGATTAATTGAGAAATATCATTGTGCATCTATCACATTTCCAGATTCATATCATCAACCATGATGGTTCAAAATAAAGTTCCCAATAATGAGAAGAAACCTCAAAATGTCAAAATCCATTGGAAAATGCCAAAAAAATTGAGAGTGACTCGGTTACATCTAAGAGGAGAAGGGATGACTTGCAGTCTACATATATCTTTGGAGGTAAATACCGTAACAAATTGTTTACTTTGACATTTTGTTTACATTGATTTTTTAATGTAAATACCATAACATAATTTTTTCACACAGATTCACTCGCCTAAAGTTTTCATCCTTGCTAAAAAGGTACAAGGAGATGAAGGAAGTTGACAAAAAACATATAAAGGTTTTGGAAGATAAACTTTCCTTTTATGAAAAAAAGAACAAACAACTACGAGAAGAAAGAAAAGTTGTAAGGATGAAGCTCATGGATCTGTGCATGAGTCAAAGGCCAATAGGAGATGGACATGTGTTAACTACAGATGGCACATAAAATCCTAGAACCAATGAGTGTGGAAAGGCTGGAAATGCCAAGTTTCCATGGAAAAGTTTCAAGCGATGGTTACCATTCGCGAGCGGGAACACAACCACTTGAAAGAAATTCTCAAAAGCACGTTGGGTTTTCCCAATCAATGTAACGAGAAAATAGATTAAAAATGTGTCATTGACACATGTTTGTAAAACCGTTTATTGTTATAATTTGTAACACATCAAACTATATTTGATGTACAAAACATATTAATGGTAATAACGTTTGTGTAGCATTATTCATTGTCCTAATATAGTAAATTGTGTTGGTATTAGAAAATTATGTAATGATTGTGATATGCTAGAATGTTTCTAACACATTGCATCAAGAATATATTTATGAAATATGTAGAGATAATATTTTTGTTAGAAACACAAGGGAATGAGGGGGCGGTGAATCGGTCCTACAATAATTTTCTTTTCATTTACCAAACCATACATCCATAAATTAGATTGTTCATAAAATATTCATAACGTGTGTGTTTATTAAGATATGTAAAATCAACCATAAGAGAAAGAAAGTAAAATACTCAACACAAGAACACCATATGTAAGTGGGAAACCCTCATGGGGAAGAAAACCCACTAAAACTCTACTTATATTACTCAAAGAAAATTAATTTAGTGTAGCACCAACTACACAAGGAGCACCAACCCCTAATTTAGTGAAGCACCCACTCCATAAGGAGGCTAAAACCCCTTAAAGATGAAAAATCATAACATCAGCCACCCGAATATGTTTGATCTCTATTTTTCTTCTACCACAATTGATGGAGATCACAATTTCAGCTCACAAACCCTAGCTCATACCCTAGGGCATCAAACTTGCTCTTTCTTCACTTTTATTTTCTCTATCTTCTTTCTCTCATAATGTCATGCCTTCCTCAACCTTTCATTATCTTCCTCAGCATTCAAATCATGCTTTCGTACCTCTGAAAATACACCTCTCTAGGTCGCACTACTCCCCATGCAAGACTAGCTCACCAAATGAGCCAAAACTTCACTTTTATATGCAAATATTCTTTCCAACCCAAAGGAGGTTGGTCCCTCATGATAAATTTGACCCATGCATATTTAAAAACATCCCATATATTTTTAAAATAGATAAAAGTGACCCAATTAGGTCGGCCTAAACACACTTTCCATGCACTAAAAATTACCAAAACACATGCATTGGGATGCCAAAATTCTGCTCATTCCAAAAATATGCTTATTCAAACTCCCATAATCCTAAAAATTATAAATACATCATTTAAACATCAACCATGGTCATAATTTTCATGAACCAATCATATTATTTCATTTAATGGGTCAAGTTCCTTTATAATTCTCAAAACAATTGTTTCCTTCACCCTTCATCACCCTTGAAACTTCAACTGATCACCAAATATCTTATACTAAATGAAAACATTCCATGTAACCACTCAAAAGAAATTTTAGAACCTTTTGAACACTTATAAGCATGTTATAAGTCATGAAACATCTCTCTCTTCACACCATAGAAATATTTTCCTTCACCAAATTAACCTACCAAAAACGCTCACATAAAACCATTGATATAAATACATGCCTAAAGACTTAAAAGTGGATTCATTGTGTGCCTAAAAATTATAGGTAATATCAAGAATCACCCAATCCATCTCATGCTCCAAACAACGTCAAACTTGCACAAACACAAATGTTGTCTTAAATCGCAAAAACCTTCTTGCTCAAATAATGCCATGGAAACCCTATCATATGACCTCATCACAAGGCAATAAATATAACACTAAAAATATCTCTGACTATAATTTCCAACACAACTTGAATCATCTCAGTAATCCACCTATAACTCAAGATATGGCCAAAACACTAAATCCTTGCTATTTGAGATCCCAAAATTGCCCTTTGACCAGTCAACCTGTTTGGACCTCAAAACCTCATGAACCTGAATGAAATTGATCTAAAATCTCCTTGGAAATATATGAAACTTCACATAAATCATACAACATCAATTTGGCATATCACTTCTTTGGACCAACTTGTCCTAAACTGAAACTCTTCATAAACTATTATTTTCAGGTGGGGCCCACATATGGTCAAGACCTCAACTATACATTTTGGAAATCCAGAGGAGTATACTACAACATCCAATCATCACATTTTATCTTTCAATCAAAATAGACTCATAATACTTCACCTTTTGCAAATTGCTCCTAGCTAGGGTTTAACTAGGGTTTTTGACCTTCTTACCTTCTTAATGTTCATTCATAAAAACCTGGAAATAAAATGACCTAATTAATCTTTTGAAACCTTATTCATTCACCTTAGGAGATAACTTGAAATTCTCACATTCACCTTAGGAGATAACTTGAAATTCTCAAGGTCCCATGAAAATCATATTGTCCACAACGAGCATCTAAAGTTGCATTTCAAACTAGAAATACACTTGTTCTTGATCATGTTTCACCAAAACATCCATAACTTGCAAAAATATCATCATGGGAACCTAAAGTTTTTTTGAGAGCATCATCACTCATCCCTATAACATCTATAATCACCATAATTTCAATTCCATGGTCCAATCTCTCTAGTCACTAAGACTTACCTATGTTTACATGTTAGATTCTCACTGTAACAACTAGGGCCAATCAAATAATACAAGAACTGAACATATAACCTCTAAAAATGATCCACACATACCTCATAATCTATGATATACTTGTTTTCATGCTTCCATGAGCTCATATAGCTCTAAAACACTCTATCACACCTCCAAGCTAATATACTTGCTCCCAATGAGCCCCCACATGTACCTACACTATACCACTATTGTGAGTGCTCAAGAACCCTCAAAATATTCTATGCATCATATCAACATGATTCTCCAACATCCAGAAGCTCACAATATCAAGCTACACCTCATAGGCACTTGTATGGGCTTGCTAGAGAAAACATGCATCATCAATCTCATTATAAGCAGCTCAAACACATATGAACCATGTATGTGTACTAAAACCATGAAAAACAAGATAACATCATCCTACAACAACTACATACCAAAAATATCCCCTTTTTCATTGATTGAAAACACCCTGAAATTCTCCCCCTTTTTACATTAATGACAAAGACATACCTGTAGCTTACCTCATTCACCTACATCAGCTTCATACCTTCATGCTTTGGTTAGAAACATCAACCAAAGATCTCAATTAAGCCTCTTCTTTTTATTTTCTCCAAAAAAATATTCTTGCCTCAAATCAAGCATGCAAACAATTATCTCCCATGGAAGAGAACTTCCTACATCTAAACATCATTAGAAAACATAAACAAAGCATCTTCATACCTTTTTAGAGCCAAGACTTCATATTCCATCATCTAGGAAAGAAAAATTATCAAAATTATCCTTGACCTCCTGGTTTTAAGCATTATTAGAATATTTTTTTGCAGATGTTTGAGTCATTCAACCTCTAATCCATGCCAACAATGTTAGTTTCAGGGATTCACATCATCATGTCACCTTATTTGGCCTTAAACCATCATTTCTAGGCATATATCATGCTTGTTATTGACAATTCTTGTCACTATTTCACCACAAGAGTTCATGGTCCTAAACATCATCTCATTCCAGTTTCACTTGACTTTGACATGCTCTAGAACAACATACTTACCTTGATTAAGAAAATCATAGCTCCCCCTGGACTTTAGACACCTATTTCTAGCTAGAAAGCACAAATTTCAACTCCTTACCTTGTTATCTTAGTTAAAATTCATCTTGACCACTTTTTCTTGGTTCTAAACCATTCACTCAGTGCTTTCCAATCCTATTTGATTCAATATGGAAAAATTTAGTCTTAACAAGAAAAACTTGAAGAAAACATACCTCTAAAGTTTTGATACCACCATCTCGACCTTCTAGAATGCCCATTTAAGCTCCCCCTGTCATGAATAGCCCAAACACACTTTACACAATATGTTTATAAATGTAGGAGAATGTTCAAACCATTATAGAGATGTAGGCTCCATGCTGAGAAATTTCTTCACCATCCAATTCAATTTTATTCTTCCTGTCATCAATTAGAAGTGAGATCACAAACTCCCCTATCTTTTCAGATATTATATATATGAGCAACTTCTCAACTCCTTAAAAGCAACATTCCATATTATGAAACATTGTGACATAATTCTAAGACTCCATATCAAGCAACCTTTCCATGAGTTAAGTGACACCGACTTCTTCATGCACCCTATCAACCATCATACAAGGACTTGTCCACACATCATACATAAGGTAGCATTTATACAACTCGAGAGCACTATACAAGTCAAAGTCTACATATACTCTTGTCATCCTTTTGAACTTGATCTATTAGCACACAATTTTACCTTTTCTTTTAGGGTCACATAGAATATTTGAGCTAGCATAGACATTTTCATCTTTTGATTTCTCAAAGTTTGCATTCTTTAACCAATTTTTCATGGATTAATCATCAAGCATACTTAACACATTCAAAGATTACCTTATCCTTATCCTAGAATTGGAGCCTACAAACTTCCTTAAGAAGATACTAAGTTTTCAATAAGTACATTTTATTATCTAGGAGCTAAGGACCTTCGTATATCAATTCATGAGCTTTTTACACATTTGTATAATTTCCATCTTTTCATTTTTCACCATACACCGATATAACCTATGTAATTTTTAACAAGCATTCATAGACCTCTGTTTTCACACACACATTGAGAATGTCATATCACCTACCTTAGATGTCATAGAACACTCCAATGCTTCTACCCTTTTAGGATTTTTCAACATCTTCAACCGTGATCCTCCATTTTTTCAAACACACTAAGTCTCCATTAGCCCTTAAGACTCGAGAAATAATACCTGTAGGCTTCATTTACATACCTCCTCAAACCTCTAGAATCATATCAGTTCATGAAACAAACACTTTATAGGACCGGACTAAGGAAAATTCTCATGCACATCAGAGATGCCTATTTTGAGACCACTTTAGCATACTATTCTCCGACTCAATGGTATTCATATCAAGAAAACAATCATTTACAACAAAACTCCATCTTACAAACACTATCAACTCAAAATGGACTTGTACACCCATCATTCAAGAAAGAACACTCATACACTACCCATTCCACAACATTGTAGCCATCATTTAGCTTCATACTTATTATGACTCCCCCGACCTTATTAGGTCTTCTTAGATATTTCATCTTCAATTTTCCCGTAGCTTAATATTCTAGGTATTGATGCACACTATAATAGTACTAGTAGCACTTTTGGACTTACATCATTGAATCCAACTACCTTATTAATGACCACTCTTGTAGAAAATCTTGAAACATTGATATCTTATCTTAAGATCATCATAAAAACCCTCAACTTGTATACACTAATTTTTCCATTATGAAGTTGTATGTGCAAGCATCTGTGTCATTTTCAAACCTATAGCTTCTTTTTCATTTAGTGCACGACACACACGAGAGACGATACAAATATTAAGGAAACATTCACACTCCTTTTACTAGCACCTTGTACTCTGAGGTATGTTTTAGAGGCATCCTCTACCATGAGAACCTTTACAATCTTGTAATGTTATTGTTTAGATGCATTAACACCTCCTTCTTTCATAGCATGACTTAGACCACATACCTGGATTCTTGCAAGAAATTCTTGCATACTTTCCTTAGGCCCAACATATAATCTCCTTGGTATAGACTTGAAATAATTTCTCAACCTTGCACATAATCCCTACCCTGCAGCTATAGTAACAACTTAGGGTTTTATCTATCAAACCCTCACCGTCTTATTCTCAAATGAAACCTTTCTTTACATCCTACCAATCATGGGCACATGAAGGGATAATTGTTCTTCTTGAAGCTTCATAACAAGGCAACACCATCTACATTAGACTAACATGGACTTCTCAAACCTGACACATGCATCTATTTAGATTTGTCACAAATTATAACTTGATCAACTAAGATACATTGGCATTTGAATACCATATTCAATTTGACAATATCCTTGAGCATACTTATTTCTCCACCGAAATTTGACACTTAGGACACTTTGAAAGGATGACTAAAAATCTTTGTGACCACACTTAGACACCAACGAAGGCTTAAAAAATACACTATAAACTCCACAATTTTCTAACCTACTTCATCCTTGGGGAACCTTCATCAAGGGTAGATCTTGCAAAGGGTTTGTACAAGGCATGATATAGATCCTTATATTGCTTTTAGTAGTATTGTTTTGACTGGCATACTCCTAAGAAACCAAAAACTATTCAGAGTACCTACCATAGATATCAAAACCTTTAAGAATACTTTCTCTAGAATTTACTTTCAAGACAGATGTGACATACATGAAACCTTGTTTCCAACAGAGGAATTTCCTATCACATATCTAGAATCACATGTGTATAGAAACAACTTGTTTTAAGTTGTTAGAAAATTTATATGTCATTAATAACATCAAAGGCTCATGATATAATTTTTGGTACTTTGACACACCTTGAGACCTTCATCACCGTTAGATACAGAGAATAGGCCTAGAATATATTGACCTTATCACAACTCTTCTTTGGAGCCGGACACTTTTTGACAACATGAATCCTTTTACAACTTAACACACTCTTGAATACTTGAGCTTGTGATGGATATCAAAGACATATACTAGGCTAAAGCCACCACATCACTTACTTGAGATAGAATACAATTTATACCCTTGAATGGCACATAGAAACATGAGCACAATCACTCGAATGAAAACATCATAATCAAAATTTGTAGACACTAAAAAGGACTGAGATCACCTTTGCACATAATCCTTGACCATGTAGAGATGATATATACTAACATAGACTTCTCCCTCTCAATTAGATGCTTCATTTACAAAGGGTATACCTTAAATAAGCATAATGAAGGTATACATGATCCATGGAGACCTTAAAGAAGGTCTTGAAGAGATCCCAAGCCTTCTTGGGCACCTGCAATACACCATCATCTTTTCTCTTCTACTCTGAACACTGAGATTCACTCCTTATTCCATTTCCAGCTCTTGATGAGATACCAAGGTCTCTCCTAGGTCCCCAAGTCCTTCTAGGACCATTACCTTGCACTCTAGGCCATTGAAAACCACTTCTTTTCTCTTTAGGACCTTGAGAACTCTTGTCATGACCTGAAAATGCTTGATAACAATTGCTTGCAACATGACCAATCTTATTACAACTGTAGCATATTATTTCCTTCTCCTTTTGAGATCACCAACATGATTAGATATTCCATTCAAACAAACACTAGCTACATGACCTTCCTTATTGCATTTGTAACATACTATCTTCTTGGCCAAGTCATTTCTATTTTCTTTCCATAGCTAAGCATCTCTAGGATCAAATATCTTAACAAACATCTTCTTAATTTTTCTAGGCTCAAACACTCCTAGATTCCATCCACAATCCTTGGCTTTGTGACCATATTCACAACATGAATTACATTCACCATCAAAGGATCCTACACCATTATTATAAGACTTTGACTTGCATTCTTTAGCTTTATGACCAAAACCATGACATAAGAAAAAATAGCCATTGAATGATCTTTCATACCTTGATGCATTAGGTTGCTTAATAGGCTTGGTCTTCTCATTGTCCTTGGAGAGAGTCACCTTATTTTCTTCCTTACTTGAAGCCATGTCTTCTTGCCTCAATTCATTGTCCTTGAATTCTTCCTTGAGTCTCAAACTAGCCTTATCACATGCTGGTCTTTGTTGGCTAAGAAGATTTTCTAGGTCATTCACACTTTTCTCAAACATCTTCAACTTTCTTGAAACTATATCAAGTCTTGAATGTAGAGATTTCATACCATCTTCATACTTTATGCACTCCTCCTCCTTTGACTTGAGCTTATCATTGAGCAAAAAAACTTGTGACTTCAGCTGATTACATTCTTCCTCTTTGACCCTTAGGGTTTGAGACACACTTTCCAATTGAGATTTCAAATCCTTGATGGCTTGATCATGTTTTTTCTCCATATCCTTGACCTGAATTTTATAGGCCTCAATACATGACTAAGCAACTTCATTTATCATTCTTAATGTTGTTATGATATCTACAGACTTACCCATTGCTTGTGCTTCAAAGGATATCCTTAAAGTTGCTAAACTTGCTTCACAAGGACTCATTGTGATACCAATTTTTAGAAGCACAAGGGAATGAGAGAGGGGGTGAATTAGTCCTACAATAATTTTATTTTCATTTACCAAACCATACATCCATAAATTATATTTTTCATATAACATTCATAACCGTGTGTGCATATTAATATATGCAACATCAACCATAAGAGAAAGAAACAAAATAATCAACACAAGAACACCGTATGTAAGTGGGAAAATCTCATGGGGAATAAAACCCACTGAAACTCTTCTTATATTACTCAAAGCAATAATTTAGTGTAGTACCAACTACACAAGGAGCACCAACCCCTAATTTAGTAGAGCACCAACCCTACAAGGAGAACCAACCCCTAATTTAGTGAAGCACACACTCCACAAGGAGGATAGAGCCTCATAAATATGACCAATAAGAAAATCATCCACCTAAAGATGTTTGATCTCTAATTTTTCTGCTGCCACAACTAATGGAGATCACAATTTCAGCTCACAAACCCTAGCTCATACCATAGGGGCATCAAAATTTCTCTTTATTTGATTTTATTTTCTCTATATTCTTGATCTCATGCTTCCATTCCTTCCTAAATCTTTAATTATATTCCTTAGACTTAAAAATATTCCTTCATACCTGCAAATAACACCTCTCTAGGTCACAAAGACTCCCCATGCATTATTAGCTCACCAAATGATCCAAAATTCACATTTATATGTAAATATTCCTTCCAACCAAAAGGATGTCGGTACCTCATCATAAATTCAACCCATATATCATTAAAAACATCCCATATATTTTTCACAACAGCTATAAGTGATCCAAGTAGGTCGGCCTAGCGAGAAAGACACTTTCCATGCACCAAAATTAGCAAAACACATGCATTAGGATGCCAAAATTATCCTCATTCAAAAAATATGATTGTTAAAACTCCCATAATCATAAAACATGATAAATACATCATTTAAATGTAAACCATGGTCACAATTTTTCTAAAACAATCATATTATATCATTTAATGGGCCCAGCCCTTTACAATTTTCAAAACAATTGTTTCCTTCACCCTTCAAAGACTCCTGGAAAATTCTACTGATCAAAAAATCACTTATACTAAATTAAAACATGCCATGTAACAAATAAAAACAACTCCATAACCTGTACAACTCTTCTAAGTATGTTATAATTAATGAAACATCTCTCTCTTCACACCATAGAAAGATTTGACTTCACCAAATCAACCTGCCAAAAATGTTGTCTCCAAAGGTTAGCTCATAAAACTGTTTACACAAACATTAAAGGATTAAAATTGGATTCATTAGATTCCAAATTCATCCAAATTTACATTCCAGGTGATATCAAGCATCACCCAATCCATCGCATCCTTCAAACACATCAAACTTGCACAAAAATAGATGTTGTCTTGAACTTCCAAAATCCTTCTTACTCAAAGAATTCCCTAGAAACCATATCATATCACCTCATCATGAGGAAAAAAATATACCATGGTAAATATATCTGAATATAATTTCCAACACAACTTGAATCATCTCAGGAATCCTCCCATAACTATAGATATGGCCAAAACACTGAATCATGCTATTTGAGATCTCAAAACTGTCCTTTGACCAGTCAACCTGTTTGGACCTCAAAACCTCATGAACCTGAATGAAATTTATTTGAAACATCCATTTACATCTATAAAAACTCACATACATCATACACCATCAATTTGGCATATCACTTCTTTGGACCAACTTGTCCTAAACTGAAACTCTTCATAAACTGTTGTTTTCATGTGGGGCCCAAATATGGTCAAGGCCTCAACTATACATTTATGGAAAGAAATAGGAGTATAATAAAACATAAAATCATCATATTTTATATTTCAATCAAAATAGACTCATAATACTTCACCTTTTGCAAATTGCTCCTAGCTAGGGTTTAACTAGGGTTTTTACCTTCTTACCTTCTTAACGTTCGTTCATAAAAACCTGAAAATAAAATGACCTCATTATTATTTTTAAACCTTATTAATTCACCTTAGGAGCTACCCTGAAAGGATCAAGGTCCCATATAAAGCATATTGTCCACAACAAGCATCTGAAGTTGCATTTCGAGCTAGAAATGCACTTGTTCTTGACCCTGTTTCACCAAAACATCCATAACTTGCAAAATTATCATCATGGGAACCTGATTTTTTCTAAGAGAATCATCACTCATCCCTATAAAATATCCAATCATCGAATGTCAATGTCATGGCCCAATATCTCTAGTCACTAAGACTTACCTATGCTTGCATGCTAGATTCTCACTATAACAACTAGGGCCAACTGAAATAATGCAAGAACTGAACATATAACCTTTGTAAATGACCCAAAAATACCTCATAAGCCATGATATACCTGTTTTCATGCTTCCATGAGCTCATATAGCTCCAAAAAACTCTGTCACACCTCTAAGTTGTTATACCTGCTCCCAATGAGCACCTGTAAAATAGTGAACCACCTGTACCTACATTATACCAATGTTGTGAGTGCTCAAGAACCTAAAAACCTGTTATTAATAATGTTAATATGCTTCTCCAACATCCAAGAAGCTCACACTGCCAAGCTACACCTCCTAAGCATCTGTATGGGCTTGCTAGAGTAAACATGCATCACTGAATCTCACCGTAGCAGCTTAAACACATCTCAACCAGTATATTATCACCATGAAAAAAATGATAACATCATCCTACAACACTCACTTTGTAATTAATGTTATTTTTCATCAATCAAAACACCTATTAGGCCTACATGCCAATAATTTTTGTTTTTGTTTTGGATTCACATGTCCTTATTATAATTGTATTTTATTTTAGTTATTATATGGATTTGTTTCAAGGAATAAGGTTGTTAAGATAAAATAATATGGCAATGATTAATAAAATCTTACACGATGTTAGTAAAAATTGTAAGTGTGACATTAGTTTCTTAATGGAGTTAGTTCTATCAAGTATCCTCAATTGGAGAGAGAAAAAATTATTTAGTTTCTCTCGTATCTATTTTTAATCAATATAAATTTCCTTTTGATTTGGGCCCCTCTTGGATTTGTAAGCTTCCTCCAACTTGAGTTTTTTCCTCCAACGAGTAGCTTTCTGTGTAGAGAGATGCTTAAAGGAAATCTATCTAGATCATGTGGAATCCATTTGGATTTATAATATGATTATTCATGGTCCCTCTTCTTATAAGTGCTATATTTTTTCACATATAACTTGAGAAATGTGGTGGTTCTTTAGATTACATTATTCCACCATTAAATCTATTGTGTATCCCTTATAGGTAATTAAACAACATTCCTAATACTTATGATGCATCCTAAAGTTCTCTCATTCCATAGATGGGTAGTATTGAGATAGAATCAAGAATTTTTACTTTTGAAGTTGGTAATGTTCTAGGTATTGAAAATAATTATGGGTTGTTCTAAGAGTAAAGCAATATCAACCACCAAAACTAATTGTTCATTATTAGTGAATAGGGATAAATGATATTGTTCTACAAAAATCATGGTCTAATCTCTTAACCACCTTGTCTTGCACTTGTTGAAAATTGGACCGGGTGAACTAAGAAGACTTAACAACCAAAACCAATTTTTATTATTTGAACAATTTTAGATAAACCATATATCCTTTGTTATATTTTTTATCCTTAGTCCTATCACTGTAGTTGTAGGAACTCATTTTTCATTAAGAAAATTGGTCCTTTTAAGACTATATCTTGCATACTTGGATCTAAATATGAAAATAACATTTTCATATTGATCACCAATTGGTGTACATATTGGGTAACATTTTCAAAGTAAATAGGATCAATTGTTTTGTGAAAATTATGAATAAGTAGAAAATAAATCAACATTTTGATTACCTTCATTATGATCATAGATGTGTCAAAGACTTGTTGTCTTGTTTCTTCTTCAAACTTTTGAACGTAGTGGTCTTGCATTTGGAATGTTGGTATAAGGTGTTTCTTCTACTATGGCTTTTGGAATTTATACCATTGATGTGTAGAATTATTTTCCTTGATGAATGAAGATATCTTAGTTCTCAATTGAGGTGTCACATGGTAACCACCTTGTTGAACTTGACTGCTAAGTCTAAAAGAAAGTACTTGAGAAGGTATTCTAACTAGAGCCATTTCTTCATTTTCTTCATGTGGTAAGTTTATATTTAAACTAACTAATTTTGACTAGTAAAGTTTTCACTTTGTATATTGTTGAAATCAAAATGCCATTTTCAACATTCATTAATGTAATGGCCATGTTCATTACAATAGTTATAGAAAAAAATTATGATTTGTCATACTTTTGTCTTGAAAGTACTTATGTTTATATTTTTTGCTAATACATCTAATACTCCAAGTCTTCCCCCTTAAGATTCTTGATGCTAGAATTTAGCTACTAATCAAATATTCGAGTTAAGGAGGTTAAAAATACCTT
Organism: Taxus wallichiana var. yunnanensis; assembly: GCA_018340775.1. Lineage (NCBI taxonomy): Eukaryota > Viridiplantae > Streptophyta > Pinopsida > Cupressales > Taxaceae > Taxus > Taxus wallichiana. Next base: position 781,970,663 of record CM031244.1, on the reverse strand, counting down.
GTAACTATTGTTGTACTCATTGATCAATCAAGGTGTTGTACATTCGAGCTCCAAGACATGTTTTTATGTTGGTGAATGTATGCATATAGTAGTAAGTGAGTGTGAGTGTGTGTGTAACTATGCTGTGAGAGAATTATATGATTCAATTTCTTGTTAATGAAAGCAATCTCTGATGTGATTGTGGTTTTCATAACCTCCTAGGTGTAACTATAAAGGAGTGTGCATTGTATCTTGTTGATTGGAGTAAATTTAGAACAAAGATTGAATTGTTTAGTATAGTTGTGAGCATCATTCTAAATCCTTTAGATTATAGTGAGAGTGCTAAATGGGTGAGAAACCAATTCAAAACCTCTCTTGGGTTGTTACAGTTATGTATACCCTACAAACTAGGGTTTTGAGGAAACAAAACCGACTATCTCAAGTTTTAACCAATGAAAAATTATAAGACTTTGAAGTAATCATCGTTGGGTGTTCACAAAGCTATTACAAAAATAATCAAGTTGATTCATTTCATTCAAGAGATATCTTTGTGACAATAGTGTGTCACAGTCATGTCTAGGCAGAAAGAACATTGTCTCTTGAAAATTAAATCCATTTCCCAAATTGGGGGAGACCTACAACCATTAGTATAGCTTAAGGAAGACAAGGAGAGAGTTATAAGACTCTTATTTAGTCTTGAAAGTATTTGGAGATAAATAGAACCTTGACAGTGCACTGTTTCAGGCCTAAACTGAGTTAGTTGTGCTTGTAACTATTATGATGATCTTGTAAGGTCACCTTTTAAATTGAATCTCACTTCACAAGATGAAAATATACCAAAAGGGGATTGAGAAGGTGTTTCCAAGGACAATAGGGAGCCTTAAATGGATAGAAGAGATTCAGGAAATCACTATGCTTGTGCTTAAAACCTTAGGATCATAGGTGAATTGTAAATTTGGGTTAAGGGTGAGTAAGTTAATCAATTATTAGGATTTCAATGGCCTATATTATTGAGATGAGAGGGGTAAAGGAAATAAAACATGAATGAAGCAGTGAATGAATGGGTTTAAGCTCATTGGACACATTTACATGAAATTGCCATTTCCTAGCCTTAACAAAGAGGCACATTTTGCAAGATATAGGTTGGATTGAATTAGGTTGTCTAACCCATCCTGTTTGAGAGTGTGTGATAGTCCTAGATGCTCTACATCAGAACTTCATGGTTAGATTCCTTTTTGCATGATATATTATTACTCAAATAACAACAATTGTGCATACCACAAGTACCGATGCAATAGAACTTTGCATAGAAGAGATGATGATAGATTTACTTTTCATTTTGACATAGATAAGACATTGGGAACACTATAGTGAAAGGTACTATTGATCAAGGATGAGTGTAATTATGAATAAATTTGTGCAATGTTGTTAACTTATGTCAATCTTTTAAAAAAAACACATTTCATTGATGTAGAAAGACTACCACAAACATTGCCAATTTATTTTTAGTAGTGTAGTTATATGGATAGCCTTGAATATAACCACCCCCAGAGCTTAGTGTCAAATTCATTGGCCATTTCTAACAAAAATTAGTGGAAGTTGGATACAATGTTAAACTTTAGTTTGGTAATACTGTCAAAAAATGGATTATGTTTGGTGGAAAATGAGCTAAAACAATGGGAATTTGATTAAGATAAGTTGATTCTTCTCCATGTAACTATTACCTAAAAATGGGAATTTGATTACAAAAAAACTCCGATTCCAACTAATATATCATTACGAAGTGAAAATAGTGTTAAAGTAGTTAAGAAACATCAGTGATTTGAGTGGAAAAGTGTTCTAACAAAATTTTTTGATGACATTATACAAGAGAGGCATCAAAAAATGAAGAAAAGGTTGGAACAACACACCATAAGACATAAGAAACATGATAATCCTAAATTTCATCCATTGAATCCAGACATATTCATGGAATAAAAGAGCGTACATTGTCAAATGATCTATAAAACAAAAAAATTTCATCCTTACCTTCATATTGTGGCAGGCCTAAGATAATCCATTGAGATAATTCCCCACTTTTGATTGGGGATAACATTTAGTTGAAGTAATCCATAAGAGGTATATGTGATCCCTAAAGAATATAAAAAATATCTTAACCAACCAAGATTTCCTCTTCTTGTCTTCAATGTATTTTGTGAGCTGAAATTGAACCCTACCAACATCATTTATTCCTCCAGAAGTTCACTAACTAATAAATTTGGATAACAAAGATGGCATTGAAAACATGTGTCTTATCTCAACATGACAGAGCATTTTAAATATCCACATTTCAATTAATCATTTGCTTCACCTTTGTAAGTGTTCCATCTAACAAGATGCTTGAGACTAAGGTGGTCAATCTTGATGAAAAACTTATTCACAAGGAGAAGTTGATGCCATTTAGCCGTTGCATGTAGGATGGTTAACATCTCCTTATTGTACATGGACATGCATTATCTCTTTATCTTTCAAATTCCATGATTTCAAAATAAATAGGTTGGCTATCTTATGAAATCACTATACTAGCCCAAATTCATAGAAAACCATGTGGTCATGAACTCAAAGTTGCATTGGATTTGGAGATTGTCATCTTCAAGGAAAATGGAGCTAGTTGAATCCTAAGGAAGTTGCAGCTAAACTAATTTTGTTGGGAGTCTTGGTTTGTGATAGGAACATTGAGTAAAAGGAGGATATCTTGAGTTCAAGAAGTATAATGCATGGAATGTGGACAATGTTGACTAGTTGGTGCATAAGAGGATGAAAAATTTAGGTTTGTTAGAGTCTCAATCTTCAAGGATATTAAAGGACATACCAAGAAAGGTAGGGATGCTTGAGTTATTTCCTATTAGTGATCAATTGTGAATGATATCATGGCATGTATATGCAGTTGAGATTGTTAAACAAGGCTATTTGGTCACAAGGAAGGGTTAAGAGTCAAAAATCAAATTTTGAGTGTGTAAACTTGAGAAAAGAGTTGTGTTAAGTGTTTTAGAGGCATAGTTAGAAGTTATGAAAGAAGATGCATAGTCACAATGAAGAGCTGAAGAAGGTGATTTCAAACCAATACCAATTTATTAGAACTCTTGAAGTTGAGTTGTAAGGTTTTTATAGTCATTTATCTCTTCACGAGACTAAACTAGGGCAAGGTATAAAATCATTTCTAATCAACCAATTTACATGAAAGTTTCATGAAATATTTGTCTCTTGCTTCTAGAAAAAGTCCTCAAATTTTCAAGTTGATCGAGGCATGGTGGTTGAGATCTTATGACAAATTCTCTCAAGTCTGTGAAGTGGTGACAATGAGCAGGGTAAGTAAGTATGAGTCATGCAAATTTGATTAAATGGATGTTTCAATGCCTATAATTGATATGAATGAAGAATTAAGGAATGTGGAAGGTGTTCATGAGGTTGAAGGGACTGTGAAATTCATTTTGGGTCAAATGTCACTTACTAGCTCTTATTCTTTTCCTAAGACAAGATTTCTAACTTTGTTTATTCAAGTTATGGATTAAGAATCTAGGTAGGGTTGTACATGTATTAAGGCATGTAAGGGAGTAGTTAAACCAGTGGTTAAGATCCTCTATCTTAGTCTTAGTGAAGACCGGAACCCAAAGAGTCAATTCTATGACTTATGAGACCAAGTAGAATGACTAGAACAAGGTACTTGAGAAGTCAAGAAGATCTTGCACTTGGGGATTAAATGAATGATACTAGGAATTATAAATGATGGTGTCTAGAAAACCTCCTAGTCCTTTGCATAGGTGTACCTCATAACCAAACAGAGTTCTCAAGGTCTAGACTAAACACATAGTTGAATGTTTGACTTCTTGGATGGTGATCAAGTTTGTATGCATGTTGGATATGAAGAATAAGAGTCATTAATCTCATTATGATCTGGAATGGTATGCTTCTTGATAGGCCACTTTCCCTTGTTTACTTCTAACCTATAACCTACATTACTATGGAATGTGCATTGATATGTAGAGATAGCAATAAGTTTCTAAAAAGAGAATGGATCTATAGTGTCTCAAGTAAAGAAATTGCAGGTACATTGTTATGATCCCTCTAAGGGGAAGAAGCTAAGATGGAGGCAAAGGTTAAGAACTTGTTCTTACCATGGAAACCTACATCATAGACCAAGAAGCATCTACAAGAATATTATAAAAATGGATCTCCCATCAACAAAACTTACTTGAAGGACTCTATTTTTGGGTTACATGTTAGAGTGAACATATAGCTGAGAAATCAGACTTGAAATTACAATGACTATGACCAAGAAATTATATGAGCTCCATGAGGATATCTTATGACACCATATTTCATTCAAATGCATGTGGGTTATGAAGAAGTGAATGTTCTTAAGATATAAGATAGAATATAGGTTGTTGAGCTAAGATTGGCACCATAAATGCTATTGAATGCTATTAGATGTCTATACTAAAACACACCACCATTATGCTCTGATCATGTTTATGCATACACAATAGACTAATACCACATTAAACATGGAATTTTTGGACAAAATTATGAGCTTGTTTTGTATAGAAAAATGGCATGGCTGAATGTGTATACATATACTCGGAACTTTGAGAGTCATATCCATAAAATTCAGAGATAAAATTTCCCCTATACAATGGGGTTAACAATAATGATGTTACAAATTTTGATATGAAGATCAAATGTTTTCAATATGTAGGACCAAATAAAGCATATATTTAATGTATTGACAACAATGTTTATTCAAATCTTTAAGACTTTTGCACACCCCTCCATCATATAAGCTGCAAAAAAATGATACCACCATTATCAGATACAAGATCAAAAAATAGACCCATAATACAATAAAAGAAAAATGTGTAAAACTCAAAACACACATAAAACAACATTTAGCATTATTTTTCATAAACACGATGAAGCACCATGAAGCATTATTTTCATAATCACACTAAAACTAGACTTGTAAACCATAGAACACTCAGAAAACAACATTAAACATTATTGGTCATAAAGACAAAAATACCTTCAAGATGCATTCGATGTTCCAAAAGAGAGTCGATAATGTGGAACTTGAATTTCGGTCGAGGGGTTTTCCTATGTGATTCATGAAACACAAATTTAAGTGTTTTGAATTCAAATGAATACATATTATAATCACATAATAGTGATACTCACCCAAACTCTCTGCTATAGCCTCAAACTTTCTTTGATTGTTTTACCAGTATTGTTTTCATGTTTTCTTGAGTAGTTTCCTTCCACGAGTTGTGTCAAGAAATGTATACTCCTCATACTCTTGAGCATCATTATTTAAATCCTCCACCATGACCTCCTTTTTCTTCCTCTTTCGAGGTTTCCTACTTGCACTGAACCATGGCCATAAATGGGTGGTAGAAGTGTCATTTCCACTACAATCTAGAATGAACTCAAATGAAACAAACCAAAGTCATGTAAAATCTTTGAAATTTTTGCACACAATCTCCAAAAGAAAAAATATTTTCATCACTATCTAGCACCACATCCAATAATGATTTCAAAAACTCTTTAGATTGGTTGAGAACTTGTAATGCATTCCCATGGTTTCTAACATGTTGCTCAGGGCTGAGGTATTGTGTTTGTGAATTCTATCATCACCCTCAACTATCACAAAAAAAAAATTGAATTACTAATTGTGAAATTGTTGATATAACAAACACTATTTATTAAATAATAAAATACATATTGTCAATGAAAATGTGGGGCTGCTTCTGATGCAACTTCTTCAGGTGCATTACATTCAACTGACTTCTGTAACATGAACAACATGGTCACCTACAATGACAACAATACTTTTAGAGGATGTACAATGAATTTTTTTAGGATAACAATGATACAAAATAGTTGAAATAATGAAATGAAAACATACACCCTCACCACTAAAATTTGGATCCCTTGTAGATGCACTACCCTCGTGTGTCCTCTCAAGTTGCAACACCTTCAAAACATGTTTACAGGTGTTGCCTTTGGTATCCCAAGGATAGTTGCAAACATAAAAATTCAGGCTAAATCTCCAACCAAATACCATTGGTCCCTAGATGTTTGAATTATAACCATGTAAGACCCATGAATGGTATGGTTTGCACAACAATCACTGTCTAGTATTTCTCTGGCCCTCTTATTGGTGAAAGTCAGAAAAATTTCCTTCTCCTTCTTGTAATTTGTCAAGAAGCTTGATACTTGTAACTTCCTCTTGTTTTTGTAATGTGGTTCAACTTGAAACACCAATGTGTACAACAACCAATCCATTCTCCTTGTGCATTTATTTCTTTGATTGCACATAAGTATCAAGGTCTTCAAGAAACAATGGTAAGATTCTATGGATGCATTCATATCCTGATTGGCATGGGTGAAGTTGTAGAAATTATTTGACCACATAGTTGCACGTGAAACAATAAAACCATTAGAAACGACTTAAAATTTATTAACTCTACACATAGCTACAAATATAATCATATGTAGTTAACACTTACCAATATGTTTATCTTATAACCACGTCTTTCTAAAATACTCCATAAAGATAGTCTCCTCCTTGAACTCCTCCATGAATTTTCGATGAGGAAAAATTTCATGTGCTCATTTTCGCTAATGGTGCACATGATGTCACCTAGTCTAAAACATAACCATCCCCACCTCCTTTGTATATATTATAAATAAAATTGTCACATGACAATAAGTAATGCAGAAAAACAAAAACCAACCCAAGCCTATAAACATTGTATTACAAAAATGAAGAAAAAAACAAACTGTAAATATTATTTAGCCAATCCCTACAAACATTCCATATGCATAACAAGACATGACAACCATGAATACATCCCTAAGACACAAATAACATTGTTAGGGTTGTAAATTGTGTGTATTAAATTTATAGAAAAAATATTAGTAGATTTGTACCTTATAGCTTGTATTTTGGAAGCCACATCATCTGTAATGAATGCATTGACATGTCAATCCATCCTTTTCCTTTTCCCCCTCACGTAGACTTCAACAAGCCATACATATATGTCATCCACTTTATTACGAGATGAAATTGCCCATGCAATGGGAACCCCAACCTCTTTCTTGTCAAAAATAAGAAGCATGTACAATTGGTACTAAGGAAAATGTGTACACAAAAATATTGTTAGAATGAGAATGACTTAAAAAATATATCCAAATATCAATTATGCATGAAATGAGATAACAATTTCCTTACCCCATATTTATTAGTTGAGAACGTGGAATCCATTGCAATGATGGAGTTGTGGGAATGACGAACCATCATTTCAAGCATCCACGTTGTTTGAAGGCCCATAATGAAAGGCATGTCAGTCCCACATGGCCTTTGATAATAAAAAAATGTATCCCTTTCTGTGACATGCCACAAGTTGATACTAGTGTTATATGTTGGTGCTTTTGGGATCTAATGCTCTTCACCCTCCTCCATGCATTCAACACATATTTCCTAGTTAAGCACTCATCCCTTTTGTTGACAATCCTCGCCAACTCCATATCTTGTGTAGTGCCTTTCAATAATGGTGTCAACAAATATACCAACAAGCAAAATAGATTCAATGTATTGCTTACATTCAACTGATAAATTAGGAGAAAAACCACTTCGTGGATCCAAGCTTGTGTCCTTTACACCATGGAAAAACTCATTGTTCTTATCACAATGATACATATCATTGTATATGATATGTGCCACGTTTGGTGTACCAAACATAACCCTCACATTGAAATGGAACTGGACATCCATATTTTTCTAAAACCTCCTAATTATTTCACTAGTAGGGTTTTTTCTGTTGTTGTCGGGGCCATAATCATACAAATAAGAGCTAAACAAAAGGAAATACATACTGATATTAGGTATGGAATATGAAAAACATGGCACTAACATATGTGAACACTATTCCTAAGGAATACCAAACATAAAGTTAATATAAACAAACCTATAGTACATAATGGTAGCATGTGGTGCTTTTCCTTCCTCCATATCCATGTATATCCTTTTCTGTTTGCATATGAATGTTTCTCGGAGCTATCGAGAAGGCATTCCCCTTTAATAAAGGCATCGAGTAGTGCTAGAGGGATTTCCACACAAAGATCCATATGACCATTATCTTCCCCAATCGGTGTCCATTCAAGATCGTCTTGTGAAAAATGAGGTTTCCCATTTCCCACGTCCTGAACATCTAGGGAAAGAAATTGTTCATACTTTTCATTCACGACATCCTAAACAAAATAATGTAAACAACAACGTATAATCAATAAGCATGGTATTTAACATATCAATATATGAAATGATATACAAAATATGTTTTTTTGTAAACAAAAAGCACCGTAATATGACACAAGTAATAAAAATGTTCTAAACATGTATTATGTGGTATACACAGGCTATCATTTTGGTGTGTATGTGACAAAACTAAAAAAACACCGTAATAGGATACTAGTAGTGAAATTATGTGGTATACACAGGCTTTCATTTTTTAGCATATGTGACAAATGACGCAAACACCATAATAGGATACTAATATTGAAATTTTGTGGTATACACAAGCTATCATTTTCATGCGTATGTTTACAAACGACGTAAACACATTAATTGGATACTAGTAGTCAAAATCTTTAGTATACATAGGATGTCATTTTTTACGTATGTGAAAATAAAAGCAAACACCATAATAGGATACTGGTAGTCAAAATATTGTTGTATACACATGTTGTCATGTTTGCACGTATGTGACAAATGACATAAACAACATAATATGATACTAGTAGTCAAAATCTATGGTATACACATGTTGTCATTTTTGTGCGTATGTGACAAATGATACAAACATCGTAATAGGATATTAATAGTCAAAATATGTGGTAAATGAGGATGCTTCATGTGGTAAGAGGTGTGTGCAATTGGTTTTTGTAGTGGTTTGAAGGTATTTGTAGGATCAATAAGGTAAACTCTTCATGTTAGTTCCATGCATGTTAAAATGAGCCAAGAGTTAGGGACTGTGACTAGGGTTTAAAGGTAGAATGAACACTTACAACTTTGAACATGGAAAGAAAGACAAAATGGGTGTTTAAAATGTTTCCTTATACTATAACCCTTATGATGAAGGATATAAGTTTGATAATAGGCTCGAGATAGGCTAGAAGGGCATTATGAGAAAGAAATACAAAAATTGAGATAGGGAAAAAAAATCAAGCAGTGGGGTCCTAAGTTTTTGCATGCACTTTAGGGAAGACAAAATGATTCTAATGAAGCTTATAAGATTTTTTGGGTAGCTACAAAAGTCTCCATGCATGACTATACCAAGAAATCTTATCTTAAGGGGATGAGAGGACAATTTTGACAAACAAAAGGATTTCTATGTTTTTGGTTGTTTTAAATTCATTTGTGGTCAGTCTAACTATGTTTTTAGGTGTTTGAGCAAGGGAACTAAGATGAGAAGCATTGAAAGGAAAAATTACATATTGAGCAAGAACTAGTACAAGAGACCAAGAGCAAGTTGAAGAGTGGTGAGTGTTTATGAGTTCTTCATGAAGAGTGATGACTTAGGGAGTTGAAAGGACAATGTTTAAGAATGATGAGACATGGTATGATGAAGATGATGCCATTCTAAGTGATATTGTCAGTATTTGCAAGTTCTTTTCCATTTTGCACTACTGGAAAGATCCTCAAGTTGTAGAGATAGGTTGATGTTGTTGTTTGTGAACCATCTTGATAGTTAATTATATGATTGTTTTATTTTCTCTGCATCAATGGGCATCACTTGAAGGACATTAAAAATGTGAAATTTCCACCCTTTTCATCTTAGGAGATCATGAAATAATGTTTGGGATCAACCCACAATGTTAGGTGGGCTCAAGATATTGTAAAGGAGGTTATTTATCTACGTATGGTGTGTAAAGAGATACCATGAGTCCAAGAAAATTCAGTTATTGATCCAAGAAGGAGATATATAAAAGAAGGAATTCAAGTTAGATAGAAGTTAGTTTGGGGAAAAGAGTGAAAGGAGGACCTTGTGAGGAAGGTAGAGTGAGTGAGGAAGAAAGACTCCTCGAGACTGAGGAGTGGAAACTAATAAGAGTGTGAGTTTTGTATAAATAATGGAATTTTGTATGAAATTATAGTTGAATAAGTTAAGGATCAGTTCTTGAATGTGAAGTTCAATGATTTTAATATGATTTTAGAAAAATAGAAATAATAAGCCATTATGGGCTTGGAATGATCCTCAGTTGCAAAGCTTAAGGTGAAGTTATTGTATGAACCCTTCATTATTGGATGAATGTATGAATGAATCTATTTTTCTCTACATCACTAAGCTCTTCTCATGGTCCTAGGATGATTTAAAGATGTGAAAATGCCTCATTGAGAGAGCATGGGCATATGAAAGGTCATAAATGTCAGTTATGAGACAAGAGGAAGTTACATGAGAAGAGGAAAATTTGAATATATGGAAAAAAGGGACTTAGAAGACATTCCTCGAGGGAAGAAGAATGCATGTGAGAAGGCTCAGAGAGAAAGGGAGGTAGAGAGCCTTGAAGTATGAATATATTGAACAAAAGAGATAGAAACTCTGGTTTTGTAAGGAATTATATGTTGTTTTCTTTATCATGAATTCTATGTATGTGTTAAAGCTATACATTCAGTGATCATTCTTCAAGAACTCATAGGGAGTGGTTGGAATTCACTACATAGTTATGGAAGCTTAAGATGGGAAAAACTCTATTTATTGTGTGTGTCATTTTGATTGTGTTTGCATGAATTATATTATCCTTGAATGTGTGTTATGTTGATTATGTTTGCATGACTTATATAATATCCTTGAATGGTGATGTATTGTTGATCTTATTCAGTGGTAGTCTCATTGTAGAAGAGATTTGGATGAGTTAATTTAACCTTTGAAGCTATTTAACCTATTCTCCAATTGTGAGTATGTTGTTCTTGATAATGCATGCAAACAAGACTGTGACAAGTAGCTTGAAAGAGTTGAAATGGGAAAATATCATTGATCAAACAATGTGTTCGTATCCAATTTTTTTCTCCTTTTCAAGATGAGTAGCATCACATATTTGACATGGAGATTAGAGATAGATAGATCATAATGTATGTCATTGTTTTGTATCCGGGATGAGATCTAACTAGCCCTTTGTCACTCAGATTGTGGAGAGATGGATAACACCTTCAAGAGGATTTGACCTATCCTCACTACTTTAGGTTGTGCCTCTTCAACTAGGGTGAGAGGACCCTTAGTGTAACCTCTTTTTGATGAAGGAAATGGATATATCCTTCTTTTGCACAAATTTTATGAAGAAAACCTTAGGAAGGTATGATCAATACTCCATAATTTAACTCTCAAGAGTTGTCACTTCTAAAAGATGGAGATACTTTCAAAACAAGGCTAAGGTTACTGAAGACATTATGAAATCTTAATTGTTCTACATATTTTAGTAAATAGATTTTGTTCCTTTGTGGATATACAGGGAAAAAAAAGGGGTAGTACAGAGTAGGATTAGTCATTTGAATGATTTTTGGTGGGAGATTAAGCAAGATAAATTGGAATTTTCTAGATCTTTGAGAAACTTCACAATAATGGACAACTCAACAATAGAAAGCTTCAGAATAGTTAAGACATTCCTTCAACCAGAAGGTGTGCATCAATGGAGGCCCATATTTGCACGTTTTCACACAATATTTGAGAATCTAGCATGAAGGCTCGAGTTAAAAGACTCAATTAAACACCAAAATCTCTTATCAATCACGCCTAAGGTACACCCAAATACTTACAAACAATCTCTATCAACAAATGAAGGTAAAGTGATTTTAAATTGTTTATTTCATTACCAGGTGAAAGCTCTTCTGATAAATGAAATTGCAAATGCCACTAAACCATCACAAGGATGAGATCTATGTGATTTCACAAATATTTCAATGTAAGATTGCAATAGGAACAAGAGAAACCATTTGCAGACATTCTGAAATAAAAAGACACAAATTTTCCAGAGATTGAACACAAATTAATTTCAAAATTTCTTAGATTCATCGTAGAGGGAAGAGCTTCCAAAGAAAATCTCAATGAGCTTATAAACATGATAGATATATAACACAAAATAAAGTGACCAGTATCTCGATGGGTTTCTTAAGACGGCTTTTCTCAAAATTTTCTCATGAAATTTAACCCCACCTTTTGCATGTCTAAAAACATGCATTATATAACATTATATTACATCCAATCCTTCTTTACCAAGAAAATAATATTCTAAGCATCAAGTTTGTTACAAATTTCACTCACGATTTGCAGAAAGGGACGTTTAACATAAACACGTCCAAAAGTTGCCAAGTGTTTCTAAAAGGTGAATCATTGCAAATATTTCCATCATTTCTTCAATGCCACAAGCACGTTTTCATTCATCTTCTACGCATGTAGAAATCCCCTTTCCTTCATCATTTCACCTTTTCCTTCTTGAAATTTTTCTCTTTTACAACTGTAATCCATCATTTCATTTTGCATTTTTCCACGATCTGAGCAAAAATTCACTTTTTGCATGCTCAAATTTTGCACCTCAATTTACAAATTGAGCCTCCAAAACTATTTAATTGCACCTTGTAGACCAAAAATGACAAGGAATTTCATCAAAAAATGATGAAAAACAATGCATATTCACATCTCCAGGAGTCTTGGAGCAAAAATGGTGGAAAAATCAGATGTAATGCACAACAACCGTTGATTCTCCCTTTCTCAACTTTAGATTAGAGTCATCCACGTGGAAAAATCTAATTCGAAGCGGGCCTGGGGTTGCCTTTTGCATTTTATGACTTTTGGAGAAAATGCGCAATTTTCACATTTTGCCCCACCCCTCTGCCTTTGAAATACAAGCTTGACACGTGGCTTAATCTAGGCCTTTGATGGAGTCGCAGCTCATTTCTGTAATTTTACCCTTTTTAACAAAAAGGCAAAATTTCCAATTTTCCTCCATCGACCCATCTTCCCACTTGTAAATTTTTATGTGGGCTGTCATCACCAATCCGGCACTATGATAATTCTTCACCGGGAACTCCTCGTGCTATGATTATTTACTAATGCACAACCTTTAGTTTGGTGGATGTAATCTGGAAACAAAACAACAAACATAACACAAGAATACCATCGACTATGATAAGACGGAATGATGACAAATCTGAAATATCAAAGTAAATTATAATATTAACATGAAATTGTTACAATCTCACCCATGAGGTACTTCAAGTGTTATTGAATTCACTTGCCTTCCACCAATACTATGGGAGAAACTTTACAATTACACCTCTTAATGGCTTCTTCAACACACCTTTAAACTGATGGCTTCCTTTACACACTTCATACAATATTTCTCACTACTTCCTTCTATGCTAAATGAGGGGGTGGCCTCTTTATTTATAGAACTTCCCGGGCTTATCCATCTTATCTCTAAGATAGGATAAGAAATCCACTCTGAGAATCATATTCCATACCTTAACTCTTATCTTGTACATGTAAGCTTATCTTTTAAGATAAGATAAACCTTATCATTTCACATGGGTTCCACATTTTTAGATTTTTTACGAATAAAATACACAAAATATTTATGACCTCACTCCTTTTCCATCCTTATTACCAATATAATATTTCTAATTCCTAATCATGTAGACCCTACTTCTCTACTTATCCCAACTTTGACATTTTAACATTACTTGACCACTTATGACAAATATTTACTTTTTACAACATTCCTATTATACTTTGATTTTACCATACTCTACATTATTGGCGGCACCGATAGAGTGGCGCCGTTATCTTCTATCGACGCTACTACTAATTACACTTAACAACATCCTATTCCTAATACATACATTAATGAAATAGAAATTATGGAGGAAAATTTTAGTGTCGATAGGCCCCAACGGAGTTGAAGATTTCATAACTTTGCTCCTTTTTCACAAAAAAGCAAAAAACTTCAAAATGTTCTATCAACCCGCTTCCCGCTTCAGTAATTTGAAAAATAGCGCCACGTGTCCTTCGGGGTCAAAGTAAGACTTTTTCCCTGCAAACCATATCTCATTGAATAACCAATTAGATGCTATCGGGGCCACGGGGCCAATTTGATATTTTTTACAAATGTGAAAAAAGAGGTAAATTTCACCAAAAAGAACCGTCGGGCTGCATCCAATCAAAAATGAACACATATACACCTTCGGGAAAAAAAAGAGAAATTCGCTCCACCTTTATAAATTTGACCAAATCGAACTCAACGGGCCAAGTGGGCCAAATTTTCCCTCTTGCCAAAATAGAAAAAAGTGATAAGTTCAAAACATTTATTCGCAGTCCCCAATCAAAATAGGCCACGTATCTGTTGAATACTAAGGTAGATTTGATGGGTAAAAGATGCCCATCCATAACTTCAAAAACACAATTTACCAATTCACACCATGATCCAATTTTTTTGTTAAGGATGGAAAATTTTGAAACAAAACCTTGGTAAATCATGGTTCCAAGCATTTTTCAACCATGGGAATGGATTTTCAAAGGCATACAGAAGAAATTTGAACATTTTTCGAGCATCCATGATCGGAAGATAGGAAAAATGGAAAATAGTAGATTGAAAAGATTTATTTCAAAATTAGGGCACATTTGGGGATTTCTTCAAAATAAGGCATGACAAGGAAACTTGCAAACAATTCACAGTATACAGATGAAGATAAAAACTTCATTTCATCCATTCGAGAGATAGAAACGTTTCAGAGCACGCAGATCAAAAGGAAAATTAGGGAAAATGGTGAGAGTTTAAAATGAGAATTAACATCGGCTCAAAGTGCGAGATGGGCACTCCCAGAGTGCCACAAGAAAAAATAGAGTAGACCAAGTGCCAAAAACATCCATTGGGAAATGAGTCAACTTGTAGAGAAGAGAAACCATAACCACCCTCCAAAAATTGAACTGAGAAACCAGTAAAACCAGGTCACCAAGGACCAAAATGAACAAAAACAAAAAATCGTAGAACGAAACCAAAGAACTATACACTATACAAATGGTGCTCACCTTGATTCTAGGAAATCAATCAAGGAAATGTTTCAAATGCCTACCATTAACAGAAATTCAAGTAGTTCCCCATCTAAGTCTTTTAGGAAGAAGGTATTTTCACCAATTCGAATGTCAATTGAATAAGGGCTCATCCACAATGCATAAAATTTACCATGCTTGCCCTTATCTTCATGCATGCTATCCCATAATAGCATAATATTCCCAATGCTGAAAGCTCTTGGAGTCACCTTCTTGTCAAATAACTTCTTCAACTTTTCTCTGAACTTCACATGCCACTGATGGGATGCCCTTCTTTCTTCATCTAACACAGATTGATTCGAGCATAATATGGACTAACTTCTTGATATTCAATTTGTTGAACAAACTAAAATGAAGACAATTGTAAATGAAGGGGAAGCAAAGCTTGAGTTCCATATACCAACTCAAATGGGCTTTTACCAATAGCTCTTTTGATAATGATTTTGTCAACCCAAACAACAAACTTCAGTTGCTCACCCCACTTCCTTTTGTTCAGCTCCAAGGTTCTTCTAATGATCTTCAACAAGTTTTTATTGCTGGACTTAGCTTGTCCATTTCCTTGGGGATTGTAGTTAGAAGCATATGTCAAATTGATTCCATACCCTTTGCACATTGCCACCAAAGGTTTGGCTCTAAAACTCATGGCATTATCAGCAACAATCTTAGCTAGCACTCCAAATCTGCATATGATTTGATTCAACATGAAGTCCATGATAACTTGGTGTGTTGCTTTCTTGGTGGGGATTGCTTCCACCCACTTAGTGAAATAATCAATGGCTACAAGAATCCATTTATGACCAGCACTAGAAGGATCTGAAATCTCGCCAATGAAATCCATTCCCCATTGCTTAAATGGGGCTTCAATTGACACAGGCTGCAAAGGAAGGGAGCCTGAAGCTTTCATTCTTCTAGAAAAACGTTGGCAACTTTCACATTTCCTAACCAATAGAGTTGTATCTTTGAAGAGAGTTGGCCACCAATAACTAGCCCTCAAGATTTTATGTGTTGTAACTCTTCTAGAAAAATGTCCCCCACAAACTCCTCCATGGAGATCAGCAATTACCTTTGGGGCTTCATCCTCAATAATGCATCTTAAGAGCACTCCCTCCGGGTTCTTCCAAGCTAACCCAAAATCAATAATGACATATTTTTGAGAGGCTAACCTAAGATCTCTTTTCAAATTTTTACTCAAATGTTCAGGGAAGCATAGATGTCTGAGATAAAAGATTATATCTTTGTACCATTCGAGCTTACCAAATTTTCAAGGACATCCACCTTTTCTCCTTCTACTTCATTCACCTCAATAGTTTGCAAGTTTCTCTCAGCCATAAGCTTAGCTAGACCCAAACCTCTTATCAATTTTGTGGTTTGGATATCCATGTCATATTCCTACAACTTGTTTACCCATATGCATCTTTTTCTTGAGACCTCCATCTTTGATAAGATATCTTTCACCATGGTGTGGGGAACATAAGCAACAAATTTAGAGATCAAGATGTAAGGTATGAAAACATTTGTTGCTTTCACCAAGGAAAATGATTTCTTCTCCATGATGGTGTACTTCAACTCAGCTCCTTGCAATGCCTTACTGAAAAAGGAAATTGGTCTCTCAGCCCCTTCATCATCCTTCTATAACAAGATAGATGCAATGGTGTTTTCTGAAGCAAAAGAAAACATTTGAAAAGGATTCTTGTAATTTGGAGCTTCCAAAACAGGGGCATGCTTTAATGCTTCTTTGATCCCATTGAAAGCTTGAATGGAAGCTTCTTCCCATTTGATAACTTGGTCCTTCTTCAACATGCTAGTAATGGGGATGGTCACTTTCTCAGAAAGTTAGACATAAATCTTCTGATAAAGTTTATTTTTCCAAAGAAGGATTGAACTCCATTCTTAGTTCTCGGAATTGGAACCTTGTTGATGGCTTCCACTCTCTCGGGATCAATCATGACCCCTTCCTTTGATACAATGTGACCAATCAACTTTGCCTTTTGCACTCCAAAATGACACTTCTTGGGATTCAATGATATGCCATACTCTCTACACCTTAACAACATTCTCTCCAAGTGTTGCAAGTGATCATTTATTTTTCTGGAAAACACAGTTACATCATCTTGATAAACAACAATGAAATCATTAATATAACCAGCAAATGCTACATCCATTTCTCTTTGGAAATTTTCTCCAGCATTCATTAAGCAAAAAGACATCCTGACATAGACATAATTCCCCAACAAGTGGTAAAGGCGGTCTTTATTTTTTTAATCCTTCACAACAACTTGATTATAGCCAGAGAAACCATCAAAAGTGGATAAAATTCAAAACCAGTTACCAATTGTAGCATATTATCCATGTTTGGCAGAGGGTAATTAACTTTCAATGATGCTTTATTCAAGTTCCTAAAGTCTATGCATAGCCTTATATCATCGTTTTTCTTTCTAATAGTACTAAATTTGCAACCCAAGATGAGTACCTTGTGGGTTGAATGATCCCTCCATCCCTCAACTTCTTCAATTCTTCTTGCATATTCAAAGAAAGGAGCGGATTGATCGGCCTCTATTTTTTCCTAAAAGGATTGGCATTAGATTCAAGAGGAATTTCATGTTGGAACAAATCTTCCTTGTATGCCTTTAACTCAGAGTAAGACCAAGCTAGGTAGTCTTGATATTTCTTCAACAATTGAACATAGGAATTCTTCTCTTCCTTGCTCAGATTACTTCCTAACCAGATTTTACGTGGTTTTTCCTTTGTGCCCAAGTCATGCTCTTCCACATCTCTTGAAATTGACATACTTCATTAATAATGCAATCAACATTATCAAAGTTTGATTCAAGTGCCACCAAACCTCTGGGAATCATGTTTGTCTTCAGCTGGATGATGTCTTTGCCAAATAAAGTTTCCTTTCCTTCAAGACACACACCATTGGTTCCCAATCTATATTTTGGTCAGAAAACTCACCTTGGTTCTGCAGAAACTATTTCACTTGGGCATCATCATCGAACACTTGCAAATTTTTAACATTGTTAGGGATAGATGGCCTTGTTAGTATTTCAACATCATACTCACAAAATGGAGATACTGTACAATTTCTAAATCTGATCCTAGCACTGCTAACTTGTCTGCAACAACATTAAACTTTCTATCATGGTGCACAATATTAAATGAGTCAAACATCTCAATCAAATCCCAGACTGCATGTTTTTATTGTTTCATTCTCTATTTTTAGTAGCATACAATTTTCTAATTTGCTTGACAATCAGTTCTGAATCTCCTTTGACAATGATATCCTTTACACCATATTTCCATGAAATTCTCAAACCCAATAACAATGCTTCATATTCAACAATGTTGTTAGTGCATTCAAATTTGAGTTTGAAAGAAAAAACAAACTCTTCCCGACTGAGAAATCAAAACAATTCCATCACCATTTCAAAACTTGGAACAAGCTCCATCGAATAACAAGGTCCACGGAAAACCTAATTTTTCAAGACATTTACATTGATCAATCTCATGCTCTTTGCCATCAGCAAATCCAAAAAGTTATCAACATCTACATCGAGTATACAACACTTCATAAGAAGCATTATTGGGATCTTGAATGAGATGTAACATCTTCTTCTCTCCATACAACTTTACAAGGCTGCCTTCAATTAGAATGGTGGCGAAAGACATATCCATCTAAACATTTCCACCAATACTTTCAGCCCAATTTCTTGATAACAACATGCCCCATTTGGTAGGGAACTCAACAATAACAACATCAAGTTTCAAATTCTTACCCGGATAAGTTTCAAGTTGTACCACCAAACCTTTTACACATCCTACAACTGGCACCTCTCTAGAATCCATTATAGTACACTTGCCATAAGCTTTGTCACTTTAATGTTCAATTCATTCATGACCTCTAGAGGCATAACATTGCATGATGCTCCGAATCAAACATACAATTGTGCAGCAGTTTGTCCTTAATAATAAGCATTGTAAAAAATAGATCAACATTTAATTGAGACTCAACCAAAGATGCTCCCAAGTAAACTTCAGGTGGTTTACCTATCTCCTCCAATGTTGGTGGTTTTTCTAGGTCTGCAATGGTTGGAGGAGGAGTGTCTACATTATTTATATTTCTGCCTTGGATACTCCTATTTTCTTCTAATCCCAAATAGTCAAAGGCCCTCTTCTTGTGCTCAGGAATCCTAAGCGGTTCAACAATTGGAACAAAATATTGATCGACTTAAGACTTGGGCAATGTCATAAGGAATGTATTTGAGTAAAGCAGCATTTGGAGAAAGATTGAAAAACTTATCGGATGGCACAAGATTTTTCACATTTTGGGCATGGGTGGGAACATCAATTCTACTTGAGACAACAAGGCCTTTGCTAGATGCATTTTTCTTTGGATTTTCTTTTGGGATATTGGTGAGAACTGGGGTTTTGGTTTGGCTTGAGGCCACCTGCCCCTTTAACAACTTTACTTCTTGTGTTATACTCTTTTTCTTGGGCAACAACAACATTCATTAACAATTGTCTATCCTCTTCGATGGGACTCCTCCATCATACTTCTTAATAATTAGAGCTCTTAGGTACTCAAAATCATTATAAGGAAGTTCAAAATCTTGTACCGTATCTATTTCTAAAGTACGAGAGGGAAGAAAAGAGGTACTCGGTGAATGCAATCCCAAAAACTTGCAGCATTTCTTGCACTTATTACTTCATTTGAAGTTGCTCCTTGTTGTGAGCTTGTAGAGCAGTCCACCATGGATGCATCATCATCAGTGTTATCATCATCATCAGCCTCTTCAACTTGTTGATCTACTTCACATAGCGGGGGGTAAGAAACATTTGTCACACCAATCAATTTCATTTGTCTCTTCAACAACAACAACTATGGCATTTAGAGGATAAGGCACTACTCTATTTTCCCTAGCTTGGGGTTTCTAGCTGCCATGGGTCCTTTACCTCTGTCATCAAATATCTAATCATTTCTAGGATGATTTGTAAATCTATCTTGTCCTTGTTGCCTATGCTTGACCTTGGGAACCTTGTCCAATTCCTTTCTCTACCCTGGATAGCTTGTAAGAGATTTCTTTGATAGCTCTAACCAAAGTCTTTACAACTTCCTCAAGATCCACAACCTTACTTGATTGAGGCTTCTCTGGGTTGATCAATTTAACACCCTCCCTCTTAGGAGGTTTTCCAACTACTTTAATGTTGTTCTCAATTTGCAGAGCCATGGTAAAGGCCTGCCTCAAAGTTCCAGGGTTCTTATCCCTCAAATAGTAAGCAACTTTCTTATCAAATGCATCTGAATAATTTATCAGACATGATTCATCACATGGCCTCAAATTAACAGTAGTCTTCTCAATGTTTTGTTAAATCTTGTATTGAAATCATGCACTGATTCATTAGGATTCTTCTTAATATTTTCAAACTCGATAAAAGAAACCTAGGGTCTGTTTTATCACCATATTGTATTCTAAAATCATTATTCATTTCTATCTAGGAATCAATGGAATTATCTGGCAAAGATTTATACCAGTCCCTTACATCTTCTTCTAGAGTATGGATAAATAATTTAATGTACACATCCTCAAATTCTATTTCAAAGTCCTCCATCATATTGACAAAAGAGCTTCAAGTGTTGATCACCAGTGATTGCATTATTTCCTTGAAACTTAGGCAATCTATTTCTTACATCTTATGGCACAACATTTGGATAGCTAGCCATACCTCTAAAATTGATGGGACCAAAAGTATTAACAAAAATGGAGGTCTAGGTGGAGGCTGAGCCATATTATTTTGAGGAGGTGACCTTA
This sequence comes from Taxus wallichiana var. yunnanensis, assembly GCA_018340775.1. Taxonomy (NCBI): domain Eukaryota; kingdom Viridiplantae; phylum Streptophyta; class Pinopsida; order Cupressales; family Taxaceae; genus Taxus; species Taxus wallichiana. Next base: position 781,949,740 of record CM031244.1, on the reverse strand, counting down.
GAGGAGATGTAAACTGATGAGGAGTGAGAAGTCTGTGGTATAGGGATGCAATTCTCATAATGACTGCCCTCTAAAGGATCTGTTTCTTGGAAAACTCTATCAGATTTGGAAAATATAGGGGCAGATTGAGAAGAAAAATTTCAAATACAAATGAAGGCCCCTCTCCAGATGGAGAATTCAATTCAACAAAGAGACTACCTGATTCAGATTCACTTGAGGAAGTATTGCAATCTTCAATCATAGGCTAATCAGTTTCACCAATGGAGATATCTTTTCTTGATGCTTGATCTCCAAAAACCTTCCAAATTCTTCTTCCTTCTGAATTAGACTTTCCTAACTCTGGAAACAACCTTCTACTAGGGTCCTTGGTGAAGAAATATCTTCTTCCTTCTAGCTTTGGAAACAACCTTCTACTAGGGTCCTTGGTGAAGAAATATCTTCTTCCTTATAGCTTTGCAAATTAATGACAAATCTTACTTGATATATGTTAAAACACTGGTATTTATTAAGAATTTAAACAACATGGAGTCGCCACTAAGGATTTTCACCTTAGTTTGTGCAAATGCACTATGAAAGACCTATCAAATGTCTATCAATACCATATTCATGCAAATCTTACAAGATCTACTCTTCTTCTACCCAAATTTATTAATGATGATACAAACTTTAGTGCAATAATTGTATAAGCTAGAAATATTGCACTCAGAACTTACAAATTTGAACAATTCTTACAGATCTGAATAGATAATGATGTTTTAGCAATGTATTAGCACACAACATGTGTAAGAAGTATTACCAAGGTCTGTATGTATTGCATTTGTAAAATAATTCAAATATTCCCCGATAACGGCACCACGAGTGTTATTAACGGGCCAAATGGATATGAACTAGCAACAAATCAACAAATCATCCCCGAAATGGTACCACGAGTGTTGTTGATGGGCCAAATGGGTATGAACTAGAAACAAATCAATAAATCATCCCCGACAGTGGTACCGCAAGTGTTGTTGATGGGCCAAATGGATATGAACTGCAAAAATCATTCCCTAAACAGCGGTGCCACGAGTGTTGGTATCCAATTTTTCTCTTTTTCAAGCTGAGCAACATCACATATTTGACATGGAGCTTAGAGACAGATAGATCATAATGTATGTCATTTTGTAGCCGGGGATGAGATCTAACTGGCCCTTTGTCACTCAGATTATGGAGATATGGATAACACCTTCAAGAGGATTTGACCTATCCTCACTACTTTAGGTTGTGCCTCTTCAACTAGGGTGAGAGGACCCTTAGTGTAACCTCTGTTTGATGAAGGAGATGGAGATATCCTTCTTTTGCACAAATTTTATGAAGAAAACCTTGGGAAAGTATGATCAATACTCCATAATTTAACTCTCAAGAGTTGTCACTTCTAAAATATGGAGATACTTTCAAAACAAGGCTAAGGTTACTGAAGACATTATGAAATCCTGATTGTTCTACATATTTTAGTAAATAGATTTTGTTCCTTTGTGGATATACATGGCAAAACAGGGGTAGTACAGAGTAGGATTAGTCGTTTGAATGATTTTTGGTGGGAGATTAAGCAAGATAAATTGGAATTTTCTATATCTTTGAGAAACTTCACAACAATGGACAACTCAACAATAGAAAGCTTCAGAATAGTTAAGACATTCCTTCAACCAGAAGGTGTGCATCAATGGAGGCCCAGATTTGCACGTTTTCACACAATCTTTGAGAATATAACATGAAGGCTCAAGTTAAAAGACTCAATTAAACACCAAAATCTTTGATCAATCACGCCTAAGGTACACCCAAAGACTTACAAATAATCTCTGTCAACAAATGAAGGTAAAGTGATTTTAAATTGTTTATTTCATTACCAGGTGAAATCTCTTCTGATAAATGAAATTGCAAATGCCACTAAACCATCACAAGGATGAGATATGTGTGATTTCACAAAGATTTCAATGTAAGATTACAATAGGAACAAGAGAAACCATTTGCAGACATTCTGAAATAAGCAGACACAAATTTTCCAGAGATTGAACACAAATTAATTTCAAAATTGCTTAGATTCATCAATGGGAGAGCTTCCAGAGAAATCTCAGAGCTTGTCAATGGATATACATCTACAACCAACTTGACATGATAGAAAATATAACACATAATAAATTGACCAGGTATCTCATATGGGTTTCTCAGAAGACGGCTTTTCTAAAAAATTCTCGTGAAATTTAACCCCTGACCTTTTACATGTCTAAAAACCTACATTATATAACATTCTATTACATCCAAGCCTTCTTTCCCAAGAAAATAATATCCTAAGCATCAAGTTTGTTACAAATTTCACTCATGATTCGCAGAAAGGGATGTTTAACATAAACACGTCCAAAAGTTTCAAGGTGTTTCTAAAAGGTGAATCATTGCAAATATTCCATCATTTCTTCAAATGGGAGCATGTTTTTCATCCTCTATGCATGCAGACCCCCTTTCCTTCATCATTATACCTTTTCCCATTTGAAAATTTTCCTTGTAACTTCTAGATCGGCATTTTGCGTTTTGCATGATCCTGAGCAAAAATTCACTTTGAATGCTCAAATTTCTCACCTCAATTTAAAAAATTGAGCCTCCAAAACTATTTAATTGCACCTTGCAGACCAAAACAACAAGGAATTTCATCAAAAAATGATGAAAAACAATGTGTATTCACATCTCTAGGATTCTTGGAGCAAAAATGGCGGCAAATCAAATGCACGATGCACAACAACTGTTGATTTTCCCTTTCTCAACTTTATATTAGAGTCGCCACGTGGAAAAATCTGATTGAAGCAGGCACAGGGTTGCCTTTGCATTTTATGACTTTTGGAGAAAATGTGCAATTTTCACGGTTTGCCTGCCCCTCTCCACCTTTGAAATACAGGCTCGACATGTGGCTTAATTTGGGCCTTTAATGGAGTCACGGCTCATTTATGTAATTTTACCCTTTTTAACAAAAAGGCAAAATTTCCAATTTTCCTCACTGACCCTGCCTTCCCGCTTGTAACTTTTTATGTGGGCCCCAGTGGAGTTGCGGGTTATTTCATAACTTTGCTCCTTTTTCACAAAAGGCAAAAAAATTCAAAATGTTCCGCCGACCCGCTTCCCCGCTTGTAACTTGAAAAACTACCATGTGTCCTTCTTGGGGTCAAAGTAAGACTTTTTCCTTGCCGCTTCATATCTATTGAATAACCAATTAGATGCTATCGGGGCCACGGGGCCAATTTGATATTTTTTACAAATGTGAAAAAGTGGAAAATTTCACCAAAAAGACCCGCCGGGCCGCATCCAATAAAAAATGAACACATATACACCTTTGGGGCAAAAAAGAGAAATTCACTCCGCCTTTATAAATTTGATAGGCCAATCAAAACTCAACCAGGGCTGCGGGGTCAAATTTTCCCTCTTTCCAAAATAGCAAAAAGTGATAAGTTCAAAACATTTATCCACCATCCCTCGACCAATCAAAAGAGGCCACGTATCTCAGCGAATCTTTGAGGTAGAATTTGATGGGTAAAAGACGCCCGTCAGACCGTCAAAAACACAAAAATTTACGAGTTCACACCCAGGATCCAATTTTTCACTTAGGATGGAATTTTGAAACAAAACTAGGTAAATCATGGCTCCAAGCATTTTTGATCATGGGAATGGATTTTTAAAGGAATAAAGAAGAAATTTGAACATTTTTCGAGCATCCATGATCAAGATAGGAAAATGGTAAAGCCCATGATTGAAAATATTTAGGGAAAAAATAGGGCACATTTGGGGATTTCTTCAAAATAAGGCATGACAAGGAAACTTGAAAATAATTCATGGTATACTGAGATGGAGATAAAAACTTCATTTCATCCATTCGAGAGATAGAAACGTTTGAGAACATGCATATCAAAAGGAAAATTAGGTCAAATGGTGCATGTTTAAAATGAGCATCAACAGGGATGAATGCATATTATAGGTCTTATTCTAGGAGAAAAAGGATATTGTTTGAAGGTTCAATGCATGCAGGTGAAGGAAGTTCATTGAAGTGGAAGAAAACCCCAAGTGAAAAAGGTAACTTTATTCTCCTGTAGCCTTACAGTCTTCCACAGTTAAAGAACACGTAAATGCAAATGTTTGAAGGAAAGAAACCTTACTGGTAACATAGAAGTGAAGTGTGAAATTTCATAGAATTGTGGACCAAATTTAGAAACTTGAATCAAAAATTAGTGAAAGATATACCAAAAGTTGTCTTCTCAGGCTAGACTCAGACCCAGCTGGGGTTTTAAGAGAAAATGTGTACTAAAAACTCCTAAACAAGGAATCTTGCCTTGAAATTTGGAAGTAATAGCCATGAAATGGTACTTCAATAGAATCAAAAATAAATTTGAGATTTCATTGGTGAAATTTGTAAATAATGTTGACAGTCTTCATCAAATACAGTGATAGAATTTAGAATCCTAGTGAGAAAGGCATGTTAGAAGGATGTGGGGCCTAGGAGTGGAGTTAGATCATGAAACTTTAGGGACAACTATAAATCCTTAATGGTTGCCTAAATATGCATATATTATGCTTGAAAAATTCATACAAATGAAGTTAGGAAGGGAAAAGGATTGTCCCGAGGTTAGTAGGGCTCGGAGAGGGCCTACGGAGAGGAAAGTGTGATAGGGAGAACAAGAAGAGAAGTAGGGTTTTGAAGTTTTGGAAAAACCATGGGGATGATAAATGGCCTTGGAAGGAGTTAATATATATTTTTGGGTAGCTATAGGTGTCTCCAACTATGGAGCATGCAAGAATGATTGTCTTAAGGGCATCTAGTAGGTAGTTTTGACAAGAAGTGAAGTTTGGATTTTTGAGTACTTTGAGTCAAGTTTAAGGTTGGTTGAGGTGATGTGACAGGGTTCTAGGCATTCAAAGGAGCTATTGAAGGTAAGAAGAAAGAAGTTTCTTGTTGAAGCTAGAAATCTAGTGAAGGGAATTGAAGGGGCAATTTGGACAAAAGGGTAAGAGTGATTACTTCTTTGACTTTGATTCATTAGGATGAATTCTTTGATGATGAATGCATGGTATTGCACATAGATGTCAATTTTGGTGTGCATGTGAAAAAAACTGCAAAAAAATGTAATAGGATAGTGGTAGTCAAAATCTGTGGTATACACAGGTTGTCATTTTTGTGTGTATGTGACAAACAACGCAAACATTGTAATAGGATAGTAGTAGTCAAAATATGGGGTATACATGAGGTTTTCACGTTGTTGCGTATGTGACAAATGACGCAAAAAATGTAATAAGATAAAGGTATTCAAAAAATTGGTTTACACAGGTTGTCACGTTTGTGCGTATGTGAAAACAACGTAAACAACTTGATAGGATACTAGTGGTCAAAATTTGTGGTATACACAGGCTATCACGTTTTTATGTATGTGAAAAATGATGCAAACATCATAATAGTATATTGATAGTCAAAATATCTGGTATACACAGGTTTTCATGTTTGCATGTATGTGACAAATGATGCAAACAACATAATAGGATACTGGTAGTGAAATTATCATGGTATACACAGATCATCACGTTTGTGCGTATGTGACAAATGACACAAACACCGTAATAGGATCTTTGGTAGTCAAAATATGTGGTATACACAGGTTGTCACATTTTGCGTATGTGACAAATGACACAAACACCATAATAGGATATTGGTAGTCAAAATATTTGGTATACATAGGTTGTCATGTTTGCACGTATGTGACAAATGATGCAAACAACGTAATAGGATATTGGTAGTCAAAATATGTGGTATACATAAGGTGTCATGTTTGTGTGTATGTGACAAATGATGCAAACACCGTAATAGGATATTGGTAGTCAAAATCTATTTTATACACAATGCTGTCATGTTTGCATGTATGTGAAAAATGATACAAACAACGTAATAGGATACTGGTAGTCAAAATATGTGGTATACACATGTTGTCACATTTGTGTGCATGTGACAAACAATTTAAATAACGTAATAGGATACTGGTAGTCAAAATATGTGGTATACACAGGTTTTAAGTTTGTGAATATGTGACAAATGATGTAAACAATGTAATAGAATACTAGTGGTCAAAATATGTGGTATACACAGGTTGTCATGTTTACGCGTATGTGACCAACGACACAAACATCATAATAGGATACTGGTAGTCAAAATCTGTGGTATACACAGGTTTTCAAGTTTATGCATATGTGACAAATGATGCAAACAATGTAATAGAATACTAGTGGTCAAAATATGTGGTATACACAGAGGTTGTCACGTTTACGCGTATGTGACAAATGACACAAACATCATAATAGGATATTGGTAGTCAAAATATGAGGCTATAACGTTTGTGCATATGTGACAAATGACACAAACAACATAATAGGATATTGGTAGTCAAAATCTATGGTATACATAGGCTATCATGTTTGTGTGTATGTGACAAATGATGTAAACATCGTAATAGGATACTAGTAGTCAAAATATGTGGTATACACAGGTTGTCACATTTGCGCGTATGTGACAAACGACACAAACATAGTAATAGGATACTTGGTATTCAAAATTAATGTTATACATAGATCACATTTTTGTGTATGTTATAAACAATGTAAATAATGTAATAGGATATTGGTAGTCAAAATCTGTGGTATACATAGGCTATCACATTTTTGCATATGTCAAAAATGACGCAAATAATGTAATAGGATACTAGTATTCAAAATCTATGGTATACATAGGTAGTAACCTTTGTGCATAGTATACACATGTTATCACGTTTGTGCATATGTAACAAACGATGCAAAAATATAATAAGATACTAGTAGTAAAAATTATGGTATACACAGGTTGTCATGTTTGTGCGTATGTGACAAACAATGCAAACATAGTAATAGTATATTGGTAGTCAAAACTTTTGGTATACACAAGTTGTCACATTTTTGTGTATGTGACAAATGACACAAACAACATAATAGGATATTGGTAGTCAAAATCTATGGTATACACAAGTTGTCACATTTTTATGTATGTGAAAAATGACGCAAACAATGTAATAGGATATTATAGTCAAAATCATGGTATACACAGGGTGTCATGTTTGTGTGTATGTGAAAAATGATGCAAACATCGTAATAGGATACTAGTAGTCAAAATCTATGGTATACACGAGGTCATAAAATTTGTGTGTATGTGATAAATGACGCACACACTGTAATAGGATACAAGTAGTCAAAATTTGTGGTATACACAGTAGTCAAAATCTTTGGTATACACAAGTAGTCAAATTCTATCGTTTGATCTTATGGTGTTTTTATGGGGGTCATGCAATCCTATTGCCGGGATAGACGGATCCATATTTTCTCACATTCATGTGTCGAGTTGCACCAAAGTCAACATACTAGATATAATTGAAGTTGATTCCTCATGAGATTATGTAGCATACAAGTATTCCTCATTGCATGGTTTGTCTTCCTTATCAACAACGTTGCCTTGTTGTTGCTTCTTATTTTTCTTCCAATTTCTCTTTTTTATCCCTAAGACTTATTTTTTTGTCCCTATGATAATTGTTGGTTATTGTGCTTCTTTCCACTTGACAAGTCATGTTGAAATCCATTATACCAACAATTTTTTAATTCACGGTCTTTCTTACCACAAACGAAACATTTATTTTGTTGCATGTTCCCTTGTTGGTTGTGTTGGTTACTATTCTTATGGGATTGTTTTGATGACTTCATAGAATTTTTCCCTTTCTTATGTGAAGCTAAATCATGTTCATCTTCTTCTTCTACCATGCATGTGGGTTCTTATTTTGTAACATATTCACCAATTTCTCAAATGTCGGGGGTTGTCATACGGCATTCAAAGTGCTCACAAAGATCATGTATGATGGGTGTAGTGTTCTCAAGACAATAGGGACTAAAGATTCAGATGTCACTTAATCCACTTCTAATGCTAAGAGTTATGCACTCAAAGTAACAATATGCATTTAAAAGGATTTCATTATTCACCACTTTTTATTTTGAGATTTTGTAGTTGACTTTGGAGGTAGATAGTTGTATTTTGATATTTGGCATCAAACACTATGTTGAGTTTATCACATTTTTATGTTACCACTTTGTAGCATCATAAATGTGGTGTTTTACCTCATCGGAAACTCCAAAGAATATGATTAACTCCACTTTCTAATTATCTTTATCAAACTCATTGTGCAGAACATTATTTTAAGGACAAATGAAGGATTCATCAACTACATTTTAGATGTCTTCAAATTCAAGTTGTGTTCATTTTTTTGTTTTCTAAGCAACATAATTATCTCCTCCTGATAGTTTTTAATCTAGGAGAAATAATTTTGGAGCATTTACAACCATGTTTTTGAATTGTGGAATATGGATATGTTTTTTATCACTCTAAATAGGTCACTCTTTTCTCTATATTGTTAGTTTTATATACGACACCTCTTTATGTACAAGATCTTCCAATATAAACCTTGTTACATGGAACAAGTTCGTATTATCGATATACTCGATGGTGCGTGATGAGATACATTAACTACGTGAGAGAAGAGTGATACTTGGTACCAAAAGAGTACATAAAAGGGAGTCATCCAATCAATGACACCGCTTAGTGGTTAAAACCACACGTCAAGATTTATGCTGTGAATGGAAAATGGAAGGAGGTCTATATGAGTCATGAATGTGTCTTTATTTCTCTCTAACAATTTATAGGGATGATTCCCAGACATCGTTGTTATAGTTATGTTAAGAATTAGATACAATATTTCAACGCAATGAGATTACTCGTAAGCATGACTTCAAGACACCTTATATATTAAACTCTACAAATGACATCGAATAATCTCACGGGTGTGTTTGGGAACATTTTTTTCATTTACAATTTTTTGTAATTTTGTACAATGTTTACAATTGATATGACAACCTCTAAATTAGTATGATGAGCTATACAAAGTACAAAAATAGATGTCCCCTCAAGTAATAATTGAAAAAATTACAAACAGAATTATTTTCAAGATCTTTGGCCTCTTTACAATAATCCCCCCTTTTTGCTAAATATGTAAAAAATAGGCTCAATAGGCTTATTTTGAGTGGGTTCTTCTTACTTTGAAACATTTTGCAAAATTTAAAAAAAATGATTTTCTCCCCAATTAGGGGTTTCTCCTTCAACATTACTTAGTTGTAACTAACTATACTTTAGGCTCTTCTATGACCGGTGGCATCGCTTAATGTAGTCAAACCACCAAATTTTCCACCGACAGTGAAATAGAGAGAAGAGGGAGTAGGGCACAAATCTTATATTTTTTTAGGCAAAAAGATCATAGAGCTTGTGATCTAGCCGCAAGGCAAAGCTTTGTAGCTCAATATAGGTTATGGGAGATTTGTGATTTATAATTTAAAAGTTTTGAAAGATTTTTAAAAGGAGAAAGAATTAAACTCAAAAGTTGGTTAGGGTTTATTTTTGTTGTTGCTACCTCCAAACTTCACTTGTAGTTTGAACATCGTCGCTTTGGGATTCCACTAAAGTGTGGCTAGTTTGAAATAAGCCTATTTAACCCTAAATTAAATTTCTAGGTCAATTTAATTAGGTGTATGAGAGATTAGAGTTGATTACTAATCTAATAAAGATAATACAATATAAACACTAAATCAGATTTACAACTTAGATCAGATAATAAATATTGCAACACACCACTTAACCTAACATGTAATTGAAAGTACAAAATAAAGGTATAAAGGCACTTAACTTGCCACACTTTATTTCTAGATGCAGATCTAAGAATGTAAAACATAGAAAATAGGATAAATGAACCTAAAAAAACCTTGCAAAATTAAATGGAACTGGAAATATGCATGGGTCGGGACAATACAACATATTTGTGACCTACTATATGGTCTTGGACTTACTCTCAAACAACTTTTGTAACTTTTTGGGTTGTTCACCTTCCCGAATTCTTTTAGCTATCAAACCCTAGTTGTCACACATACAAAGAATGCTCTCCGAATAGACTAATCATTATCTCATACCCTAGTCAAGGATGATGATTCCTACAAAAACATTAAAATGGTTGTGGGCACCCTTGTGCATTGCCGACGTTAGCACCACTCACAAGAGGACTCAAACCACACATTGTTCTCTACCTAACATGTGATATCTAGATACATCAATCAAATTTAGCACTTTCATTAAACATGCTTTCTTTGACATGGATCTATCTAAAAACACTTGGAAGGAGGATATGTGGATGTTTGTAGATGAGATATGTGACTACCTTGACCTAGTATGTAGCTTTAAACCTGTTGTGGGTGTTTCCTAAAGACAATTCTGATATTTATGGAGCTTTGGATGCCTTTTACAAGTGTATGAAGTGAGTTCTCTAGTGCATTACATTAGGAGTTCCAAATTAGCAAATGAGGTAGTGTTTACTTGTTTATATAGGGTTTTGTAGATGATTTATCTAAGAAAGGACAATCCATAGGAAGTGTAAGACTCAACAAAAAAATTGGAATTGGAAGTGTAACTGGAAGACATGTCGATCTAAGATCTGAAAAGAGGTTAGGACAAGATCAATATGGTCTTGGATAGGAGCAGGGAACATTCTAAGTGATATTAGGAACTAGTAAATTGATATTTCTATATGTATTTTGTGCATTAAATTTTCATAGTTTAACGACATGTCAGTGTGCACAAGGATAAACAAGCTAAACAATGGACCTTAGAAAATTCTAAGTGGGAATGGAAAATTTTTGTTTATCATAGCAAGAGTGCATAGTCAAATCAAGGGTTTTCAAAGTGCAAATTACCAAATTTGAGTGTCTACAAAGTCATCACTATCACCTTTACAAGCGTATTGTAAGGATATGTCACCTTCTTGTTAGGTCATCTACTCCTTTAATTTTGTTGACTTGTGATTGAGAGGATATCAATTTTGAAGCATCCACCATAATTCCTTCACCACTATTAGACCAAGTCGATCCCGATGTAGTATTCCAATGGCATTCACTAATGTAAGTTGAGACAATAGTGTGCAAAGCTAGGGGTGTTTAGAGAGAGTCGAGCTAGCTATAGATCGATGCAAAGACCAAGCTCTCGAATTTGAACACGAGAAACTACAATGGTGGGAGCGACATGTTTTTAGAGCTCTAGACTAAACATCTTGTGTTGCCCCAATGTCAAATGTGATCCATGTCATGTTCACCTAAGATGATCCATTGGATCTTATTTTTGTAAATGTTGAGAGGTCATGTTTCTTAAGTCAAATGCAAGCGACATTTCTGGGACTCATATTTGCACAAATTTTGAACAACCACTCATTCTCAACTAGAAATTATGCAACCGCAAATAGAGATTTTGGACCTTTTTGCTTCACATTAGGGATGTGGACAAGGGTTTGCGCTGATGTGAGGAGGTAAGATAATGAGGGTGATTGCCTTTGAAAAATGTGGAAAATAATGAAAATTTGAAGAAATTATAATAAAATTACATAAAATATAGTAAAGTTGGGGTGAATTAGTGAAAAATGAGAAAATAGAGAAATAAATGAAATATTTACAAATTATGGTACATTTTGTTAGATGGTTTGAAAAGGGAGATTAGAGTAAAATTGATAAATTGGTGACATATATGAGGAATTGGAAAATTAAGGGACGATGATGGGAAAATGTCCTAAAAAATAAGTGACAAATGAGGAAACTTGAGGAAATTAGGGAAAATAGTGAAAACTTGGAGAAATTATGTTAATATTAAATAAAACATAGTAAAATTAGAGTAAATTTGTGAGATATGAAGGATGTTAGTGTAAATTTGAGAATATTATGGTACACTTACAAAAATTATGGTTAAATTAGGAAATTAGAGTAAAATTAAGGAAATTGGTAATAAGTTGAGAAAATTGTGGAAAATAGTGCAAATCTTGGAAAGCTTAGGGTAAATTTAAAAAAGAACAAAACCAAAGTGCAAAACCGAGAAAATTAGTGGCATTGAAGTAATTGAGGATATAAGAGGAAATGCTTAAGACTTTGGGAAATCAAAGTAAATTTAAATAACTATAGTGAAATTAAGGTAAAATAGTGAAAATGTGGAAATTAAGGAAAATTAATGTACATTTGAGGAAATTAGAGATTACAATTTTAGAAATTAATGAAATTATGAAAATAAAGGTAAAAGTAGTGAAAATAATTATCATTTTTAATATTTTTTCACTAAGTGTCTTAGACCTGCTTTGAAACAACTTCTTTAACTTTCTAGGTTGCTCACTTTCTAGGATTTTTTTCGTTTTCAAACCCTACTTGTCGCACATGGAGCAATTCTCTCCGAATGGACTCATCATCTTCTCAAACCCTATCCATGGATGAAGAGTCTTACCAAATAAACATTAGAAGACTTGTGGGCACCCATGTGCACTATCAATGTTGGCACTACTCCGAAGAGGCCTCAAACTACATGTTGTTCTCCACCTAGCTTGTGATATCTAGATAGATCAATGAAATTTGGCACTTAATTTTACCATGTTTGCTATGACTTGGCTATTGCTAAAAACACTTGGAGGAGGTGTTCGAGATGCTTGTAGATTAGAGAAATTATTACCTTGTCATGAACTGTAGCTTCAAACCTAATTTTGATGTTACCCTAATGATAATGGATATGAAATTCTGAGATTTAGGGAGCTTTAGAAGCATTTTGCAAGTGAGTTCTCTAGTGCATTGCCTTAGGAGTTCCAACTTAGCAAATGAGGTAATGTTTACTTGTTTATATATGGTTCCATAGATGATTTATCTAAGAATGGACGACCTATAATAGGATAAGACCCAACAAAATATTTGGAATTAGAAGTGCAATTGGAAGACATATAGGTCCAAGACCGCACAAAGAGGTTAGGACTGTATGGTATGATCTCGATCGGATTGTACACTCCTAGACATGAGCAGGGAACATGATGAGTGAGATTAGGAACTAGTAAATTGATATTTCTATATGTATTTTGTGTATTTAATTCTCAAAGTTTAATGACATGTCAATTTTCAAGGATAAACAAGATTAAAAATGGACCTCAAAAAGTGCTATGTAGGAATGGAAAATTTGTGTTTATCATAACAAGAGTGTATAGTCAAATCAAGGGTTTCCAAAATGTAAATTGCCAAATTTGAGTGTCTATAGATTCATCATTTTCACCTTTTCCAAGTTTTCTGTAAGGATTTGTCACCTTATTGTTAGGTCATCCACTCATTTAATGTTACCGACTTTTGATTAAGAGGATATCATTTTGAAGCATTCACCATAATGCCTTCACCAGGACTAGATCAAGTCGAGCCCAATGTAGCATTCTAATGGAGTTCACCAAGGGAATTTGAGTGAACAATGTGCAAAGCCGGGGGTGTTTAAAGAGAGCAAAGGTGACTATAGCTCAAGGCAAAGACCAAGATCTCAAATTTAAATGAAGGAAACTACAATTATGGGAGTGATATGTTTTTAGAGATTTCGAGACTAAACATCTTGTGTCATCCCGAGTGTCAAATGTGATTCACGAAATGTTTTTCTAAGAGGACCTATTATATCTTGTGTTTGTAAATGTTGAGAGGTTGGGTTGCTTAAGCCAAATGCACAATACAACTCGTCAAAGGGAATCTTCTTGATAATCTTGGTAGGAGGGAGCTTTTAGGATCCTCCTCTTTTTAACTCTATAATACTTTGCAGAAAACCTATAAATTTATTATAAAAAAATTCAACATGAATGGAAATATGAAGCAAGTGACAAGTGTCTGTGGACTCGTATTTGAGAAAATTTTGAACCACTCTTTCTCAACTAGAAATTATGCAATCGTAAATAGATATTTTGGACCTTTGTGAAGCACATTAGGGGATGTGGAAAAGTGTTTGCGGTGATGAGAGGAAGAAAGAGAATGAGGGTGTTTCTCTTATCTACTTTTCTTAACTCACTTTCTACAAAACTTATGTCTAGAACTTCCAAACTTCTCTTGATTTCTCTTACACCTCACCTAACATGTTCAAAGAATCTTCCCGATCTCGATAACAAGTGTTGACATAAACAAAATATGATTTATATTCAGCAATATAAAATGACTATATGAGGTTTACTTATCCACAAGATTGTATGAAATTGTCTATATAAATAAGGGAGTGTAATGACTCAATGCGATCAAGCTAACAATAGACAACCCCTAAATAAAAATTAAATTTACTGCAATGTTACATTTACCCATGAAATGATAAATTACTTTATTCATAATAAGTCCTACTTCCTTGGTTATACTTCTTTGTCTTGCAAAGATAAATAACTAAAAAGAAAAAATAGAAAATAATTATACTTATAACTCAACCTTTGAATTTTTACAATATGCCCGAGAAAAATTATTTATTTAGTAAGGATTTTTAGTATTGAAATGAAATCTCCTTTTATAATACTAATCACTTTTTCAACTCCGCATGAACAATTATAGTACATGGAATAAATAGCATAATTTATCCATGTAAATTAGCATCATTATGTACAATTGGAAAAAATAAGGTTAAATTAGAGAAATTAAAATATTTAGGGTAGAATTGTCCAAAGTAGTGAAAAATCAAGGAAATTAAAGAAAATACTTAAAACGTAGAGAAATTAGGGTAAAATTGAATGAAAATAGAGTAAAATCAAGGTAAATTAGTGAAAATAGAAAAATAACAAAAATAAGTGAAATGAAAATTAAATTAATGTAAAATTGGAAACATAGGGGAAATTGTGGTACACTTGGGAAAATCGGGGTTAGATTAAAAGATTAGAATAAAATTAGTAAAATTGATGATAAACTTACATAAATTGGCGATTACACCAGTAGTTGTTAATGAACCTTGATAGAATATGAATTGATAATTATAGTATTTACTTTTTAAAATATAAAATATATAATAAAATCTCAAATTACCTATAATATATGCCCCTTTTTCCATGAAACTTACCACATCCAATAATATATTTCTCTAAAATATGATAATAAAATATGAAGGAAATATTAGCATAGAATATAGAGGATTACTTCAAGAAATATTTATTAAAGTTTAATAAATTACTTCAACCACACTTGTTGGATGAAATCATATAATCTTAAACCAAGGATGAAAGAAAGGAATTCATATCCCATTTTGTGTTTCCCATATATGTACAATGTATTTTGCATTTTAAATATATCATACAAACTCGCATATCTTCACCTATATACTTCAATTATCGATAAGAAGTTTGTTCAAGATTTTATGTGTTTCTACAATGGAACAACACATTTTGTGTTTCCCATTTATATACTGATCTCTTTTGTATTTCTAACCATTGTACAAAGCCCAAAGCATGAGGTTTTTTACTTTTATTAAAATCCCATTATATAAGTTCGGTGGTGTGAGCTTTTGCTAATTGCAAAACTTGAGCTGAAGTTTCTATAGCTTTATCCTTAAAACGTTTATTTTGGATCACTACGTGTGGATCTCTATATTAGTTCAATATTAGTTCATTTTTTTAGAGTTTCAAAATTTTGATATAGGACTGAAGAAGTTGATTACTCTAGCTTGTTTGAAGGCATCTAACAATCATACCCATTGGTAGAATGTGATGAGGTGTTTGTAGAAAGTTTGGATGTTTGTAGGTCTAACCTAGTGCATATTTCAGCTAATAACTCAAGGTTGATTATTGTACCATGTTTAAAGGCATCTAACAATCATACCCATTGGTAGAATGGGATAAGGTGTTTGTAGAAAGGATTGATGTTTTTAGGTCTAGCCTAATGCATATTTCAGCTAATAACTCAAGGTTGATTATTGTACCATGTTTGAAGGCATCTAACTATCATTAGACATTGGCGTAATTATTGTACTATGTTTGAAGGCATCTAACAATCATACCCATTGGTAGAATGGGATGAGGTGTTTGGAGTAAGAATTTTGTGTTTATTGGTTTTGCTCGATGCATATTTCAGCTAATGAATTTGAATACTATATTTGTGATCCTAGAATGTTTTAGCCTTTAATATCATCTAATTTTGTATAGTTTTGTATTGATGTGTTTCAACATTTCCAAGTGTGCATTTAATATAATAAGAGTACATTTATTTCATGTCTTATGGTTTTTCATATTTTTCTTCATGATCAACTTGATTTTTATCAAAACAAAACAAAAAAATCACCTAATAATCTAATTTTCAATGTTGAATTTGGTTCAAGATTCATGGCGTATTTTTTGTTTATTTCTTAATTTTCAACTACGGAACATAATATTTTTTGTAACCACTATTGGTAGGCTTTGCATCTTTGACATCTCTTATGGTGTGACAATAAAAATTGATTTTGAACACACATGTGCATCATGTGTCTAAAGGAAACCAACATTATTTCCCTCAAGGGATAAGTAAGCTGCTGAAAACATTCAAAATTAACATATACTTTCAAACTTTCTCTTTCTTGATATAAAAGAAATGGGAGGTTGTTATAATGATCCACCAAATCTAAATCAGTTTACGGGATTATAAGCTCAATGTGGAGAAGAATTATATCTACAATGTTTCGAAGATGATGTCAAACAAGAAAATTTATGGTGCACTTGTCAATTGGGTCATACTTCATTGGTAAAGTTGTTTATGTTGCTATCACTACGATGTTTTGAAGGTGGTGTCAAACAAGAAAAATGGCATCCTTCTTATTTGGGTTGTAGTTCACTATTTAGGTTGTTGATGCTACTATTCAACCCATTAATGGTTGATTTTATTGGAATGTGGGTGACGGAGATGGTAGTATTGGGGGTAGCATTTCATTTCATATTATTATGACGAATTTTAATTTATTTTATTTCATTTTTGTTGTATGAGAAATGCCATTAACACAAAACAAATAATAATTAAAATGAGAAATGTCATTACTCCGTTCGTAACCTTTGGGGATGAAGTTATCGAATATGAACGATATTACAGGGAGCACACTCAATTTGCATGTTCAATGGATTCGCCCGGGTTACAAGTCCTACATGAATGGATCTCTAAGTATTGGATCCCACTCCTTATCGAAGGTTAGATCTTTATCCCTATGGATAAGGAAATTTTATTGTGGATTTTTCTTCTATTCCTGATAAAGACACCATAGTGGGTAAACTCGGTGTTTGATCTCACTACCTTGCCATAAAACCTTGGTTCACTTCTTTTAACCCAATCATTGAATCCTTCTATTGCAAACTTGTTTGGATTAGGCTACCTCATTTACCTCTGCAATTTTGGGACCATGATTGTTTGATCTCCATTGGCAATGTTTTGGGTAACATTCTTCATATTGATTCTCAAACCACCGATTTCACCCATACAACATATGCCAAAATTCTTGTTGAGCTCGACACCTCAAAAAACCTTCCTACACACATTGATCTGAAAGTGAAAAACAAAGCATGGACTCAACTTTTAGACTACGAAGGTTTACCCTTCAAATGTAGAAGGTGTTTCACTTTAGGACATACTGACTAATGAATGCGGAATGGAAAAGTGTAAAAAGAGAGAGAAAATTGGTGTAAAATGCCCTCCTTAGCATTTGGTTTTGATGTTAAAGAATAATTAGATTCAAATGAGGATTTGGAAGATGTGCACCGAATCGATCCTTGAAACTCCTCTTATAAAAATTCCAATTATAGGAAATAAGGAGAATTAATAAGGTGTACCTCAAAAAACATTTTCAAATCAATTGCTTGTAAAGTGGCTAAGGAAAATATCCCTCCTCTCAATCCTACGAAAAAAGCACATATGTGTCGATAGAAGCTACGAATTTTTCTTCCTATTGAAGAGGTTGTAGAAGGGTGTGTTGGTGCTCGATTTATTTTGCCCCATTTGTCATTGTTTTAATCATTCTACGTGTTGTGAAACGTTTTATCTCTTGATGTGGATGTTCTGAAGCTAATACCTCCTTTAGAAATTCCTTTAGTTGTTTGCAAAATCCATTGTCATGTCCCTCCTTGAAGAAGTCTCTGAGTTTGCCCTATTTTTGCCCTAATTTCTTCAAAATCCAGTGGGCTCTGCCATTTTTCCTATTTTTCCTCAACCATGGAAGCTCGAGAATGGTTGATTTATATTTGTATGCCTTTGAAAATCCAAATCCATGGTCGAAAAGATGCTCGAAATCATGATTCACTTGTTTTTTGTTTCAAAAATTTTCATCCTTAGCAAAAAATCGGGTTCTAGGCGTGAATGGCAATTTTCTGTATTTTGATGGTCTGATGGGTGTCTTTTTCCTGTCAAATTTTTTCCTTAGCATTCAGAAGTCATGTGGCTTCTTCTGGTTTGTCAGGGGATGGCGGGCAAATGCTTTAACTTATCCCTTTTTGATTTTTGGCAAAAGGGCAAATTTGGTCTTGTAGCCCCGCTAAAATATGATTGGTTCTTTTGTTGCTTACGTGGCTTCTTCTAATTGGATGGGGTGTGGCGGGTTTTTTTGCAACTTTTTCTTTTGGCTACTTTGGAAAAAGGTTTGAACCCGTCCCGTGGCCCCGTTAGGATTTGATTAAAGCAAATTTTTAAGTGGCAGGGAAAAAGTCTCACTTTGACCCCGCAAGAGGACACGTGGCGAAGCTAATGACGAAGATGCAGGCCTTCGAAGGTAAGTTGGATGTTATTTCCTTTTGGAAAAATGGGGTAGAATTCTAAAATGGAAGCACGCCCCCACCAAATCATTTTGAAGCCTTAAGGTTTTTGAAGTTGCACCATAATGACACATGGCGAGCCCATGCTCATTCAAGGTCTCAACTTTTGGGGACCATCTCAAGATGCACCATTGTGACACGTGGTAGTTTGAAAAGTCAAAAGGTGGGGAAGCGGACCATCGGAGGCAACTTGGATTTTTGCCTCTTGTCATCAAAAGGATTAGAATCTTAAAATGGCCTGTAATCCCGATAAGAAGAAATTCAAGGTTGGTGTTGAAAAGGTCAAGAGGCGAGCCATCAGAGGAAAATTTGATTTTTGCCTCTTGTCATCAAAAGGATTAAAATCTCAAAATGGCCCGCAAGCCCGATGAAGGAAAATTCAAAGCTTGCTCCAGTCAACTGTGGAGGTGCAGAATCTTGGGGAAATTTGGAAAATTTTCCTTTGGGGAAAAAGGAGTTAAAAGTAAAATGGGAAGCGTGGTTCTGATGGGACCAACATTGGGAAACGTGTCAGGCTCATTTTTCAAAGGTGGAGCTCATGGGAAATTTTGGAAAATTTACCCTTTTCCAAAAAGGATGTGAAATGGTAGAAGTTGGCTGCAGTTCCTTTGGGGCCCACCTTAGGACATGTTTCAAGCTCATTTCTCAAGGGTGGAGGTGTGAAGCAAAATGTGAAAATTTTACATTTTTCCAAAAGTTGTAAAAGGAAAAAAGAACCCAGAGGCCCGCTCTAAAATGGATCTCCCACGTGGATGGTCCAAATTCAAAATAGAAATCAACAACAACTATGTCTCTGTATTTGATTTTTCCACCATTTTCACTCCAGAGCTCCTGGGGACGCGTATTATTTTGGTTTTTATCATTTCTTGGAGTCTCCTGCATGCCAAATGAAGAGGAACATTAATCTAGCCTCCTGGTTTGGTGGGAAAGGTCTGTAAACGTCTCCCACCATTAATATACAATCACTATCAGATTCGGCCCAAATTTTCTTTCCTTGGCACGTGAACGACCTGTTGGTAATTGGGGTTTGGTGAGAAAAATCCGGGGACGTCTTCTACCATTAAGGTGAGATCTGACCTTTGGGCTCGATCTGATCTTCCATTTCTTCTTCCCAAGCATGCAAAGAACCAAATTAGATAGAATACGGGTGGAAGTGGTTGGAAAATAGAAGGAAGAATGATTTTCTAGAGGAAGGAGTTGAATGCGGGAGATTTTCGAAGAGATCTGCCCCTTGGGCACTTGGCGAATTTTGTAGATTTGATTCTGGGAATCACGATCGAGATCATGACAAGAACTGGTGGCACTCAACGTCTCTAGTTTTTGGGGGAAAGGCCCTATTGTAAAATGTTATAAATTACATGAATTTGTCTTGCAAAGGGTTGGAATTTTGTGAACGTAGAAGTATTAGGAGTCGAAACTAATTTCCTAAGAAAAAGCTTGATAGAACCCATCATTTTGAGAAGCCATTGAGAAGCCTATATATCTCTTTTGTATTGAATTTGATCATGTCAAGGTGGTTGCGAGTGTACAGCCATTGACAAGCTCTAAGATTGTTCTAGGAGCTTTCCCCTATTGATAAATTTAATCAAACTTGAGTTATTCTGTGTGGATCTCATGCAAAATATGTGGTTTTACTTCTGAATGTCTGCAAAAAAAAATTCTTGTTCCTGTTGCAATCTTGTGTCAAAATCTATCTCAATCACACAAGTCTCAATCCTTGTGATAGTTTAGTGGCATCTACAATTTTATTTCTCAGAATATCTTTCATCTGGGAGTGAAATAAACGATTTAAAATCACTTTTCTCTCATTTGTTGATAGAGATTGTCTGTAAGCCTCTGGGTGTACCTTAGGCGTGATTGGCCTCAGATCTTGATGTTTTGTTGGGTTTTCCAACTCAATCCTTCGTGTTATAATCTCATAGATTGTATGAAAATTTGCTAATCTGAGCCTCCATTGAAGCACATATTCAGTTAAAGAAACATTTTAGCTACTCTGTGGCATTATGTTGGTTTAGTCTTCCATTTTGTAAAGTTCTCAAAGATTTGGTATAATCAAATTTATCCTACTTCACCTCCCACCAAAATTCATTCAAAAACAATTAATCATACCCATACTACCCATGTTTGTCATGTATGTATACAAATGCATAATTTTTACTACCAAAACATGCAAAAACAATCAGGATTCCAAATGTCTTTAGTAGCTTGAACCTTGCCTAGAGAATATCTCCACTATCTAGAGTGACAACTCGTGAGAGTTAGATTTTGTTGCATTGATCATATTTTCTTCAAGGTCTCCTTAACAACTTCATTAGGAAGGATATCTCCATCTCCTCCATAAACAATAGGCTACAAAAGGGTTCTCTTACCTTGGTTGAAAGGCACAACCTAAAATAGTGAGGATAGATCAAATCCTCTTAAGGTGCTACCCACTCCTTTTCAAAGCCTGAGTGCTAAAAGGTTAGATAGATTGCTTCCCTAGCTACAAAATGACATACATAACTATCTATCTGCCTCTGAGCATCCTATCAAATCCATGATGTTGCTTGGCCTTTGAAGGAGATTAAATTTGGGTACTAACAGGGTGGAAAACATTACAAAACAAGAAAAAATATATTCTTAAGAAATATGTTTCTCGTACCTAGTTTTTTCTTCGTTGTTGGGAAGTTGTTTCTATTTTTTGTCTTGGAGTGTTATTAATTTTATCTGGGTTTTCAGACCTCTTTGTATCTGGGTAGGGTCCCCAGTCAAAAACCTTTATCCTTAATACAAAATAATTGGAGTGAGAAATCCATACTAATGATTAATACCCATAAGAGCTATTAATATTAGTTTTTAACATGACATTGGTCTTGAACAATTTCCTTTGTTTCCCTATTGGCATGCCCAGAAACATATGGGATCATTATTAATCATAAATTCCACCAATATAACTTAAATCATAATATTTAGTAGTCATAACATTACATGCCTAAGATTTTTGTACACAAGTGTTGATGTTGATAACTTTGTAGGATTTTCTGATGGAAAATAGCACAAGATTGAAGAATGCAAATGTCTTGAACATGAAGGATCTCCTTGGACTTTATTATTTGATGGAGCTTGCTCTAGGTTTGGAAATGGTGCTGGTGTTGTTTTGTTCTCTCGGACGATGAAAATTTTGTCTTTTCCTTCAAAATCAACTTTGAATGCACTAATAACATTGCTGAGTATGAGGCACTTTGTTGTTAGGTCTAAGGATTACTAGAAAATATGGTGTTAAAGACATCATTGTCAAGGGAGATTCGGAATTGATTATAAAGCAAGTCAAAAAATTGTATGCCATAAAGAATCAGTGAATGAAACAATACAAGCATGCAGTTTGGGATTTCATTGAGATGTTTGTTTCATTCAACATTGTGCATCATGACAGGAAGTTCAATGATATGGTAGAAAAACTTGCTATGTTGGGATCTCAGTTTGATCATTGTGCAGTGTCCCCATATTGTGAATATGATGTTGAGATGTTAATAAGGCCTTTTGTACCTGACAATATTAAGCATTGGCAGGTGTTTTATGATGATGCTTAGGTCAGAAGATTTCTACAGAACAAAGAGAGTTTGTTGATCAAAATATTGATTGGGAGCCAATGGTGTGCATAGCAGAGGGTAAAGAAACCTTGTTTGGCAAAGGCATCATCCAACTAAAGACTAATACCATTCCCAGAGGGTTGGTTTCTCTTGAGTCCAATTTTGATAATGTTGATCACATTATTAACAGATGCATGGCAGCCTCAAGGGATATTGAGCATGACCTTGGCACAAAGGAGAAACCAAGGAAGATTTGGTTAGGCAGCAATCTCAGCAAGGAGGAGAAGCAGTCCTACATCCAATTGCTGAAAAGGTATCAAGATTGCATGGCTTGGACTTATTCTGAGCTAAAGGCATATAGAGAGGATCTGTTTCAACATGAGATTCCCTTGGAATCTAATGCAAAACCATTCAGAGAAATAGAGGCCAATCAATCCACTCCTATCTCTTAAAATGCAAGAGGAACTGAAGAAACTGAGGGATGGAAGGATTATTTAGCCTACCAGGTATTCTTCTTGGGTTGCGACCTAGTGCCAATCGAGAAGAAGAATGGTGACATCAGGATGTGTGTGGATTTCAGAATTTGAATAGAGCATCAATGAAGGATAATTATCCTTTACCAAACATGGAAAACATGTTGTAGCTGGTGATTGGTTCTGAGCTACTTTCTACCCTGGATGGCTTCTCTAGTTATAACCAAGTTGTGGTGAAGGAATCAGAAAGAATTAAAACCACCTTTACCACTCCTTGGGGACTTATGTATATGTCAGGATGCCCTTCGGTGATGAATGTTGGAGCAACTTTTCAAAGAGTAATGGATGTTTCTTTTGTTGGTTACATCAATGATTTTATTATTTTCTACCAAGATGATGTAACTGTGTTCTCCAGAAAGAGAAGTGATCACTTGTTGCACTTGGAAAAGATGCTGATAAGATGCAGAGAATATGGCATCTCACTCAATCCAAAGAAGTTCCATTTTGGAGTGCAGAAGGAAAAATTGCTTGGTCACATTGTGTCACAAGAAGGGGTAATGATTGATCTAGAAAGGGTAGAGGCCATCAGCAAGGTCCCAATCCCAAGAACCAAGAAAGGAATTCAATCCTTCTTTGGGAAGATAAAATTCATCAGAAGATTTATATCAAATTTTTTTAGTTGACCATTCCAATCACTTCCATGTTAAAGAAGGACCAGGTCATCAAGTGGGAGGAGGCTTCCATCCAAGCTTTCAATGGGATTAAAGAGGCACTAAAGCATGCACATGTTCTAGCAGCTCCAGATTATAAGAAGCCCTTTCAACTGTTCTCTTTTGCTTCAGAGAACACTATTGCTTCGTCTCTGCTGCAGAAGATGATGAAGGGGCTGAGAGGCCAATTGCCTTTTCAGTAAGGCATTGCAGGGGGTTGAGCTGAAATACACTATTATGGAGAAACAAGCATTTTCCTTGGTAAAAGCAACAAAGGTTTTCAGGCCTTACATTTTGAGTTCTAATATTGTTGCTTATGTTCCCCACACCATGGTGAAAGACATCTTATCAGAGATGGAAGTCTCAAGAAAAAGGTGTAGATGGGTGAACAAGTTGCAAGAATATGACATGGATATCTAAACCACAAAGTTAGTGAGAGGTTTGGGCTTGGCTAAGCTTATGGCTGAGAGAAACTTGCAAACTATTGAGGTAAATGAGGTAGAAGAAGGAAGGGTAGATGTCTTTGAGAAACTAATGAGTTCTGAGTGGTACAAGGATGTGATTTTTATCTCAGACATTTATACTGCCCTGAGTATTTGAGTAAGAACTAGAAAAGGGCCCTTAAGTTGGCTTCCTAGAAATATGTCATTACTGATTATGGGTTAGCTTGGAAGAACCCTGAGGGAGTCCTCTTAAGGTGCATTACTGAAGATGAAGCCCCAAGATAATTGTTGATCTCCATGGAGGAGTTTGTGGGGGGCATTTTGCTGGAAGGGTCACAACACACAAGATCCTGAGGGCTGGTTATTGGTGGCCAACTCTCTTTAGGATACAACTCTTTTGGTTAGAAGATGTGAGAGTTGTCAGTGCTTCTCTGGAAGACTAAAAGCTTCAGGCTCCCTTCCTTTGTAGCTGTATCAATTGAAGCCCCATTCAAGCAATGGGGGATGGATTTCATTGGTGAGAGTTCAGACCCTTCAAGTGTTGGCCATAAGTGGATTCTTGTAGCCACTGATTGCTCCACCAAATCGGTGGAGGAAATCCCCACCAAAAGAGAAACACACCAAATTTTCATGGATTTCCTGTTGAACCATATCATCTGTAGATTTGGGGTGTCAGTCAAGATTGTTGGTGACAATGCCATGAGCTTTAGAGCTAAACCTTTGGTGGAAATGTGTAAAGAATATGGGATCAACTTGACATATGCATATAATTACAATCCCCAAGGAAATGGACAAGCTGAGTCCAATAATAAAAATTTACTGAAGATTATCAAGAGAACCTTGGAGCTGAACAAGAGAAAATGGGGTGAGCAATTGAAGTTTGTTGTCTGGTAGACCGAATTACTATCAAAAGAGCCACTGAAAGAGTCCATTTGAGTTGGTGTATGGAACTTAGGCCTGTTGCCCCTGCATATGCAATTATCCTCATATCAGTTCATGCAACAACTGGAAGATCAAGAGGTAAGTCCATATGATGCCCGCATTAACCAAATTGTTGAACTTGATGAAGAAAGGAGGGCATCCCACCAAAGGCATGTAAAGTTCAAAGAGAAGCTGAAGAAGTTGTTTGACAAGAAGGTCACCCCAAGATCTTTCAATGTTGGAGATCTCGTGTTATTATGGGATAGCAGGCATGAAGATAAGGGAAAGCATGGAAAATTTGATGCTTTATGGATGGGCCCTTACTCCATTGATATCAGAATTGGTGAACATACCTTCTTCTTAAAGGACTTAGATGGGGAATTTCTTGAATTTCCTATTAATGATAGGCATTTGAAACATTTCTTGGATTGATTCCCCATAATCAAGGTGAACATCATCTGTATACAGTGTATAGTTTATTGGTTTGTTTTCTGTTTTTCATGTTTTTTGTTCGTTTTGGCCCCGTGGCCTGTTTTTGTTTTGGTTTCTCCATTTGTTTTTAGGGATGGTCCTGGTTTTGTGCTCTGCAAGCTGAATCCTTTTCCCAATGGATATTTTGGCACTTGGTCTACCTTTTTTCTTGTGGCACTCATAGGGAGTGCCCATCCCCGAGTTGGAGCCGATGTTGGTGCTCATATTTGTTTTGCCCCATTTGCCATTATTTTCCTCTAATCTGTGTGTTGTGAAATGTTTTATCTCTCGATGTGGATGTTCTAAAGCTTCTACCTCCATTAGAAATTCCTTGAGTTGTTTGCAAAATCCATTGTCATGTCCCTCCTTGAAGAAGTCTCCGAGTCTGCCCTGTTTTTTCCTAATTTCTTCAAAATCCATGGGCTCTGCCATTTTTCCTATTTTTCCTCGACCATGGAAGCTCAAGAATGGTTGATTTATATTTGTATGCCTTTGAAAATCTAAATCCATGGTCGAAAATATGCTCGGAATCATGATTCACTTGTTTTTTGTTTCAGAAAATTTTCATCCTTAGCGAAAAATCGGGTTCTAGGCGTGAATGGTGATTTTCTATATTTTTGACGGTCTGACGGGTGTCTTTTTCCTGTCAAAGTTATTCCTCAGCATTCGGCGGTCATGTGGCTTCTTTTGGTTGGTCAAGGGACGGTGGGAAAATGCTTTAACTTATCACTTTTTGCTTTTTGGCAAAAAGGCAAATTTAGTCCCGTAGCCCCGCTCAAATCTAATTGGTTCTTTTGGTGCTTACGTGGCTTCTTCTAATTGGATGGGGCATGGCAGTTTGATTTTTCAACTTGTTCTTTTGGCTACTTTGGAAAAAGGTTGAACCCTGCCCCGCGGCCCCGCCAAGATTTGATTAAAGAAAATTTTAAAGTGGCAAGGAAAAAGTCTCACTTTGACCCCGCAGGGGACGACAAGTGGCGAAGCTAATGACGGAGATGCGGGCCTTTGGAGGTAAGTTGGATGTTTTTCCCTTTTGGAAAAATGGGGTATAATTCTAAAATGGAAGCGCACCCCGCCTTGAATCATTTTGAATCCTTAAGCTTTTTGAAGTTGAGCCATAATGACACATGGTGAGCCCACGCTCATTCAAGGTCTCAACTTTTGGGAACCATCTCAAGATGCACCATTGTGACACATGGCAGTTTGAAAAGTCAAAATGCGGGGAAGCGGACCATCGAGGAAACTTAGATTTTTTGCCTCTTATCATCAAAAGGATTAGAATTTTAAAATGGCCCGCAAGCCCGATAAGAAGAAAGTCAAGGTTGGCGTTGAAAAGGTCAAGAGGCGGGCCATTGGAGGTAAATTTGATTTTTGCCTCATGTCATCAAAAGGATTAAAATCTCAAAATGGCCTGCAAGCCCGATGTAGGAAAATTCAAAGCTTGCTCTAGTCAATGGAGGAGGTGCGGACTCTTGGGGAAATTTTGAAAATTTTCCTTTTGGGAAAAAGGAGTAAAAGTAAAGGGGAAGCATGGTTCCGATGGGACCCATATTGGGACATGTGTCAGGCCCATTTTTCAAAGGCAGAGTTGCGAGGAAAATTTGGAAAATTTTCCTTTTCCAAAAAGGAGTTGAAATGGTAGAATTTGGCCATGGTTCCTTTGGGGCCCACCTTAGGACATGTGTTAGGCTCATTTCTCAAGGGCGGAGGTGCGGAGCAAAATGTGAAAATTTTACATTTTTCCAAAATTTGTAAAGGAAAAAAGAACCCGCAAGCCCGCTCTAAAATGGATCTCCCACATGGACAGTCCAAATTCAAAATAGAAATAAATGGAAGTTGTGTCTCTGTATCTGATTTTTTTGCTATTTTCACTCCAGAGCTCCTGGGGACGTGTATTCTTTTTGGTTTTTATCATTTCTTGGAGTCTCCTGCACGCCAAATGAAGAGGAACATTAATCTAGCATCCTGGTTTGGTGGGAAAGGTTTGTAAATGTCTCTCACCATTAATATGCAATATGATTGTTGGATTCGGCCCAATTTTTCTTTCCTTGGCACGCGAACGACCTGTTGGTAATCTAGGTTTGGTGAGAAAAATATGGGGATGTCTTCTACCATTAAGGTGAGATCTGACTTTGGGCTCAATCTGATCTTCCATTTCTTCTTCCCAGGGCACGCAAAGAACCAGATTGGATAGAATAGGGGCGGAAGTGGTTGGCGAATAGAAGGAAGAATGATTTGCTAGAGGAATGAGTTGAATGCAGGATATTTTCGAAGAGATCTTCCCCCGGGCACCTGGCGACTTTTGTAGATTTGATTATGGGAATCACGATCAAGATCATGACAAGCACTGGTGGCACTCAATGTCTCTAGTTTTGGGGGAAAAGGCCCTGTTGTAAAATGTTATAAATTGCATGAATTTTTCGTGCAAAGGGTTGGGAGTTTGTGAACGTAGAAATATTAGGAGTCAGAAATTGATTTCCTAAGAAAAAAGCTTGATAGAGCCCATCCTTTTGAGAAGCTAATTGAGAAGCTCAGTATATCTCTTTTGTATTGAATTTGATCATGTCAAGGTGGTTGTGAGTGTACAACCATTGAAAAGCTCTGAGATTGTTCTAGAAACTTTCCCCTGCTGATAAATTTAATCAAACTCGAGTTATTCTGTGTGGATCTTATGCAAAATGTGTGGTTTTACTTCTGAATGTCTGCAAATAGTTTTTCTTGTTCCTGTTGCAATCTTGTGTCAAAATATATCTCAATCACATAGGTCTCAATCCTTGTGATAGTTTAGTGGCATCTGCAATTTCATTTCTCAGAAGAGATTTCATCTGGGAGTGAAATAAACGATTTAAAATCACTTTTCTCTCATCTGTTGATAGAGATTGTCTGTAAGCCTCTAGGTGTACCTCAGGCGTGATTGGCCTCAGATCTTGATGTTTTGTTGGGTTTTCCAACTCGAGCCTTCGTGTTAGAATCTCATAGATTGTATGAAAAAGTGCTAATCTGGGCCTCCATTGAAGCACATATTCTAGTTAAAGAAACATTTTAGTTACTCTGTGGCATTCTTGTTGGTTTAGTCTTCCATTTTGCAAAGTTCTCAAAGATTTGGTATAATCAACTTTATCCTGCTTCACCTCCCACCAAAATTCATTCAAAAAAATTAATCATACCCATACTACCCCTGTTTTTCATGTATGTATACAAATGCATAATTTTTACTACCAAAACATGCAGAAATAATCAAGATTCCAAATGCCTTTAGTAGCATGAACCTTGCCTAGAGAATATCTTCACTATATAGAGTGACAACTCGTGAGAGTTAGATTTTGTTGCATTGATCATATTTTCTTCAAGGTCTCCTTAACAACTTCATCGGGAAGGATATCTCCATCTCCTCCATAAACAATAAGCTACAAAATGGTTCTCTTACCTTGGTTAAAAGGCACAACCTAAAGTAGTGAGGATAGATCAAATCCTCTTAAGGTGCTACCCACTCCTTTTCAAAGCCTGAGTGCTAAAAGGTCAGATAGACTGCTTCCCCAGCTACAAAACAACATACATAATTATCTATCTACCTTTGAGCATCCTGTCAAATCCATGATGTTGTTTGGCCTTTGAAGGAGATTAAATTTGGGTACCAACAGGGTGGAAAACATTACAAAACAAGAAAAAATATATTCTTAAGAAATATGTTTCTCGTACCTAGTTTTTTCGTTGTTGGGTAGTTGTTTCTATTTTTGTCTTGGAGTGTTATTAATTTTATCTGGGATTTCAGGTCTCTTTGTATCCGGGTAGGGTCCCCACCAAAAACGTTTATCCTTAATACAAAATAATTGGAGTGAGAAATCCATACTAATGATTAATACCCATAAGAGCTATTAATATTAGTTTTTAACATGACATTGGTCTTGAACAATTTCCTTTGTTTCCCTATTAGCGTGCCTAGAAACCTATGGGATCATTATTAATCATAACATTCCACCAATATAACTTAAAGTATAATATTTAGTAGTCATAACATTACATGCATAAGATTTTTGGTTAAGCTAGAGTTTTTCAGCAAAGTTGACGCCTCATAGCCTAATCATAGCCCATGGTGTAGCTACAACAAAGAAGTCTTGTTCCGGAGGGTTGGGTAATATATCCCCTCCGAGCCACCCGCAGTGAACTCGCCATCCTTTTATGATCTTCTAAAAGAAAAAACCCCCGTTGGGTCTGGAAAAACACAAAAAATGGAAGCCAAAAAGATTTTTATAGCTACTCAATCAAACACATCTGGAAGAAAGGTAAATGGTTATCTACCTCGATCTAATTCAAGATCTTAAATTTTCATTGAATAGGAGATGTTAGAAGAAACCATCATCTACAGGATCAACCATGATTTAATATGCAAGTTCTTTGAAATATTCCCTAGCCTAAATTTCTTGCATGCTTGGATCCATCAAAATTGGGAGCCCCACGGTGAGTTTTCTTTGTGGTTTATTAGTAATGGTTGTTTTATTGTGATCGTATCTTCCCTTTCGAGATAGGGCCAAGGATTTTGATTCAAAAAAATGAAACTATGGCCCGACAGGTCTTTTTGTGCAACCTTGGAGAGCGGGATTTGACCCACGAATTGAACCAACTATTATTCTAGTTTGGATCCGTATGTATGCACTTCCAATGGAATTTTGGTCTGAAAATATATTGGAACTCATTGGTAACTCTATTGGAAGATTTCTGGGTGTTTCTAGAGACACAATAGAAGGAAATTCAACAGTTTATGCTAGACTATGTGCGGAAATGGATTTGAGTCAGCCCTTACCAACAGAAAAATCAAACATGTAGTTGGCAATATCTCATGGATTCAATAACTAGATTTTGAACCCCTTCCTTTTAGATGTTGAATATGTCATAAACATGGTCACTTAGCCCAATTTTTCCCAAATACCCTAAATCCTAAAATGGAGGCTCCTCTAGAGTCCCCTAATCCTTAGGAGGATAAGATATCAGCTAGCAAAGAAGTCAATAACATTCCTCATAATGGTGAACCATAACAGGATGGTTTTGAACAACCAAAGAAAAAGAAGCACAAGAAAAAAATATGGAAAATGAAAAATCCAACATAAATCTTCCAATAGATATGAGATTTTTAACATGTTGGTTGATCAAGAAGAAGAACAAATTATGGAAACTTTGGAAGAGCGATGACAAAAACTCTTCACAGATCAAAATCCCTCTTCCCGAATCTTCTATACCAGAGCAAGGCATAATACGAATTGACATGTCACAAACAGAGAAAACATGTACTATGGTAGCCCATCAAAAAGAAAAATTATTACAAAGCATATTAGTATGAGTATAGCAAAAAAGAACATAGAAAAACCTCAGGGATCAACCAGATAGAGAAGAGGTCAAGGAATAATAGCTCTCAAGGAGTGGGCAGAGAATCCACCAAGGAATTGATAGCATCTCAAGGAGAGAAAATAATTTCTGAAGGCTCAGTGTGGCCACTGGATTCCTACTTAGCACAAGGGTCTTAATGATCATACAATCTTGGAACATTAGGGGTTTAAACAGTAGAACCCATCAAGTTATTGTTCGTAGGTTGTTAGGGGAAAATAAAACTGACTTTCTACTTCTCTAAGAGACAAAGATGTCTTTGGATTCTACTTGTAGTATTGTCAATATAATTTGGAGAGGAGCTAATCACATGGCATTGGCCTCCCATGGAGCTTCAAGAGGAGTTTTTAATCTTTGGAACTCTTTGAATGGTCTCGCAATAAACCATTTTACTTGGTAAGGATGTTTTAATTCCCTTTTTTAGAACAATGGGACAGCAGAGAAGCTTTTAATCACAAATTTCTATGGTGCTCAAAATTTAGATGGTCAAATTGGTCAATGGGCAGTAGTTCATAGCATGAGATCCCCAAGAGTGGAATTGGATTGGGTAGTAGCAGGTGATTTTAATGCTAAACTATCCTCCAGAGACCAAGAAGGTGGAACCCTAATTCTTGACCCTGGATATCGATATATATGATCGCTTTCAGTTCATGATCTTCACCTTGTTGATATTAATTCTCCAGAATCAAGTATACTTGGAACAATAAGAGAAGTGAACCAAATAGTAGGAAAGTAAAGTTGGACAAGTTTCTTGTTTCTGAAAATGCTTTTGTAAAATGGAATCTTGATCTCAAGATTTTGAAGGCCCAATCTCATATCATCCTCTCATTATTCTAGGAGGAATTAAATCTGGTAAGTATCACAAACCCTTTAAGTTTGAAAATTTTTGGCTACAAAAATGAGAACTTCAAAAAATCCAATGTGATGGAAAGAGGGTTGCCCAACTTTTTGGGACTCAAGTATGTTTAAATTTCATAAGAAACTTCACTTTATCAAGGATCAGTTGATATGTTAGAAGAAAAATAATCGGTCTTACTTCCAGTCTCAAGAGCCCCTTTAGTGGCTAGATGGAATGAGAATCAAAAACAATTCAGATATGGTCTTATCACATAACAGCTTAAAGAAGAAGACGATGCCTTGCGTATTGGAGTGGAATTTATTGACAACTAGGATGAAATTTATTGGAAACAACGAGCTAGAACCTCTTGGATACTTGAAGGTGATAGGAACACAAATTTTTTTCAATGAGTATCTTATGCTAGAAGACAAAACAACAAATTGGAAGTCCTCCAAGATGAGTTGGGTCACTCTTTCAACACTACTCTAGATTTGCACTCTCATGCCATGTAATACTTTGGCAATTTATTTAAGTAGAGGAACGCCCAAGATGAAGTGTATTAGCAAGAAGATCTTTCAGCCATTCTTGTCATAGTTTCTAAAGTTGAAAACCAAGCCCTTTTAAATCCCACTGACATTGAGGAAGTGAGGAAAGTTTTATTTGGAATGAATACTAGAAAAACTCGAGGACCTGACGGCTTCCCAATTGATTTTTTCTTATTTTTTGGGATGTCTTGCAAGACAATATTGTTAGGATTGTGGAGTTGAATTGCTTCACAGTTAGCATGATTTACACCTTGTTGGTTTACTCGAAGAATCGGCGCGTCGGTCGAGGGTAACCGGCATTGGTCAACATCAAGGTAATCGACGATGGTCGGGTAACCGACACTGGTTATATGTGCGTGAAAGTTTATATTTAACTCATGGGAATTAGATCTAACTTTGTTATAAATTTTATCTAAAGGTTGTAAATGCATAGCTAAGGTGCCCTAAGTTTTTCTAAGTTTATATAAGCTAGAAAACTAGGGTTATAACATAAGGATAGAGGAAGAATGTTAATTCTCCTTGGTTGAAGATGAAGAAGAAGAAAAAGAAGAAAAAGGTTGCATGAAGATAGAGCTTCAATGGAGAGAAGTTGGATAGAAGGAAATAATAGGTACATCTAAATGGTGAGAAGGTGGTTATGTCTTCTTATGTATTGTCTTGTCTAAATATAATGGCTTGCATAGTATACAAAGCACATAGTCTTTCATCTTGTAGATCCACAGTTTGTTGTGAGATCTTGTATTGTAGATCCATGAGATCATGATGCATTGTTGATCCATGTAGATCTATTCTTATATTGTTATATCCACAAGTTGTTGTGAGCTCTTGTATTCATAGATCCATGAGATCATGTTGTATTGATGATCCATGTAGATCTAGATATTGAAGAGTTGGTTTGTACTCTTGTTATATTATATATATGAGATCTTTATCTTTGGTGGACGTAGCCCACATTGGGTGAACCATGGTACATGTTGTGTTATGTGTGTGTACTTTGTTTTGATTTGGATTATTCTAGTTTATACTTCCACTGCTATAGATTTTGGGAAATTTTTTAGATCATGTGTGCATGATTGAGTTTGTTATTGAATCATAGCACTATTTTGTAGTCCCGAATTCCCAACAACTGGTATCGTAGTCCGGTTTGTTATCTTATCCGATACCAACAACCGTATCGATCTTGGTTATTTCAATTAAAGGTTTTGCTTTAGTATATTGTTAGTAGTTTACTGACAAAGTGTATGAGAGCACGGTTTGTTTTGCCTCATGTGAAAATTGTAGAAGATATTTAAATCTCAACCGGAGTGAGGTTGTTGGATATTACAAGAACCGACGCGTCAATTAGGTGGTAGCCGACGTCGGCAGGGTGACCGTGGTTAGTTATAGGGTGACCACGGTCGGTTCTTTGCCATCGGGTAACTTGGTTTTAAAAAGAAAATCACGTATCTAGAAGTTTTTTATAAGATGCAATGAATGTATCTTGTTTGTTGAGGTGTCCCTGGTTCTTAGAGGCACATGCATGATTGTCAAATTGCAGATCCGGTTTATAGAGGTATGGTTTTGTTACCTTGGTATTACAGTGCTTGTATTATTTTGGTTGCACATGCATGTTTGGGATTGCAGATCTGAGTATGAGATAGAGGAGAAGTTATGCATCCTTTGGTGCAGTTAGATGCATGGGCTTCGTTAGAGAAGTAAAATATAGTAGCACAGAACGAAGATGGGGTTTCCATCAGAGAAGCATGTTCTTTAGTTGAAAATGTGGTTGAGTATCTTGGTGCTGGTAAGGTGATGTATTTCATCTTGGTGCAGTTTTATTGCATGTATTATTGTTGTTAAGTTTTTGTGCAAGATTTGGGTGCTTCTTGAAATGACTGGCTCAAAGACAACTATCAGATTTGGTCGGAGTAGGCACCTAATTTGGTGACCTATGCCAATTTGTGGTTTGTGTTCGTTTCAGCAGGATTGACGTTGGTCAAGGAACCGACATCACCGAGAGGGTAACTGGTACTAGTTAAAAAATTGTGGTCAGTCTTTGTGACAATGAGTTTGCATAGGGTTTCTTACAATAGAAGAGGGCATGGATGGTTCAATGTCCTATTTTGGAGGATCAAGTTTCTTGCACAGTGTGTACATGCAAAAACAGTGCAGATCACTTCAATGTTTGGATCAGAAAGAGGACAAAGTTGGCTCGATTAGTCCAACGAGACTTTGAGTTAGGTATCTCTATATTATTCATGTTTTATTTATTTCATTTGGAGCAACTAATATTATGTTTGGATTGTGTGCACAAATAAAATTTGCACCATGGATATTTGGTGAGCTTGACTTTTATTTCTAGGATATGTTGGAATCTTGAGGACAAGGATATCTAGTCTAAGGATGGGATCCTCAATGAAAAGTCATGTTTAGACATAGTTGCAAGTAACGAAAGATGTTGAGTACACATGATGAAAAGAAGTTGATTCACCTACTTCACAAGAAGTCCAAACTTCTGTGATGTAGAAGTATTCTTTGATAAGAAGGGAATCAATTTATATTTTCTTTCATCTATTTTATTTCTCACTGACATATATAGCTTTTGAGCTTGGTGATTAGAAGCAGTGCAGGGGATTTCAGGTTAAGTGGGAGAAATCCATGGTTATTGGCATTACAAGTTGGACATATATGCACATGCGAGTGAGAGGAGTATGCTACATTTTTTGTGTGGCATGAGGCACAAGTTGTTTTGGAGGACAATTCACGATTTTACAAGTATTTTGAGTTTATTGCATGATGACATCACTTCTAGTTTTATTTATAGTGCCTAGATATCCCTATGGGATTGCAGTTGATGGTTGTTCAACTTGGGTTAAGAAGAGAGAGCAATGTTATTGACATTGAAGGGTAAAGAAGGAAAAATTGTTTGTTACAGGGTTAAAAAGTATGACAACAAAGTGTATATTTACATCTTATTGAGATTACTCTTGTTTGCTTTCATCTTGATAGTCAGCAGAGTGTGTTGATGACATGTTTGCTTGGTATGTGCACTAATTATTAGTAGCATGGTTAGCAGGGTTGTTGTTGTTGACATTGATGAGCACATGATTCATATTTGGCTTTGGAGTTAGTCGGTGACAGACTTGGAGCTTCTAGAGAGCCTGATGATATGGATGGATGTACATGGTGAGTTTTGTACATGTGGATAGATTCTGTTTTGTGAGTCTATGATGATGCATATATATTTATTTTGCACATGGATGCATATGAGCATGGTTTATATGCCTTGAGCATGAGTAGGGGATGTTTGTATGTACTCTTGTTATTATGTTACTCCTTGATAGATATGTTATCTATGGATGGTTGTATTGGACATGCTAGTTCTTTACGCAGGTTGGATTTGTAAATCGCAGATTTGGATTCTTTGAGTTGTGCGGTGGTGTGGAGTAATTAACCACGGGTTGCGTATGTAGAACTCATTTGGGTTGTCTTGACCTAGGATCTTGTTTTTCGTACGCATATTTCATTTTGAATTGTCTTTTGTCACCGTGCATTGGTGGTTACATGGAGACATGGATAGATGGTTGGAGAACATGGTTGGTTTTATAGGTATGGCTATGGATGCGATAGAGGCTCAATACTTCAGTTTGAGTGGGAGCTCTTGTAGGTGTGTTAGTCATGGTGGCTTGGTTTCATGAGAGGCTTGGTGTTATGATTCAGTGGGAGCTTGATGTATGGATAGCTCGTGTATCACAGATTAGTAGTAGCTTCGTAGCAGTATATGGTAAGTCATGGGTTTGTTATCTTCTTGGTTTTAGAAGATGGTTTAATCTTCCTAATTTCATTTGAGAGAATTGTTGATATAAAGAATAGATGGTCTTCATGGTATGTAGAGGACGGTGATGTACAGTGTACAGTACAAGTTCAAAAATTTATCTCCAAGTGGGAGATTGTTAGGATTGTGGAGCTAAATTACTTCACAATTAGCATGATTTACACCTTGTTGGTTTACTCGATAAAGCCTGATCGGTCGAGGGTAACCAAAGATCGATCAAGGTAACGGTATCGGTCAAGATCGTGGTAACCGCACCGGTTACCTATGCGTGAAATTTTATATTTAACTCACGGGAATTAGATCTAACTTTGTTATAAAGTTGATCTAAAGGTTGTAAATGCATAGCTAAGGTGCCCTAAGTTTGTCTAAGCTTATATAAGCTAGAAAACTAGGGTTAGAACATAAGGATAGAGGAAGAATGTTAATTCTCCTTGGTTGAAGATGAAGAAGAAGAAAAAGGTTGCATGAAGACAGAGCTTCAATGGAGAGAAGCTGGACAGAAGGAAATAGTAGGTACATCTGAATGGTGAGAAGGTGGTTATGTCTTCTTCTATATTTCCTTTGTATTGTCTTGTCTAAATGTAATGGCTTGCATAGTATGCAAAGCACATAGTCTTTCATCTTGTAGATCCACATGTTGTTGTGAGATCTTGTATTGTAGATCCATGAGATCATGATGTATTGTTGATCCATGTAGATCTAGTCTTATATTGTTAGATCCACAAGTTGTTGTGAGATCTTGTATTCATAGATCCATGAGATCATGTTGTATTGATGATCCATGTAGATCTAGATATTGTAGAGGAGGTTGTCTTCATGTTTGCACATGTTGATGTAGTGATGGAGAGACAGACTTACTTCTTGGTGCACAATCATGGTTGCACATTGGTAGACCCATGTGAGAGGTCTTGTTTGCAGATTCACATGAGAGCTTGGTTGCACAATGGGAGATGCAATAGTTCCTGGTATGTGAGATCTGTTGGTGGTGGTTTGGAGGCACGGTTGTAGTGCACTCATGGAGATCCATTTAGAGATCTGGAGAAGAGGATATACTCTTGGAGAGATTGTATTGAGTTGTTTTGTACTCATGTTATACATACATATATATATATATATATATATATATATATATATATATATATATATATATATATATATATATATTAGATCTCTATCTTTGGTGGACGTAGCCCACATTAGGTGAACCACGGTACATGTTGTGTTATGTGTGTGTACTTTTTTTTATTTGGATTATTCTAGTTTATACTTCCACTGATGTAGATTTTGGGGAATTGTTTAGATCATGTGTGCATGATTGGGTTTGTTATTGAATCATAGCACTATTTCGCAGTCCTGAATTCCCAACACTGGTATCGAGCACTGGTTTGTTATCTTATCGTATACCAACAAACTAGATAATAACTCCATAGCCCGACGACTTCCCAATTGATTTTTTGGGATGTCTTACAGACAATATCACGGATGTTATAGAGGAATCATTAGGAAATAACAAAATGCTCAAAGCTCTTAATAACACTCTCACCGCCTTAATCCCAAAAAGGAGAGGGCATTCTTATTTCGATTATACACTCGATAGATCTTTACAATGTAATTTATAAAATAATTGCCTTTGTGATTGTTGAGCGGCTTAAACCTCTCCTTCAAAAATTAGTTCCCATGGGCAAGGAAGATTTGTTGAGGGTAGACAGATTTTGGATGGTGTAATCCTTGCTTAGGAGTTAATTCAATAGAGGAATGTTTATCAAGATGGATATGTCAAAGGCTTATGACAGGGTCGAATGGAAGTTTTTGTCTAGAATGTTGGCAGCCTTCGGATTCTCCCAAGATTGGATTGAATGAGTCATGAGTTGTGTTTTCTCTCGACACACTCTATTTTAATTAATGGTCTTCCTTCTCAACCTTTTGGTGCCACCCAGGGTCTCTATCAAGGGGATCATTTCTCCCCTTACCTCTTTCTCATTCTAGTAAAGGCTTGGGCAAACTCTTTGTGAAGCGAAGACAACAATCATTGCTTTGGGATACAAAGTAGGTGATGAAGTTTTGTCTCACCTTCAATTTGTTGATGACACTGGTTTGGTTGGGACTGCCTCTTGTACAGAAGCTAGAAACATCAAAGATACGCTTAACACTTATCTCAATGCTTCAAATCAGCTCATAAATGCTCAGAAGTCCAAAGTAGTTTTCTTTAATAGTGACCAAAGGCTTCAAAATAGAATTCTTGATATTTTGGGATTCACTAAAACCTCCTTACCAATAGTGTATTTGGGAGTCCCACTGCACTACAAAAATTACATATGACTGTCTTGAGGAGTCTTCTGGAGAAAATTCACTATAAAATTAATCATTGGTCTCACAAATACTTAAGCTATGGAGGTTGTCTTATTTTTTTGCAATTCGTTGTTTAGGCAATGTCAATCTACAAATTCTCCATCCTTGCTGCTCCGAAAACCATTTGGAAGGAGCTTGATAAATTGGCAAGGAAATTTTTATGGAGTGAAAAAAAAGAGGAGAGAAAATGGGCTCTTGTTAGTTAGGAGAAAGTAACCCAGTCCAAGCTAAGAGGAGGGCTAAATATTAGAAAATTAGAACTAAACAACAAAACGTTGGCTGGAAAATTATATTGGCAATGGATATCCCAACCCACTTCTCTTTTTAGCAGAGTTCTGACAAGTAAATACTTGGGTTTGGAGAATTTGAATGAGGTGAGTCGTCTTCCCTTTATTGGTAATGGCTCCCTTGTGTGACAGGATTTAAAGATTGGCTCCCAAGTGGTGAAAGATGGGTTGTTTTGGAAAGTTGGAAGAGGAGACCAGGCACGTTTTTGGACAAATTCCTGGGATCAGAATCCACCCATTACTACAAAATTTCTTGAACTATAATAAGTGAAAATCACCATGGAAACTAGAGGTTGGATCAATATTGAATGTTACCATAATGACTTTCACCTTCTAACTACATTTAAGTAGTTCAAGAAATTGAATGAATGGCCAATCCCAGTCCCCCGAGACCTCACTTCAATTATTAACAAAATTTTGTCTAAACGTTTTCTCACAGGTAGAGAAGAGGAGGACGAACTTGCTTGGGGACATGGTAGCCTTGGGTTCTAATAGTAAAAGTAGGCTACAACATGATTGTTCTTGAATCTCCTCCGATTTCTTGTCAAGTTAAAGATTGGAGGAATATTTGGCAACCCAAAGGTTGGCTGAAGGTTTTTTTTTCATGGTTGTTCATACATACTGGCATTCTCACGTGTGAAAATCTGCATAGAAGAGGTGTCATTGGTCCTTCCATATGTTTCTTTACTACAAAGAGGAAGAAACATCTGACCATTTGATGTTTGAATGCTCTTTTACTCTATAGATCTGGGAGAGATGGTTCCTTGCTTTCCAAATCAAAGACAAAAGTGATTTGGACCGCAATAACATTTGGGAAAAATGGAAGAGAAGAAAATTTAAATCTAAAGCTCTCCAACTTGGATGGAATCTTGGATTAAGTTTATTTGGTGGGAAATTTGGTTAGAGCATAATGGTAGAATATTTTGTGAAAAATTGTCTTCTGTTGACATTGTTTGGTAGGTCATCTGGAGCAAAGTCACAGAAACGGTTGTAACATACACTAAAATAGACACCCAAAGAAATAAAAGGGAGAATGACAAGGAAATAGATATGTAAAGGGAGCAAAACACTATAAGATGGAAACCGCCCCTAGACGGTTGGATAAAAATAAACAGAGATGGAGCTTCCAAAGACAACCCAAGTAGAGTCGGAATGGGAGTTGCTTGTAGAAATTATAATGGGACAATCCTCTTCCTGCAATTGCACGGTCTTGGCAAGACTACAAACAATGAATCTGAGGCTCTTGCCATCAAATTTGCCTCTATTTGGGTTATGAGTCAAGGTCACAAGCGAGTAATTATAAGAGAAACTTTTCTTTGGACTCTTGGCGATTAAGGATTCTTGTTTCCCAAATGAAGCAACAAGAATGACTTAGATGATGTGATTCATATTTGTGTCAAAAGATCTAAATAAAGTTGTTGATTTCTTGGCTAAGACGGGTTCTCGAGAGAGAATTAGGAGTTTAGTGGCATAGTGGTATGATTGATAGTGAAGAAAGAATTCGATTGGTTGATGAGAAAATTCAAACCTTAGCCAATCATGAAAGATAATGTTTGGATCAATTTTGGGAGTCTTGTTTCTCTTGGCATCCTCCTACTATTCTATATTTTGAAATAGTTCCAATGTTTGCTAGTCACTCTTTCCTCTCTGTAATTTTTGGTGTTTAATATATTTTTCAAATCTTTTCTAAAAACATTCCATGCGAACTTATTCCACTTAGTTGTTAGACCCCAAATGCTCCATCGGTGACCTTTCACCCTCAAGCTATGTAATTGATCACTCCAATGATACTTATCACAAATTCCCTCTCTATAACAGTTATGCTTCCCTAGGGATCTATTTTAAAATAATACATGCATAATTTTTTAAACATGTAGAGAAAGTAAGAAGATGTGATATATTTCAAATTATCTATGCCCCTCGCTTAATGTTATGAAAGTATCTAGTTTTTTGAATTTATGATTACCATTTTTGTTAACTTGGGTTGTTAAATTAAAATAGTTAAAGTTCAGTCTCAATTACCATAGTTTGTATGAAGAAAACATATATTCTGCTATAGGCAATATGGTAACAATTTTTACTATCTCTCAAGTACCACTAGTTTCATTGTAAAATTAGATACATTGATTTGTTATACAAAGTACTTGGTGTATATGTTTCTCAAGAATCCTTTGGGCTATATTAATATTTCTCTACAATCCTCAATTATTTTGTTGGACTTTTTGATGACCATAACAATATAACTCAACCTGAAATAGTTGCACACGTAAATGTTGTTGGGATAAAAAAATATCTATTGCAGAAAATTCGACCCACTCACAAACTCAAATAATGTGTCAAGTTAAGAATCCATGGCCAATGGTGGCCCACTTGATCATTGGGTTGTGTCATCATCATCATCATCATCATCATCATCATGGCAATCGCTATCGCCTTACCATTGAATTCTAGATATCTTATGGCCCCTTAGATTGATTTATTCTAGAATCTGGGTTATACTAAACACATTAATAGAAATTTCTAATTAACACATGTGAAAGTCTATTCCATAATTCTTGTAAAGTATTCTTGGATGTATCTACTATTGTATGAATTTGTTTGTTTAATTTTGAAGAACTAAAATCGTCTCTGTTGGATTCAATAGTGAAAATGCTAACATGTTTTTTTTTCTAAAGTGACTTAATGAGATCACCTATTAATCTCAAATTTTTGAGATTTCCAATTAACATTGGTGACATTCTTAGTACAAGAAATAATATATGTTGCCCTCTCAACACAAATGTGTATACCCAATAAAATCTTCTCTATCGCAATTTAGTTCTCGTCCTTGGCACCCAAATCCTTTCCATTCAAGGAAAAGATATAATATTTGACATCATTTGTGGGTAAACATTTCGTAAGATCGTGTGAGAGACAGAGGCATGAGAGCGTGAAATTGAAATTGAATTGTTGTCCTCTCTGCTTTTGTTTCCATCATATAGCATTTCCATCATGAAACTTACATTCATTCTTTGCAAAAATTGATATTTATAACACCAAAATTGATAGGTGTCACTATCACATGCTTACTGAACGTAAATTTGCCATGAAAATTTAAAAAGTAGATAAAATCTTCCATTATGAATAATCAATCCTATCAAGAAGAGAACAATACCATTGGAAACCTTTAAAACCAAAGCTAATGCTTGGAAGAGAATAATTTGTTGAACATACATAAATATGTGTTTCCATTATAACTAAATTCAAACAAATACATAACTCCCCATGTAATGTATATTTCTAATTCGTTAATTTTTCTTATTTTCTTAATGCGAATGAAATGTGTATACCCAATCAAAACCTTCTCTACCACAATTTAGTTTCCATCTCTTGCACGCAAATCCTTTCCATTCCAGGAAAAGATATAATATTTGACATCATTCATGGGTAAACATTTAAGAAGACCATGTGAGACAGAGGCATGAGAACATGAAACCGGGATTCATTTGAATTATTGTCCTCTATTTCTGTTTCATCCGGAGCTCAATCTAGAACCAATTCCAGAGCTCAATGGAGCTAAGTCCAGAGCTTAGTCCGGAGCTCAATCCATAGCTCATTCCAGCTCTAAGTCCATAGCTCAATCCGGAGCTAAGGAAACTGCTTGTATGAGAGTACTTGAAAATTTTGAGGTTGCAACTATGATATTTTGTGAAGAGAATTTGTGCATATCCTACAATCATTGCAATCCATGAGACCAAAACTCTTTGAGGCATTCTGTCGAAGTTCACCTACCTTGTGTATGCAACAACGATCAAACAAAATAAATCTCCCCATTATACTTTGATGGATGTCCATGTCATGTTCTAAAGCTCTCATTTTTCCATAGGGCAGGAGGATGCTGAAAAATGTTTTGGAGCCTAGGTTTGCACCTAGCAATTGCATTTGCTTGAAAGTTTCCAAAATTTCCAAGGCCTTTTCAACAATCTGCTTTTTTGCATATCTTGCCATCATCACAGTCCATGAGACCACGTTCAAACATTTTGTTGAATAGTTCACATGCCTTGTGGATGCTTCCACATTTTGCATAAAACTCTTTGAGGCATTTTCTTGAACAAGTCACCTACCTTGTGTATGCAACAACGATCAAACAAAATAAATCTCCCCTTTATACTTGGATGGATGCCCATGCCTTGTTCTAAAGCTCTCATTTTTCCACAGGCGGCGAGAGGATGTTTCTTCATGAGAATGAAATGTGTATACCCAATCAAAATCTTCGCTGCTGCAATTTAGTTTCCATCCCTTGGCACCCAAATCCTTTCCATTCTAGAAAAAGATATAATATTTGACATCATTTGTAGGTACACATTTAAGAAGACCATGTGAGACAAAGGTATGAGAACGTGAAACTGGTGGAAATTGAATTATTATCCTATGTTTTTGTTTCCATCATGAAACTTAAATTTAGTCTCTACAAAAACATTGAGAGTTCTAACCCCAAGTCTAATAGGTGTCACTATCACATGCTTATTGAATGTAAATATGCCATGAAAATAGAAAAATCAAATACAATCTTCCATTATGAATAGGCAATCCTACCAAGAAGAGAACAATACCGTTGCAAACCTTGAAAACCAAAGCTAAAGATTGGAAGAGAATAATCTATTGATCATACATAACCGTGTGCTGCCATTATAACTAAATTCAAACAAAGACATAACTCCCCACATAATGTATATTTCTACTTTTGTTACCTTTCATTTTATTTTCTTCATGAGAATGAAATGTGTATACCCAATCAAAATCTTCTCTACCACAATTTAGTTTCCATCCCTTGGGAAAGATATAATATTAGACAAAGATTCGTGGGTAAACATTTACGAATACCATGTGAGAGAGAGGCATGAGAACGTGAAACTAACGAATTTGAATTATTTTCCTCTATTTATGTTTCCATCTAGAGCTTAGTCTAAAGCCCAATCCGAAGCTCAGTCTAAACCCCAATCTAGAGCTCGGTCTAAAGCTCAATCCAGAGCTAAGTTTGGAGCTCTACGCGAAGCTAAGTCTAGAGTTCAACCCAGCTAAGTCCGAGCTCAACCCGAAGCTAAGTTCAGAGCTCAGTCTGGAGCTAAGGAAACTATTTGGATGAGGAGAGTACTAAAAACTTTGAGGTTGCAACTATGATATTTTGAGGAGCATGTGTGCGTATCATGCAATCATCGCAGTCCATGAGACCAAAACTCTTTGAGGCATTATGTCGAACACTTCACCTACCTTTTGTATGCAATAATGATGAAACAAAATAAATTTCCCCATTATACTTGGATGGATATCCATGCCCTATTCTAAAGCTCTCATTTTTCCACGAGTTGGAGGATGGTGAAAAATGTTTTGGACCCTGGGTTTGCACCTAGCAATTGCATTTGCTTGAAAGTTTCCAAAATTTCCAAGGCCTCATCAACAAATTCATTTTTTGCATATCTTTCTAACATCACACCATGAAACCACGTTCAAACATTTTGTTGAGTTCACAAGCCTCGTGGATGCTTTTACATTTTACGCAAAACTCTTTTAGGCATTTTGTCGAATAGTTCACCTACATTGTGTATGCAAAAACCATCAAACAAAATAAACTAAATAATGTTTTGGAGTCTGGGATTGCACTTGTCAATTGTATTTTCTTGAAAGTTTCCAAATTTACATGTGCAATCACACAAGGTGTAAACGTGTCCGAAAAGCCGTAGAATTTAATGATCTCAACACAATAATGGATATAACTCGCAAGAATTGTCTAAAAGTTTGAACACAAATACAACTATTAAATCTGAGAGGTGTAAATGATGTATAATGCAAGTGAAATAAATATTGAAGTCTTCCACAAGTTTTGCGATTGTAAGAGACCTCCAAAATATGAACAAATGCAAAGCACGAGGAAAAGGGGCAATCGGGGTGAGG
Organism: Taxus wallichiana var. yunnanensis; assembly: GCA_018340775.1. Classification (NCBI taxonomy): domain Eukaryota; kingdom Viridiplantae; phylum Streptophyta; class Pinopsida; order Cupressales; family Taxaceae; genus Taxus; species Taxus wallichiana. The sequence continues at coordinate 781,905,294 of CM031244.1, read as the reverse complement.
ATGGTTAGAAGAATCAATAACTACATTCAAAAATTTCCAAGGCCTTTTCAACAAATATGTTTTCTACATATCTTGCCATCATCATAGTAACTAATCTACAAAGTTGTAAATGATGTATAATGCAAGTGAAATAAATATTGAAGTCTTCCACAATTTTTGTGATTGTAAGAGGTCTCCAACATAGGAATAACTGCAAAGTATGAGGAAGAGGGGGGATCAGGTTGAGGATGATTGGAAGAATCAGAATAATTGCACTCTTTGGTGTTTCTACTCACACCCACCAATCCATACAAAAACAATTATGTGCTTGCAATGCTCTAACACATTTATAGGGGTCCGCAAGTGAAGAAAGGATATGCAAAGACAACAATCGACAATTCTATACCTTTCTCTTGCATTTACTTGAAAGTTTGCATTTTGTATACATAAAATAGTTCACATTAAAACACAAAGGTCGTGGTTTTTCTATACCATAAGACCTAGACTGCTGAAAATAGATATATGAACAGATTTGATACTTTAGTGGTTGCATCTGATGAAATTGTGTTAATGCTTTTTGATGATGCCATGTATTTTGTTAATTTGCAACTGTGATATTATGTGAAGACCATTTATGCATATCCTACAATCATTGCAATCCATGAGACCCAAACTCTCTAAGGCATTATGTCACACAATTCGCCTACCTTGTGTATGCAACAAGGATCAAACAAAATAAAATTCCCATTATACTTTGATGGATGTCTCATGCGTTGTTCTAAAGTTTTCATTTTGCCACGGGCCGAGAGGGTGCCGAAAATGTTTTGGAGTATGGGTTTGCATTTGGCAATTGCATTTACTTGAGACTTTCCAAAATTTCCAAAGCCTTTTCAACAAATATGTTTTCTACATATCTTTCCATCATCACAGCCATGACACCACGTTCAAACATTTTGTCGAATAGTTCACATAATGTTTGAATGTGGTCTCATGGACTGTGATGATGGCAAGATATGCGAAAAATGGATTTGTTGTGTTTTGGAGCCTAGTTTTGACATATTTTGGTCTCTTTACTTTGGAACAGGATGTTATGCCTGGATTGGATTGGTAAGTGCATTGGTCGATATGTATGCAAAATGTGGAAGCATCCACAAGGCGTGTGCGTGTGGGTGCGTGTGGAGTGGCGCGCTTGCAACGCGCGCTGCGCTGCATGTGCGTCTCGCGCTGCGGTGTGCGTCTCACACGCGTCTGTGTGTGTGTGCGCGGTGCGTGTGTGTGTGCGTGGCGCGCGTGCGCGCGCACAGCGCGCGTGCGCGCGCGCGCGCGTCTTGCAGCAGCGCTGCGCGCGCGTGCGCAGCGCGTGCGTGTGCGCGCGCGCGCAGCGCGCTGCGCGTGTGTGTGTGGTGCGCGTGCGTGCGTGCGTGCGTGTGTGCGCGTGCGCGCGCTGCGCGTGTGCGTGTGCGTGTGCGTGTGCGTGTGCGTGTGCGCAGCGTGTGCGTGTGTGTGTGTGTGTGTAATTAATTAGAAACTAAAATTCAATACATCCGAAATTGGCCCGATCTAAACACCGAAAGCCTTGAAAATGTATTTCACATGGACCACAATTTCAATAAACCCTAAATAAAAAAATAAAAATAGGCAAATGAAACAATCTATTTTCTTCCTATCTTCGACTAAGATGCCTTATCTACTTGTCTTCGACTAAGAAAATATAAATTTCTAAACCTGCTTTACAAACCCATTCCACAACCATGTTTCCCAACCCCATCGTGGACATTCAATTATCATAGGGATAGATATCAACATAATTATGAGTCGTTCATAAATTTGAAATTTCATTTGCGCTCTATCATATTCTGAGCACCCATTTCTAGGGACCTAAAAATAATAATAAAACTTCCCTAATAGAAGAAAATATATACAAAACAAAATAATAAAAATAATTAAATAAAAAATTTGGCATCTGAAGTGTTCTAAGTTAATTGTTTCCTAGTCTATAAAGAATGAAATTTACAAGATTAGGCTACATCAACTTCTAAAATTGCAATTTCACGATGGAATGCCACCATATCTTCCTTGGCTTCAAAATTAATTAACAAAATAAACCAGCTTTCGAATAAAATGATACATAAGAAGCATTTCCGCTGGCTGCTTAAATTTATAAGAAACGCAACACGCTTGTATTACAAAGAATTTCTATGCTTTTATTAGGTCTTCAGGAAAGCTTTCATTTTCATTTTCCTTTCCAAGAAAACTCCGAAGTGCATAGAACATTGCTGAGTGGAATCCTGTTGCATTGTCTAGGAAAGCAAAGTGACCAGCCTACATTCATGAAAATATAACACATTAGTAATCATTTTCTATGACATGCCCATTTTCCATGATCCTTCCAAGATGGCAACCTAATGACTCTATCTTATCCAAAAGCTTATAACTTATCTATATTAAACCCATTTTCCATGTGCATAACTGCAGCATAAGTACTGAAAAGATATGTTTTCATGTTTTCATGCCATGTGTCCTTTATGAAATTATCAGAGTGTAAATAGGAAAACAATTACTAACTCGAGGAACTCGTATGATCTCAACGGGAACGTTCATATTTTTACGAGCCTCCTGTGCTCCTTCAAAGTCCATCCAATCATAACAACCATATATAAAAGTGGTCGGTACCTTCCACTCTGGTGCACTACAGAAACAAATAGATTCAAAAGCAAGCAGTTCAGAAGATGTGGCAATTTTAATATTATCAAACAAATAGCTTTTACTGCCTAGATTACATTAGGGTATAAGATATTGTAAAAGTTAGAATAATAGAAAAATCAAATAATTAAAAGGGATGTTAAAACCAGTGATGCAATGAAGCTTATGTAAGATATGCATTGAGCCAACCTTTGTACAAGCGGTTTTCGAGCAAACGCTCCAAACGAAAATATATACTTCAGACACAGCTCCCCAGATGCTTTGGCAGCTAATGTATGATAAACATAATCTGAAATTTTACCAGAAAGTACAAGATAATATCAACAAAAGCAGTTCAACAGAAGGCAGTGGAGTTCTTGTTTTAGTCTCCTATGCCATCATATTCAGCCATATGAAGTTCAATAAAATCTTATATAGGACCCACATGACTACCTGAAAGCAAGTTGGATTCTTCTTCATTCAATGTATCGCCAGTCGAATGTGTTCCAAACCGAGCATTTGTATATTTTCGCACCAAATTTGGACCCCAAGGCCCTAAACTCCTACAAAGACACAATTTCCGAACAATGAAAAGGAAACCTTTGCAGAGCACATGAGATTGCAACTGCTACAAGATTCAGGAAGACTGTAGCAGCCTACACTGATAGCACATCCCAATATCAAATATCCAAGACAAATAATTCAACAAGATAAACTTGAAGAAGTACACATCAGAAGTTTAGACCTCATGAATGCCACTAAAAACCACTGGATTTAAAACAAATAAATTTACTGCAATGCAAAGAAACCGGAAGAACTGCAGATCTCTTGAAATATCAACATGATGCTAACTGATATAAAAGGATTCCCAGGCATCACAAAATATGGTGCTGTAGGATTCAGATTCTCGAAAAGAAAAAATATATTGACCTTTGGATTCCAATTTCAAAATATTGGTGGCAAACAAAATAGTGACCACATGCTGTAAAACAAACTATGAGAACAATAACCGAGATAAGTAAATTCAGCTGCAAATCTGTGTGCCACGATAATGGCACTTGAAGAATGGCAAATGCCCTGGACTGCAATGCACGAATGGAATTACACTTGCTCTTGCCAGATTTAGATATGCTCACCAGACCCACCTTACCAGTTTCATCTGCTCCATGTGCAGCTCAATAATTTAGGATGTTAGGAGCTTCATCTAATTCCGCCCCCTACCCCTCAAGGGACAACATTACCAGCACCAGTTACCCCAGTCCATTCTTCAGACACATTCTTAGAGTCTTTGGGGAGATAATTCAAATTGTTAGTATGACTGATGCTTATGATACTGCTTCAGGATGAACAACAGTAGGTTGTACTTTTTAGCTAGTTATTTTGGCACTCTCCCCATGTTATGGAAGAGACGTTTTCTACTTTTCTATTTCTTAATTTTTATCTTATCAGAAACATGTTGAGAGCTGCTCATCTATGCTAAGCTAGCTGTACTTTTACAGTCCCATTGACCTATTTTGGTCACTTGAAGATATTGATATGATTTCTTAGTTTCTTTCATTTTCTATTTGGCTAAGCTTCCAGATCTGAAGGGATTCCGCAAAAACCCACCCACGGATTGCACCCAGCCTCAACCCTTTTCATCACAGTGGCTTGAAACTCACCAACCCCACCAGTGGAAAACGTGTCATCAGACAATCCAATCAATAATAAATATCTTAAATTAGCATGGTCAATAAGATTGGCCAAAGCAGAAGAATCCAAATCAAAAGTGGTTCAATCGGTATGATCCTATGTACAACATTAATAACCAAGATTACATGGGTTTGATGATCTGTAAACCTCTACTTGGAAATTTACAAGACCACAAAATGTTGTTCCTACTTCCAATTATTTGAAAATGACATAATACTGAAAGCTAGTGAATGAATCTTAGTGCTTAGAACTACTTGCAGTAAATAGAATGAACAATTCAATGCATAACACAAGATTTTTATCCTAGAAACCCCCAGTTTGAGGGAAAACCAGTCGGGAAGGGCAATTGCTCTTTCTTCCCACTTATATATATTGGCCAATTAAATTAATTACAGATTACAAGAAGTTGAAGGAAGACAACAATGTTACTTCCACCCTCTATACTTGTTTGCTCTGCACTTTCACCTTGCTTCTACAATTCAATTCTAGCACCAAAGTCTTCTTGCTCACTTCTCCCATGAATCGATGATCCAATTCCACTTGTTCTCTTGCTTAAATAGCTTGCTCCCCATGTCCTCCCATGCACTTGGAGAATGGGAAGAGACATCTAAGGAAGAGACATGGTCAAGACATTTGAAATCCACGACCGTTCATGGCTTTATTTTTATTTTTTCATTAGTGACAGAACCGCCGGTTAACGCAAAATCGGTTACACAACCGCCGCCGTTAACGCAGACTAGCGGTTACACAACCGCTGCTCTACACAAAGTGGTGATTCTAGAACTTTATAGGTTGCTCTTCATTCTCGCTTTAATTTCTCTTCTAGTACTTGGTTGTTATGATGAAGTGGTGTTCTTCTAGATCCCTATGGATCACACCTCCCTTGCTCAGGAGGCTTTTGGTCCCACAAAAGCTTAATGGGGAGTAGATGAGGAAATAATTCCCTCACTTTCTCCTTTGAGTACCACCGGGCCTGCCTTGGTGTCTTCCCCTTGAGTCCAACCTGCCAAGACTCCTATGGACCTCTCCTTGTCTCTCTAACCTTTTGTTGCAGCACTACGTCCTCCTCCAACTCGCCTCGTGAATCCAAGACGCAATCTTCTATGGAAGGTAGCAACTGACATTCTTCTTCCTCATCAAGCATGGATGGCTCATACAAGTGCAAGTTCTCGCAATTTACTACTAAGTACATTCGCATGAAGTGTGGCAAATCAAGTCTGAAAGCGTTTTCTCCAACTTGCTCCAATATGGTGAAGGGTCCATACCATAGTGGCTTGAGTTTCCTTGCTTGACCTTGTAGTCTTTCCTTGCTCAAGTAAAGCCAAAATTTGTCTCCAACATGAAGTTTGTGCTCTCTACGATGCTGATCGTGTCTAGCCTTATACTTGGCTTGAGATTTCTCCAATTGTTCTTTCACCTTGAGATGGATTTGTCGGATCCTCTCAACAAACTTCGCTGCTCTAGTCACTTCTGAGTCATGTATCTCCCCTTCTTCCTGTTGTCCAACCGCAATGTCCAATGGATTGGTAGGTAGATATCCCAAGCATGCTTCAAAAGGTGACTGCATAGTGGATGTGTACCGCCCTGTTGTAGGAATGTTGAATGTAGGCTAAGGACTCATCCCAAGTCCGTGGATATTTACTATTGTATCCTCTAATTAGTTGTACCAAAGTCCTGTTCACCACCTCTGTTTGCCCATCTGTCTAGGGATGGAAGGCCGTGCTTCTCTATAACTTGGTGTCCATCTTGTCCCACAAAGTAGTCCAAACTTCCCCAAGAACCTAGAATCTTTGTCAAAAACAATAGACTTTGGCAAACCAAAATGCACCCATACATTAGCAAAGAAAAGTTCAACTTCCTCACTTGCTTTTATTGTCTTTTTACATGCCATAAGAACACACATTTTACTGAATCTATCTACAACAACATATAGATAATCATGGCCATGTTTAGACATAGGTAGTCCTACAAAATCCATAGAGATATCCTCCCAAGGTCAAGTAGGGACCGGTAATGGCATATATAAACCTTCCTTCCTGATTTTAGGCTTGCTTGTACAACAAAGTTTACATCCTCTTATGAATTTAGATACTTCTTCTTGCATATTGGGCCAATATACATACCTTTGCAAGTGGGCCATGGTCTTGCCAACACCAAAATGTCTTGCTACTTTTGAGGTATGTGCTTCCCTCATCAATAGAAGTCTTTCTTCTTTTGGCACACAAAGCTTCCCCCATCGGTAGAGCAGCCCATCTTTGAGATAACAATCTTCAATACCCGTCTTTTCATCCCCTTGGGACTACAACTGCTGATATGTCACCCCAAAATCTTTGTCTTGAGCATATGCCTCTCCATAAGCTTCCTTCGTGAAGGGCTCAATATGAGAGATGGTGGCCAAACTAGAGATTTTCTCTGTGTGGGCGGCCTAGACAACATGTCTGCCACCAAATTTGTGCTACCTTTCTTGTACTTGATTACCAAATGGAATGTGAAGGAATCCCATCCACTTGTAGTCTCTTGCCTACTACAATTTAGACTGTGCTTACAAATATTGAAGAGGTTTGTGGTCAGTGTGCACAATAGTTTCTTTACCCAACAAATAATGTTTCCATTTATTTATTTCCTAAACTAGTGCATACATCTCTTTATCATATACTTGAATATCCTTTAACTGCTAAAGTGAAAGTTTCTGAATGATAACATACTGGCTTACCTCCCTATAGCAACACTTTGCTCCCATAGCGTAATCACTGGCATCTGTCTCTACTTCAAAGGGCTGCAAATTAGGAAGAGCAAGTATTGGAGCATGACTAATTTTGTATTTTAATAACTCAAAATCCTTGTCTTGTTCCTTACCCCAGTCAAAACCCTTACTATCTGCGGCCGCTGTGTGTAGAGGTGTTGCAATAGCAAAGAAGCCCAGATTGAACTTTCTCATGTACTTTACTGCTCCCACAAAACTCCTAGTCTCTGTGGCTCTTGTTGGTGTTGGCCAGTTGGTGATGGCTTCCACCTTCTTTAGATCCACTCGTAGCTCTCCTCCTTCAACCAGTGCCCAAGATAGACAAGTGGCTGCTTGGAAAATTCACACTTCTTCATATTGCATAGCAATTGTTTCTCCTTGAGAACTTACAAGACTTGTTGCAAATGTGTTAGATGTTCCTCCCATGTGGCACTAAAAATCAAAATATCGTCCCGATACACAATGACACGTGAATCTATGAATTCCCGCATGACATCATTCAACAATTTCATAAATGTAGCAAGCGCATTACATAAACCAAATGGAAGTACTAACCACTCATACAAACCATGTTTTGTTTTGAAGGCAGTCTTCCATATATCCTCCTTCATCCTGACTTGGTGATAACCCGACTTGAGATCCAACTTCGTGAAAAACTTTACATGTTGAAGCTAGTCTAAGAGATCATCTATGCGGGAAGTGGATATTTGTTCTTTATGGTAATCTTGTTTAAAGCTAGGTAGTCGATGCACATTCTCCAAGAACCATCCTTTTTTGGCACCATCACAATAGGCGAACCACATGACGAGGTGCTTGGGCATATCACCACTTGGTATAATAGCTCCTGGCGATGTTTCTTTACCTCTTTACTCTCCAACAAGAATTGTCTATACAACTCAATATTTGGTAGAGGGGACTTTGGCAACAATTGAATCTTATGCTCTACTTCTCGCTTTGGTGGTAACCCCCGAATCTGAAATACTTCACGAAAAGAATGAATTATGTTATCCAAATCCTTCACGTTAGAAATATCTGAAATTTCTACCCCATTGTGCTTATCTTTCAATAAAAGTAAACAAAATTGGTTATGATTTGCCTAAATTAGCCTTTTTGCTTGGTTAGCACTTACCATAACAAGTTTGGACTCACGTTGGTGTGCCCGGATGTTGAATCGACTCCATCTTTGACCTATCTCAGATCGGTTCTTCCTTCTCATGAATATAGCATCCCTGATATACGAGTAAGGACTCCCGAAAACAACATCAAATGCATCAAGTGGTATTACATCAGCTTCCAATACATCTATATACTGAGAATTTATCCCAAACTTGAACTTACATCTTGTTAACCTAAATTTCTACACCCTTCTTCACCCATCCCAAAGGATAAGGATGTGGATGCTCATAAGCTTGGTCTTGAAACTTATCCCGTGAATACCCTTCGTTTCCTTAAAAAACATCATCATTCCTTTGTTTCCAAATGAACCATAAGATTTGAGTATATACAAAGATAACAAGTCACAACTTCATGAAAAAGAATGGAAATTTCTTTTTAGTAAAAATATAACCAAACACAATATTGATTGATTAGCTCGCCGAGTACACGGAGTTGTATAACCTTTTCCAAATTTAATGGATTGTTGAACTACATTTTTGAAATAAGGACTCCTGGCGACATAAAATGGAATGGCAGATTCATAAAAGAAATCAGCCCATACATCATCAACTTGCTCTTTTTCAACAAGTTTCCAAAAGCTATTCAGTGTCGCTGCCCCGATTACTAGATGTTGGCATTACAGAGCTTGTGGACATGGTGGAGGAGAAAGAAGTATTTGGCACTCTAGGCCTAGAAAGCTCGCCTTGAATTCGTTGTTTTTTGGCGCCCTTTGTTGATTTACAACTAATGAATGCTTGTAGTCTTTCTCCAACTCTGCTTTTATTTCAGGAGTGACATTCCGACATTCTTCAACACCGCCTCCTTAACCACCCGGTATGCCAAGAAGGTGGTCCATTACTCTTGTCAATGTCCCACTAAAAGAATGTTGACATAAAGTGCACGTGAGATTGCTTGTCCGACCCTCACGGCTCACGTATTTCCATCCCGCTGCATTTGATTTTGGAGGCGCCATACCAATACAACAACCTGCATTTTTTGAAAAAAATAAACAAAGAATTAGAAATAAATAAATTTAAAAAATCAAATCATACAAAAATTATTATCATGTATTTAATTTAAATGTATGATAATAATAATTATCGGATAATTATTATTATCATACATTTGAATTAAATAAATGATTTAAAAATATATAACCACGATAACACCTTCAAAGCTTCAATTTAACGATATAATAAAGAATTTTTTATAAAAATACATTATATTATATAATTTTTATCCATCTAGTATAATATATATTTTATTATACATAATATTATACTATTTTAGTATTTAGATATTAATATATATTGTATGCAATTTTATAAATAAATAGTTAAGTTGAATATAGTTAAAAATTTAAACATCACAACTTTGAAATTTAATATATTTGTAAAAAGTTTAATATATTTAAACTTTGAAATTTTAAAAGTTAACAAATTAATTTATTTAACATAAATTAATATGCCAAACTAAAGTTACAAAACTAAACCCACGTTGCATTTAAAAACAAAGCAAATAAAATTTAAAAAAAAAAAAGCAAAACATTAAACCCTAAAGTTCTAAACCGACATTAAAGAAAGAAAATAAAAATAAAACATAAGCAAAGACATGAAACGGTAAACCTACCTCGGTCCTCAGCCTGCGAGCTCCAAAACAGCAATGGCGGATGAAGTTTAACAACAGAAGTTTAGAAACAGCAATGGCGGATGTCTCCTTCAAGTTTCAACAACAGAAATCCGTCTCACAAGAATAAAAATCCGTCCAATAAAAATCCGTCTCACACTCACACGATTCAGCTTCGAGCTTGAGTTCCAGGAAAAGAACGACGCAAGAGGTGTGAAGTTTAAAGTTCTGCGTAGGAGGCTTTATAACAGGCAAAAACCCTAAAATGCGTAAAAGAAAAACCCTAAAACGAACTTCAAAAAATTGTAGATGACTTTCAACGCTTTTTAAACACGTTTTTCAACCCATTCCATAAAAAATGACGTCCGTTTAAGAACATGAATTAAATCGCGATTTTCAACGAATTTGTTTGGGCCAATCAAAATCCACCGAATTTCGAATTTTATCCTTCAAATTCGCCGAATCCGGCAACTTAGTCTTGAGCATATCTATGTCATATTTCCAGCATTTCACCTTATACCTCCTACACCTTATTTCTCCACCCTAACCTCATAATTTCCTCTTGAGTCGGGATGCACCATCGAGGAAGCCCTATGCTCATTCACCTATCCACCAAAGTTGGCCTAGGGTGGCGTGGCATATAGCCACAACTTCCTATTTCACTATGGAAGCATTCATGCTTATATTTACCTTGCATTGTTTTAACACCATGTATGTGGGATTAAATCTCGTGGTATAAGAAAGGGGTTGAGCTCGCAGCTCACCGGCGAGCCAACCGAGTATGCATTGCATTCAAATGGAACCAAGCTCACAATGCTTAGGGCATCGAGCTACCTTGCATTGCATTACCTAGCTCTCCTTGCATTGAAAGATCGAGCTTGTATCACATCACATCAAGCTACATTGAAACCAATCAAGCTTGTATCGCAATGAAACCAACCAAGCTCACATTGCACCAACTTGCTTCGCAATGCTTAACATTGCATTGGAAACCATCCACTCATATTGCACCGCAACCGACCTTCCATTACTTTGCAATGTAACCACAGAGCTAACCAAGCTAGAGAGCCCAAACTCACCGACATTTCCAATGCACATAGCTCACCGAGCTCTCGACTCACGCAACTTGGCAAAAGCCAAATGGGAGGTAACATACTTAGCAAAGGATAATATATATAAACTATTGGAGCTCCTAACCCAACGCGAATGTGGGACAAAGGAGAGAATATTTGCGAAAGAAAGGGAGCTCACAAATCTCAGGAGACCCAATCCGTCTCCACTTTGCTTGAGCCTTCCACCAAACTTGCTCATCTACGTGGCAAAGCGCAATGGGAATTCAGAACTAAATCTTCAAGGCTATTGTTCGCCCTTTAAACTTCAAACTCAAAAGGCTAAATCTGGAACGAGCTGTTTAGGGGTGGCAAAAGAAGTAAAATGAGTTGCATGAAGAAATAAAACTCAAGTTCAATAACAAAAATAGAAAAGCAAAACAATAAACGAATGGAGAATGCATGAAGACATATATAAAGGAAGCGGCATTCAAGAATAGACGATAGGAAAAATTATAAAGCAAGAAAAGTCAAAGTAGATACACGTAAAAAGCAAAGCATCAAGAGACACTTATGCACAAGAACATGCAGATATGTAGCTAGGAGGATTCAACACTCAGGAAATCCGTAGAACGATTCAGGGAGAGAGAGAGAGAGGAAGAAGCCGGGGGAATCGATTCACATAAAAACCCAAGTTTTCCCTGTCTATCTCTTTTATGTCAAAAAGTTTGTTTTTTTCTACTTTGTGTAGTAGCTTAGTGGCGAAGGATTTAAAATAACAAGCCAAAGGTCGTGGGTTCGACCCACACAACCTCTGGAAAATGAGCTTTTATTTTAGAATCATAGTGCGACTAAGTCCCCTACAAACTAAACTTGGTCACGCTTATGTTCGAACTATCAGCTTGGCTGGGTGGTATTGGGAAAAGCTTTGGGGGAGAGGGGTCATACACTCAACTCCCTCTCCCACCACATACTTTTACTAAACCATGAATAGTAAACCTTATAATTTGATTTGTAAGCCAAATCCGTAAGGGTGAAAGTAATCATACAACTTTGGGGGATTAATAACCCAACTTAAAAGATAAATCATGAATTAATAAAGGTGATGAATCTAGGAACTTCAACAAAGACTTGCAATAAGCCCAAATATGTTCTATGGTGAGTATACAAAGGAAATTATATCTTTTAAACTATGGAACCATAGAAAACTATAAGAGTGTGATATAAAGCTCTTGGATCATAAGAACTTAGGATTGTATGCCTAAATATCATAAAGGAAGATAACCTACAAATCCTAGCCATATAATTATGGAGGGGTTGTCATACAAGACAAGATGCTTACACATGGAACATGGTAATATAAGTTTTAATCAAATAAAAAGTTAGACATGAAGTATGGAATTATAATCATGATATGAGTCGACGAACATGACAACTTAGAACACAAGAAGAACTTGAGTGTTACATAAACTATGAATACCTTATTTAAACGTCTTGAAAACACAATAAACCATAAATATTGTAAAACCATTTATAACTATTTATGAAGATATTACGAGCCAAACAAAGATGGTGTAACCTTCTTAGATACATTGAAATAGTACATGTTTGAACTTATATCAACTATGAGAAGGGAAATGATTGAAACTATGATTGTTCAACATTTTAACCTTACATGAAGTATAGCCAAAATTTGAAACACGTAAACTTGAAACCATGTATTGAAACTATTAGAGGCAATCATAGCTCTTTTCTTGTCATGGAAAACCAAGTTTAGGATTCCTACAATAACAACGCTCTTGGGTGGTATGGGACATCCAAGAGGGTTGTGATTGTTTGATTCATATTCATGGCTTGTTATGTACAATTTTGGGGATTACAAACTAGGATTAAGACCCTTATAATAATAACGTGAACGGGTGGTATGGGACATTCGGGAAGGTTATTATTGTTTGAGTCCTAGTTCTAGTTTTCCCAAGTTACTTGTTTTGGAGATAGAGATGTCTTGTTGTGAATTGCTTATGAAAAAGGGAATGTTTTGGGAGATGTGTATATGGACATGGAGTGATCTGTATGGATGGGTTAGGTAACCTAATGCAGTTTTCACACATGACAAGTGTTAGGGGTTAGTGTTTGATCAGGATATAATTGATCCCCACCATTCCTTGGATGAACCCAATTATGGAACATAATCTCTAAAGCCACATTGCTTCCTTGCTTGCATGAGTAGCTTTCATAGAATCCACTTTCATGGTGGAAATCGCAACACTTGCTTGACATTTGCTCATCCAACTTACCGCTCCACTAAACAAGTTGAAAACATACCCACTAGTGGAACCGCATAAATCCATATCTTCACCCCAGTTAGAGTCCACAAAACCATGTAAACTCAATACCTTTCTTTCACCAGACTTCCGATAGAAAATCGCATAATCAAATGTTCCACGCAAATATTTGATATTATTTTTCACCACAGTCAATGTTCCTTCCCGAGATTCGCCATGTATTTGCTAACAACTCCCACTACATGTGCAATGTCAGGGCTTGTTCAAACCATCGCATACATCAGGCTCCCACCACACTTGCATACAATACCCGACTCCTCTAACTTCTCTTGAGTTTTTGGAAATTGCCCAATTGAGCATTTCTCGCCAACGAGAAAGGTGCACTTACAAAGTTTGACTATCTTGCATCTTAAACCTTTCTAATATCGTCTCAACATACTTCCTCTAACTCAACCAAAGCTTCCTATTCACTCGATCTCGCACAATTTCCATGTCCAAAATAAATTTTGCAGCACCGAGATCTTTCATGTCGAATTGCACAAGTAGTTGAGACTTTACCCGCTTGATCATTGTCATGCAATTTCCAATCAGCACATGTCATCAACATAGAGCACTATGTTGACAAAGTTCTTCTTCTTTAAAGTACTCACACAGAGGATCCACCACCGATGTGCATGAGACCAAGTTTGCGCACATGGTTGTCAAACTTTTGATTCCACATCCTTGGCAATTATTTTATAGGCCGTACAGGGATTTCTTCAGGTGGCAGACGAAATCCTCTTCCTGTGACCTTGAACCTTCCAGTTGTACCATGTAGATTTCTTATTCAAGTTCTTTATATAAGAACATTGTCTTGAAACCATCTAATCTATCTCTAGATCATATGCAACTGCAATAACTAAAAGAGGTATTATTGAAGTCAATTTTACAATAGGAGAGAATATCTCACCAAAGTCAATTCCCTCAACCTGAGAGAACCTTTTTACAACTAGGCGAGCCTTATATTTCTCCAATTTTCCTTGTGCATTGCACTTTATTTCATACACCCATTTATAACCTACAAGCTTTCTTCCAAGAGGTAACTTAACCATATCCCAAGTCTCATTAGTCCTTAGAGACTCCATCTCCTCCTTCATGGCTTCCTTCCAAAATGAGCTTTCCTTAGAAACAAATGCTTCACGCACGGTTTTGGATCATCACCATCCATTATTGACAATAGGAAAGCAAAACGATAATTAGTGGGAGTATACCTTTCCGGTATTTTGTGACTTGTTACGATGTTTTGGCACAAGGATCCGAGGTTCTTCTTTCTCTTGATAGCGCTACTTCTTCATCGGCAAGATCACATTCAATTATAGGATCTTCAAACTTTACATCAACATGCACTCTGATTGATTCTTGTTTTGGTTATTTTTCCGGATGTTTCAACGCAGCTTGATCACTTTGCACACATCCTTTTGTGTAGGAATTCTCTTCAATTCTTTGAAAATAACATTATGAATATGGACCATCTTCTTTATTTGTGGATTCCACAACTTGTACACATTCCCATATCCCATGAAGAAGCACTTTCAGGATTATAGTAAAGCTTTGTCCTCTTCTCCTTTGGAACATGAACATATGCATCACAACCAAAAACTCTTAGGTGTTTAAGGGATGGTTTCTTACCAGTCCAAACTTCCTGCGAAATCATATTTTCAATGCTTGATGATGATGACCGATTCACCAAATAACAAGCAAGAAACCAATGCTTCATCCAGGACTTTTGCTCCAACTACTTGTTGTTGAACATACTCGAGGTTTTTTATGCTTCAATCAAACTTTTGCTCCAACTACGCGTTGTTGAACATACTCAAGGTTTTTTCCATTAGTGTTCTATGCATCCGCTTCACAACTCGACATAAATGGACTTGTCTTTTGCCTCTCATTTCCACAAATCCTTGCAAAATTCTTTGAGTTCTTTTGAATATAATTCACCCCCATTATCGGTGCGCAACACTTTGATTGTTTTCTCCTTCTAGTTCTCCACAAGGGCCTTGAACTACCTAAATTTTTGAAAACTTTAGACTATTTTTGAGAGTATATATCCAGTTTTTCTTGAAAAGTCATCTATGAATGACACATAGTACATGGCTTTCCCAAGTGATGCAACCTTTACTACCCAAGCACATCACCGTGTAGTACCCAAGATCCCTTTTGCATGCGCAACACTTGTGGGAAACTTGACTTTGCTCTATTTGCCATGACACAATGCTCACAAAAGTTAAAGTCCAAGGGACCCTCATCGATCCCTTTTGCCATTTCTTTGAATTGTAGTGTGCGCAATTCCTTTTCACCAATATGACCCAGCCTATCATGCCACAACATTGTTTTCACCACCAGAGACATGTTGGTTTTCTCGTGTGCCTCATTGGCATCAAGAACAACAATGTTGTTCTGCAAGCACTAGTAACCGTATTTACATCCAGTTTGAACAAGGTTCCAATGTGCACTCCTTTGAGAGAACCAAAGGCCCCATGCACCATTTTCAAACCATCCTTTATGAATGACACTTGCACTTCAGGGATCACACATCTTGCTAATTGAAACCAAATTCTTCGCAAGACCAGGAATGTGCAAAACACCAAGGAACCTTAGTTTAATTCTACCTCGATCCACAACCTAGTGAGTGGAGTTATCTCCCGTAAAGACTTTTCCACCATCAGTACTTCACATACTCGTAGAACTAGTTTCTATGAGAATTCATGTGGTAGGATGCACCTAAGTCAACCAACCATGCTTCACCGCACGACTATGCACTCGTGAGCAGCCAAGTACGCATCGCCATCTTCATTAGTGGATTTTTCACAAGGGGATGTACCATCAAATGGTTTGCTCTTGTCCACCTTCACCTTGCAATCCTTCTTAAAGTGTCTTGACTTGTCATAGTTCCAACACTTCTTCAAAGAGGGCTTGTCTAAAGTCTTAGATTTACCCCTATACTTTGTGTTTATCTCCCCTATCTTCTGTTTTCCATTTTCCTATACACTCTCGCGCACCAACAACACATCACCCTAGTGATCTTCAACAAATTTGCGACTTACTTCTTCCGACAATAAAGCTGAGATAATTTCATCCATCTTGAGCTTGGTCGAAATGCTAGTGATCACTATCACTAGATTATCCCAAGAGTCCTGGCAACAAACATAGATACGTAATACATCTATCTTAATATCAACAGTGCAATAATTGACTCAACAAAGTGTTAAAGGCATTCAAGTGCTTTGTAACCGATTCACCATCCTTCATCCTCAAGGAATACATCTTCCTTCATAGAAATAGTTTGTTAACCAGAGGTTTAGCCTAGTATAACTTTTCCAAATTATCCCACAAATCCTTTGTTGTCTTTTCATCAAATACATTCAATAGCACTGAATCTAACAGACAGAGTCCAATAGAACTTGCTTTCCTATCAACTATGTCCCATTCCTTTTGCTTTAACCCTGTGGGTCCTGTTTGTATGATGACCCACTGATATTTGTCAATCAAGAGATCTTCCATCTTGAGATTCTATAGCTCAAAAATTTTCCCATTGAACTTTTCAATCACTAATCTAATGCTTCCAGACATGTCTAATCCTTTTGCAAGATTTACAAACCTCAATCAAAACAGCTTTTCAATATCTACTCTTAAAGTTTCTTCAGATCTGAAAAACACCCAGAAGCTCTAATACCAGATGTTGGGATATAATCTAATGCAAACCCAATTACAAACTTAAGTAGATCTAATGCAGAAAAGATAAATGACAAGCATGAAACTTAAAACAGCACAAAGTAGAAATAAAGCACAAGATATAGACACATGTTTATCCAATGATTAGCCTAATAGAGAATCCCGAGATTCCCTCAAACTGCGGCCTAATCATCATTAACACGTTCGGCATCTTCTGTTCTCTGACAAATGCTTGACAACACATAACAGTCATTATCCATAATCATCACTATATGCACCTGTTGCTATCAAATGTTGCACAACTCTTGTGTGCACCATAAAGCAACTCCCACTGTGCACTGGTCCTGCACACAATCTTGCACAATTTTCACTATGCTTCTGCACTTACAGAGCATATTCCATAGTGCTCAGGTACCCACACGCTTGCACACATGCATATAACTGAATTGCATGATTCTACACAACTCATGCATTGTGCACTAGAGTTGCGGAATCCAACCATTGCGCAATAGTTACTACATAATCGAACCACTACGCAATATGCCTTGCACAATGCCATACAAAGTTAAAACATTCCCAACAAACACAACATTTTGGGAAGTCTTTCCCACTTACTTGTAGCATTTAAATACATAGTCATTAAATTTGGTCTCGGATTAGGCTCAGTAACACAAAAAGTCCATGTTAACTAGCAATCAGCATGACTTAACAAGAGACTCACCAAATTGAAAAAAAATGCATAAAATATTGGAATTTCCCAAAAAAACAAATCGAGGTCCATGTCTGACCAAGTTTGGCCAAATCTAGCCAAGTTTTGTTGAGTTTTGGAAAACATGCAAACATGGCTCATTTTTACATTATCATGAATCAGACCCAAGAACTAGTTGAATCTGATCCAAGTGGCGCCCATAAAAGCCAATGTTTAAGTTATGAACTGACACCACAACTGACTTACCTTACTTGGGAGGCCAATTCCAGTATACTTGCATGCTCTTGCATGGGCTCTCCATCTAGGTTGTGACCCCAAACAATCTTCCCATGCACCATATGAATTTCACCCCCAAGAAACATTACATGTACTAGATGTTTGTGGCCCCAAGCAGGATTTTTATATTTTCTCTGTCTGTGGCCTCCAACAAACTTTCTATGTGGTATATGTTTGTGGTACTTGGCAAACATTCTATGTGCTAAGCATATTTCGATGCAAATGCAAGGTATCTGAAGTAATTGAACCATCCATAAGGTCTTTAAAGCACTTAATATAAGGTTTCTTATGGTATTAATTATTATAGTTCATTGAAATTTTACAAAACAATCCTTCCCAATAAAAATTTCCTCTGGCCTGACCAAAAATTAGAAAGCATAAGGGAGCAAGTAAAATGCATGGTCTAATTATTTTTTGTTGTGTAATTTAAATTGCTCTACCAATAAACATAGGCTTTCAGAAAAAAAAAAATAGTATATGAGAACTTTCCCTTCACTGTGCAAGAATGTATTTAGCTAGCACAATTTGTCTTCATACTAAATGAAATATTTAGTTCTGTTATCTAGGTTGAAAGAAAGCCTTCTCAATGATAGGGGAAAGATAAGGGAGAAATAATTCCCTATACTATAACATCATATCTAAACATTTCATTCATATTTGAATCAAACACAAATTAGATTCCTGTTCTTAACAAATAATGATGCAAAAAAGAAAAAAATGCATAATAAAAACACTCCAGCTCTCACCGAACAATCCTTTGTGGAGTGAAATTGGACTCCCAAAAATGGTTTATTATTGCACCCTTCCACGTCGTTTTGAATTTTGATATCCACTCATTCTTTTGATCTGTCTCTGTAGTGAACCCAGCTGGGCCTACCAATATTAGGTGCCGAACATGTTCTGGATGCTGCCAAAAACACTTCTTAGCTAGGAGATAAATCTGTGGCGATCCCCAAAGTTGAAGATGGCAGATAAAAATATTACCTTAATAGCATATTTTGCAGCCACATAGCCCCCAAAAGAGTGACCAAGTAAAATGAAGTTATCTAGATTTTTTACTTTACGCCATTCCTCAAATGAATCAATGAACCAGGATTCAGTTTCTGTTGTAGCTCAAGACACACACGTGGAATATTAAATCAGTAACAGTCTATTTATTGGAAGCGCCTCAGACAGTCTGCACACGTAATCCAACTTGCATGCTAAAGAAAACACACAGAATAATCATATGGCGAAAAATGCTTATTTATTTTATAACAAATAGGGCCATACAGTGAACAAACTTTTGATTCTATAACAATTGCAGGAGGCGACACATAGAAACTCCTTAAATGCTCATTTAGCTTAACCAAGGGTTATTTACTCTTAGCTTAGCCTACCTAACTAATTATCCATTCATGTGTCTTGAGTAAACACACAGAATAATCATATGGCGAAAAATGCTTATTTATTTTATAACAAATAGGGCCATACAGTGAACAAACTTTTGATTCTATAACAATTGCAGGAGGCGACACATAGAAACTCCTTAAATGCTCATTTAGCTTAACCAAGGGTTATTTACTCTTAGCTTAGCCTACCTAACTAATTATCCATTCATGTGTCTTGAGTAGACCACAATACCACATTAGTTGGATTCCAAGGCCCTCTAAGTTGATTCTTGGCATGTTTTTAAGACTTCTTCAAAAATGTGGTTCCTTTTTACCCAATCACACAGTTTTGGCCATTTTAGGAGAATAAGTGTCATTTTCAGAAGTTGCTTTAGGATTTTTGAAAATGTAATACCTGTGAAAGTCATAGAAATTACGCATAAATGGGTTCAGCTCAATTTCATTCCCTATTACATGCATATCAATACTAGAATTTGAGTTAAACTTACTTGATGACTTATGGTATTGAACCCTTGCACATAGTTCCTGATGAAGTGATGAATGCTATCATTAAGCACCCATTGACTGATAACTCTATGAGTTTGAGAAAGCCTAGAAAAGTCTACAAATGATTTAGAGTTTCAATACCTAAAGTATCCAAAAAGGCCAGTAAGACCACAAAAAATGGTCATTCTATGACATGAGAAAATTCACCTGGATCATATAGCAGTCCTACACAATCACCATATGAAAGGGATGAGAATATTCAAGTATAATAGTAGTGGATCAAAAGGATTTTGACTGATTAAGCACAATCTGAACACCATTCAAGAATTCCACAACTGAAGCGAATTAAAATGTCATTATTTACATTGAAAAGATCACTAGGGTGTACAAACACGAATGCATAAATAAACCCAAAATATCAGCGATACATCATTCACAATTCCTTTTAGTTGGACATTGTCATCAAGATGTAATTTACAAATATAACACATACTAAGATGCTAGTTTCATATAGTGTCTGACAACAATAACAAAGAGAAAAAGCGAAATATTGCATAGCAAAAATTACTATTAAGGAATATAGAAGCTAAAGTTAATTATTTTTCAATGAAATAGTTTTTACTCTCTTATAGCCTCCATAATTAGGAGAAAAAGGGCAGAACAACCACTAGAAATTTATTGGGAGAAATCAATTTAGGACATGATTTATGAAACATTGGTTGAAGACAAAAGGGGCATTAGAATAAGTAGGTCAATGTCACATGAGAACTATTCATGAGCACACATAAGCACTAAATTGAAAAGGATGCTTGTAGAGAAGAAAGAGACCAACAAGAGGTGCATACATATGCACAAGTACACTCAGAAAGGGAAGGTGACGTAATGACCCAAATGGTATAAAAACTGTTCTCTCTGATTTTCAAACATTTTTCCTCTTTATTGCATATCCAGCTTAGAGCAAAATTACAGCTAAGTTTAAAGGAAACTTTTAATTTTACTCTTTGACATCCAAAAGAAGCTGTTAGACATGGAGGAGAAGGGTAACTAACTAAAAAGGGTTATATCAATATAAACTAAGTCCTGAAACTATATTTTGCATCGTAGTTATCTAATTGCGTGTGTTGTGAAAAAAATAATCTCATATGCTTCCTCAAGGTAGGGAAGTCCTTTCTATGATAGTTATCAATAAAACCTGCCCAAAGATTGAAAACGCCATAGCCCCAGTGCCTCAGATTTTAATGTTAGTAACTCAGATTTGTATCACCTAAACCATCAACACATATTTTGGCTCAAGATTCAAAACCAAACCAAGAAAAGACAGGTCATATTACATTAGAACTAAAGATAAAATGGGGTTCAATAAAAGAACATTAGTAAGAGTCGCCAACTCGACCTAATAAAGACATAATAGAGTTGATTTAATACAAAATAAAAGGTACATTGTGAGTCTTGAAAACCATTTTTGGTTCCTCAAACATGCATTTCCAAGTTTCAAGGACATTCTATGTTCCATAAATGGTGGGAAAACCCTACAGACCAGCTGGAAACAGATAAGCTAGCATATCTTGATTTCCAGAAATGCTTTTGTATGTTTCTGGTCAGACCACAGGAGTTAACCAGTCATTTCTAATGTGGAACTCGCATGGTTGAAAATGTTTTATGAGAGTGGTAGGGTTACAATTTGATTGTTATTGTTTCCGATACCATTTCTATGATTCCAATACCCTTTATGGGCTTCTTACGTTGTTTCTCATATTGTTTCTTACGAATTTACCCCTTTCTATTCTTTCCATTAGAATTTTATACCAACGATTTTTCTGTCTACTAACCCTTAATGCACCTGAATTCCAATACATGGGTAAAACGTAGAAGGTACTCATTCAGGGACTCCAAAGGAATAGAGGGATCATAAAATAGACAAGCAATTTTCCTTTAGTTGGAAGTTGATCCTAATTTACTTTGACAACAACCATATGGCAATTTCCTATTCCAAGATTCATGCACCCATATCGTTACAACTTATGATAGATGGGTGGGGCCATGTACAGGCCACTTTCAAATGAGGGGCAAGGAACACAAATGGCATTGACCTAAGTAGAGAAGATCCTCTAGATTGTATGTTATGGTCATGGCTTTTCCCGCACTAAGATGGTTTAGAAAAATGTAAGCCAATACATCATAGAGCCTTAAATCTACCAAGATTACATTAATCAATTGCTCTATTTCTAATATCAATTTCACATTATTATCCTACGCCTTTAGGTGCCTCTCGTTGATGTGGATTTCACAAGACAGATAATTGCTCTCAAGATGTACTCTTCCACTCAAGGGGCTAAGCTAGGCAAAAAGCTACTCACAAGTGTGTTGATTATAAAGCTATCCACACGAATATGTTCCTCTAAGTGTGGAAAATGATCCTATAACCTAAGAGATTAAGTATAACCACTAAATATGTAATAAATGATTACCATAGTTAACAAGAGACATGGGGTACAAGTACTGTACATAAAAGAGGACACCATTCAAATTAGGGTGCATGAGTAAATGAATAATAATACAGCTATAATATATAAATTCACCAAAAAATGTGCGTGTGGGGACGGGGTCCTCATCTCTATACCAGACTTTCCTAGTAACCATGATGATTATTGTATGTCTAGTTTATAATTTATTCTATCATTTCAAAATATACACTTTTCTCAAATATATTATACGTGACTTGATAGAAAATTAGAGCTGAAAAATGTTAATTTTGACCTTTTCATTGAATAGTTTGTCTATTATGATTCTTATAGAGCAATTTGAATGATGCTTTAACATGATTCATTTGGACCCTTGCTTCCGAATGAATATCAATCAATATCCTATGATGTGTTAAGTATTAAAGTTATTATATAAACATTAACTAATTAAATATTAGTTAATGTACTCTAGTTATAAATGTATTACTACCTCATCGGAAATGTAACTTCTTTTATGCTTAATAAATGTAATTCAGTTTCTCTATGGAATGGATTCAATGGTTAAAGGCTTGTATCTCTTTTGTTTCCTTTGTTGTTTTAGTTAATGGCTCTCCTTTAGATTTTTTTGCTTCCAAAGGCATTCGGCAAGGAGATCCCCTATCACCTTTCTTATTCATTATTTTGGCGGAATGCATGGGGAGACTTGTCGATAAAGCCTGCCAAGAAAAAAATCATGGAATTTAGTTGGCTAAAAACATTCATCTGATATCTTGCCTCCAATTTGTTGATGACTCTATGATGCTTGGAAGAGCTACCTCTTTGGAAGCTAAATAAATCCATAAAGTGCTCCATACCTTTTCAGTAGCCACTGGTCAGCTAATCAATCAAGGAAAATCCAGCATTTTCTTTTTTCATTGTTGTAGAAGACGAGCAAATTCTGAATATCTTCCATTTTAAGAAGGGAGTGCTTCCTTTACAATATTCGGGTATTCCTTTAGCTTCTAAGAAGTTGAAGGATTGGCATTGGTTAATCAACAAGTTCGAATTAAAATTACAAAACTAGACTAAAAAATGGCTTTCTTCAAAGGAAGGATGATGTTGATCAAATTTGTCTTTCAAGCTATCTCAATATATGTTGCCTCTGTGTTAAATATTCCTAGAACTATATTGAAACATGTGGACTCTATTTGCCAGAAGTTCTTATGGAGTGGAGTTCAAGATAAGAACAAATAGTCCTTAGTTAAATGGGAAACTCTTTGCCAACCAAAGAAGGTGGGTTGGGGTTTAGATCCTCCCTTAAGCGAGAATAAAGCCTTAGCTTTGCTAAACTCTATTGGAGGTTGTTTATTCTAATGATCTTTGGGCTGCCACTTTTAGATAAAAATATGTTGAAAATAACCCCGAGGAAAATCATTAGATTGTCCCTTCCTAATAGGGGTTCTCCGACCTTGATGTTTATCAAAATGGGAGAGGCAATTATTAAAGGGCAGCTCTTCTAGATTGTTAATAATGAGCAATTAGTTAATTTTTGGACTGATTCTTGGGATGGACAACCCCTCGCGTCCTTCAATTTCCTCTGTTCTAGACTATTATGAAGAAAATGCAAGATATTGGTTGGGTTAAGGTAGCCCACTATGGTAAACTGTCTACTCATCCCTGGGAGAGTGAAAAATTTTGGATTCCGGTTTCTAAATGATCGCGTGTTATAGAGCATGATGCTCAGATTTTGTTGCATAATGTGTTGAAGGCTCGTCCTCTTTTTTCTTCCCCATTTCCAGACAAGTTGGGATGGGGACAAGACCCTTCTAGTAATTATACAGTGTCCATTGGCTATGCCTCCATGATGATAGATAATCTTCATCCTCTTCAGTTTCTCTTTAAGCACTTATGGCAGCCGGGATGTGGCCTAACGTTAGTTTTTTGTTTGGCTTCTTATTCAAAGAAGAGTCTTCATAGGGGACCTTCTTATCAAGAAAGGATTTTATGGCCCTTTCAGATGTGCTTTGTGCTTAGACGATGAAGAATCTTCTACTCATCTTTTTTTCCTTTGTCCCTGGGTTATTCCAATTTGGCAACATCTTGTTGCTTTGTTTAAATTACACTGGAATAATTTTGGTTCCCTTGAGCAGGTTTTCAAAGATTGGCAAAGACTTCTCCCTAAAGGACAAAATCTTCTCCCGGTGCTATGGAGTGGTATCTCTCTTCTCCTATGGAATATTTGGAAAGAAAGAAATAGTAGAATTTTCCAGCAAATCAGCAAAGACGGATCTTATGTCTGGGAAAAAACTAAAATCAATATAGCTGAAAGTCTAAAACACAAAATATCTTTGCCCCATACTCTTTCTACGGAATGGGAGCATATATGCAATCAGTTATCTCTTGATCCTAGGGATGCTTCTATGCCCTGTTTTCATATTAATAAGAAAATCGTAAGAGAAAGTCAATCCAAAGACCCTACTTTGGGTTATGGAAAACTGAATACAGATGGAGCTTCCAGAGGAAATCTAGGAAGAGCAGCTATGGGAGGCATTGGTAGAAACAAGGAAGGTGATATGTAATTCCTTTTTGCAGAGAATCTGGGTATTACTACCAATAATATTGCAGAGGTGAAAGCGGCTTATAAAGGCATGCAAGAGGCATTAAAAATTGGGTGGCAAAATTTCCAATTGAAGTAGACTCTCGAATCATTATGAAGTCTGAAAATAGTGTTGGTTCTTCTCCCAATTGGCAAATTGCTAAAGAGGTTTGGAAGATAAAAACATTGCAGGAGAAATTTCAAGAAGTTCAATTCAATCACATTCCTCATGAAAGGAATAAAGTTGCAGATGGCTTGGCTAATTGGGCCCTAGATAATAAGAATCTTCTTTGCTATGGCTTGCCTCCTACATGGTGGTCCAACAAGCTCCAAGAAGACATCAGATATATTCTTAATCTTGATTCTTTGTTATGATTATTTCTTTGGCTTTACTTTTGTATAATGCTCAAGCTTGGACTAATAGTTTTCAGGGTTGGCATGGCCAAATATGTATTTCTTGATTTCTATCAAATATAAAGTTTTGGTTTTAAAACAAAAAGACGGACATGCGTAATGTTAGTGTGTCATGTGTGTGTGCCTTCCATTTCTCTTCATTTTCTCTCATATTTACCGACATTGGTACCGTGAGCCATTGTTCAAGGAAGCCAGAGGAGAAGGGTACAAATAAGTCACACCTTTCAAGGAAGCCCTAGAAAAAGGGGACAAACTATGGAAGAGACGAAGAAGGGGTATAGACCTAATTGAGAAATCCCTCAGGAAGGGTACGAATGGTGAAGAAGCGGTAAAGTGCATTCTAGGACAGAAAAATAGGTGAAGATCTGCAAAAATCTCGTGAGTTCAAGAAGGAGAAACACGTGAGTAAAATCATGGTAGAGCACGCATGAATCGGTGAAGGAATATGTTTTTGAACCAAAAACAATAACATGAAGATTTATAAAGTCTCATGAACATACCTGTTGAAGAAAGAGGAGGTGTAGAGAACTAAAGCATGAAAAAACTAGATGTGATTTTAGGAGAACAAACATGAGTTTTCCATTCATGTTTTGTAGATTGAATCTATGGCATTTGAAGACTCACGAGTTGAAGCAAAATGATTTCGTGAAGGATGTCAATCAAGAGAATCATGAACAAAGACAAAGCAATGACGCGGGTTTATGTTACACTAGGGCACGCACAAGTTTGTTTGTGAGAAGACAAAAACAACCGCAATTTTCACCATTCACGACCATTGCGAAGGAACAACAACCACCGAGACGCAAAGAGGAAAATGTCAAAACCTATTTCCAATTTGAAGCAAGAAGAAAAGTTCCAAAACGAGACAAGTACATGAATGAAGCAACAGAAAAAAAAGAGCGAATGTGGGCGTGTAGTCACTACTAAAACAATTTTGCGAGATATTTTCATGAAGGTGAATGTTGACTTACACAAAGCATATAAGGAAAGGCAATACAGATCATTCCAAACCAAGGGAATGACAAATTCTAAGGGCTCAATTCGCGTGTGCAAAGGAAGAATCTATTCTAGCGCTAGGGCACAAATTTGCAAACCAGAAAACAAAACAAGAGATGAAAGGAAGACATTTTTCAAAGACCACAGATCAGACATAGTACTCACGAAAGTGCAAAAAAATACAATTTTTCTTACGTGATTTGCATATCGCAATATTGTGATTCACAATTTCCGATAATTTCATTACATTGTGGACAATCAAAATTTAGGGCCAATGTTCCAAATTTAGTTTTGTTGGAGGCACAAAAATTGGTTGGTCAAAACTATAATGTTTGAGTCATAAAAATTTTACACTTGTGGAATATCAAAACAATCAAATCATTCTTAAAAAGGAGTTGAGTCTGGCTACGAATTTTACAAACTATGATAAGCGTCATAAGGAGGCTCTTTTGTTGCTGAAATTATCTGTCTAGTGATTTAATTCCTAAGGTCCAAAATGCCACTACAATGAGCAATCTCTGGACGAGTCTCCAAAACAAGACTTCAAAGAAAAGTCGGGTCTTGTACTTGAAGAATTTGTTGTTTTCAACAAAGTTGAATAAGGGTGGGTCCCCATCAAAACATTTTCTTCGAATGAAATATCTTTGAGACCATCTCGCTACCAGAGAAAAAACATTGGATGGTGACAACCCGGTTACACTTGTTTTGAATAGTTTGCCACCCTCCTATGAAACGTTTGTAGAGGCATTACACTTACACTTGATGACAGAGGGCCATACCTAACTTTTGATTAGGTTAGTTCCTAATTGCTCCAAAAGGAATGCAAGAAGACGAGACAATAACGTCTATTTCTAGACACACGAGTACATTGCCTACTAAACAAAAGGGAAGTGGAAACATAATCTTTAAGGATCTACTTCGCGATTCTAGGTGAAATTTCATTACTTGTCATATGGTTGGGCAAATCAAAAGGATAGCCGAATGATCTTTCTCTCAACCAAAAGGCGTGAGTTGAAAGCACATGTAGTTCTTTATTGAAAAATGGTATTTCGAGGATGAGTATGCCCTTGGGGCATCAAGTACTACCATGAGTTGTTCATTGATTTCAGATATCCAAACATTTTTCATGTCATAGGGACTAGTATGTAAAATTTCTTGGAAATATGAAAATATTGTGTTTCACTATTATAAATTTATGAGACATTTGCAATATAGGGGATAGGAGATTGATCCAAAATGGATATAGAAGTACTCAATTCTATGTATTCTCTGTTTAACATGTAAGATTCTCTCTCTCTCTCACACATGTAAATTAACATAAGAATGGTTGAGTCAATTGAACGTGATCCGGACAGCTTCAAATGACAAGGCAAGAGAGTTTTGTTCTAAGAAGGAAGTTTGGCACCAGTTACGCGGCAGTTACACAGTCGTTATGCAGCAGTTAAACAGCGAGTTTACAGCAATTAAAAAAATGTGAAGGTGAACGGTTTACAAATGTTTAACCTTCCCCAATCAATTCATTTCACTTCCTCCTTCCTTCCTTAGCAGAGCAATTATAAATACCAGTTCATTTATTCATCCAAGCAAGTGATTTGAGTGAATTCAAGTGTGAGCAAAGGAGGAATTTGGAATTGTTCTTGTTTTGTTCATAAGAAATTGAGTTCTTTCTTGCAGAGGATTGTAAGCAAGTATTGCAAGCAGAAGGGAGCTGGAATCCTTTTAGAAGGTCATAGTTTGACAGTAAACTTGTATTTTATCGGAGATTTACATAGTGAAGGGAAGCAATTGCTTACCCAACGAGAGTTTTTTTCCCACATAGGGTTTCTCCAAGATAAAATTGTTGTCCCTTGTCTTGCAGAATAAAAAGGCCTCGATTGCCCTCCAAGGAGAGGAAATATTTTGCAGCAAAGAGGTGGATGAGACAATGTGTTGTACCTCCATCCGTAGAGAGGTATGTTTGGGTGTTGATAATCTTGTTCAAGAAAATGAGCTTATTAAGCTTTTTCATATAAAAATTCAAGTGAAGAAAACTAAAGTGGATGTTTTTTTATACTTGTTCTCAAGCTAATTTGATAAGGAGTTAGTTGATAAGATGAAGTTGGAAACTTACAATCATCCAAGTTCATATTCATTGGGTTGGGTGAAGAAAGGCGTAGACATCAAGGTTACTAAGCAATGTAAAATTACGTTTGGTATTGATAAGAAGTTTATTGATGAAACTACTTTGGATATTGTTCCTCTTGATGTGTGTGGTGTAGTGTTTGGCAGCCTGTACTTGTATATCGGGATGTCATCTTAATGAGAAGAACCAACCGATACCGCTTGGTGAAGGATGGTAAGAGCTACATCATTTCAGCTTTTACGGAGACTCAAAGATCTCTTTGGTAAGTGCCTCTGAAGCTAAGAAGTTTATTAATGCTAGTGGGAAATTTGCATTACTTCTTTTGAGAGATATGCAAGAAGAGGAAGTTGTTGCATCTAAATCCACTTGTAGCATGTTTACTAACAAAGAGCAGAAGCAAATGAAAGAGTTGGTTCAGCAGTTCAAGGAAGTTTTCCAAGAGCCTTTGGGGCTACCTCCGGTTAGGCCAATTGAGCATGAGATACACTTACTACTCGATAGTTCGCTTCCAAACATGGGATTGTACAGGAAGTCTTTAAGGGATGCCAATGAGGTCAAACAACAGTTGCAGTCTTTGATTAAGTAAGGTATAATCTGAACTAACACTTCTCCATGCGGTTCTCCGCATAGTTTTAAAAATCGCGATTAATCACCCGATAATCGCGATTAATCGTTTCAGCCATGCAAAACGATAAATCGTTCTAAAAATCGCGATTCCTGTTTGCCCGATAAACGGCAATTTTTGGCGATTAAAACAATGCAAAATCGTGGAAAATCGCAGTTTAAATCGTGGAAAATCGTTGAGGAAATTGTGGGTTAGGTTTTAATGCGAAAAAAACCAAATCGATTCGTTTTTTCTCTTGTTTTCTCCTGCTCGACGCGTTTTTGCTCCAGCGACTCCTATTTCCTCCATTCGCAAGCATTTGAAGTGATTTCATGGGCATTCAACCTGGAATCGTGGCCTTCGACGTGATTGCGTGGGCATTCTAGGTGGTTTCGAGTTCTACCAAAGTGGTTTCGAGTTCAGCGAAGGTGGTTTTGAGTCTTTCCAGCCCTATTTTCAGAGCTCGTGGCCGCTAACAGGTAATCCGCAATACTACAGTTACACAGTAATTTTTTTCCTTTTTTTAAAATACGTATTACATAATAGTTAATAACTTAATACTACAGTATTACATAATAATTATATAATATATTACATATACGTATTATATGTAATATAGTTAATACGTATTTATATATTATATATTATATAATACGTATTTATATATTATAGTTAATAATAGGGTTTTTTTAAATACGTATTACATAATAGTTAATAACTTAATAATAATATTAGTTAATAATTTAATAAATTTATAACTATAAGTTTAATAATTATATAATATATTACATAACTATATTTATAAGTTTAATAATTAATTATTATATTACATAATAGTAATACAATATGTAAAGTCACTTCTATAGAGTCACTTCTCGCATCTTTTAACATTGTTTGTACATTTAATTTAAGTATATTTCATGAATTTAAATGTTTTTAAAAGTAGCGATAAAGTTGCCGATTCATGCCGATTTTTGCGATTTTCGATTCAAAATTTGGCCTGCCGATTAATCCCGATTTACGATTTTTTGAACTATGGTTCTCTGATTGTTTTAGTACTTAAGAAAGATGGTTCATGCAGAATGTGTGTTGATTACAGAGCATTAAATAAAAAACCATTAAGAATAGGTACCCTCTTCCTCATATTGATGATTTATTGGATCGATTCATGACATGCTAAATATTTTACTAAGCTTGACTTGAAATCTGGGTATCACCAAGTGCAGATCAAGGAAGAGGACATCTGAAAAACATAGTGTTCAAGACCAGGCAAGGGTTGTATGAATGGTTGGTTTTACCATTCGGGCTATGTAATGCACTAGCTACCTTCATGAGGTTGATGAATGAGGTAATGAGATTGTTTATTGATTCCTTTGTCATTGTGTACTTGGATGACATTCTGGTTTTTAGTAGAACTTTTTGAGGAGCATATTAACCATTTGTGTCAAGTTTTGCAAGTTTTAAAGGAGAACCACTAGTGTTGAATGAGAAGAAGTGTGAGTTTTCTCAACAATCGCTTGTCTTTTTGGGGCATGTGGTTGGAGATGGAGAGTTGAGGATTGATCCGAAAGATAAAGACCATTATGAATTGGCCTACATCGTCCAGTTTGACCGAGACCAGGAGTTTTATTAGTACAATTCAATATTTGGGAAGTTCATCAAGAACTTCTCTTCCGTAGCAACGACCTCTACATTTGGTGACAGCAAGGGGTAAGGCTTTTGATTGGGGTAAGAAACAACAGAATGCTTTTGAGTCATTTAAATACAAGATTAGTCATGCTCCAATTTTGGCATTACCTAACTTAAGCTGCCTTTCGAAGTGGAAATTGATGCCAATGACTATGTTATGGGGGTTATCCTACTTCAGGAGGTAGGCCCATATGTTATCATTTTGAATTGTTTCATGGTGCAATTCTGAATTATTGTACATATGACAAGGAATTGTATGCTCTTGTGCAAGTGGTCAAGAAATGGAAACATTACCTGATGGGTAAGGAAACTATCATACACACGGATCACCAACCTCTTCAATATTTGCAAGCTCAAAATAAACTTTAGCAGGCTAGACACTATAAGTGGATGGGTTTCTTGCAGCAATTTCATTTGATTATAAAATATAAGAAAGGTGTGACTAAAAAGTTAGTTGATATGTTATCTAGACCTCCTTTACTTTCAGCTATGGGCACTTTAACTCTTCTTGAGCCTTTTGTGTGTGAAGCATATCAGGAAGGTTATGAGCAGGATCCGGATTTTGGAGAGATCTTTCAGCAGAAACCTCCAAGTGAGGGCTTTGCACCTAGGGGAGAATACTACTTCCAGGACGGTTTGCTCTACAAGAACAAGAAACTTTGTGTGCCTAAGGGGAAAGAGTTCAGTTGATGAGGGAAGCACACACTTCTAAGGTGGTTGGTCACTTTGGTGTGACAAAGACTGTAGCGCACTTACAGAGGTATGTTTATTGGCCAAACATGCAAGCGAAGTTGCTAAATTCATCGAGGTTGTGTTTTATGTAGTACAAGAAAGCCTAGTAACAGAAAGTTGGGGTTATATATGCCATTACCAATTCCTTCTCGACCATGGGAAAGCATCTCCATGGATTTTGTGGGCAGTTTGCCTACTTCCAAGAAAGGGTATGATTATATTTTTTGTAGTGGACCAGTTTAGTAAAATGTGTATTCTCATTCCTTGCAAGAAGACCATCAAGGCCAGTGATGCAGCTGAGTTATTTTTGCTAATGTGTGGGTTCATTTTGGTTTTCCTAATTCTATTGTATCGACGAGGACTCGATTCATCGGGAAGTTTTGGCATGCCTTGTGGGAGAAGATGGATACTAAGTTGAAAAGGTCTACCGCTTTTCATCCACAGACTAATGGGCAAATAGAAGTGGTAAATTGTACCTTGGTCCAACTCTTGAGAGGGTACAACAGAAACATCCTAGGACTTGGGATGAGAATTTGGTATATATCCAGCATTCTTATAACATGGCAATTCATTCTTCTACTAGTAAGACTCCTTTTGAGACATGTTTTGGTTATTTGCCTAAGAGTGCATTTGATGTTTTTTTGAGATTACCATGCAAAAACGATGGAAAAGTGGATCTGGAGACCCACAAAGCTGAAAGGTTCATTGAGAAAATTCAGTAGATACACCTCCAAGTACAGGAGAGGTTGAAAGAGTCACAAGCCAAGTACAAAACACGGCATGATCAACATAGAACTAAGCATTCTTTCCTTGTTGGTGACAAGGTATGGTTGTACTTGAGCAAAGAAAGGCTATAGGGAAAAGCTAAGAAACTCAAACCTCTTCGTTATGGCCCATTTGAAATTCTGGAACAAGTGGGTAAGAATGCATTTCACTTGATTTTACTCCTTATATGAGAATATATTCAATTGTGAATGTTGAGAATTTACATCTCTTTGAGCCCTCCATGTTGGATCAGGAAGAAGAGGGATTGTTGCTACCATCTATTGAGGATCTTGCTCCGGACAGTCAATTGGAATTGGAGGAAGATGTGGTATTGCAATGAAAAGAGATAACAACACGGCGGAGAGTGCAAGACAGTGGTTGATTGGGTTGAAAGGTCAATTGCCTACCAAGGCCAAGTGGTATTCCAGAGAATATGTGGGAAGAAATTTCCTCACCTCATCAATCCTTGAAGCTTTTAGGGAATTAAAAGCCTCAAATTGGGGAGGTATGATCCAAAAATGGATCTAGAAGTACCCAATTCTATGTATTCTTTGTTTAACTTGTAAGATCCTCTCTCTCTCATGTAAATTTAACATAAGAATGGTTGAGTCAGTTGAAGGTGATCCGAACAGCTTCAAATGACAGGAAAGAGAGTTCTATTCTAAGAAGGAAGTTTGGCAGCAGTTACGCGGCAGTTACGCAGCAGTTACGCATCCGTTATGCCCGATGCAGCAGTTAAACGCAGCGAGTTTGCAGCAATTAAAAAATGTGAAGGTGAACAGTTGCAAACTTCCCCAATAAATTTGTTTCACTTCCTCCTTCCTTAGCGAGCAAATTATAAATACCAGTTCGTCTAATCATCCAAGCAAGTGATTTGAGTGAATTCAAGTGTGAGCAAAGGAGGAATTTGGAATTGTTCTTGTTTTGTTCATAAAGAGTTGAGTTCTTTCTTGTGGAGGATTGTAAGCAAGGAGCTGGAATCCTTCTTGAAGGTCATAGTCTGATAGTAAACTTGTATTCTATTGGAGATTTACATAGTGAAGGGAAGCAATTGCTTTACCCAAATAGAGTTTTTTTCCCGCATTGTGTTTTTCTAGGAGAAAATTGTTGTCTCCTTGCCTTGCATCTTTCATTTTCAGTATTGTGTAAATAATTCTTACAGAATAAATTAGATATTAAGAGCTTATTCAAATTGTTCATTCATTATCACAACATAGGTTTTGTTTATTGTTCAAAAAGGCAGTTTACGGATCAGAGATACACATATTGTGTTGAATACTGCTCAAAAACTCATGGCAAGGAATGTTAGGTACGTTCCCGGCATGAAACAAAATCTCTTTTTTATTCGAAAATTCACAAAAATATCAACATTGTTGTGAATTTCTCTAGAAGCATGTATTGTGTCTAATGTGGAACATGCTAGGGTAGTTTCCTAGGCATTGGGCAATGTGGCATGTATAGGCTTGTTGACACTTTGCCACAATCAACTCACATAAATTAGTTGTGGAAGTAGAGTCCACCATATAGGATGTGTGGGAGGGTGAAATGCCTCAATCAAATGCACAGTTAATTGTGCGTGAGGACGAAAGCTCTCGGTGAAGGAGGATGAGTTTCTTCAATCAAATGCATGGTTAGTTGTGGAGGAACACTGGAACATCTAGGATGCACGGAGGCACATGGTGAGATGGCAGGAAAAGCCACACAAAGATAGGTCCCGACTCGTAGAACCAAAAACAAGGTTCTTAATCCAACAAAGTAGGTTCTCTTTTCTCTCAAATCGTATCTTTTAAGGCACCTATATTACAGCGATATTCTAAAGCAAAAGGCATATCTGAGTGGGAGACCATGCAAGTAGAATATGATGCCTTGTTGAAGAACCATACCAAAGAGTTGGTGCGATTGACACCAAATGAGTTGGTGGAATTACATATTGATACAAATGGGTGGATACAATCAAAAGTAAATCAAATGGTACTTTGGACAAGTACAAGACTCTTTTTGATGTGAAAGCCTTTTCACAACATGAAGGAATAAACTATGAGATCTTTGCTCCTACTACAAATATTGTGAGGATTGTCAAAGTTCAATTGCTTCTCTTTGGAAATTTGGATGAGGAGATTTAGTTGGTGTAGCTTGAAGGTTTCCGGTCCTTGGTCGTGATCGCTTTGATTTGCAGATTGATTGTCTTTATACGGACTCACACAAGCTCCACAAGCCTAGTATGTTGAAAATAATCGGCATCTCCAAGATTTTGGATTCAAAACTATGGAGGTCAAGCTGAAGTTATCAACAAATAATCATTCATCTTTGGTCAATGAATCGGTCTACGACAATTGGTGGACAGCCCGATTTGATATATCCTACGTCCACACGATCGGATCTACATTTTGTTAACTATTTTTCTCGGCTTTTGTCTCAACCAAAGCTCATACACTGGATAGTAACAATATAAAAATATAAGGCTTATAATTTATTATAAAGTCGTTATTATTAACGAATGAACGGTAGTAACCACTTCAACGATTTTGTAAGTATCTCGTGCGTCCACTTCTTTAGTCCTTCATTGTTCAAGTCTGCTAACATGGTATCAGAGCTTGGTGCTCGATAGGGTTTGAAAATCATGACCAAAAGGCTGAAAAAATCGTGAAACTAAAGCACGTGTCAGAGAAGAACAAAGTTGCAAAAGTTGTCTATGGCACAAAAGACTATAAATTGTGAAAACAGTCATTCAAAGATTTTTCAACGGCATGAATACAATTGTGAGTTCAAAAACTGTTCATTCGCCTAATTTCAAGGGCATTGTAAACACTCGGGTAAATACACTAGCGAAACAGAAAAATCGCAAATCCAGAGATCTAAAAAGACTAAAATTCGGTTATTAGGGCAAGGTCCAAATAAAAATAGATAAATTTCTGGTATTTTCATTAACAATTTAATTATTTACATTGATTTTCGGGTCAAAATTTGCTTCTTGTATTCCTTTTCGGTCAAATTTGTTATATATACTTCTAAGGTATTATTTTTGAGAATGGAAAGTCCATTGGAAAAATATTCTAGCCTTAACTTTCACACCTAGAAAATCAAAATACAAAACGTGACTGTTGAATAAAAATATATGGGGAATAACAAATGGAAAAGAGAAATCGCCTACATATGCAAATAGATTACTAGATTGGCAAAGCGGAGATGATAAAGATGCCAAAGCTATTTTGTTAACCAATTTGTCTTCTAAATGCAACATGGGAAAGCTCAAAGACAGAACAAATGGATGAAAAATTGATAAAGAAGACATATTTTAAAGAAGCCCGACACTTTGAAGACAGGAAGGGATCTAGTGTAGATGAAGCTTGGCATGATTGGTTGCCCAGTTAGTTTGGGAGCTTGTGAATCTTGAGAATTATATACCCTTATGAGGGTCACAAGACAACTTGATGGAGCATTGTGGATGTAGCTCAACATGGATGGTTGTCCAATAATTTAGGTGGTTTGTGATTCAAGAGTTTGGGGAGGTGGAATAGCTCAAGAATTCGACTCAAAAACTACACCTTTACGAGGGTTACAAGGAAAATTAATGGATTTCTACAAGGTCAAAGAATTGTTTTCAAAGAGAAAGCTTCTGAAGATTGTGTGACTCTGTTTAGTTCTATTATTCTAATCTTCTGTCAATATGTTTGTTTTTGCTTTCCATAGTGTAAGCCTTAACAGGAGGTATAAGAATATAAGGTTTATAATTTATTATTAAGTCAATATTATTAACTAATGAACGGTTGTAACCACTTCAACCATTTTGTAACTATCTCGTGCAATCGCTTCTTTATTCCTTCCTTGTTCAAGTCTTCTAACAAACAAAACATCCGAAGACTGCAGATTTCAACTTGATAGCTTGCAGATTCAACTTGATAACTTGCAGATTTAATGACTAAACCTCTTGGTCCTGTTTTCTTTCTAAAATTTTAGGACAAACTCATTAAGGGGCCTATTGAAGTAATTAATATTTTATATAAATATTAACTAATTAATTATTAGTTAATGTACTTTAGTTTATACACGCATAACTACCCACCTAAAATGTAATTTTATGTTTCATAAAATATGGACACACACAAGATGATAGTGTACCATGTGCCTTACATTTCTCTTCATTCTCTCTCATAATTAATGACATGAAGGACATCATATCCGTTAGATTGTTTCTATATGTAGTGCATGTTATGCGCAGAATTGTTGAATAACATAGAAATGGACTGATGGTGCTCACAAAAATCCATCCTACCATTAGAATCTTTGCCACATGTGCCTTAGGCTACAACCGCCAATAACTACATATTACCAACGAGTGCCAATTATGACTGGGAGGTTATTAAAACAGATTGTATTGCCATGAAGATGATTGCAACCATGCTTATTATTGTTTGACAATGACTTGCCCAATAATTATTTAGATGGTCATACATACCATGGTCATGGGAGAGTGGAAACTACAACAAACGCTTGAAAGGAGGAGTCTTCATCCTTACGACTAGAACCCCAAATTTATATTTAGACTACTGGTGGTAACAAGCTCTTATGCACTAAACTTAGTTGTCATACAGCTTAGTGATATGACATCGCATCTGTCGGCACCATGAAAATTATAGGCTTTAAGTGGCAAGGGGCAAGGGAGTGTCTATCTAAAGTTATAATCTAGTGATGCATGGAAGAATAAATCACAAGACAAATTTGCTCACCACATTAATCTAGGTTATTGTGTTGACATAAGTACCTAAAACTTTCTCTAAGGAATCGATGATCGTTGAACAAGCAATAGGATGCATAAAATAAAATAATCTTGATTTGAGATGGTTTTAATAGGCCGATGGCCATAAGAGTATCTCTTTAGGTACAAAGAAGTGTTCAATAAGCCAATGAACATAATACAGGTGGCTTTCTTTGTCTCAAGGCACAAAGAAGTTTAACAAGGGGAATTCTACCAATCCCGTGTTCCTATTAGATGCATCCACCAAACACCATCGAGTTGCATAGATAGGAATACACATGTGGCTACGATACGGTATTAGATATGGATAATGCCCCTAACATGGATACGGTTGGATATGGCATAATATATATTATTTAAAATATTATGATGTAATGTCCCCTTCTCGGGATTAGTGTTGAATGAAGACCCTTAGCCTATTATGTGGTTTCCCGCAGCTAAGGGGATGAAGAAAAGGGAAACGTGTACTAGTGAGACTAAGTTAGCCAAAAAGTAACTTTATATCGGCAACTTATGTTTTAATTTTAAAATAAAGGGACTTTTCTAATTTAAGTAAGTCAATGCTTAATTAGAAATTTAAAAAAGTCACTTTATAAGATAAAGTGAAATTCCCCCACTTGGGCGCCCACTTTGGAGATTGGGATGGGGAAAAAGTATAAAAGAAGATGAAGGGGTTCATTTGTGGAGGGAATATACATCTATCATTTGATTTTTATGAGTTGAGCACTTTGCTTCTACTTTCAGCTATTAAGGATGAAATCCCTCTTCTATGATCAGATCTTGGGGAGGAAAACCCGCATTGTCTATTGGTGGCTTCAAACGGGAGTCATAGTTGAGCATGAAAGCATCCTTCAGGGTTAGGCAAATTATTAAAAGCTGGAGCAACAGATTGAAGGGCAGATTGGGAGGCTGATGCGAGGGTTTTAACCCTTTTTTAATGTTGATGTTGGCCTTTTAGAGGATGACGTCAGCCGTAGAGGTGGCAACAGCTCCTTTCGTCACTTTCTTCGGGTCCGGGCATATGTGTGAGGCTAATATAAGCTTGGCTCAGCGAGATTGGTCAGCTGGTTTCTTATTTCTATGATTTTCTTGCATATGTATTTGCAGATGTGAATTAATTAATTCCCAGCCCGAAATAAAATAAAATAACTTCCAAAATTGTTATTTGTTGGTTCATTATACTTGTGTTAAGTGAAATACCCATTTCCAGATATTTATAAAGGTGTTTTCTACTTTTACAAATTGATATATTGTGGTTGTGAATTAAAAATCAATTTTCAGTGTTTTTGGCATAAGGGTTTCAAGGGAAAACCAGAAATTTATACATTTGTCACATAAGGCATAGTTCAATGATATTAGAGTGATATCCTTGCCAGTTATGAGGTTAGAGTTGTTGTGGCTTCCTCTACATGCAAGGCAGTGACAAAGAGCTTAGGTATTACCAAGAGAGAGAGAAAAAAGGTCCAAAGCAGCAAATAGAAGGATTTGAGCAACTAGGGCACAATAATATGGATGATCCAGATGCAGATCGTGGGAAAGACAGATTTGCTCAACATCAAGACACGTGACAGATATGATGGATGGACAAGCTAAGATGGTTCGCTGACCATGATGGGATGAATGCATCCCGACCTCCCAATGGTGAGTGAAGTGAAGGGACTTCACTGCAACAACAACCCTTCTCACACAGAGAATGTTGTTGGATCTACAATTAGGTCTTTCCATCCTAACTTCCTTCATAGCTAGGAAGTCGTACCTAGGTGAGATGCAGCATTCAATGATGGATGATATTGCTGCCAGTTATGCAAAGTATAAGACTCTTCCACAGGAGATCAAGGGAGAAATGTCCCTCACTAATTTCATGCAATTATTGAGGAGCAATATGAGGACCTATGGGCTGATAGTCTAGACCTCGAGAATAATCACGGGGGATCTTCAACAAGTTTTGGGAAAGCTCATGCTTTCTACATATGATGGATCTACCAAGAGCACAGCTCAGCTTGGATCCAAAAAGTGGATACATACCTTTCTCTCCGACTATGATGGAAGATGAAGCCATCAAGTTTGCTACTTTACATCTTGAGGGCACGGCACATGAGTGGTGGTACCACGGATTGATCACCCAAGGGCACAACCTCATCAACTCTTATGATGAGTTCAGCAGGAGGTTGATTAAGAGGTTTGATAGGGTTGATCCATTTTAGGGAGTTAGCGCTGAAATAAAATACTTCCATGGATGATTATGTGGCTGAATTTCAAAGAATTTCAGTGATGGTACTGGATGTATCCAAAAGGAGGCTCGTGGTATTATTTGTTGAAGGTTTGGCTAATCCACTCAAAGGCTTGGTCAAGGCTTTCAACCCTTGTTCGCTCC
The DNA here is from genome assembly GCA_018340775.1 of Taxus wallichiana var. yunnanensis. Taxonomy (NCBI): domain Eukaryota; kingdom Viridiplantae; phylum Streptophyta; class Pinopsida; order Cupressales; family Taxaceae; genus Taxus; species Taxus wallichiana. Next base: position 781,866,021 of record CM031244.1, on the reverse strand, counting down.
AAGAAGCCATCAAAAAGGCTTTTGATCTAGAAACAGCAGCCCCTAAGGACAAATTTCTGCCTTTAGGACAGCAAAGGGCATCTTCTTTTGGGCAGCCTAGGACTTCACCTTCTGGGCAACCAAGGACAGCCCCATATGGACAGCAAAGAAGGCCATTTCAGCAAGGTAATGTGCAGCAAAAGGAGCTGCCAAAGACAAACAAAAAAGTGGAAGCATGGAATGAGCTAAGGAGGAAAATTTTGTGTTTCTCGTTACCTTGGCAAAGGGCAAGTTCATTACATTGAGGTAGTGTCAGATGGAGAAGAAGAAGATCAAGAGGAAGAGGAAAACCGGAAGAAGAAGAGCAAGAAAATAGAAGTTGACACTTACGGATGGCACCCTTCCCACATTATCCGGTGCTCCTAGATATCACCTTTTTAGAGTGAGAGGAGTATTGCAAGGTAAGAAGGTGATTGTGCTAATTGATAGTGGGGCAACCCACAATTTCATTGATGAAGGTTTGGTATCTCGATTGGGGCTGCAAGTTGAAGATTTCAAGGGCTTTAATATGACAGTGGTGAATAGCTTCACCATCTCATGCATAAAGAAAATTCAGCAGCTGAATATCACTTTGGGTAGACATAAGATTGATGATGACTTCTATGTGGTTGGTATTGGTGAAACCGACATAATCTTTAGGGTGCAATGGTTGCATTCTCTAGGAGAATTCACCCAAAATTGCCAAACTATGAAGCTGAAATTCAAATTTGTAGGTAGAGAAGTAGTGTTGTGTGGTATGGCCAATGGAGCTCCTATGGTAGTGACAACAAAACAAATGGAAAGGGCTTTCCATAGAGGGCAGGTTTCTTGGGCAGCAAAGTGCTTTGTGAGTTCTACAAATCAGAATTTGGAACAGCAGCAGTATCATAAGGATATTCAGCCCATACTTGATAAGCATGCTAAGGTTTTCAACAACATTCCACATGGACTACCACCGGATAGGGGTTTTCAGCATATCATTGAGTTGGAGCCCAAGACTAAAGCGGTAATAACCACTCCATACCGCCATCCTAGAGCTTACAAGGAGGAAATTGAAAAAGATATCAAAGAGCTCTTAGAGATGGGACACATAAGGCCTAGTTCTAGTCCTTTTGCTTCTTTAGGTTGTCCTAGTGAAGAAGGATGAAACTATGAGGAAGTGCATTGACTACCGCCTTTTGAACAAGAAGACCATCAAGAATAGGTACCCCGTACCTAGGATTTGATGAGCTACATATAACCATCTAATTTTCCAAGATTGACTTCAAGACCGGATATCACCAAATTCGGATAAGAGAAGAGGATGTTCAAAAGAAAGTTTTTAGATGTCATTTTGGGTACTATGATGATTTTTGGTTATGCCTTTTGGATTAACTAATGCACCAGCAACTTTCCAATCTTGTATGAATCATGTTTTTAGTCAACACTTGAGGAAGTTTTTTTGGTCTTCTTTGATGACTTCCTAGTACATAGGAAAACATGGGAGGAGCATCTTCAACACTTGGACATAGTGCTAGGAATTTTGGGACAGCAAACACTTTTTGCAAAAGAGTCTAAGTGTGAGTTTGGGATGTCTGAAATTTTGTATTTGGGCCATGTGATCAATGCCCAAGGAGTCCATGTTATCAACAAAAGATCCAAGCAATCATGGATTGGCCTCCACCTACAACTATGACACATTTGAGGGGTTTTTTGGGTTTGTGCAGCTACTATAGAAGGTTTGTCAAGGAATTTTCTCAGCTTGTTGTCCCATTGACAGATTTAACCAAAAAGGGAGCTTTCAGCTGGTCCAAAACAGCCCAAGTAGTGTTTGATAAACTCAAGGAAGTGATGAGCTCATGCCCGGTACTTACTTGTTCCGGATTTCTCCATTCCTTTTATGTCTAGAATGTGACACTTTAGGTGAAGGTATAGGGGTTGTTTTGATGCAAAAAGGGCATCCCATAGCCTTTGAGAGCCGGAAGCTCAAAGATGTTGAGCATGGGTTCTCTATATATGATAAAGAAATGTTGGCCATCATGCATGCATTGGCCAAATTCAGGCAATATTTGATTTGTGGCAGGTTTGTGGTCAAAACCAATCACAATAGTTTGAAGTACTTTCTCAGCCAAAGGATTTAAATGATAGACAGCAAAAGTGGGTAAGTAAACTTCAAGCTTATAACTTGTATGTATGTTAAAAAAACAATGTAGTTGTTGATGCATTGTCTAGAAAGCCTATTCTTTGCTCCATGACAGAAATTACAGCTGATTGGAAGGCTTTTATAACAGTTGAGTATGCAAAGGATGACTTTACTACTGTTGTCCTTGAAGGTAAAAATGAAGATGACATGTACAAGGTAGTGGATGGTCTTATTTTCTACAAGAATAGGATTTTTGACATCCCCAAGATTCTAAGATGAAATATAAGATATTGAGTGTTGTTCATGATACACCCTTGGCTGGTCATCCGGGGTATTTTAAGACATACAAGCAAGGAAAAGAATCTTTTGGAAGGGACTCAAGGGAGAGGTCCTTCAATACATCTAGAGTGCCTCACTTGCCAACAAAATAAGGTTGAGCAAGTTTTTCCAACTGGTTTGTTGCAGCCCTTACCCATTCCTACTCAAAAATGGGAAAGTATCTCCATGGATTTCATCACTAGACTTCCCATGGTTCAAGGTAAGAGCTGTATGTATGTGGTGGTTGATAGACTCACCAAATATGCTCATTTTTTTGCAATTCCAGCCAAGTACAATGCACCTCTAGTGGTTGATATCTTTTTCAAAGAAGTTTTTAAACTTCATGGGCTGCCTAGAAACATTGTAAGTGATAGGGACAGCAGGTTCATGAGCTTGTTTTGGCAAGAACTCTTTTGTTCCATTGACTCCTAGCACTAGCTATCATCCACAAACCAATGGGACAAACTGAGATAGTGAATAAGTGGATTGAAGGGTATTTAAGGAACTATATCTAAGGAGAATCATACATCATGGTTGTACATGGGTGAGCATTGCTACAATACATCATACCACATGTCCATTGGTATGTCTCCTTTTAGAGCTTTGTATGGGTATGATGCACTTTCTTTTGTGGATTTGGTCATGACGGATAGTAGAGTGCCTGGGGCCAAGGATTTGGTACAGCAAAGTCAAGATATATTGGAGGTGCTCAAGGAGAACCTCAAACATGCCCAAAATCAGCAAAGTTGTACACAGACCAGCACTATTTGGAGAGGACTTTTGAGGTGGGAGACATGGTATTTTTGAGATTGCAGCCCTATAGACAGTCTTCCCTCAAACAAAGTGGAGCAAAGAAGCTCAAACCCCACTTTTATGGTCCTTACAGAGTCTAGAGGAGAGTTGGAGAGGTTGCTTATGAGTTAGAGCTGCCAGCATAGTTGGATACACAATGTGTTTCATGTTTCATGCCTCAAAAAGACACTAGGATAGCAAATAAATCCTTTTGAATTACCACCTTTGGATGATGAGGGCAAGCTGATTTTCATTCCAAAATCTATTATGGAGTAGGAGCATCATGGTTTCGTTGGAAGGATCTACCCATTGAGGATGCTACATGGAAAGGGGCAACTATTTTGCAGCATCCTAGCTTACAATTGGTTGGGGACAAGCAATTTCGAGAGGGGACGATGTAATGTCCCCTTCTCGGTATTAGTGTTGAATGAAGACCCTAGCCCTACTATGTGGTTTCTCACAAGCTAAGGGGATGAAGAAAGGGGAAACATAGTACTAGTGAGACTAGTTAGCCAAAAAGTAACTTTATATCAACTTATGTTTTAATTTTAAAATAAAGGGGACTTTTCTAATTTAAGTCCATGCTTAATTAGAAATTTAAAAAATTCACTTTGTAAGATAAAGTGAAATTCCCCCACTCGGGCACCCCACTTTGGAGATTGGGACAAGGAAAAGTATAAAAGAAGATGTAGGGGTTCATTTGTGGAGGGAATATACATCTATCATTTGATTTTTATGAGTTGAGCACTCTTGCTTTTACTTTCAGCTAGTGAGGATGAAATCCCTCTTCAGCGATCAGATCTTGGGGACGAAAACCCTCATTGTCTGCTGGTGGCTTCAAACGGGAGTCACATTTGAGCATGAAAGCATCCTTCAGGGGTTAGGGCATCATTGGTAGCTGGCACAGCAGGTTGAAGGGCAAAGTGGAGGCTGACGCAGAGGTTCTAAACCCTTTTTCAGTGCTGACATCACCCCTTGAGAGGCTGACATCAGCCCTAGAGGTGGCAGCAACTCCTTCCGTCACTTTCTTCGGGTTCGGGCATGTGTGTGAGGTTGATCTAAGCTTGGCACGGCGAGATTGATCAGCTGGTTTCTTATTTCTATGATTTTCTTGCATATGTATTTGCAGCTGCGAATTAATTAATTCCCAACCTGAAATAAAATAAAATAAATTCCAAAATTGTTGTTTGTTGGTTCATTGTACTTGGGTTAAGTGAAATATCCATTTCCAAATATTTATCAAGGTGTTTTCTATTTTTACAAATTGATATATTGTGGTTGTGAATTAAAAATCAGTTTTTAGTGTTTTTGTCATAAGGGTTTCAAGGAAAACCAGAATTTTATAGATCTGTCCTATAAGGGATATTTCATATAATAATCTAGATTATAAATTAAGAATATACTAATAATAATTATCAATTTTAAATTATAAATGAACTTATACATTAGATTAAAATTACATGCAAATTACACACTTCCAGCCCACAGGAAGGTAGGAAATTCGGTATTCAATGGATTAAAAAAATTGCAGGTTGTGTAGGCCAGTGGAAAATAGATGAAATGAAAGAAAAGAAGTAGAGTAGGCCAAAAGAAACAAATCAAAAGAATTGCATGTTGATCAAAGGAAATGTGAAAGCCTGAAGTAAAAGAATGGATCAACACTCTTGCATCCACGTCCTAAATTGTTGCTGCTAAAATGCATTATAGAACATTTACATTTTTTGGCATCTTTTTAGCCTTTTGAAGGGGGTTTTGGTTTATTTTTTTGAACTATTAAATCAGATATGAGTATAGTTGTCATGCTTACCGTATGCGGCTGTATCTGATACAACACAATTACAGGTTTGTATCTAGATAAGGATGGGTACCGTATCCGGCATGTGGATACACACACCCTAGCAGTAGAGGCGGAGTATCCGGCAACACTGGACACCATGGGTTACTTAAAAGTTAAAGGTATTACGCAGAATCTCCAATGTCAATGGGTCCAACAAAATATAGCTTGTAAGCCCTTGTCAATCTCCCTTAACAAAGAACCAATATTCAGCAATGTTCACCAAATGAAGAAAACATGGCCGGATTTTTGCATATCCTTTTAGTACTGCAAAATAACTTCAGTATAGAAATATTCAATAAATTCCAGAAGCATAGATTGGTTGCTTTTAATTGTAGACATATGCAATTTTTTGAGGCCAATGTGGGTGATGATGAATAAGGCTTACCAAATCCCAATTGGAAAGATGAGTATTCTAAGTGTTTACAGAACCCTTATAGTTGCCACCATGTTAACAGAGAGAATCAGGCTCTCTCAAAAGGAATCATACACAAGGTCCTATGTTCATGAGAGAAATCAATCTCAAACACAATAGAAGAATCTAAATACACAGCCTACATTGGAAGCTATAGCTTATATAGTCGCTTGAAATGTTGGAGATTTGAATTTTCTACACAGAAATGCAAAATCAAACCTCTACCTAACAGATGCTCATTGTAGGAAGATGATTTCTTTGGGATCCCACAAATCTTATTCAAGATAAACCCTCCTTCAATCTATCGATCGCTATATCTATATATAGAATCCCAAGGTAATGGATTGACCCTATAGTGGAAAGGACTTTATATTACCTACAGTTCATTAAGAAGACAAGCTAAAAATTGACTTTTCGTAATAGTAGTATCCAGTGTGGTTTTTGCAAATACAAATCTAAGCTCATGACCAAGTCAACTAATTCTAGTTATGTCAATTGTGAAATAGGGTAGAAAGATACTGAGATTTGCCTAGCACCAAAACATGGAATGAAATGGAATAGGAAGGGATGAAAATGGAGTGACTGGAAAACAATAGAAGATGACAAATTGTTAGTCCGACATAAATTCCAAGAGAATCCGCTCATCAAGTATTGATGACGATCAATAAACAGGCACTTGCTCCTTTCTTTCTAGACTATACATGTAGCCACTCAGCCTCCAAATCATTGTCAATAAAAGAGAATGCATGTGACAAGCAAGAAAGGCAAAAGAACACCTTCATTTAGAAGATGGATTTTAAAAGTGATTCTAACTTCTATTATTCCCTTGAATAGTAATTTCAGTTCTATGGAAGGCATGCAGAAAATGGATTTAAATTTCTCAGTTAATGTTAGTAATATATATGTCAATGGAGGAAGATCAAGTAGAAAATATTTCTTGTTCCCAAGCTGTGAGACAATGAGACACATAGATCAGCTTATATCAAGTCTCCTATTTCCCATTACTTGAGTCGATGTTCTACACAACCTTTTGTCGATTTTTTAGCTGTTCATTTGAAAACTTCAAGAAACCAGTGGTGAAACAAGTGAAGAACAACTATTTATGATTTCAAAGAATTAATACAGGCCTTCCTAATCAAAAAAATATTGCAATAAGCATTATCAAATTGACTTTCAACCACTGACTACCATATACACGGATCATTTTAAATCAAGTTTCCCACTTCCCATTGTTGAATTTAGCTTTGTGGGGAAGGATAAGCTGAACAGAGTGTATCTAAATTGAAAGAATCGTCAAACCTCACACAAGTGTGGGAAAAATTGTGCCATGCTCAAAGAAGTTCATTAATATCACCTACAGCTGGATGGTTTAAGTTGCTGGTTAATGAATGCAATATAAAATATCGGTTCCATGATATCAAAGCAACTCTCTTAATCATGTGACCCAAGACCATTCAACTGAAGGAACTAATGAAACTAAGTAGAGATGTAACAGAGAATTCAAATGTCACTGTCAGAGTTCAAAAGCTAAAGCTGTGCAGTGCTTTCCAGCATCAGAACCATCAAGATGGAACAGAGCTTGTTCAATCATTGTCTCAATGAACTATGTCCAAGACAGGTCCAAAATATTGGTCTGGTTCACATTTCATATATTATTGCCCCCATTTTACAATAGTTGTTATGTTTATACATAGAGCATGCTATCTTTTTTACTAAGAATGGCAGCCACTTTCTTTATAGTAAAAACCAGTGTTATGAGGGATGCATCCTAGATTTTGGTGACATCCTAGATGTCCTGAACGTTTTGGGGACTTTTTTTAAATCTTTCAAAAGTTTTCTGATGTTTTTACTTTTAAAATGCTATTATTTTTACCAAGAACATTAAATTATGATCTTGAAAGTACCTAAAATACATTAAACATAGTTTAAATCCCTAAATTTCATTGAATACAATTAAAATATTCAGATAATAATTTGTATATATTATTTTAATAGCCGTCCCCCTGCCATCCCCAAAATTTGGAAAAAAATTGCCGTCCGAAACCCCGTCTCTCCGTCCCCGTCCTCCCGTCTCCGAGACTCAGGTAACTATGGTAAAAACCAACTATATGGGACGGGGCAACTGCATTACTCGTAATCAGATAATGTTTGTCATAGCTTAGTTACTCTATGGACTCATAGAGTATGAATCATGGGTCAATAGAAGAATTATTGCAAATCTGCAATTCGATAACCTTAGACGACGATTTTATATTTGGTAAATAATGGTATCGCAGTCTTTCTTCCTATCAAAATGAAAAGATATCAAGAACTGGTTGTGTTCAACGCAAATTTACAATCACAATCCATGATAGTATTGCTCAAGTAAACTCAGAACTTGCCACCTTACCTTCTGTGCTTTTGCATGTAAAGTCTGGTCGACTTGAAGCCCCCACCTGCCAAGAAATCCCAAGATAATTTATAAGAATATTTTTTAAAGTAATCATTATGTCAAATATTCCGAGCATGTTATTTGATTTTGTACAGTGCTCAAGATGAAACATTGGGTGTGCAAGACATGCAATCTGTTGATTTATAATTTTCAATGAAATAATAATTAAGGCACAAAACACAATAAATAAGCACATTAGCCAAATGTGAGCCATGAGGTTAACACCATCCTCGGGAAATCTTTATGGGCTAATCTTTTGCAATTGGCCAATTGTTTACCATTGTTTCAAAGAATAGATTCGCCATAGAACTAACACTTTTTTAACATAACATTCGCCTAAATTAATCATATTGGGAAGTGTCTGCATGTATTAATACCATGATTTTTATATCAAAAGTTAGATATCATATATATTTTTCTTTCATATACAATTGAAAAGTTTATAATATGACCCAAAATTCAAACTTTGTGCTAATATTTTCCAGCCATTTTTAATTTTTTAGCAGTTTGTCAAAAATTTAAAAAGTAAACAGGAAAAGTTTTCAAGAGGCACTACCCAAATGTTTATATACATCGTTAACCAAAATTTACCATATTAGCAAAGTTATAGAAGAAATAATAGTAAATTATATGCTTTTGATAATAACAAATTATACATTTATATCCCCTCTTAAAGGGGTGGGACGAGCTAAGGTCCAAAAACGTAAGGTCGCATGGATTCTCTCAAGCAGCCCTAAAGCTTAACAGCATTTGGGATCTAAAAGAAACCCAGCAGAGGCAGGAAGAGTTATTAACACAAAGGTATCCCTTCTCTGATATATGTCAACAACTTTGGAAAAACGACTAACAAGTGACAAAGGAAGGCACTCTTCATAGGAATTCTGTTGGCAATTGAAATAAATTGACTTACCCAGATCATTGAAGGGGACTCAAAGTTTATTATCAATGCAATTCTTAAAGGAGGCTGCTAGTCTAGGCACTTAAACTCCCAAGTTCCAGTACAAATCCTTCATTCATATAAAGAGGGGGAAATAAAATGGCAGGCCCACATGCCAGGTTGGAAGAGGATCTTCCTAATAAGCAAAGCATTAAATTTAAGATTGTCGAATGTCTTTTGTTAAGGATTTGAAGATTAATAATGAACAGAATGGTGTTGTCCCTTAACTATCTGTTAATGAAAGACTTGAAATAATCACATGCTTGAACCCAATTTTTGGTTTAAAGGTGTTCTATTTCCATCTATAGGAGAGTATCAATGATGATGGTAGCAGGTGGAGGATGGCTGTGTGTGTTCATATATATACAACAGCAAATGTCCTAGTGTTCCCAGTTTTTATTAGTAACCCAGTTAAGCAAATTGCTGGCCTGTTCAGTTTTCAAAATTTTGTTAAAGATTTCAGAAAAGCTTTAACCTATTTTATTGTCTGCTAGTTTTGGTGTGTTTGAATGCTTTGCACTCATGTAGCAGCATTTAGTCTCTTGACCTAGTGATCTGATTTAAATTATAGGCTAACACCATAACTCTATGCTGAATTAAGATGGGGCTTCCATAATCAGATGCATCTTAAATTTAGGAAATGTATCTATATATATATGCTTTCTATATAAGGCAAGGTGGAATGGCAAGGCTCGTTTTACTCCCAAGCGTGGTCATGAGGTCAAAACCCAAAGGGTGCAAAATTTAAACAATATATATAAGGTCATGTGACTTGATTTTTCTAGAGAGGTCTCATACTCAAAGTTGGTGTGCTATTATGCTAGTACCTAAAAAGCACCTTTATTTTTACCTTATATTTCTTAATTTCCGAGATGCAATGGAATGATTTATGATATAGCTACTAGATGTCTAAATTAACAAGATTGGAAGGTTGATACAAATTCGTTTCCTTTTATTTCAGTCAACATCCAACTTAAATTCAATGTCTTGACTCCTAACTTTTATGCAACCTCAAAATACCCTATGATATTCAGTTTAAAGCATAATTGTTTATATTTCCTACATAATTTCCTAAGAACAAACTTAGATTGTATGATACTAAACAGGCTTTACAAAAATACAGAGTATAGATATTAGATTACATACCCTAATTGGTCAATGGCAATGACCCTGAATCGAGAGGCAAGGGCATCAAAATTACGGAAGAAAAACCCTGAGAAGCTCCATATCCATGAACCATCACTAAAGTTGGAGCACTGCTACCACCATTTTCAGCTGGGGGCTCAAAGGTCACCGTATTAATAAACCGCGGTTCACTGCTTGAAGACCTGAACCATCTCACTTTCGATCCTGGTGGCCCACTCCCAATGTTGACCTCCTCTTGCACATATGGAGTCCTGAGAAATTTAGCCAATATTTCGAGTAAAGTTCGACAGAATTTAGTTCAAATTGCACACATATTTTAAGTCATAACCTATGGCATGAAACCGTATTGGAAAGTTTTTTAAAAACTACTTCAAAGTTTCAGATCACAAAAATGTCTACAGTGATTGGCCTAATACATAAGATATTAAAGGAAAATTTATTTTAAACTGGACTTCCAAAATTCCAGTAACATTCTAAAAATTTAGTTCAAATTACACAGGCAATAACATACTACAAAATTTTAGTTCAAACTAAACAGGTGATAATCTAACACATGAAATCTTGATGGAAATTCTCTTTAATATGTGGACTCCAAATAATCCAATGACATTTCACTACAATTAGTTAAAAATTAAAATTGCACAGATATTTGCAGACATAGCATACTGCATGAAAACTTAAAGGAAAGTGCAATTTAAAGCTGGACACCCAAAATTCCACAAAATTTTAGTTCAAATTGAAATCTATTTGCAGTCATAACCTAATAGTAAATATGTGAAGATTGAGAACAATTGTCAATAATGTCAGCTGTTAGCTCTGCAACTAGGCAGCTGGCTCCCGACTTTTGGGGAGATCCGTTCTTCTGCAGATCTCGAAGCAGGGATCCTCCAAGCAGGGAAAGCTTAAGAGCAGGCATCGATGTATGTGGAGACTCCCACATGACCTGCATCGAACTTGGATATCACAGATGCTGCAGGGCAACTGTCGCCACCTTGAGCTCCAAAAACCCCACAAAACTAGGTGCCTCTGAACTGTCTTCCCAGATCTGCTTCTCCGGGCCATATTCAAAACTGCCAACAATGTGCTCTAGTCAATCTTGGGCCCAGGGCTTCTCCATTCCACCTTCCTCAACATCCCTCAGCCTAAGTTCATTTTAGAATCAAACAGAACAATTCTTGGCCCCCACTCTGGGGGTATTTGGCCAAACAGCTTTGGCTCTCAGCTGCAGACAAAAACAAACACAAGTAAGCTTGATTCTCAGGCCACTAAGTTTAAGAAAAACTCTCTTCAGCACTGTCAGAAAGATTTAGATCTAGTGATTGATGATGATATTCTTCAGTTTGCCCCAGACTCCTAGAAAGAACTAGCTTCATCAGCTGATTTGCTCGCCTCTAGCCTGCTGCACATTCTCTGCTGGCTTGGTTTATGGAATAACGGTCTAACTTTGGGGTTTCAGCTGTCAAAATTCTTCCTAAAGGTATGTTCCAGGTCACCTTTGCCTCTGAACAAGAATGTCGTGTGGTGTCTCAGGGGGACCTTGGAGTCTCCAAAAATGCCTACTTCTTGCTCCAACCTTGGGAATCCTTTTGACCCCCTTGCCTCTGCTAATCTCACCACTTCTGTCTCAGTCAATCTGGACTGTCTTCCATGGACTTATTGTAAATCATCTGCTCTTGAAAAATTGGTTCAAGAATTGGCGATCTCATCTTTCAAAACCTTGGAGATGTTACTTAACCCACGGCCAAAGTCTGTATTAAAATCAGCATCTCTCTCAATCCTCCTGCCTCCATTAGGATCCATTCCTCCCTTGGTCTTGGGAACAACCCCTGGTTTTCATTACCCCCTCGTGATTCCATTCCTCTTCCCTCATCACTTTCCCTCTTCTCCCTCTTCCTCCTTCCCAGCAGGCTTCTCACTTTTTACCATTTTCATTCCTTTCCCTTTCTATCTCCTCATTGCCTGCACACTGCCAACCTCTTCTCTAGCTCTCCATCTTCTCCTAGCCGCAATCCCTCTGACCCTCATCGTGTGCTCCTCCCACTATCCCCATTTTGTGCCCTTTTCCCTCACCTAAAGCCCTCATCCGATGTGAATATGATGCCTGTGATTCCAATAACGATCCTCCAATTGCCTCCAACCTCGGCATTTCCAAAGCCCAAGCTCTATTTTGCCTCCACCCCTTGGTATTTCGTAAACCCCAAGCTCCATTTTGCCTCCTAACATCCACAAAAGAACCAGGGGCGAAAATTGGAGTTTCACCATTACAAAATACAGTTGAAAAACTCTAGGCTAAAAGACAGTGTTGCCGGATACTCCGCCCCTACTGCTAGGGTGCGCATATCCGTGTGCCGGATACGGATACAGCTCAGGCGCTTCTTGGACACGGCTCAAATATCGCACCCAACCATATCCAGATACAAACCCATAATTGTGCCGTATTTGATACAGCCAGATATGGTAAGCAGGGCAACTATAGCCATATCTGATTTAATAGTTGAAAAAAATCCCAAGAAATCTTTTCAAAAGGCTAAAAAGATGCTAAAAACTGTGAATGGTCTTCTATAATGCATATTAGTAACAACAATTGAGGACATGGAGGTGAGAGTGTTGATTCAATCTTTTACTTCAAGCTTTCACATTGGCTCTTATCAAGATGCAATTCTTTTGATTTGTTTCTTTTGGCCTACTCTACTTTTTTTCTTTCATTTCGTCTATTTTTCCTAGCCTACAAAACCTACAATTTATTTAATCTGTTGAATACCAAATTTTATTCCTACTTGTAGACCATGAAAATTACATGAAAATGAAGAAAATCAATATACAGCATTTGCAAACCTTCAGTTGTAAATCCCAAAGCCACCTCAGATTGGATCTGACTGTAGAAGCAGGGTTGAGTAATGCTCCTATTGGATCCGATTGATTTGAAAGATTTTGTAGTTTTGTGGATGCTCCAAGAAGTATTGAATGGAGGATAGATCAAATTCTGACACGAGGATGATTGATTTAATATGATATTGGAAGAATAATGATATGAATGATTGATTGATTCACCAAGCAAAGAACAAAATAACAGTATGAACTCTCAAGCTTGTTGGTGGATGATTTGTGAAGGAAAGACCATTGATTTATAGCTGAGGAAGGTGAATCCTCAAGCTAAGTTTAGATTGAGTTGATTTGGAGATAACTAAACATGACTGAGTTGTTTAGTTGAGTTTCCAAATTGATTGAAGAGTTAAATTGTTGTTCTAGATTTGCATGGATGAGTCATTATTGAGTTGGCAAAGGGGTTGCACATGTTTTTGACTATTAATTCCATATCCTTTATTTTATTCACCCAAAAAGTGTCGTGAATGATTTGCTTTTGGAAGGATGTGAATTAATTTTGGATTGTCATGACTTGGGAGATATCTTTAGTTAACTCAAATGCATGATTTGAGTTAATTTAAACATATCTTCTTGAATTTAATAATGATTTTTAGCTTTAGTCATGACTTTTAGTCAACTTGAGTTAAGGAGGTGAGGATATTTAATTTATTTAAATATGAAAGTGGATATGTGAGGATTTATTTAATTAATTTGATATTAAATTAGCTAATAAAATTAGCTAAGGGGGGTGATAAGGTGCAATAGAATTAATTAAATTAATTCTAGAGAGGGACAATGTGTTTAATAAGATTTTGAACGTTTATAATGCGTAGTGGTTATTTTGGGGTGTCTACACTACCCATGGGCTGGAAGTGTGTATTTGCATGTAATTTTAATCTAATGTATAAGTTCGTTTATAATTTAAATTTGATAATTATTATTAATATATTCTTAATTTATAATCTAGATTATTATAGTATTTTAAATATTATATATTATGCCATATCCAACCATATCCATATCAAAGGGCAGTTAAAAACTAGTCGTATCCATATTTGATACCGTATCCGTATCCATGCAACTCTGCTAAAAGACCAAAAACAATCAGATCTTACTTTCTATGCCAACAGTAGAAGAGCCCCCATTGAGTAAATAAAGGGCCTCTGTTGGAACATAGCCTAAATGCCTCTAACAAAAGGAGGCTGCCGAAACACTAGCTTCAACTCAAAAGACTAGAAAATGTTTTTCTGCAAGAAACCAAAATTTCTGCTGTGGATTTCAACTTCTTTCTAAAAAAACAATGCCCACATGCGAGGTTATTGGTATTGGCCCTAAGGATGCCTCTGGGGTTATAGGATTCCTCTGGGACCCAACTGTCAAATGGTCCATGGTGGTTTCTAGTAAAAATTGGATATGCTGAAATGTATATTGTTATAGTCAAGACATTAAGACATACGATAAATATCTATGTAACAAACTCAACTGGCCTTCAAAAAAAAAAAAATGGTCCAAGGTTCAAGCTTTCCTTGAACTTAATTCACATGATAAATCAGCCCCGGAGGAGACTTCAATGCAGTTCTGTCCTCAACGGAAAAAAAGACTGCCAGAAAATCACCCAATCACAAAAAGATTTCTTGGACTTTATAGATGACTGTAGACCTTGATCGACATTCCGCCAAAAGAAGGCTGGTTCTCATGGACAAACAGACGTGCTGGTTTTTGCAATTTTGATGAAAGAGTAGACACATTCCTGGTTACAGAATCCTAGTTGGCCTCCACATGCATCCCGAAATCTCACATTTTGAAGGTGTCTAGCTCTTATCACTCCCCCTATTTCGATTGGGATCTCCTCGAACAGCAGCCCCTCAGATGGCCTTTCAAATTAAAACAGATGTGGCTTCAAGATCAATCCTTTGCTTGACTGGTTCAATCTTGGTGGAAAAATTGCCCTAAATCAATTGGCTCCAAAGCATTCTGCTTTATAATGAAACTAAAATATTTGAGAAGTGCCTTAAGGACTGGAATCATGGCCAATTCAGGAATATATTCTCCTAAAAACTCCAATAGGAAAAAGATATATCCCTGCTTAGTGGCCAAATTCAACAAATAGACCTCTCAGACTTTCCACTGGCACTAGAAAAAGCATTCCTCCTCTCTGGAAGAGATATTTGCTTTGGAGGTCTTCTTGAAGCAAAAGTCTAGATAATCCTAGCTTGCTGAGGGCAACAAAAATACCAATTTCTTCCACAAGTTCACGGTCTCACAATCAGCAAAATAACTTCTCCAGATAGTACTTACTTGAGTCTCCTTGAACATTTGAAATGGAGCGATTTCCTTTTTCAAAACTGGAACAGGATCATCAAACCCCTGATCAAGCAATGGCAAACTCCCTCTCAGATATTCCGTCCATCATTACTCCTGCTCAAAATGGCGGCCTTCCAGCGACGTTTTCTCGAGAGGAAATAAGATCTATTGTTTTCACTATGTCTAGAGACAAAGCTCAGGGTCCTAAGGGCTTTCCAGCACTCTTCTACCACCATTGTTGGGACCTTGTGCTCAGAGAGGTCAATCGCATAGTTGATGAAGCCAGAAGATCGAAGAAAATTCTTGAGGAGCTCAACTGCACCTTCAATGTTCTAATCCCTAAGCAATCAGAAATCACCTATTTCTCAGAATTCCCGCTAATTTCACTATGCAACACTTTAAATAAGATCCTAAACAACTCTCTTGCTGAAAGGATTAAAACCGTTCTCCCACTCTTAATATCCCAAGAGCAAGGGGGAGACATTCATGGTAAATAGATTTTAGATGGAGTGATTCTTGCTCCTTGTCTTCACTCATCCTCAATTTCCAAATCCAAAGGAATGGGGATGAAGTTAGACATATGCAAGGGATTTGACAGAGTGAACTGGAGCTTTATTTGTTTGGTTCTTGAGAAATTCGGCTATGCTCCAGGTTTGTGTACCTTGATTATCAGTTGTCTCTCTTAAGCACACTTATTTGTATTCATCAACGGAAGCCCTGTTGTGTCTCTTCTCTAACACTGGTTAAAACATTGAAGCAAAATCTTAAGAGCAAAGTATCTGGACTCCCAATACATGAACGCATTTTCACCACATCTAATCTTCCTTATGGCTCCCATATCTGGAACTTCGTATGCTCATGCAGGGAAATCATCTCCCCACAGCTAGTGGGGAAATTGGATCCAGTGTAAAAATCAATTTCTGGGATGATTTGTGGCTAGCGATTCCTCCATTGAGAAATATCGACTCACTTTCAGTGATCTGTGAACCTTCAATTGCTGCTTGGGGATGTACACTAAACAACTACATCCTTCCCCCGATAGAAAATGGCATGCTCTACATGGTCCAGAAAGGCTGATCTACTGTTGATGCCCGGATTGCCCTAGTGTACCGAATAATTTCTATCCTACAGGTCAGAAAACTTCCTTTTAAAAGCAAAATTCCTACGGTGTTGGTTTTGAAATTGGATAAAGAGCCCCAAGTTCAAATCTGCAGGAGACGAATTAGGTTTTGAAATTGGAAAAAAGATTGCATATGGTATACCTCATTGAAGTATCTAAACCTCAAGTCACTTACCAAATAGAATTTAAATAGAAAAAAAAAAACTGTGCATCTATATAAATAAAAAACAAAATAAGTAGATAAGACTTTGACACGGCCTACAGATCAATCTTGCATAAATGCCATTAAGTAACATGCATCATTGCCAAAGGTTACCTAGCAAACAGAACAGAAATTATGTAGAAAAAGATTTGGATGCCAGTTGAAACAATTATCTAAGGTTTAAACACGTAATATACAAAATTAGATAGACTTTGATAGAACCTACCTATCAATTTTGTATAGAGGACATTAAAAGCCGTCTCCTCGCATCTTAATTGCATTTAATTTTGTCCCATGGGTCTGTTTTAGCAGTAGAGATGGAACAATCTGGCCAAAAAGACCCAGATTCAATCCCACCCAAGCTATGTTCCCGCATTTAGGCAGCATACT
Source organism: Taxus wallichiana var. yunnanensis (assembly GCA_018340775.1). Lineage (NCBI taxonomy): Eukaryota > Viridiplantae > Streptophyta > Pinopsida > Cupressales > Taxaceae > Taxus > Taxus wallichiana. The sequence continues at coordinate 781,849,127 of CM031244.1, read as the reverse complement.
TCATTGTGGCATTGTTGGCGAGAAAATTTGTGGGGGACAAAATGGTGGTTATCTTGCCAACACTCTGGAAGTCTAAGTCCCTCTACTTAACCGGTGCAGCTGCCGTATGTGCATGCGCAAGTAAAAATGAGTTTTCTCTTGGTGGCCTTACGGCCGGGATCCAACAGGACACTCCACTAACCCTGCGGCAAAAGCTTGCAGATATCTGCAAGGGAAGAATTTGCTAGGAGAGTGGGAAAGGAGTGAGAAAATTAGAAAAGATAAACTAATGTTGCAAGTAGAAAATCATAGACTTGCATACACCAGCCAAAACTTCATTACATGCACTTAAATTTAGAAGAAAACAAATTTGCGTAACAACAACAAGACCAAATAGAGTTTGATGAACACAAAGTACCACTAAACCCCTCAGTCAAAAAAGGCTAAAATTCCTTCTTCCTTTATTGAAGCTCAAGTAGAAATTGTACATATCATAGAAATGGAAGACATTTTGAGTAGGGAAAATAGAAGAAATTTGCTATCTCTTTGCTCTCTTCACAAGGATATCTCTCTCATGAATTCACAAAAACAGCTCCAATATCTAAGAAGTTTAAGAAGATTTTAGAAGTTGTCTAAGAAGAACATCAAATGAGGAGCTAGTTACAATTTATAGAAGAGGATGCAACTCTTCATCTTCCCGATGACTTTTCAAATACTTTAATTTGACTTTAGACTGTTCATATTCCACTTAAATATTTAAGTCCCTTTTATAAAATCAAGGCAACTTAAAGTTTACATTATGTTTCTAAAGTCACTTAAAGTAATATTAAAAAGTGCAAACCTCAACGCAAAAATATAACATTGATGAGAGAGAGCATTGAGTGAGAAGAGAAGAAGAAGAAGAAAGAAGAAGAATTATGCGGAAGAATGAGTTGTTGCGGTGGACTTGGCTCCGTTCTCTAACTCGCTTCTCCACTTCGTGTTCCTGAGAAGACTTTTGTCTTTCCAAGCTCCTTGTTGAAACGAGCCGCTGCAGTTCTACTTTGTCGACATGAGGGATGTGAATGCAGCTCAAGGTTTCAGTCCATCCATCGATCACACTTTGTTGATGTCCTTACACTTCCCAAACCATGATGAGTGCTTTTCTACGATAAGTGCAATGGAGGCTCGAGATCTCTGAGAGGAAGTCGAGAGTATCCTTAGTGAAGGACAATGGGTTTCCCACCCCTTTCTTGACATATTCTTCAAAAGGGCCGATCAACTCATCAATAGTTGTGTGTTCACTCATCACAGTACTCCAAGTTTCCGAACTTTCCGATTTATACTATCCTACAGCACTTGTATGTTTGTTCTTCTTTCTCCTCTAGCTCTGAAGGCCCGATTGATTGCCTCAAACCTAATTGCCAAGGCCCTCGCCCATACATGTGTCAAGTCTTCTGCAGGAGTTTCAAAAACCTTCTTGTCGATCAACTCTTGACGATGGGTGTTGCTCATCTCACTCACTACTGGTCCCAGAGGTTCCCAGTACTCTCTTTCTTTCTCCACATCCTCTTTGAGTGCTCGCATTCTATTGGTTGTTGCGCACATGTACGCAAAGAGCTTGACTACCTCTTGGAGTGTTGGCTTCCCTTTTCGGAGATTGAGTCAATCCATTCATTGTTTGCTCGCCCCTGCATCATGAGCTCATGTGTTCTTTTGATGGATTCTGGATCGAAGCTACTGATGGGCACCACTTTCTCAATAGGAAGTGTTGTAGTGCTTGGTTCCACTAGGTGTTGCACATAAGATGAAAGAGTTCATACTTGTTCCTCTAGTACCTCAATCTTCTCTTTATATTCTTTATTCCTTGCCACCATGCGAGCAAAAGATTGTTGATATATGTGCAAATCTCCCTCATGAGTAGCTGGTCCCAATTGATCGTGCTCATCTCGTAGTCATGGTCCGGTGTCATCTCATCCACTGGCTTGATTACCTTTGGCCGAGCTACTTTGATGTACTGATTACTGTCTCCCACTATAGAATCGTGATGTTGTATGTGCAATCTTTCTTGACCTTTTTTCTTTAGCCAATGAGACAATTGTTGATAGATCAGGGGTTGTTACTTGTTGCACAATGCAAGTGTCAAGGATGACCATTTCCCGCATCCACAAAAACATTTCGCCAAATTCAGCTCAATGTTGGGTGCACCAACCATTCCTTGTTCTGGAGGAGGCAAGTCCTGAATGAGAGGGGTGTTGGTGTCAACAAGAGGCGAGACCTCCTATGGTAGCTCGAAGACTGAATCGTGAACCATGTACTCCTCGTTCGCCTGTGCTTCTACTGCTAGATTTTCTGTTTGCATTACTGAGATCAAGTTTTCCTCCTACAACAATGCCAATGAGCCTTCTTCTACCCTGACTTTCTTGGGTGTCTTCTCATGAAGAAGTTTCCAATTCCATGGCCTTCCTTTTGAACTCGCTCCAGAGTGTTTAGAGCTGAAGTCACCTCCACCACTTTTGAAGACGAATGATGTGAAGCTTGCTTTTGGCTTGGAGAAATTCCTCGTGATTGGATGACCATAGTCCTCTTCTTCTGAAACCAATTCCTCGTTCTCCTCACCACCTTTTCAGTCCGCTCCAATATATCTCCTGATTCACGAACATGCCAGTTGATTTGGGGCATTGGGGACATCTTGATTGTTGCGTACTCAGGATCATACATCTCTGTCCCATCATCATGCAAGATGTCTTCATACCAAGAGAACTTGAATTTCTTCATCTCGTTGATTGTCATCCTCATGTGGTCCTTTTCACGTACTTCAACTCATCAATACAATTGGCCCAGTAGTCCTCGACTTGTGGCTCATGTTGCAATTATGGGACATAGAATGAGTCGGGATCTTCTCGGATGTCAAAGTTGGGCTCTGTGACATAGGAATGCAAAGTCGATGTGCGAAAGCGGCCTCTAGGTGAGATGTGTCATTTGAGCTTTTGCATGTGAACACCCCTAGAGATATAGGGAATGAAATCAACTTATTTCTCCTGCTTCTGAGCTTGTTATTCACTTGAGTGATCTTCCTACAGAGCTCGAACAATACAATCTGTCACTGAGGTACTTAGGCAATCTCAACAGCTTGGTCGAAGCCAATGACTCGTATGTAGGAGAAGGTTGAGAATTGTATGAAGTATGAGTCGTATTCCTTGATCAGGGATGCCGCTTGTGGTGACATCCTAGCTTCAAGATCCCCTTCTAAGCTTCGGACCACGTACATGGTGAATGCATCGTTCACGCAAGAGAAATGCCTGTTGCTTCTCCTCCATTACCAACTGTGGAAGTTTCTCAAATGCAAGCACCTTGGCAGCAATGTTCTACGTGAGAGCCAATCCTTTGAATGATCTCGAGCTTGCAAGGAGATAAACTAGGTAAGAAGTCATGTGGAACTTCCTCATCACGGGCACTTGGAGCAGTTGCAATGGAGATTGTCACTGATGATCTGCCCCCTAGTCAATTCTTTGCTTTCCTTCTGTCAATGTCAGGATGAAAAGGCCCATCCAGTCCTGGAAGTCTCTCGTGTTTGCTTCGCCCATAACTCTACTGAGGAGAGTGATGACATCAGAATACCCTTCTCGGAACTCACACCTTGGAAGATTCTTAGGCATCCTGGAAGGCTTTCTTCCTGTTTTCAACCATGAGTCGAGCGCTACTCCTTGGACATATGAATCCATTGTTTCCCAATCGTGTAAGGCCCTATCCTTTGAGATGACAACCATGTTGGGGGATGTCGGTATCTGTAGAGAGAGTGAAATGGTCCTAGGCCTGATGACCACCATCGTTGTACGTTGTGTCATCTCGATGGTTCGTGTCTCGGGCTCGTAGTGGAAAGAGCAGGCTAGGACTAACTCAAGACTCTGCACAGACACTAGGTGTCCTCAATGCGCGAACAAGCCACTTGTGAATATCTAGTCTTCAATCCTCTTTCGGTCCTTGAGGCCATGCGAGTCTTAAGGTCGTTCAGGTCCATGTACAAGACATCACTATCTTCCACGTCATACTCAGTGGCAAAGGGTCAGGTGTTGGCTTCGACCCATCCACTTCGACTTCATGTTTAGCCTAGAAAGAACAACTTACTATTTTTAGTAAGTGTGAAAATCAAGTCCCCGATCTTCAACTGGATGTTGCGGCTCTGTTTTCCTCTTTCTCCTCTGCGTTCCTCGTTCCTTCTGGATCAACTTTCTATTTTTAGTAGGTGTCTCGTGGGACTACTTATTTTTTTTGTGTCAAAAATGTCCGTTCTGGGAGTGAGTTCTCAGTTGCAGTGCATCTTCAATGTCACCATCTCCTTCGCAGGTTCTTTTGTTGATGACTTTCCCGAAATAGCAAGTCCCTATGTAGTAGACCTGTTATTTTTAGAAAGTGGGCTTCTTGGAGGTCGGATTGACACGGAACGAAGTTTTTTTATATAGGGTTTTTTTCCCAATATCACCCCTCTAAAATTTCAGGCCCGCCCGCTTAATAGTCCAAGAGATTTTAAAGTTTCAAATTTTGGGCTTGGCAAAGTGCTTCTAGATGTGGCAACCATTAATGGACCTCAAAATTACAAGTCTGGTTTTCTCCTTCGTTTGCGAAAAAACTTATATTTTTGATGTGGGTTTTTTCTTTTGATGCTTCACGTGCAATTCTACTTCGTTTTGCCCAACGGTTTGACGGGAAATTGGATTTTTCTTCGTTGAGCTAGAAGTGGGATTTCTTCGTTGTGGATGCTTTGTTGCACGAGAGGAGAGTTTGAAGGTGTCTTCTTGATGGCCTTGGGTAGAGGAATTAATAGCAAAATACAAATTGTTGTTTCACGCATCCGTTTGAGAGATTTCTTCAACTTCTCGTTTCATGGCCATGGAGTTTTCTTTGTTTTCTCCTTCTTCGTTATGTGCCTCTCCTTCTATGTTTGCTCAAATTTCCTCTGAACCTGCGTGATTTCATGGAGTGGAAGGAAAGTACCTCTGTGGCAGGTCTGGTTTGAGGTTTAGCAATGGTGGAATGATGGATGAGAAGTTACAGAGGAAGAATGGAAATATTTGTGCACGGGAGTGGAAGCAAATAAGCACTGGAAGCAAGTGAAGCGGCAGTTAGAATTTTAAATTTTTGAAATCATGGAGGGAGAAGGTTGGGCGCATTTTTCATGTCTTGATGTCCCTGACCTCAGGTAAGTGAGGGACATCAAATTCCACAGTGGTCAAGAGGATGACACGTGTCCTCGATCCGACGGCAGGAATGGAGGTGAAAAAGTTGCTTTAAAGCACTGGGGGCTGAAAGTCGGTCACGTGGATGACCAAAAGACTCCCCATAGGGGTGGGCGCATTTTTCCATGTCTTTGTCCCTGACCTCAGGGACGTGAGGGACATCAAATTCCACGGTGGTCCTAGAGCTGACACGTGTCCTCGATCCGACGGCAGGGAATTTGAGCTCCAAAAATGCACCTGGGGGCTGAACTGTCAAGTCTAAAGGTCACATGAGGGTCCCAGAGGTCACATGGGGGTTGGGCGCATTTTTCCAAGGTTGGTGTACCTGACCTCAGGGACATCGGGACATAAAATCCCGCCAGCTCCTGGTGTTGACACGTGTCCTCCCGAAAATTGACTAACTCCCGAACTGCCTTCAAGAGGGTAACTTGGAACGATGATAACTTGAGCTCCCGATGGAATTTCTTGGTGAAATTTTATATGATCTTGACTTTGAAATGGCATTTTGAATCCAATGGTGGGGGTCTCATGTCTTGATTCATCTATTTGATCCCTGAAAAAGCGTATTTTTGACTTGGGACTCCACCTGTGCCTGAGAAAACTGCCTACAAACCCTATGTGCCAAGGTGTTGTGAAAAATCTGATTTCACAATCATGTAGGTCTTGAAATCCTCTTTCCCTAAGAATGTTTCGTTTTACGTCTAACTCCATCCGAGCTCCCGAATCTTCTTCTGAAGCCCAACAGCTGTTTTAGGCCTGTGTACTACCTAGGCTTGTGAACCCTACTTTTCATTCAGACTGCTCCAAGTCTTTCAAAACTTCCCCAAACCTTCCAAAATCATTTCCATGATGTTCTAAGGTCTTCAATTCACCTCCATGTTGAATTTTTCCCTTCCGTTCCACTCCAAGGGGTTGATCCAGTCCTGGGAAGGCCAGCGATAGCCCTTCCCAATACTGCCAGAAGATAGCATCTTTTCAGAACTTCCTAAAATCACCCTGGGGAATTAAATTGACTTTCCTAAATCACCTAGGGGACCAATTTGACATCAAATAGGGGTGACCAGATTGACGGATTTGACCTGGGGTGCCTAGGAATGATAAAACATGAAAATTTCAGCACAGGGGTATAGTTGTCGTGCTCGGAAATTGTCAATTTCCTGTTGCACATTTGCACGACAACAGCATCTAAGCCTAAGGGGGAGAAACAATGATCAAAACATGAAACCTAGACAAGTAATTACAATTTGATAGGCCATACAGATCAATTTCACATATATGACATTAAAAATCCATCTTAATTGTCGATATTAATTGCATCTCGAACGATTCTTTCACAAGACAGAAAGTACTCTTGATAGCTTTTCAAAATTGGCCGCACTAAAAATTCCAAGCAATATTGGGGATCTATGACCTTGAGAAGTTGGCAATCCAAAACTCGGTGTAATGTATTTTTTCCGATTGCAACCCAAATAGAGACGAAAATTTTCATATCTTTCAATCTAGGAATCAAGCGTTGTTTTTTTGTATTACGGACATTTTCATATATACTTGGGTATAGCATTTGTTTATAGATCATTTCCTTGCAAAACCTTGACGGATCTTCTTTCTTAATCCCATATTTAACCCATATTGGCTCCAAAAGCTACAAAGGAATCCCCACAAGAATCAACGAGTATTAAAACTCTTGATCGGATCCGCATCAATCCACCGGCACTCTTAAAGAGATTCTCACTAGACATGCTAAGAAAAAGACCAAGTTAATACAAGAAACAATGTGTGTTCCAGATTATGCTTCTGCAAAATTAATCACATGCATAACCATGATATCTCCACAAAGGATACCTAGCAACTTGGATCCACCTACACAACCGAGTTTTTCATCGTTACTCCCTACAATCATCAAGAAAAAGGATGATTCTCCTTTGCTACCATCTTTATAGGACCCTAGCCATCCCGACCACGAGGCATCGTTTTCACTCGCTTGGTTAGCCACATGACCTATGGTGAATATATGTTTTGGAGACTACAGCTATCATACAACAGATTCCCCTTGTGAGAAAATCTATCTCTCCAACTACAATCAGAAGTTCAATAAGAAATTCTGAATATGGATGATGAACCCCATATTTCTCATTCCCTTCCTCGGTGGACAATAAGTCTTGATTGTAAGCAAGCTTCCTCACAACTTCAAGGAAGACTGTTTACAGATTCAATATTGGCATCTTTTCCTCTTACTTAAATGCCTACCATATGTCTGATTCTTAAGTAAGTAGGACACCCATTGAATTCTCATTCAGTGACTTCTATGACTGAGTTTTATGCTATCGATTGAATCTTCATACAACACCATCATCACAATATTGAGATCTTCCATGTAGATTATCAATTTTTGGAGCTCAAATCTTATAGGATCCTTTTCTCACCAAAATAATTTAATTCTCCAAGATATTTCATTCCCAAGTGTTCCAACCCCTCTCATTCAACATTTGGATTCTATCCTTTTGGGGTCTCCTTCTTCACTATTTGTGGTCCAAATCGGAAGATTCAATTTTCTTATGCCTATCTTGGAAGCTACAAATTTGTACTGATCACCCGTTAAAATTGGGAACGATTTCCTCTCAGCAAGGAGGAAATCATGAGACTTAGTTAAATGAGCTAGTGCATTTTATTAAATATAGTCACATGGACTGTGTATTTCATTGAATGGTTTACATAGTCGCATGGGCTTATTGGATATTCTTAAACATTGTACATATCTCTATGTCCACCTTTATTCTCTAAGAAGCTTTCTTTCGTCTTGAAGCTTCTTTCCTCTAGAAGCTTCCTTTTTTTCTTTCTTTCTTTTCTTAGAAGCTGCCCTTTGTCTAGAAGTTCCTTTGTATAGAAGAAGAAGAAGAAGAAGATATTTTAACGTCCATGAGGCTACCAAAGACAGCCTATGGGACAGAGTGTAAATCATATAATTTTGCTCTATAAATACCAAATAAAAAGAGTGTAAATCATATGTACAACTATTGCATCTCTTTGTGCCTCTTCCATTGTCGTTATTGTGTTTATATAAAGAGCCCCAAGTTCAAATCTGCAGGAGACGAATTAGCTTTTAAAATTGGATAAAAGATTACATATGGCATACCTCATTGAAGTATCTAAACCTCAGGTCACCTACCAAATAGAATTTAAATAGAAAAAAAAACTGCACATCTATATAAATAAAAAAACAAAACAAGTAGATAAGACTTTGACACGGCCTACAGATCAATCTTGCATAAATGCCATTAAGTGACATGCATCATTGCCAAAGGTTACCTAGCAAACAGAACAGAAATTATGTAGAAAAAGAAATGGATGCCATTTGAAACAACTATTTAAGGTTTAAACAAGTAATCTACAAAATTAGATAGACTTTGATGGAACCTACCTATCAATTTTGTATAGACGACATTAAAAGCCGTCTCCTCGCATCTTAATTGCATCTTAATTTTGTCCCATGGGTCTGTTTTAGCAGTAGAGATGGAACAATCTGGCGAAAAAGACCCAGATTCAATCCCACCCAAGCTATGTTCCCGCATTTAGGCAGCATACTTAATTGTGGTATCTAAGCCTAAGGTGGAGAAACGGTGATCAAAACATGAAACCTAGACAAGTAAATACAATTTGATGGGCCATACAGATCAATTTCACATATATGACATTATAAATCCATCTTAATTGCATCTCAAATCGGTCCAGATAGCAGCCAGTTCTAGCAAAGGGGCCGATCTATGTAATGACACGAGGGCAGGTGCAAGACCTAGGCAATTGGCATACGCCGGATGGAATTTGTCCTACATGGTGCGTTGATTGAATGCCTCTGCTTAAAAATGAAGATCCTCAAGGTTTTGCATGGAGGATTTCCGCAAGGAGCAGGCCGGAAATGTTATTTTTTCATCCAATTTGAATGAACAATTACGGTTTAATTTTAAATGATTTCAATAACTTACTTGACAGTAGAGAGGAGTCTCTGCTCTGAGGCAATAATTTGTTGGGTAGACGTGGGAATCCATCTGAGAAAAGCAGGCCATCGCACAATTGAAGGAGTTCCTGTGGCGCTAGTTATTTTGCTGGTGGTGGCCTGTGTTTGTATTGTTGTTTTGGTCATTTCTTCGGCCATTTTGGATACCGTTTTCACGCTCATCGCCCGTCTGACTCGCATTTGATTATGTTTGGAGGAAGAAAGAGGAAGATGATATAGTGCAAGGTGCCTTTTGCTGTTTTCCTTTGGAATCGGGTCAATATTGTGCGGCGTTCAAAATACATTTACAAAATTGCGCCGAAATTGCGGTCTTCGAGAATGAATGAGTATTTCAGAGTCTTAGACTTGGGAGTAGGTAGGTAAGGTAAATATTAGTTAGAGGATAGACAAAGATTTTAATGAGTTTAAAACTAGCAATCGTACGATTATAATTTTTCAATCAATGAGTAACGAATTTATACTGGGTGTTATTATAAGATTTCAAACTTTCAACGGTGGAGATTGTTTTGATGAGCGATTATAGGGTAATTTTCACAGTAATCAAAACATAAGTAAAAGAGAGAAAATATCAAAAAGTGAGGATGTGTTGTTGGATTCATAAGTGGTTAAGTGTTAAGTAAAAAGAGATTTTTGTTAGGTTTGATAGCAATGCTCGTTCTCCTCAAGAAGAATATGTTGTTCTTTAATAACGTACCGTTACTTTGACTTTATTTCTTGTTTTCCCCAACTTACCTCATCGTACATTAATATGTGATTATTAAACCGACTAGGTGGTAACATTAGTGACGATGTGTGGCGTATAAAAAAATAAGGGGCATGTTATGGAATGTTGAATTGGTGGTTTGTAATGTTGGTAGGAAGTCGGCGTGTCTAACGTCCATGTGCATTGGAGAAGAGAGTAAAGAAAATGAATGACAAATAAATGTATAGATTTATAGCACCATTAAAAGTTTGTGATTACTATGGGAGATAAATATTTCACTACATATATTGTAGTACATTAGTAGACCCATTTCTTCTCATACAATGATGATTTCAAAAGGCATATTATTTAAAGTCCACCGTTGTTAAGGGAGATAAAAGCATTTAGTTCTAATATGAATGAGCACTCATGCATCATAGGATTTGAATTATAAATATAAAAAGGGGTGTTCGGATATAAGCAAATAGAAGTAATATTTAGATGGAAACAACATACACAGAAAGCATTAGTTACAAGTACACAAAGATCCACATGCAAGCACCAACAATAGGGAAAGAGAAGAGGGAGAAGCATAAAACATTGCTAAGGAGAATGTGCCACATAAACTCATTTTCAAGTATCTTATTATCATTAGGCACTTACCCTTTCTCAATCTCTTTCCATGGGAAAAAAATTAGAGTTTTAATCGAATAATCTAGAACAAAATAATGCATGTCTTCTTGAATTTACAAACAATCCTTCAAATTATTGCCCTTTAAAGACTAAAAATCGCTTTGTAAACGATAATATATGATTTCCTTATGTAGTTGCACGAGTCACCTTCATATGATTAGGCTTGTTGTATCCAATATATGGTTGTTCCAATGGTGCCTTAAAAGCTATAGTTCTCCAATGTGGAGAACCCTTCTCTTTGAAATGGTTACATGGGTTTATGTTTAGAATTTGCTCCCAGATTGTTGGACAAGGGTATACAAATAACTTGTGTTGCTTTAGCTTATTTTTTCATACTCTAACTCATGACATTTGGTTTGCCATTGTTTTCAACCACAATATCACTTTGCTCTGAAGCTAAATTGTTGTCATTGTCTTGTGGGATTTCTTGTCCATTAATAACAACGATAACAGAGATGTGTTCTAACAAGATGGGAGAAGGCACAATATGTTGAGGTGGAGGAGATGGATAGATTTCCCCTTGATGAACTATTGATGTTACTTTCATATTTCAAATTTGAATAATTTATCTACGTAAGAGTAATTGAATATTTTTTTAGATGTTCATTTGTTACATATTATCATTTGCATTCTTACTTGAGTGTTAATTTTCTCGTAATACAAATTATGTTTTTATGTATTCAAATTTATCCTGAATGAACATCAATGAATTATAATTGTAAGCTTCATCTAGCTTATAAACATTTACATATGGAAATAGAGATGTTTTCTTTTCTCATCATTTTATTGTACACATATATCCTCTTAATGACTATCTCTTGTTTTAGTTAGTTTAGTGAGTATGGAGAGACATAGAAAACAAGAGTGCATGTTATAATCAGAGGTCTAAAGGACAACATACAATTTGGTAGTGATAATTTAGAGCGCATTATTCTTCGAAAAAGTTTATTTTATTGTTATCCTCATTATAAATTTTAATGAAATTTTTGAAGGAGAGAGTTTCAATGAGTTTTCTTCCATGGAATTTAGTGAGAGGTGTTGGCATCTAAAATTTTCCAATTCAATTTTAGGGACCTTATGGTTAAAAGTTTGAGTTCCGGTGTTTCCAAAAAGAGCCCCTTGCTCATTTCAAGAAACCAAATCACACTTAACCTTGTTTTTCTCTTGTGTCTAACGCTTACATGTCTCTTTTGCATACTTTGTGATAAAGTGAACATAAAATAGATTCAATGTAGGGGTGTTCTTGAGATCTTTTAATGTGAATACACTCATTTGAGATGCTTCCCAACTTGCATGGTGTTCACAGCTATCCTTATATGGGTTTCAACTCTTTAATGAAGGCCACATTCGGTTTGGGATGTCGTTAGACTATTTGCATAATGTGTTAAAGTTGGCCCTTAGTGAAATTCATCTCTCAAATCACATCTAAACTTGAGCCTTTGTGTTATATGAAGTCTTGATTTGAAAGGAATCTTAAAGGAGAACTCTATTCGCCCTTTCGTTCGTGTTGTAAGTTTAAAATTCAAACAATGGTAGCCACCTTTGATTTTACACTTAGGATTTATCCCACATTTGCAAGAGAGAGGAACATGGTCGGGTTTATATATGAGAACACTTTGTTTTTAAGTGGAGAAAAGGCTCCAAGAGTTAAACCTTTTGATGAACTCGAAAAATGGCCAAGTGTTTGTTCGAGTCAAAATCGACTAAGGAAAAGTGGGTGTAATACAAAAGTTCGATGTTGCACCATGTGGCACAATCTCTAAAATTAGGGTCTTAGGAATGTCTAAAAAATCAGCCAAGATAAGCTAGTGAACACAAAATCCCATGATTTGTGCCACGTGGCACCAACCACGGGTCATTGGGGTTAGGCAGAACCCGTGACAAAGGAGGGTAAAATCCTAAGATCCCCGAGAAGCGAGGATTGAGGCACACTTCGTCATCCCTAAATCTCATGTTCTGAATTGAGAAAAGTAGGTCACCGGAGGTTAAATAAAGTGAAGGTTGAAAATTAGCTAAGGCACATGTGAAACCCCATGAAATCAAGAACAAATGATTGGTCCAAATGGGCCAGCCACAGTTGTTAGATTCCCAGGAAAATAGAGACCAAAGCGAAGGAAATTAGAGACCTTATGAACTCAAGATCCTAAGATTTTGAGAGGTTGATGATTGGCAAATTGAAAGACACGCTACCTAATAATTTAAAATCTCACACGGAGCGTGCAACAATGGTGGCTACATGTCACTCATTGGTAGTTTGGGTATACAAAAGGCAAAGTCAAGGTCTCAATATTCCATAATGAATAATGAAACAAATTGGTGTTACATGTCTCAAATCGGTTGAAGTTAAAGTTTGATGTATAAACAAAGGATACATACATGAAATTTGATGATTGAATAGAGGCTGCCTTATCAATTCTCATGGGGTTAAATTTGATGGTTTGACTTAGTTCTATTTTGAGCTCGGGGATGTCAATGCAGCACGACATGGCTATGGTCTTTTGTTCATATATTTTGACCGGGATCTCCAACTCACTGCAATCAATACCATTAGAAAGGTATTGAAGAGATATTTACATTGATCTCGCAACTTAGAGAAAATGGTGAAGAGATTATGGATATTTTCCTTATAGAGTTTTTGAATCTCTTTCTCATTCTTGTTTAGTCTAATGGCACCTAAATCACTTTTTGAAGCATTTAGGTGGTCTTGACCTCTTCTAAAAGATACCTTTGAGTTATTTTTCCTTCAAGGCCCCACCACAATGCATTGTGTTAGGAAATATGTGTTAGTGCTCCATGTATGTGGGTAAATAATTACATTAGTAATTATTATCATGTAATTTTGAATTAGTAATGTGTTATATAGTTGTTATATAAAACAACTTATAACAAATACGGGTGAATGAGTTTTAACAACTCGCGTAGTATTGGTTTGCGGGCAAACTAGTTTCCTATTTTATAGGGAATCATCTCCCTATATAATTGTATTATTTGAATGATAGAAATTAAGTATTTTATGTGTTGGTTCTGCTGTTGTACCAAGATTTGGTATCAGAGCGGTAAAGCCACTATTATTTTTGGTTGCCCTGCTGCATGAGCCAATAATCTGAGGATTTTTGTAACAAAGTTTTTTTGGGTTTGTTTTTGTGTAACTAGATTGTGGGTTTTGAATAGAAGGAGTACCATTCAAAGCAAGTATCTCCTGTGTAGATAGAAACACGTGGGTATATGGTAAACGTGCTGGAGTGTTATCTCTCATGCATGGATTAGTTATGATCTTAACTTTCACACGGATCCCCATACTAGTGTCCCCACGCTTCACAGTCCACAGATTCGGAGGAGCATAATAATAAATAATACTCATCCACAGATTCTGAGCAGCATAATATTTCCATTGATTACGCTAGAGAGTCTAAACAGTTGTTGAGTAGATTTTGTAGCAGAAATAATGGCAGACGTCTGAAGCTGCAAATGTAAATGCGTTGGTTTTAAGAGTATTCTACATGGAACAAATAAATTTTTCTTTGACAGTTTTCAAAGATCAAATTTGGGATCAAAGCGCCAATTACAAATATGTACGACTTCAAAAGGCTACCAGTTCATCACCATACATTACAATTAAATATCCCAAAACACCGTCAGTTCAAAGCCACTTAGTATGTTTACAACTCGCTGCTTGTGTTAACACCCTGACATAAGGACTTTGTGGTATCTGAATATACCGTTCTTAAAATGCCAAGTGCTCCTTTTGTCATGCGTTCATTTTCTGCCGCAAATTGTCGCTTCGCTTGGGCGGGTTGTATGCATGGAAGCCAATAAATTTTACCATGCTCGTCCCCAGAAGCGAGTATGCGTTGAGATTGATCTCTCGCAGGATCTCAAAGAATTTGTGGATATTCAAATGGGCGATAAACGCTACTCCCAACGGGTCATGTATATCAATCTACCCAACACTTGCTTCCGTTGTCAAGCATCTGATCACAAGATCAGGGATTGTCCGCTTTATGTTCCCCATAACCACCCTGTGGCAAAAACAACTCCCGAGCCAGTCAAACCCCAATAGGAGGAAGGTTGGCAAATTGTCAAGGGTCGATGAAAACAAGAACAAAGCCCAACAATCTAAAGCCTCTGGCTCCCATGGCCATTGGGAACCAACTGTTAAGGAACATTCTCACAATACGTCGGCTAAGGAGCTGCGATTGTTGTTAAGGAACCAATGGTCATTACTTAAGGAACCAACCTGTTGTTGCCATTTCAGCTACCTCATTACCAAAGTACTCCAACACCCCCTAGTGGCGTCGGTTCTCATGGACCAGACAAATTTTGTTTCTCATGTCCCCATCTCGCACTCAGTTCCTCTGCTGCTTTCAAGCAACTCACAAGGACCTTCCAAACGTCCCCCAAAGTCCACCTTGCATCTCTCGGGACCATAGCCCAACACGCAGTGTGGATTCCATCAAGTGGAATACAACATTGAGTATCTCCGAACGGAAAAAATTGATCTGCAGGATTTTTTACAGCATAATGTTTCCCATGAATTGTCTATCTTGGAATGTTAGGGGTCTCACAGACTCTTGTCGTAAGTATGTGGTGCATGAAACTCGACAACGATGTGCAAATCTGGATGTTTTGTTTTTACAAGAAGTTAAAATTACAGGTTTTTAGTTGCAAATGGTATGCAAGTCCATCTGTCCTGACAACTTGGCTTTCTGTAGCAATCATGAAGGCGAGGTTTGGGGGATTAATTTCGCTTTTTGCTCCTAAATGGTGGCCCTTATTAATTGATCATGGAATCAACCCCACCAATCGTGTCATTTGGGTCCTCTTTAATATTGAGGGCCGCCCTTTTGGGCTTATTAATATTTACGCCTCAAATGATGCAGAAAAGGGCCGATCTGTGGCGATGGATAGCCAACTCCATTCCCGATGCCTCTTTGGGTAATAAGTGGAGATTTTAATATGGTTGAGTCCCCAATGATAAATGTGGCCACTTGCCTATGAGGTGGACACCTAGTGAAAGGGAAGTGTGGTACTTCATGCAAAATAAATTTGGATTCTTTGATCCCAATGCATCTCGCTTTCCCACCTCTGCAGCTTGGTACACATGGTCCAATCTCCGTGGAGGGACATATCACGTCCTTAAACGGCTTGACAAGGCCATGTTGTCAGCTCAAAACTTTTTGTGTTTGATAGCCTTTATTCCATGTCGGTGGAGGTTATGTCTGACTTTGTCCTTTGGACCACTCACCTATACGAATTTGTATCTGTTGGCATGATGCGTGCCCATTTTGTCATAAAGGCCAATTATTTCTTAATACGGCCTTGATGCAACATGGCCCCACCATCAATCATATCAAGCGGATTTGGAATTTAATTCCATGACCCAGTCATTGTCAGCAATTTCATCCACCCATGGAAGCCAGTTGGATACAATGGTGGGAAGATGCACTTGACTCGGACTACCAGATTTCTTAGAATCTATGGCAGCCAGCTGGCTAAAATTCGACACCGCTCATACGCTGCTAACACCTCGGCTCTCAGTCGGGCAATGATGGCACTTCAAGGTGATCCTTTCTCGACTCTCTGAATCTGCAAGTTGCAACACTTCGACATCAAATCCAAATTGCGGACAACTATAATGTCAAAGGCACTCAGATCCGAGCTCGAATGCATTGGCTTAAGGTTGAGATCGGGTCTCGAAAGAATTATTTCTTTCTCTTCGAGCCAGAAATCCTTCTCAATAGATCTCGAGCTATCACAAACAACGAAACTCAAATTACTGATTTGCAGCTTATGTTGTAAGCCTTTGTGCACCATTACAAGCTCGTCTTTCAAACTCAAATGCCTCCATAGCTCACCGAGCGACTTGAAAAAAATGTTTGGGGTTGTGCCATGCAAGCTTTCAAGACACAAAAGGTGATATGTGAAAGAATGCTCTCCATTGAAGACCTTCATGAAGCCACTATGCAAATGGATAATGATAAAGCGTCGGGTTGTGATGGATTCTGTGTGAATTCTATAAAACTCTTTGGGATTCTGTCGGGTAAGACCTTTTTCAAGTCTATCTTGAAGGGTTTCAAAACCACTCCCTAGGACCATGCATTAACAAGGGGAACATCAAATTTATCCCTAAGCAAGGCGACCACGAGAAAATCACTTGTTAGGCCGCTTTAAATGTCTCCTACAAAATCATTGCCAAAGTATTAGCTTTATGATTACGCAATCTTCTACCTGTTATTATTCAGCCATAGCAAACAAGATTCATATAGGGGTGTTTCATCCTGGATAACATCATTGTAGTTTGGGAAGGCATGGAATGGGCTCGCAGATCTCATCAAGCCGTTATGTTTATCAAGATTGACTTTGAGAAGGCTTATGATCAAATTGAATGGCCTTTCATCCTCGCCATGCTTTAGACCCTTGGCTTTGGACCTATTTTTATTCAAACCATCAATATGCTCTTTGCAGATGCATCTGCTCAAATCTCCATCAATGGCCTTAGCTCGGAGCCCTTTGGAATTTTTCGATCTATCAGGCAAGGTTGTCCTCTTGCCCTTGCACTATATGTGTTGGCAGGTCGAAGGATTTGGTTATCTCTTAGCCCATGCCAAAGCTCAAGGTCTTGTGTGTGGAATCTCACTTTGCTAAAGAGCCCGATTCTCAGCTCCTCAATGGGCATTTTGCGGATGATTCCTTCCTTACACTTATCGAGGATGAGAACAACATTGACAATGTTATGCAATGCTTGGATACTTTCTGCTTAGCATTTGGTTCATCCATTCAATGGCGAAAAACTCGTGTTACAGGCAATCTTTCCTTCCTGCGTCGGACTGGCTTGCCAAATATGATTGGAAAACTCTGCAACATGGTGAGATTTTCAAATTCCTAGGTATTCCTTTTGCTTTTCAAGCCTCCCTGTCTGATCTATGGCATTATGTCATTCAACGGGTGGCGAAAAAACTGGAATACTGGCTTTCTAGGCCTCTGTCTCTAGCTAGAAAATTCCAAATTTGCTCTAAAGTTCTAGTTGTTACCCATGTCTACTACTCGTCTTGTTGGGTTCCTTCCAAGGCCTCCATCCAAAAGCTGGAAAAGTTGCTCAAAGATTTCCTCTAGGTGAATGCCTCTACTTGGAAAAGGTTTTCATCGAGTAGCTTGGGATATATGTTGTCTACCCCATAACTCTGGAGGCCTTGGGCTTATCCACATTCAACGCCAAGGACAAGCTCTTTGTGCTAAGTGGATTATCAGAAGCATCAAGGGCCAAGAAGCTTGGAAATTTCTCATACGGCATGACATCAATGAAGGCTCTCCTTACGGCCGCCCTGTATGGAAAGGCTTAGGATTTGTCAATTTGCTCATCACCCTTGTGCCTATCAAAATCGTTGGCACTTTTGTGCTTAAAAGTATCTGAAATCATGGGAATGTGTCAAACCTGGATTTTATGGAAAGGGGATGGCTTTCGCAATGGGTTATATCTCAACCACCAATCTCTCTGGTGGTCGCCAACTTTTCAATCCCAAGGTCAATGTTTAGCAAAGGTCCCGGAATCTTCATGCTCAAGTTCTTCAAACACGAAATTCACACCATGAGGACTTCTTCGTAGGGCACACAATCCTAGTTTTCTTGGCCAGATTTTAAAGCTCTGTTTGCTTTCTAACCAAGACTAGGATACTTTCAATGTTGTGATCAATTTGGTTCCTAATCACATGCTACATAAGATTGATGTGCACTCTTCTTGCCCTTGGTGGAAAGATTGAAGTGGTATGTTGATACCCCTTTATATAACTATAAAGCCAACAAAGGATATCGATGGCTCTCACCCCATTTGCCCATGGTGGAAAAACTTAACTCTCGTTGGGGAATTCACGCCACCCTGTCTACCTGGGGTAGATGATTTGAGAATGTTTGGAATATATGTGTGGAGCCCAAGATTGCTCACTTTATTGGTGCATTCTACACCAAGGCCTTCCTATCGGGGCTCGTCTTGTTCAAATTGGGATTCCATCTCCCAAATGCCCCTTTTGTGGGCATCTAGAAACGCTTTTGCATGTCTTCTGGTTTTTTTCCAAAGCTCAAATTTCTTGGAACTGGATCCATACATTTTTCTTTCCCTCATGGCCCCACTTGTTTTACTTGTCAACATATCCTCTTAGGAGACAATCCCAAACTCCTGCCTATGTTCACCCAGATTTGGCATGTTTTTAGAGGGGAGATTTTATTTTGGATATTAAAAGAAATAAATGCTTTTCTCTTTGTTAATTATACAATTGATCAATCTTTCTCGATTTATAATAAATCTATGGTGATCTCCAATGTGCTCCTGCAGATCCAAGTCCAAGCTAACAAGGTGGCACTGGAGGTGGACCACCTTCAAACTCTGCTGCAACATTGGGGGAAGCCCCATGCAACGTTGCTCGAGTGCCCCTTCTCCCACCAGGCACTCCTCGCCTTTAACCCGTGGAGGCCAGACCGACGTAGCATATCCCGAAAGCTGTCGTGCCTTCACCACACCCGCCGCTCTCCGTGTCCGAGTCATTGGCATAGTCATTCGCCTATGCGCCATCGAGGTCGTGGCTCACCGTCGGACTCCTCTTCTCACTAGCAGGGATGGTGCTCAACACCTCGGCATCATGGGTAGGGGACTCACGCCAATCATCCGCTCACCAAGCAGGTCCGGGTTCTCCTCTTGCCATCACTTCGCACCAAAGCCACTCGGCAACCGCCGCCACCCTTGCCATCCACCGGCAAATTCTTGCAACTCAGCCTCGCCATTCCTAGGCATAAGGAAGCTAACCCCGAGGAAGAACTCCTACTAGTTGGGAGATTCCAGACACTAGAAAAGATTTGCTCGTTCAAGGTGGCCGAATGATAAGAATCTCGCCACCTCGGGCATGTTTGTTATTGTTGCTTAGTTTTGTTTTTTTGTCAGGGAATTGTTTTTTTGTTTCGTTGTACTTTCCTAGGCTTGGCCTAGTTTGTTCGTGGTTTTGGGGCGTGCTCTCATGCCGTGTGCTTTTTTGTTGAAAGCTATCTTGTATCTTATTGCATTAATATAATATAAGATCTTTTTCATAAAAACAAACGATACAATATTTGCATTAGATCGGTGAAGATCTCCCACCCACAGTTTCTAAAAGAAAAGGTCTAATGTGCTTTTACGTGTCTTCTTTTGATATTTAAGAAAGGTTAATTGTTTTTCTATCCTATAGTTTAGTGTTTAAAGTTTAGTATTTTATTCATTTTAAGTTTGAAATAATATTATTTGAGTCGATTACTTTTGTTTGACTTAGTCACATAAATGGTCATTGGAAGTTAGGGTCTTTAGTTTTAAGTCATTGTTTAAAAAAATAGTCGTGCTGTCCCAAAATCTAAAGTGTTAACGTTGAATTCAATTCGTTAATAAAGTCACCCTAATGTTATTTAAGTCAAAAGTCATCTATTGTGTCTAAACATATTGTCGTAGAGTGTTTCGTCAAGAGTGAAAGTCAAAAATTGAAAAAATATAAATAATTTGCCTCACTTTTCAATAATTGGATGCATTTTTGCTTGTATGCGACATCCATCTTGTGAGGATAAATTGTACAATAATCTCCATGATCAAATCCAACCCAACTAACAACGTCATACTAGAGGACAAAGGCATCGAGAGGTTGGGGGTCAATCGGGGACCTCTTGTCAATCACCAACGACGTGGGTCAGATATCGATTATGGTGACATTTTTGTGGTGTGTGTGTTTTCTTTCAATTTGGGCGTGTGCTTTACATTTGTGTGCTGTTTATAGCATTCCTATTTTTAATAAGTGGAAATTTCACATTGAGGGGGAACATGATCCAATGTTCCATTTCCAGGTTTCAGTTTGTGTGAATGAGCAACAAAATTCAATAAATTTTCCTATGTTATTCCCTCAAGTGAGATAATGATGAGAGCCGAAGGATGCGACCGACACATCGCGATATAGTTGGAGATAAACCATATGAAAACCTTCACCCTTTGTGGTTTGTGGTTAACCACTGGAAAACCACCTTACTCTCGGTTTTTGTTTAACTGATGGAAAACTAACTTGTGGTTTGTGATAATCCAAAGGAAAATCATATGATCACGAAATCGGGTGCAGTGTAGTATGGAGGTTTTCCCCATGTTCGCACTAAGGGGGAAATGTTCGAAAATATGTTTAGTGCTCCATGTATGTGGGTAAATAATTACATTAGTAATTATTATCATGTAATTTTGAGTTAGTAATTTGTTATATAGTTGTTATATAAAACAACTTATAAAAAATATGAGTGAGTAAGATTTAACAACTCGCGTAGTATTGGTTTGCGGGAAAACTAGTTTCCTATTTTATAGGGAATTATCTCCCTATATAATTGTATTATTTGAATGATAGAAATTGTAGTGCCCACTTCCCTTTGACATTTTCGAATCACTATTTTGATACTATTGATCGTATTATGGACACTATTATGTTTTATTTCAATATGATGGTTAGATGTTAGATCATGGATTATTATTGCATTGGATTCAGTTACTATGCATGATGATTACTAGAGACATTTTTATACGTGGTTGATGATATACTGTTTGACATGGACATATTATGGATGTTGATTTGGACTTGTGACATTGGATATTTTGAGTAGACCTAGTATGGTAGATTATTGATAATGATATAGTTGATTATTTAATTAAAATGATAATGTTGAATTCTTGATATTGTTGTGATTCATGTGTTTAGATGATCTTGAAATGTTGTTTATATCATTTTGGATGTTCTGATATGGCCACGAGGCCGAAGGAGGTATTTGCATTTTGCAGGTTAAAAATCACAACAATGTCGGGACTGGAGACTAACCATATTGAAATTCGGGTGAATTCAACAAGGTCACCATGGCAACTGTATTGTTTGTGTGTGTTGAGTTTTGCTAGGATTTCCCATGGGGGGATTTCCATTATATGTGACCATGGGATATGTGTTTTAATTATGTGTTCTTTTTAATTATTGTTGTATGTATTTTTCTTAGTAATGTGTTCCTTCTTTTAGTTAATTTAAATGTGAGAGTCATATAGTTAAACTTTATTTAAATTAAATTGGGATATGGAATGTAATTAATAAAGTTGTTGATTTTAAATATTAATGTTGGAAGAGTGTGTAAGTTGATGTTGTAAGAATGTGTAAGAAATTTGTAAGAGTATGTAAGACAAATTTTGGAATGTTAAACACTTCATCTCCTTAGGAATTCGAATTTGTCCTTGGAGGCCAAATTTGGAGGCTTGTGGGACAAGTTAAACTTGTCCCACACCTCTTAAAATGATCCACCAACCATGCCTATGGTTTGGAGGTTAAATTTAGGCATTTATAATGCATTTTGAAGTGACAATATGTAAGTTTTAATTGCACTTCCCTTACATGTTTTTAATTTGGTCCTTTTGGAGTATGGGTCATTTTGGAGTATGTAAGTGATTTTGTCATTTTATTTATTGTGATTTGGTGAAGGATGTTGACTTTCCTCTTGGGGTTGAGGAAGAATGATGTGGCATCCCACATGGATCCACATCATCCTCTTCTCTTCCCTCTCCTATAAAAGTGAAACTCCTTGCTTGTTTATGGTTGTTGAAACTTTGTTATTTTCCTCTTGGGGCGCATTTTTTGTTGTTGTTTTGGAGCTTGTTGTGGAGGAAGCTTGGAGTCTTTTTGCATGCTTATAATTTGCTGATTTTGGATTGCACTTTGACATCGTGGAAAGCTTGTGAGCTTGGAACAAACTCCATTATGGAGAGGTAAGCATCTTGAGCTGTGTTTTAAATATTTTCTTTCTCTTGCATGCATGTTTAAATGGTGTTTGTGTTTGTGTTCTTGGTTGGTTGGGTAGATTGCTTAGGGCATGGTGTAGGAGAAGGCTATGGGGATTTCATATGGGGGGCATAAGGGATTGCCAATGGCACTGTTTTATTGTGGAGGGAGTTTTGGTTTGGGATCCACCTTGGAAAAGAAACTGCTTGCATTTCTTACTTTTGGGGGCATAAGGGATAAACTTTGGGGGCATAAGGAGGGGTTGGGAGATATAAGGTTTATGGGTTTTGATGTGGTTAATGGTGGTATGATTTTTGGTGGATGCCCAATTCCAAATTGGGAGGCATAAGGAGTTCCCCATAGTTCTTGCTCTTGTTGGCTTGCTTGATCAAGCCTATGTGTTGTGTGAATGATTTCAAATGCAGTTGTGAACTGTTGTTCTTGCTTGGACTGTATTTCCTTATTGTTGAATGCAATGTGAAGAATGTTGTATGTTTGTTGTGGAAGCCTTTGTTGCCATGAGTTGTCTCTCATTCTTTATTTCAATATGGTTGGGGCTCGGGGCCAATGAGGAAGGATGGCTTCTCCCTTCTCATTGGATGTCTTGGTTGGGTGGAGAGCGTTGCCTTTCCCCCTTCCTTGTTGTGATAAGAAAAAAGAAATGATGGAGAAACTAGCATGCTGCTGTTTGGAGAAAGAAGAATACAATTTTGACAGTCCTATTTTCCTTTAAGCAAAGTCAATGTAACCTTTCCCACCTTGAGTGGATGAGATGAATAGTAATTGTAATGTGAAGTTATTGCATTGTAAATGGAAGTTGAATTTGAATTGAGAAATGTAAAGGAAAATTATACTTGTTCTTTGTTTTTGGAAAGGAAATGTAAAGGATATTATAAGCATTTTTGTATTTTGTAATCAAATTGGAAGAGTGATAAGTTGTAAATTTTTATTGAAATATGAATAAAGGATGGAATTAGTTTTCGAAATTGTAATGTATACTGGAATTGATTTGTTATGCAAGAATGAGATTTCTGTTTTGGAAAGGAATAAAAACAATGTTGTATACTTTATGTACTATATTTGAAAACAAATGGAAATTGATAAGTTGAAAGGATGTAATTTTTGATCATTAAAAGATTTCATTCCTTTCTCAAAAGTGTATTGCATATTAGATTTGGATTATTATTGAAGTTTGATCTCTATTTGGAAAAGAAAGAATGCGTGGAAATGAAAGATAGTGTTGTATTCTTTGCAAAATACATATTTGAATTGAAATATGAATTGTATTCTAACTTAGAATTGAATAGAATATTTAATAAGCAAATATATGAGACCAATTAGAAACTATACACACTTTTAAATGATAAATTAGCATGCGAGACTTAAAAGAAGCAGTTCACGATTTAAAACTTCATTCGCAATTTACATTTTATTAAAAATGAATAGTTCATATTTACACCAAGCAACAAGTTATTAAACATTGAAATTTAGACTTATTAATACCTAAGGAACTCAAATTCACTATAACAGTTAAGAAAGAACCTCCAAAACTTAATAAAATTCAATTCGAAGCTTGCATAGTGTTTTTTTTTCGTCTATTGCCAGAAAAATGCAACCTTGAACAAATTGAACAAATTGACTTCACTAAAACACTCTAAACTCTCCCTAGACTGATCCTCCATGTTTGTTTGACATGTTGAGTGAAAGAGGAGTTCTAAATTAACCAAAATATGAAGTTCTGCTTGCCGCCAGTTCACAAATTAAAAGCTTGCAGATCCTTTTTGAAAAATTGACCCTTAAGAACTTAACAAAAAGTAAAATTTATGCTTCCTATGCAAAGAGGGCATTAAGAGATTTCCAAAAGTCATCGTTTTCCCAAAACTGAGATTTCTAACTCAAGTTATGGTACTTTGACATTTTTGAGCTTGAGCGAGAAAATTTGGGAAAATTTTCCCTAGCGGGCCCACAAGCCAAAAATTTCCCGTCTCTTTTGACCTTAGGAAAATTTTTAAAAAAATTGGACCTTGAGAAAATTTTAACTTTTCCCTCCACTGGCCCGCAGCCAATCAGAGGCTGCCACGTGTCCTCACGGGGCAACGGCGGAGGCGCGACAACTTTTTTCCCTTTGATTTTTTTGAAATTTTTGGAAAAATTTTCCATTTCGCCTCGCCCCGCCCGACCAATCAGAGGGTGCCACATGGCACCTTGGGGTGGCGGCGGAGGTTCGGGAGAAATTTTGATTTTGCGCCGCATGGGGAAAATTTCCAAAAAAAACGCCCGCGACCCGCCAACCCGCCAAAGGGGTTTTCCCCTCCTCTTGACACGTGTCCCCCTTGGGGAAAATTTGATCCCAAAACTCCACCGGACCATATCTTGAGTTCCTAAAGGAGTTAGGAGGACTTATTTATATCACCGGAAAGGTGAGAAAATTTCCTATCCAATGGGAATGGTTTAGGAAATTTTTGGAAGTGTTAAGTATGAGAAAAATCTAGTTGAAACTCTAAGCTTTGTTAGAGAGTGGGTATAGGGGTAGATTTCTCCCTAAAACTAACTAGAACATGTAACCCTAAAATTTGAACCTTGTGAACTTGATATTAGTTAATAAAGGAAACTTTTGTTTTGGTAAATGTGTTTTGTTCGGAACCTGCTAGTGGCAAACTATTGTCTGGCAACTTGGTTGTGTTCACCCCTAATAAAAAAATTATCCCATAATTTATCTAGCTAACCCTAGGTTGTTTCTTTGGTCTCAAGTGGTTATTTAAATGAGCACTATAGAAATTAAGTATTACGTGTGTTGGATCTACTTGTATTACCAATACATTGAGGATTTAATCAAGTTATAAATCATAGAAATAAGCTATCACAAAGAATCCAAAGGTGAATAATTGATCTTCTAAAGTAAATGGTAGTTTTTATGTATTCATTTTCCTAATTTTTAGGGATGCACATGTGTCTTCTTTGTTGATATTCATGACAAAATTCACTTTTTTATGGGTAAAACTTTTTTCTTTTAATGTTGATTTGATAAGGATGATCTAAGAAGGCTTTTATCTCTTCATCCTTTGACTAATTTTGAGAAAATATTTCGAGCACCTTTGCTCTCCAATTTTGCAAAGGAAAATGAATAAATTAGAGGATAAATCCTTCATACAAATCTTTTGGCTATTGAGAAAACTTGGTTGTCCAATTTGAGTACTCTATTTCAAGTTTTATGAGCAATTGAATAATGATAATCTTTCCTAGTTCAAAAGCAAGTGTTGTAAGATGTTGAACAAGTGTTGTAGCTTTGTTAGGAATCTCTCGAATGTATAGGCGGTGGTTGGTGATGAAGCACTTATTTGTGTTTTATAGACGTTTTAGAAGTGTTGATTTATAAAATACTTGTAGGTTTTCATTACCATATATTTTCTACAACCGTTGCAATATCAATGTGTTTTCATATTATGATATCTTGGTTTGATAAGTAGTGAGAGTTATGTGTAGGACCATTTAATTATTTTTATAAATTAATGGTATAATGTGCATTAATTGTGTAGATTGTTGTATTCTATTAGTTGTCATCAATTCATTTTGTTTAAGCTTTGGAGATTCCTTTCCCAATGGATTTGGTCACTGATCATAGTTCATTTGATCACTCTCTTTTATTGACATTTTCATTCACCTCCATCCTTTGCTAAAATATCAATTTGTATGTACAAATCGTTAAAGGTTCCAGCTATTATAGCTTTGGATTCATGTCTATGAGATTTGGAATTTAAACATTTTTCTTCTCTTGAGGGAAATTAGCCTCGTATATTATGGACATCTCTATCATTTTCATATGTTTGAATGCAACCTTATCCCATTCTTAGGTAGCCTTATGACTTTCTGCTAGTGACAACAAATTGGGAGGGAATTCATTGTCGTTAGAGTGTTTGGTTGGGTTTTGTGTACTATATTTGCATTAATCCTTGTCATTAGATATAGTTAAGGTTGTTGTAGGGTCTATCCCCAGGTCTCACGAGCCTAAAAAATATGAGGTTAATGACCCTCCCATTTGTTGATCTTAAATCGTCATTCTAGGTGAAGAAGCAACTCACTACAATGACCTATCTTGTTATCTTCACTCTTTTTCACCTTGGTGTAGATTCGAGAGCCAACAAGAGGATTGGGCATTCTGCTTAAGGATGAAATCATAACTTGAGGGTGGTAAAATATTATCAAATATATATGATATATGGGTTCTCTGTTTATATTTGACACAACACATGGTGCAGTCTTTTGTTTCTCTACCAATAACTTACAATTTGTTAATATTTGAATGTATATATTGAAGCTCTTATGGACTTGAACATGAGAAGAAATAACCGCTAGAAAAATAATGAGAGTGTGTTCAAAAAGGGGTGGTAGAACACATTTCATCAAGACTTTATTTATGAAAGCCTCGGTGATGCAATCATTATATATAATATTGATTGAATGCACTTAGATGAAGATGAAGAGTATTTTCATGGTCATCACGATCCTTTTATCAAGATAATAATGTGACATGCTCATATACTATCAAAGGAAAAAAGGGATATATCGGATCCCTTGTTATGGCATGTGTTACTATTGACAACATATTTGAGTGACATTGTTTGGATGGGTCATTGAGTGACGTTGCATTCCCACGAGATGTATATTTACTTTGAAAGGATGTGGTGAATGCATCCAATCTATTTTTGGTTCCATTTTTAGAAAATCACTCGAAGATTCTATTAGTGGTACATTGATGAGAATGTAAACTTGTTTATTTTCAATAGGTTGAATGAGGAGGATGGTCCATTCTTATTGGCATACAAACATAATGGTAAAGACATGTGATAATTGAGCACTTGAATAAATCAATCATTGTCATGGAATCAACCTTTGCAACCAAAAATATGGGATAATCCACTTGACTATGTAATGATGGTCTTTGTATAGTTTGTAGTAATAGCTTAGAAAATTTTAATTCTTGAGTATCGTTATGTTGTTTATATATTGCTACATTGATATTATCAACTTTTCACCATGCTCATTTTTACAAGCAAAAAATTGGAATCCATGTTACTTAGGCCATGTCATCATGCAACTTTGCTTTGCTCAAACATCCATGAATGGCTTTCTATGGCGTGTCATTGTGATAAAGAGTTGTTTTGAGAATTGAAAGTGAATGCATTTATGACAAATTATGTTGTAGAAAAAAGCTGAAGATATAGAGAAATTCATTATTCAAATCATTCTATATGTATTTATCAGTCATTTTCATATATATTTCTTCATTCTTTCTACATTTGATATTAACATGTTCTAAATTGGATTGTATTCCCTCAATGGGGTTATTTTTGGTTGTTGAGTTTTGATATGGATATGGTATATGGGAGAAGGTGTGTGGTTAATTTTTTTAGCTAACAAGAATATTGTCATCAATGAAATTTTTGAGCAATTGGGTGGGATATTGCATGTAAACATTGAAGGCGATGAACTCATATTGTTTTTATTGTTTCATTCCATGAGAACTTCAAGAATAAGGAAACCTTCAGAGAGAGTAGTTCCAAATAATTTAGGCATGTGACAATGTAAGAGCGTGTAAGTTATTGTTTGATGTCCAACATAATAATGTTTAATTGGATTTTACAAAATGATTTTATTTCATTTTTACACCCTAAAAATTATAAGCGCAATATAGGATGTAAGGGTTTGTTACGAGGGAGTATTATGAATTAATTTATTAACATTAATTGTGCACATTTATTAACACATTAATACTTACAACAATGATAAAATGATAAGATGATTGATCGAAACGCAAAGGGATAAGTAATTAGCTATGGATAGTGGTATGAGGAGGATATGTGGGCTCAAATTAGATCCACGATGAGTTATTTTAAACTTGAAGGTGCTTCATCTCTAAAATTCAACTACAAATTGCACCTATCTAAGACCATATAAATCTTCAATGAATGTGGTATAGTTTTAGATCCTTCTATATGGTTTTGAACCTGTGTTTAGTGGAGTTTAGTAACTTTTTTTTCCTTCAATTTTCAAAAATGTGCATAGTTATATGTCTCTCAAGCTCACACAACCTCGACACAAAATGTAATGACCTATAACAAGTAAAAACCCTAGATTTCCACACTACCCTTCATCAAAACATTATATGACAAATAGAGAAATCAATATGTGGGGGATGCTTTAGACTACCCTTAAGTGGCCAACCAATTCTAAACCAATCCAAGTGTTGCACTATATCCCCTTAAGTGGAATCAATCTTCATATAGTTCTCTAAGTGTATGTGTAAGAAGAGTATACAATCTAAGCCAAACTCTTTTGTGTTCCCTTATGTCTCTTAACACAAATATAGTTAGCTAAATATAGAGTAGAGAATGTACCCAATGTGGTAGAAGTATGATGTGGTATGCTTCATTCTAAATTAAACCCTTTTATCCTCAAGACATTTGACAATTTTTGGATTGACTTTTTCTTGCGAAGACATGGCTTTAGGACCTTTGAGTGTTGGAAATGGAGAAAACTAGACTCTTTGACCTGGTTGAATGCTTTTGACTTGATGTAATTGTTGATCTAAATGATGTGGAAATTTAGCAATATTTTGGATAGCCTTGATTGGTTTAGTGTTTATATTTGAAATAGGATCTCATGAGAGTGCCAAGTGAGTAATAAAGGGCATTTGTCTTGCTTTTATAGGCTTCCAAAGGTTATATATTCACATCGTGTACAACCTAGGAATATGAATTGACTCACATAATGATTTTCAACTAGAAAATGAGTCCTTAGATGGAAGGGTGGAGGGTTGTACACAAGTTGGCCAAGACCGTAGTCCACTATGGACCATAGGTGTATAGTTTTTCTTAAAAGATAGTGATGCAAAAGCTTAGGTTAGAAAATGATGATTGGGGTTGAATTATTGTTTTAAATAAATAATAGTCTCGATATGAATGAAAAAGTAGTGTTTAAAGGTTTGTAAATCAGTAGAGATATAGAGATATATATTGATTGGAATTAGAATGTGCGTATTTTTCTTGGTATAGGAACAAAGAAAAACTTGTTATTGTCAAAGAATAACTTACCAAATTTTTATGTCTATATTTTCCCCCCTTTAAGTGCATAATTAAAAGTTGCATGCTTAAAGGAAAAATATACCTAAGTGTGTACACACACTTTGCCTTTGCTCTATAGTTAATTTTTTGACGTGTTAGTTTGGCATGCTCTATGATGAAACCTACAACATAGAGTGTATTCAATGTCCATACTAGAAATTGAACTATAAACATAATGTAAATAATGCCTCTAAAGATATAAAATTGAACTTGTGCATAGTAAAGTAAAAGAGATGTAAAACATGGAAGGAATTTGTGCATTTTCATTTCGTGGAGGGAGAATCTCTTGTTCTTGTTGTGCTTTAGAGATTTGGATTTATTTTTAGTTGTCAAAGGATTGGGGGTGATCAATCTCCAATTGTGCTGAAGTAAAAACTAGAGTAGGAGATGAAGTTGAGTGCTTATGACACAACACCGAAGAGTTGAGGTACCAATGCACCCTACTAAGAGGGGAGAGAATTATATAGAGTATTTATCACCCTAAAATATTCCCACAAAAATATGAAAGAGGAAAGGAAGGATAACCTACGAATAAATCAATCACTTTTATACTATCCAACCCCATGGGCTATGGCATTGCAAATCAATCCAAGCCCAATTTTATAAATAAACCACAAGGTTGAAAGGGAATGGATAAACCATGCCCCCACTATGTGTGGTATAATTGAGTATGATTATGCAAATACTAAATAATGTAAAGGAGAAGAAGGCTCATGCCACTAAACCATGTATGTATCCCCGTGTTTGAATCATGCAATGGAGAAGGAATGAAGTACTTGTATCTATTGTATATTGCTTTTAAACTCGGCGATATAGAGAGTGAATTAGGTGATCTTACAAAAAAAATCCACCAATGTGTGTCAAACCTGCAACCTCGACATCCAATGACTCTTGTACTAACCAACATTCCATAGACCTTGTTGTATATAGAGATGGAGTTTTAGTCTTTTATAGTTTTTATGTCGAAGAAAGAAAATAAAAAAGAAAAGACAGAATTAAACCCCAAGTCTATTCCTTTTAGTTAGTCAACCATACAACATATTTTTTTGTTCAATGACATATCTTCTCAATAAAATAGAGCTATCACCATCCCATCTACACTTACATAGTCTATCCGAAGGGTTACATTCGAAGAAGGTCAAGAAAATAGAGAAACAGATCCACCAAGCCACAATAAAATTATACCTAGATGAGTTGATAGAGTGAATCGTGATAAGAAACCATAAGCATTAAACGAATATGAAGTCAAATCATGAAAAATAAACCTTGAAATAGGTAGGTTTGATTCTAAGATAATCCAAAATGAGTTATTCCAAGTCCAAAACTAGGGCCAAGCTACACAAGTTGATACATGTCTAACACAAATCAATCGAATAAATGATTAGGGTGTCTCATGTTAATGGAGTGGGCGGGGTTGAGAATGAGAAGATAAACCCTTGGATTGAGCTAAAAATTCATGTGACACATGCTCTAGCCAAAGAGGTGTTGAACCTATTATAATAGAGGTCAAGCTAACCAAGAGGGGTGAGATATAAAATGAGGCATGTTAAAAACTAGTGCCACACCAAAACAAGTAGATCCAAATGGTTATGGAAAAATTATCTAGCATGAAAGGTTGAACAATGTCAATGAACCAAGGCAAATTATAGATCTACATCGATCCAAGTGAGCTATATTACTATATGAGTCTATAGGAGTTGATATTCAAAGAGATGAGCCAAACATAGATAAGGGTGACTGATCAAATTTAAGCATGTGATAATTGAGTCATATAGAGAGGATGTAAGAGTGTCCCTAGGTGATTTTTAGATAAGATCCAATACATGATATATATTAATGAGAAAAACTTGAGCCATATACAATGTCTTCTACACAAGTTTGAGACCTAGCTAAATGTCAAGAAGAGTGCAAGTGGTCACAGGATAAGATGGGCTAAAGATGAGAAAATAGATCTCGGGTTGAGCTAGGAGAGGTAGAACTCAAGTTGAGTTAGGTAGGTAAGATCGAGCTAAAAATTTTGAGGCCGAGCCTCACCATTGTAAATGATTCATGCTTCAAACTGAGATATGTAACACATAAACACCCAAAAAAATCTAAAAAAACTCTATAACACAACTCTTTCTAGGAAGATCCTTAGTAACCCACAAAAAAATCTGAGAAGAATAAATATTATTTTCCTTGAAATGAATTTTTCAATTCAATTCACTTTACATGTGTGATATGTAAATTTAATGAATTCTAGATGTTGAGTAATGACTCCTAGGAGTTAGATCTCGATACCATATAGGAGTGGACAACAATCGACACTAAGATCTCTCTAAAGACATGATGATCATCACAACCATGTAAAATCAAGCACAATAGAAAACCATTTCACTACAAACACATTGAACAACAGTTAGGATTAACTAATGTCTCCATATGATTAATTTCAGAATGTATAAAACTATATATTACCCTCACAATCAAACACAAGTGGGAGTGCCTCTAAATAGGCCTAAGAGGTGGTTGCACAACAACTAAGTGATTGTTGTGAACCCCTCAAAATAGGAGAATCCCCTCAAAAGGTGGATCAAACAAATTCATGTACAAGAGGGGATTATCTCCAACAAATTAACAAACTCCCAAGATAAGCTTAACCTTAAAGGAGTGTGAACACAAACAATGTTAAGTGGTTTGAAAAAGACCAAAACCACATCAACCAAGATGAACACTCCAACACATACAACTTATTTTGGGGCATGATACCTAGGTTGTAAGGTCTTGGATTGGTAGATGTTAGGTTTTTACAACCTTATTAGATTATATGAAATCTAGATTAGTGAATTAAGTACACTAAAGGATGTAAAGGGGATTTACAAAAGGTTATTATGAGTAATTAGCTTCCAACATTAGTGTTCTAATATCAAAACAATGTATTAATACTTGGAACTAATGTATGAAACAAGATAGGAACTTGAAAACACAAGAGGATGAGTGCACTTAGCTAATTATAGATAATTTTATGAAGTTCTCGAGTGCACACTCTTTGGAATAGGGAGATCTAATATTGATGATGCTTCATTATAGGAGCTATTACTAGAAACCCTTGTCCTCAAGATTCCACACAATTGAGAAATAAAATTCAAACAACACCAAAAACCATGGTGTAAATTTGTGCACACAATCCAAACATAATAAATTTTCTTCGAACAAAATAAATAAAACATGAACCATATAGAGATACCTGACCCAAAGTCTCACTAGACTAACCAAGCTAACTCTATCCTCTTTCTGATCCAAACATTGAAGTGATCTGCACTGTTTTTTCCAATATACACTGTGTAAGAAACCTAATCCTAAAAACAAGACACTAAACCATCCAAGTCCTCTTCTATTGTAAGAAACCATGTGCAAACTCGTTGTCACAGAGACCGACCACAGTTCGCTGACCGGTACCGGTTACCCTCTATGATCGATGTTGGTTCCCTGACCGACATTGGTGCTGTTGGAACAAACACAATGCCACAAATTGGCATAGGTCACCAAACTAGGTGCCTACTTTGACCAAAGTTGATAGTTGTGTTGAGCTAGTCATTTCAAGAAGCACCCAAATCTTGCACAAAAAACTTAACAACAATAATACATGTAATAAAACTACACCAAGATGAAATACATCACCTTACCAACACCAAGATACTCAACCACATCTTCAACTAAAGAACATGTTTCTCTGATGGAAACCTCGTCTTCATTCTGTGCTACTATATTCTACTTCTCTAACGAAGCCCATGCATCTAGTTGCACCAAAGGATTCATAACTGCTCCTCTATCTCATACTCATGTGCAAAAAAATAATACAAGCACTGCAATACCAAGGTAACAAAACCATACCTCTATAACCCTGGATATGAAATATGACCAATATACTTATGCCACCAAGAACCAGGGACACCTCAGCAACCAAGATACATTCCATGCATCTTCTTAATTCTTCAGATATTTGATTTTGTGTTTAAAAATAGGCTGCCCAAAGAATCACCACGGTCTTTGAATTGACCACGGTTACCCACTAGCTCGACCAAGGTCACCTACGCCAACGCCGGTTTCCACTTGACTGAAGCCGATCACTATAATTTACAACAACCTTACTCTTCCATCTCCCACTTGAGATTGAATCTATTCATGTGATCTTCTCATTAGGAAAAACAAACCCTGCTCTCATACACCTATCAGTAAACCACTAACAATATATTGAAGCAAAACTGAAATAACCAAGCTAACCTTACTATGATACCAATTGTTAGGAATTCGGGACTACAAAATAGTGCTATGATTTAATAACAAACAAAAGCATACACACACGATCTAAACAATTCCCCAAAATCTACAGCAGTGGAAATATAAACTAGAATAATCCAAATCAAAACAAAGTACACACACATAACACATCATGTACCGTGGTTCACCCAATGTGGGCTACGTCCACCAAAGATAGAGATCTCATATATATAATATAATAAGAGTACAAACCAACTCTTCAATACAAGAGTACAATGCATCTCTCCAAGATTATCTCCTCTCCTCCAGATCTCTAAACATATCTCCACGAGTAAACTAAAACCATGCCTCCAAACATCACCAGCATATCTCACATAACCCGGAACTACTACATCTCTAAACTGCTACCAAGTTCTCTGTGGATCTGCGACAAGACCTCTCGCATGGGTCTACCAATGTGCAACCATGACTGTGCACCAAGAAGTAAGTCTGTCTCTCCATCACTGCATAACATGTGTAAACATGAAGATAACCTCCTCTACAATATCTAGATCTACATGGATCAACAATACAATATGATCTCATGGATCTACAATACAAGATCTCACCAACATGTGGATCTATAAGAAGAAACTCTATGTGATTTGCATACTATGCAAGCCATTACAATGAGACAATAACTATACAAAGGAAATATAGTAGAAGATGTTACCCTCTTCTCATCATTGAGATGTACTGCTTATGACCTATGTAAACATGAAGACAACCTCCTCTACAATATCTAGATCTACATGGATCAACAATACAATATGATCTCATGGATCTACAATATAAGATCTCACCAACATGTGGATCTACAAGAAGAAACTCTATGTGATTTGCATAGTATGCAAGCCATTACAATGAGACAATAACTATACAAAGGATATATAGTAGAATATGTTACCCTCTTCTCATCATTGAGATGTACCTATTATTTCCTTCTATCCAGCTCCTCTCCATGGAAGCTTTGTCTTCATGTAACATGTTTTTTCTTTCTCTTCTTCTTCATCCTCTCAATCTAGGAGAATCAAGGATCTAATTCAATCCTTCTCTTAATTCACTTTCTAACCCTAGCTTTCATGCTTATATAGGCATATACAAACTTAGGGCACAATAGACATGCAATTACATCCTTTAAAACAAAAGCTAGATTAAATTCCAGTGAGTTAAAGATAAACTTTCACACATAGGTAACCGGTGCAGTTACCACGACCAAACGATGGTTACCACCCACCGACAAGGTTCTTCGTGTAAACCAAGAAGGTGTAAATCATGCTATCTGTGAAGCAATTCAAATCAACTATCCTAACAATCTCCCATTTGGAGATAAATTACTGAAATTTTACTGTACATGTACATCACTTTGTCTTCTACATACCGTGAAGACCATATTTTCTTTATATCAACAATTCTCTCAAATGAAACCAAGAAGATCAAACCATATTCTAAAATGAAGATAATAAACCCATGACTTTCCATATACCTGCACAAAGCTACTATTAATCCGTGATAACCGAGTTATCCATACATCAAGCTCCCACTGAATCATAACACCAAGCCTCTCATGAAACCAAGCCACCATGACTAACACACCCGGAATATCTCCCACTCAAACCGAAAATATTGAGATTCAACCGCATCCATAGCGATACCTATAAAACCAACCATGTTCTCCATCCATCTATCCATGTCTTCATATAACCAATGTAACTCGCGAAGATAAGTCAAAGTGGAATATGTGAAAGAAAAATAAGATCTGGGTAAAGACAACCCAAATGAGTTCTACCTAGATAGTGTGTGATCAATCCACAAACCCACATAACTCAAAGAATCCAAACACTTTGCAATCTACAAATCCAACCTCTGCATAAACAACTAGCATGTCCAAGACAATCATATGTAGGTAAAATATCCCATGGAATAACATAGTAATCAAGAGGAAATACAAACATCCCTACTCATGTTCAAGGCATCCATGTGCAAATCAAATATCTGCATCATCATAGACTCACAAAACATAATCTATCCACATGTACAAAACTCACCATGTACATCCATCCATATCACCAAGCTCTCCAGAAGCTCCAAGTCTGCCACCAACTAACTCCAAAGCCATATATGAATCATGTGCTCATCAATGTCAATAACAATAACCATGCTAACCATGCTACTAATAATTAGTGCAAATACCAACAAAAATGTCATCAACATACTCTGCACAATTATCCAAGATGAAAGAAAACAAGGGCACCATCTAAAATTGTAAATGAACATTGTTGTCAAATATATGACTAAAATGACCACGGTTTCCTAATCCCGACCCCGATCACTACCTGACTAACCACGGTTACCAAAAGACCGACCACAGTAATCCTAACCGACACCGATCTCTGTAACTAGCATATTTTCTCCTTTTTCACCCTTCAAACTTTGAAAATTGCTCTATCATCTAAAACTAGCTGAATCAACCATCAACTACCTTCCCTAAGGAATATCTAAGCACCACAAAATAAACTAGAAGTGACATCACAAAGCAATAAAATCAAAATACCTGCAAAGCCGTGATTGCCCTCCAAAACCAACTTGTGCCTCTACCACTCTGAATAGTAGCAATCTCCTCTCACTCCGCATGTGCATCATGTATCCAATCCTACAATACCAACAACCATGACTTGCTCCCACTTTGAACATGAAATTTCTTGCCTTGCCTCTAACACTAAGCTCAAAAGCTCTAATATGTCGGTGAGAAATAAAACTAAATGAAATAAAATATAAACCGATTCCCTTCTTATCAAAGAATACTTATACATCACATAAGTTTGGACTTCTTGTGAAGTAGGTGAATTAAATTCTTTTCATCATGGTACTCAACATCTTTCATTACTTCAGAATCGTGTCTAATCATGAATTTTCATTCGAGGATCTTATCCTTAGACTAGAAACCCTTGTCCTCAAGATTCCACACAACTGGAAATAAAATTCAAACAACACCAAAAACCATGGTGTAAATCATGCACACAATCCAAACATAATACTAGTTGCTTCCAACAAAATAAATAAAACATGAACCATATAGAGATACGACCCAAAGTCTCACCGGACTAACTAAGCCAACTTCATCCTCTTTTCTCGATCTAAACATTGAAGTGATATGCACATTTATACTGTACACACTATGCAAGAAACCCGATCCTCCAAAACAGGACACTTTGAACCATCCATGCCCTCTTCTACTGTAAGAAACCTTGTGAAAACTCATTGTCATAGAGACCAACCATGGTTTGCTTTGGGTACTAGTTACCCTCTGTGACCAATGTTGGTTCCCGATTGACATCGGTGCTTCTTTGGAACAAACACAATGCCACAAATTGGCATAGGTCACCAAACC
The DNA here is from genome assembly GCA_018340775.1 of Taxus wallichiana var. yunnanensis. Lineage (NCBI taxonomy): Eukaryota > Viridiplantae > Streptophyta > Pinopsida > Cupressales > Taxaceae > Taxus > Taxus wallichiana. The sequence goes on along the minus strand of CM031244.1, from coordinate 781,811,942 downwards.
AGGTGCCTACTCTGACCAAAGCCGATAGTTGTGTTGAGCCAGTCATTTTAAGAAGCACCCAAATCTTACACAAAAACTTAACAACAATAATACATGCAATAAAACGCACCAAGATGAAATACATCACCTTACCAACGCACCAAGATACTCAACCACATCTTCAACTGAAGAACATGCTTCTCTGATGGAAACCCCATCTTCGTTCTGTGCTACTATATTCTGCTTCTCTAATGAAGCCCATGCATCTAACTGCACCAAAGGATGCATAACTACTCCTCTATCTCATACTCAGATCTGCAATCCCAAACATGCATGTGTAACCAAAATAATACAAGCACTACAATACCAAGGTAACAAAACCATACCTCTATAACCTTGGATATGTAATCGACCAACATGCTTGTGCCTCCAAGAACCAGGGACACCTCAACAACCAAGATACATTTAATGCATCTACTTAATTCTTCAGATTTGTGATTTTTTGTTTAAAAAAGGCTTCCCAAAGAACCAACCACGATCGCCCTGTAACCAACCATGGTTATCCTGTAACCAACCACGGTCACCCTGCGACGTCGGTTGCCACTTAACCGATGTCGGTCACCGTAATTTCCAAAGAACCTTACTCTTCCGGATCCCACTTGAGATTGAATCTATTTATGTGATCTTCTCATCAGGAAAAACAAACCCTGCTCTCATACACTTAACAAGAAACCACTAGCATATATTGAAGCAAAACCTTGGTCTGAAATAACTAAGCTAACTTTGCTCTAATAGGTCAATTGTTGGGAATTCAGATCTGAGAATAGTGCTATGATTTAATAACAAACAAAATCATGCACACATGATCTAAACAATTACCCAAAATCTACAGAAGTGGAAGTATAAACTAGAATAATCCAAATCAAAATAAAGTACACACACATAACACATCATGTACCATGGTTCACCCAATGTGGGCTACGTCCACCAAAGATAGAGATCTCATATATATAATATAACAAAAGTACAAACCAACTCTTCAATACAAGAGTACAATGCATCTCTCCAAGAGTATCTCCTCTCCTCTAGATCTCTAAATAGATCTCCATGAGTACACTATAACCGTGCCTCCAAACACCACCAACATATCTCACATAACTTGGAACTACTGGATCTTTGAACTACTACCAAGTTCTTTGTCAATCTGCGACAAGACCTCTCGCATGGGTCTACCAATGTGCAACCATGACTATGCACCAAGAAGTAAGTCTATCTATCCATCATTGCATAACATATGCAAACATGAAGACAACCTCCTCTACAATATCTAGATCTACATGGACAAACAATACAATACGATCTCATGGATCTACAATACAAGATCTCACCAACATGTGGATCTATAAGAAGAAACTCTATGTTCTTTGCATACTATGCAATCCATTACAATGAGACAATAACTATACAAATGAAATACAGTAGAAGATGTTACCCTCTTCTCATCATTGAGATGTACCTATTATTTCCTTCTATCCAACTCCTCTCCATGGAAGCTTTGTCTTCATGTAACCTGTTATTTCTTTCTCTTCTTCTTCATCCTCTCAATCTAGGAGAATCAAGGATCTAATTCAATCCTTCTCTTAATTCACTTTCTAACCCTATATTTCATGCTTATATAGGCATATACAAACTTAGGGCACAATAGCCATGCAATTACATCCTTTAAATCAGCTTTAAAACAAAAGCTAGATTAAATTCCCATGAGTTAAATATAAAATTTCACGCACAGGTAACCTTGTGTTGGTTACTGACCGATGATGACGGTTACCTTGACCAGGTGTCGGTTACCATCCGACCAACGCTGGTTAGTTCTTGTGTAAACCCAAGAAGGTGTAAATCATGCTATCTGTGAAGAAATTCAACTCCACAATCTTAACAGAGTGCGCTTAGATAATTATAGATAATTTTATGAAGTTCTCGAGTGCATATTATTGGAATAGGGAGATCTAAGATTGATGATGCTTCATTCTAGGAGCTATGACTAGAAAGTGACCTAGGGTAAGACCATACAATTATCTAAGTACCGTCTCGACAATCTTGACCATATGGTACGGTCTTGGACCTCTTGGATTCTAGTTTTATAACATTTTAGAAGTGTCATCTTCTTAAAAATGTTTGTCGTTATCAAACCCTAGTTTTTTGTCATACAACAGAGATCTTTGAACATTCTCGGTGAGATCTCAAACCTAACCATTGGTGGAGACCTTGCAAAACAAACATTAGTTGGTTTACAGGCACCCCTGCACCAATGACATTGATACTACTCCAAAGAGGCCTCAAACCACACATCATTCTCCACCTAACATGTGATATCTGAATGAATGCAACTATATTTGGAAACCCCTTTGACAATGCATGTGTTTAGTTTGGATCTTTCTAAATTACTTGGAGAAAGGATGTTTGAGTGGTTTTATATGAGAGATACTAATGCCTTGACCTAGTAATAAGCTTGAGACCTATTTTGATTTTTGCCAAAATGATTATACATGAGATTTTACGGTATTGAGGAGCATGTGGTACCTTTTGTAAGACTACGAAGTGATTGTATTAATATAGTGCCATAGGATTTCTAGGTTAGCAAATGAGGTAGTGTTAACTTGCTTATATAGGGTTCCGAAGATAAATTATTGCGAAAGGCCAACCCAAAAAGAGTAAATGAACCATCTAAGAATGTGAAGTTGAAAACAAATATGGAGGATATACAAGTGTAGAACCATAAAAATAGGTCAAGATTGGATATAAATTCTTGACCAAACTATATGGCCTTGACCAAGGATGAGAAACATGAAAACTAGAGTTTGCATCTTGTCAATTGGGATTTGCCTATGGATTTTATGCATTAAGCTCTCAATTTGTTTTTTCATATCGTGTGTATGACTAAGAAATCTATACAAGATACCTCAAGATGTATTAACCAAGAATATAAAGGTCATGTTTATCTTAGTGTTGTCACGAAGGAATGCACCCTTTGGGGAGTGGTGTGATGACTCCCCTTCCAACTGAAAAAATTGAAACACTCCTAGGTTGTGGGTGACCTAAAGTTGGAGTGAGTCTCTAGAGAGGGCTGGTTCCCCTAGTGTAACACCTAAAAACTAACTCTACTCTACTGTGTACCAAGGAAAAGAGGTAGAAACTAAGTACAAGGCTGAAAAATAAAGTTGAAAACAAGGTGATACACCAAAATGTTTGAGGACCTCTACTTGCTTGAGCGCACATAAGAGGATTAAGGAAACCAACACACCATACAAAACTCACAATTTGACATACTTCTACATAAGTGTTTCATAGAGAGGCTTAAAGTTATGAAAACACATAAAAGGGAAAGCAGATGGCTTCTGACAAGGGCTCAATGGTGAAACTCCTTTGTCGAATCCTACATGAACTTTATGGAAACACAAACTATGACACTGAAATTAATGTATCCCTACATAAAGGTAAGGAAATATGACTGCAAATCAAGGATAAATACTTCTATCACGAGATAAAATCAGCTATTTCACAATTCTACACAATACACAAGTAGTGAGAAGGTAAAAATGGTTCCTTTATTAATAAAAAGTACAACAAGTACAAAACCAATAGGGCTCGGCCATAACCGACAACATATCTCTCTTTGAATGATTAATCTCTAATATATACATAGGAGAGATGAAAATTGTAGATAGAATAAGAAAACCATGCATGAATTCTTTGTTTTCAAGAAAAATGGCGTAGGATCTTGCATGGTGTAGGAGGTCATTGGAGAACTCATACTAGTTAAAATATATTCAATGGGCCTTGTTACATTCTCTCTCAACATAAGATTCAACTCTCCTTCATCTTGCCCTTGCATACTTTCCTTTCTCTTTTTCCAACTTGATCTTCACTTTGGGCTTGACGAAAATCATAGAATTAAAATTTAACTTCAAGTCCCAAACTAACTTATTTGATTGTTTCGTCTCGTGTTTTATGTAGTTTCTTACAAATCCTTTCCTTACTCCATGGATTTCAGATCATCCATTTTCTTCTCTTTATCTTCTATGAATTTTGATGTTTTAGTTGTGATCCGTAGCCTTACTTTGACTTCCATGGTCTTCCATAGCTTTGATATGTTTTGAATGATCATGTGGAATTGTTTGCTTTATTTTCCTAATCCATAGTCATATTTATACTTTTCATGACCTCTTCTTGTACTACAAGTATTCTACTTAGTTCCATGGATTTTCCTTTGTTATGTGGCTTTACCTTCATTTTGCAGATGTAGCCTTCATTCCATAGACTTAGAAAACCCATGGAACACTACGATTCTTGAACTCCGCATAATACTAACTTTTTCATTTATGTGGAACACTAAGTTTGAAAAGCTACGAATTTCATCTTTGCGCAAATTTTATTTTTCTTTTCTTTGTGGTGTTATGTGGCATGTAACTTTGTCCCACAATGTATAAATTTGTAGTCCTTTTCCTTTGTTTCACATACTTGTTAATTCCATGATACACTTTGCATTTTCTCCTTCTACGAGACACTAAGTTTATTTTTTCAGTGGACTTCTTTTCTATAGCCACTTGAGTCTAAAACTTAAATGAGTTATTCAAATAAGCATGTGTGCTTATTTGGACAACACTTAAAGAAGAGTGTATTATCAAAACAAATAGTGTCAAAGAGTAGATTGTCAAATTTGAGCGTCTACATTAGGGTTCTACAACTTCTAGTGATCATTGGTGGCATGGAAATATGCTTCATTGTCCATTGATAAGGATTGCAAGATCACGACACCTTTTTGTGATGACTTGCATAGATAAAACCTTGTGATATTTGCATTAACACTACATGAACATGATTAGATAACAAAATATAAAATCCATGTGTGGGTGGAGTTAGATTTACCTTGGTGGCAAACCACTACTAAACCAATCCAAGTGCTACACTACATCCACTCACAAGTGAGAAAAAACTTTGTTTTTTTCCTAGTGTAGGTGTAACAATGTATGTATACAAATCTAAGCCAACTCCTATCCTACTCTTATATCTCTTGACATAATGAGTAACAAATATAACTATAAATAGAATATAGATGTACCCTGTGTGGTAGTGATATAGTTTGATGTGCTTCATATATGTTATACATATTTCCCTTTATCCCTTAAAACCTTTGGAAATGATTTGCATTGATTTCTATGGATAATACATGGCTCTAAAATCTTTGGAGTCTTGGTAATTGAGGAAACTAGACTCTTGAATATGGTTTTCAAGTGATTTATACCGCTATGGTGCTACTCTAATAGACATGTTGTTGCTTTAGGGATATTTAGGTAGTCTTGAGTGATTTCAGAGTGTAATTTGAAATAGGTGATCTTGAGAATACATGGTGAGTTCTTAAGTGAATCAAACTTACTTATATATGATTTTGTAGGCTATGTATCACATTCAAGATTATCTTATAGGATAAGAAATGTCCCATAAAAATTATTGAAATTGAGAGAAGATTCATTGGAAGTGGGATACATGACCATATATGTCACCTAAATTGTAAATACAACCCGATCCCATTTTGTATAGTTTCATACATGTAATTAGTGATATTCGACTATTATTCAGGTAATATGTGCATAAGTGATTACCTACTTTATTTAAATTTAATTGAATGAGTGAGGAATGTAATATTTGGTCGATTTTTGACAAATAAAGTCACAAACATATTTGAAATAATTACTTCCTTTGTTCAATTCACACATTCGGATAATTTATTCATGGATATAATTCACATTTTATAATATTTTGTACCTCTACATGCATGGAGTCAAACATAGTCTTCAATCCCTACATAAAATCAACCTCAACTCCTAATATCTCTCTAACATCCCTTTATTCACTCTCCTAGTCAATGTCTACATGATTTATTATGATAAACACTCACACAATATAAGCTAACTACTAACTATGAGTTGTTAATCACAACTCATTTATAATTATTAATTTAGAACACTTACACACCGATAATAAATTATAACTATGAATAATAATTTCTTAACATTCCCCCTTAGTGTGAATGTGGGAGAAGAAAAATATATCCCACAAATGTTACTCCTGAAAGCATTGCTTAGACCGGATAACAAATCCATCAAACTATCTCATCTACCATCATAAAGGCATGGTTCCCGAGCCAAATTCTATGGGATCGTTCTCGAACCCTTTTCCCCAAAATCTCAAATTCCAAATCCTCCAGTTCCTAGAGATCCCGAACTCGGTTGGAAAATAATCCATATTGAGTTTACCCTGCAATCTTCTCTTTCCCCTTAAGAGTCTAATTCTTAGGTATATGTCTCTATCCTAAAATTAACTATAGAGGTTTTATTAAACACAACAACAAAAATGTAAAATAGGAACACTTTGAAATCACCGCACAATGAAAAGCAAATACAATGAAGAAAACAAAATGCCACTATATAGCAAGTAGACCTATCACTAGTGACCGATGAGAGGTCGTTTTTCACTTCCTTCCTCTGTTGCCTTAGTCCTCAAATTATTTATTACTTACATCGATGAATATAAATTGAAGTTCAATTACATGCAACCCCCCACAAATAATAATGAACCCATTAAAATGTGATATATATTTTTTATTCTTTTATAATGAGACGATCTGATCAATACAACTATTAAATATTAGTATTTAATTACTTTTAACACTATAATCTATCACCTTTTGACAATTTACAAACATTAATTGATGAGACAAAACTTGACACACAATAATTACCACGACAATAATATTGACTAGGATGACAATAATATCTTGACTTTTAAACGACATTGACTAATTTGTTTGATTTTATTATACACAAGAGGATTACCAAAGGACGAACCAAATATTTAAAAAGTAATGACTTAAATGTAAATTACTTTTTAAATAACATACATAACCTATTTAATTGACAAACTAAGATTAGTTTTCAATGACTAAAATCACACACATTCATATTAAAGACGCAAATTACTTTTTAAATAACATGCACAACCTATTTAATTGACAAACTAAAATTAACTTTCAATGACTAAAATCACAAACATTAATATTAAAGACTCTTTTCATAAAATAAACAAGAGCAGCTATGCTCTTAAGTACTACCGTAAAAAATTGTTATGTATAGGTTAGTAGGGGATGCACACTTCTTGCTTGTATGGGGTGAAGTTTATGTCTTGGCTCATGATTTGCATAAGAAGATATATTGTCTAGTTATTTTGTTAAACACTTAGTGTGCATACATGTATATAACCTTGACTAAATTTTGCACTCGCCATACATGGCCAAAAATAGTGATTTATTCATTTATTGTAATGGCTATAGCAGTACACATAAAAATCTCCAGTCCATGTTCACTATGCCGTTTCCTTACTCCCCAAACAACAAAAGCAATACTGTGGATTCTCCTCTACTACCAAGTTGCTCTTCTACTTCCAATCATAATCCTTCAAAATCCAATTAGAACCATCTGAACTCATCAAACAGAATTTATCCTCCTAACCCAAATTAAGGCTACACTATTATTACTTGCTGGGACAGGGAATTGAAAAGGAACAAGAATCTGAGGAGAAGTGACAGAAACTTGTGTCATAGGGATGGCATTAAACCATACAATCTCTATATTCACTCCAGCTGGAAAAGAGTAACCACAAAACAACATGAATGTGTAGAGGAGTGTGTGGATTTAAAGCTGTCTGGACCGTCGGTTTCACCTTTGGGTGTCAGTGTGGAGTGTGCATTGTACATCGTATCAAGTGTCTTTATTATCATGTCAACCTGGACGACAAAACAGGGCTGCTGCTCTTTTTCTTGTGCTTGCAAGAGGATTACTCAAGCATCGGCCTCACCTAAAAATGCTCTGAACAAATTGAGATTGATGTCCGTCCTCTTTGATCAAAACATTTTCTGGATCCTGTACACGATTCTTAGAGAAGGAAGGTATTCTAATGCTAACAAAATCTCTGCGCAATAAAATTTATAAAATTCATCAAGGAAAAAGCATCCTAAAGTTGTTTCTATCGAGGTCTATTGAGATCTCCCACGGGGTAGTACTCAGTAACAATATAAAATGTCTACTTGTTTTGCATTGAGAAGGGGATGATCTAACATTTGCAGAAAGCGCACCCGTCTCTTTATTCTTGTTAAATTATGCTTGTCGATGTCTTCCACCTTGACTACAAAATAGATTTTTGTCCCAAAGAATGGTTGCTCTGGTAACAATATGCATGGCCAGCAATATTCTTTTTAGAGGAGACTGTTTCGATGCTCTCCCATGTTTGAGACTGCGCAGCAGATTCATCTACAAGTGAGGAAATTGAAGTCGAGCTGCTGTCATGAGCTGGGTTTTCAGATGTTTTTTAAATTGAAATTGTATTTCTAAAGGTGTCATTATTTATCTGTTTTAAAAATAAATGTTATGACATCATCTTGAAAATGCTAAAACCTGGAATAACATATGAATTTCTAAACCAAACAAATTAAACATAAATGTAATTTTAGAATTATTTTGTTAAAAATTATGGAGTTTACTAATATTTATTATTAATATTAGAATTATATATTTATACATGAAAATAATAACAAACTCTAATTGGTTAGAAAGGAAAATTAATAATAAATGGTTAAGCACTTGTGAAACTTATAGTCTATGCCTTCGGGTTCTAATAAGATATTCAATAACTAAAAACTTTATAAAATTAAAAAAAAGCTGACAACTATAAAAAGCTTATAGTGGATGTGCACGAGGCGTTTGACTATGAACAATAATATATCAAGTCAAAATTATAACATTTATATTTCGAATCACATAAAGCCAATAATAGACTGGTCAACGCCGATTATATCCTCACTACTTGAACCACGACACGATTGATCACTATAGAATAGTAAGTAGAAGGTATGCATACATTCCATGAACAAATAAACACATGTAGACAAGGGTTAAATTTGACGGCCACCTATGTCTAGAAAACAATTTTTCTGTGACGGTAATTTTCCAATACTGCCCTTCAAAAATTTAAAAATAGGTTATTTATACTATACTAATAAAATATACAAAAGATTATTTTATATTTATTATATATTAATATAACTTACATATAAATATATATTAAAAATGATGATTGAATTTTAAATATGTAAATCGCGTGTGATGGCTATTTCATAAATCAAAGTATTTTACGACCAAAATCACAAAAAATGTCTAAATGGCCGTCAAATTTAACCCTTGCATGTAGATCTCTATGTCACTAAATGTTCCTTCAAACAACACACTCCTGACAATAAAAAAAATAATTTAAATAAATATTAAGGACTAAACAATCTCTCACATATTTAAAAATTCCATAAGCCAAGAGTAGTAATGGAGATGCCCCATCATATAAAATATCAAGCCACTATGATATATTCTAACCCCATATAACACATCATTACAAATGGATATAGGCCCAAGCATGTAATATCACAAATTTAAAAGGGAATTAAGTTTGTCTCATGCCCCCACCATGTGTCGTAATACTATATATGATGTATTAAAATGTTGAATAATACAAAATGAGAAAAATACCCATACCACCATCTATATGATATAGTGAAGGAGGAATGAATCATTCACATCTCCTATATTTTGTAGTAAAATCTACTCGAAATCATCATATGTATATAACTATATGTAGAAATATGAAATGCTGATTTTACCTATAAATCTCCTGAGGATGGAAACGCCCATCCTAAACCATAACATAATATGGTTTCATCCTTGGTGGATGGTTATGCACCAATGCGAATTCTATCCTTGTTATTTATATGTAACAATTTTTAATGATTTTTTCCATGTATAACTTTATATCGATTGTTGAATTTTGTATGTATAATTAATGTGTATAATATATCCCACTAAATGCCTCCTCTTTCGAGGCGTGTAGGATGTGGCAATAAAGAGCATAACTTTAAAGAAATGGTGTGTACCCATGTCAAATAAGTTTGATAATCTACATTGGATCACATGGAGAGTTGTCTTGGGTGGCCACTATTGGGATTCTATTCATACATGGTGGTGCACATAGTAAAGATCATGACACATAAATATAACAACAACAAAATAACTAAAAAAACACAAAAACAATCTGTAGACACCTAAATTCTATTTTGGCGATCTTATTGCTAAACACACACAAATCATTCTCATTCTTCCCAATTCTCATTATAATTAGCAATTTCCGCTAATTAACTAACATTTCTTACCACTTTGGTCAATTAACAACACATAGTTGATTGCCTAATCCCCTTCACATTCAAGATGCCACTTTATGACGAATCGCAAGTCAAAAAATCCTCTTCAAAACAGAGAATTAGCGATTGTTAGCTAATTAAACCTATTTTGCCCTTGTTTTGGTCAATATACCCCTATTATTGGCTCAAACCCTCTTCCAACCACTCAAAATCACCCCACTTTCCTCTCAACGTCTCAAGAAGTTTAAAAACTTATCCTAGCCTCCTTGTTGACCCTAAGCGGTTGATTAAGGCTCCCACATCTTAATCACTTGTTAATTTACTAATTGTGATTGACAAATCTTAATCATGATTAGCAATTATAATCTAATTTGTGTTTTTAGTCCCACGTTCACCAAAATACAAGTTTTTCTAAAAGTGAAAACTATAAAAAGGACTAACCACAAACCTTTATACTTTACACCATGCTTTGATTTGCATCTCATATAATAAATATGATTTATAGCCAAGCTCAATCCTTGCCTAAAGCCTTCAATGGGGTTAGTAGATGGATATCCAAAATGACCATGTAGTCATTTGGAGAGGCCATTTCACCTTGTTTGGAGTAGCAACCATACCCATTTGATTGCCCTCTTAGGTCTATTTAGGCCCATGTTAGGTAATTGAACATATTAGTAGGCATGTTTAGTTAGATTTTGAATTATATTCATGTTAGTTAAGCATTCCTTTAAGCTTCTATCTTAATGTTACATTCCTAGACTTAGAACCTTGACTAGAGGTGGCAATGGTGTTAGCCTTCCTTAGTTAGTCATGCAATTTGCTTTGTAAAGTTTAGGGTGCTTTCACAATCATATATAGTAGTAAATAAGTGTATAGGAAAACACACATATATGTATTCTAATAATCAAGTACACAAGTAATGTCATATTTCTTAGTCACATAAAATGACCAAGAGGCTACAAACATGGGACAAAAGAGTGTCACACACACAAGTATAAACAATAGGATATATAAGTCACAAACAAAGTACACAAAGGTGCTGATAAAACAAACATAACAAAGGTCATATGCCACATACAAAAATCAAAGAATTAAGAAACTAAATACGAGATGACAAATAATAGCCATGAGACACATAGAGAAATATGATATAGCACTTGCACAATACAAATATGTTAGTCCTCTTAATCTAAAATATAACACACATATAATACAAATAATTGAGCATAATGAGGAAGTGAAAGTAATTATACTAAAACAAAAGAGCTTGAATAGTGTGGGATATGCCCCTAGAAGATTAGGGTCAATTAGGAAGGATCTAGGTTAACACTTATGATCATGTATTGATCTATGTATGTCTTACGTCAAGATTAACATACATTATGAATGTATGTGTATAAAGAGTATATATAAAATATGTTATCTATCAAACCAATATGACAAACAACATATGTAAAGTAACAAGCTAGCAAATCAAGTCACATATAGGTCTTGATTTTGTATTTTTGTAAATATTTGAATTTTTTTGTATTTATGTGATTATTTGAATGCTTTTTATGTTTTTGTGAAATAACTATGTACTGAAGGGGAAGTGCAATATAATATATTTCATGTGACATTGTCAATGGGGTGAGAAATTATTTTTGTGCTTTTGATGTAATATTGTGAAGTTACTTCGATGGGGGTACACATCAACTATATTCTTGGGTTCCATATTTGACTATTTGTGTAGCTTTATGCTCTGATAATGAGATGTTGAGAAATACATAATACTTCTAGGAAATAATATCTTTTGTAGGTGTATCTTGCAGTGGTGATTCCTTATTGAGAAACACTTTTCTTGAAAATAGTGTCTTGTATATCCCACACTAGGAACTCTTTAAATTTTTTATTATCCTTTATAATGGGAGAGAATTTCATAGCCTTGACCTTAGAATGATCTATTTTGTATGTTTCGGTGAAGGGTTGAGAAGCTTGCTCAGTGGAAATCAGTCTCCAAGTGGGAGATTGTTATGTTTGTGGAGCCTATTTTCATGTTAGAGTGTGGTACACCTTCTATGTGTTACACTTGGGTATTTTATGGCGGTCCCGCTCACCGGTGAGCGGGTTAGGGGGTTTTAGGGCGAAGCCCCCGAAGCAAATTTTCATGGGTGGTTTATTAACCCATGGGTAATGGGTAACCGTTATGGGCTGTTTTTGGGCCCATGGTTTTTCGGTACCCATTGTTTTGTAAAACCGCCTCTTCGGCTACCCATAGGTTTATGGGATGGTTTTGTTTTTGCCCATTGTTTGATACCCATGGTTTTGTAAAACTGCTTAAGTAGTTGTCTATTTATATGGTCTTATGCATATGATAGAAAGACAAGCAAATGTATTGCAGATGTGCTTTGAATTCGGGTGTGAATTCTGTAGAGTTTGTTGAGCATAGCTCTAAACAGATCTAGGCATTGTATTGAGAGATTGGAGGCTTGTAATAAAATATGAGCAAGTGATTCTTGGTGGACGTAGCCCATATTGGGTGAACCACATTGAATATTGTCTCTCTGTGTTATGTTATTTATTCTGCACTTTTATTTGAGATCTGTAATATTTTCTGCATATTAGTTTCTATTGTTGCGATTCTGTAAGGGATTATTCCACATATTTTATCTCTTATTTCCTAACAATTGGTATCAGAGCCTGGTTTGGTTTGTTGAAGTGTTGAATCATAGGGAAAGTTTTATCTTGAGTGGGAGCTATGGCAAATGATGGAAGATCTAGGGTTGATAAATTCAATGGGCGATTTCAATCTTTGGGAGATGCAGATGGAAGATTACCTTTATCAGAAGGATCTTTGTACTCCGTTGTCTGAGAACGTGAACAAACCCTTGAGTATGACATATGCGGAATGGGATTTGTTGGATCGGAAGGCACTTGGAATGATCCGGCCGTGTCTTGCATCTTCTAGTATTATTTAATGTTTCAAAGGAAAAGAATACAAAAGATCTAATGGATGCATTAGGGAAGTTGTATGAAAAACCCTCTGCCTCTAACATGATATTTTTAATGAAAAAGTTGTTTAATATGAAGATGTCTAAGAATAGTTCAATAACAGATCATTTAAATGATTTCAATATGGTTGTGAATATGCTAGCTTCGGTTATAATAGAATTTGATGAAGAAGTTAGGGCTTTATTAATTCTGTGCTCTTTACCTAAAAGTTGGAATAGCCTGGTAATGGTGGTAAGCAACTCGGTTCTAGCTAACTTGAAGTTGAAGTTTGAGGATGTTGTAGGGGTGATTCTAAGTGAGGAAATGTGAAGAAAAAGCTCCAGGAATCTTCTACTTCAGGGAATGCTTTGACAGTGGAAACTAGAGGGAGACAGAAGAATAGAGGAAACCGTGGAAAATCGAAAGATCGGGCAAGGTCAAAATCCAAGAGCAAGATTGTATGTTGGAACTATGGAAAGTCTAGGGCATGCAAAGAAGGATTGTTGGGAGCTTTAGGACAAGAAGAAACAACAGAAGAAAACAAGGAGGTAAATGTGGCATCGGGTAATGTATGTCAGGATGCTTTGATTCTTTCTTTGCATAATATTACTGAATCTTGGGTTTTAGATTCAGGGGCTTCTTTTCATGCTACTCCACATAGGCATTATTTTGTTGATTATGTTCAAGGGGATTTTGGGCATGTTTTTCTTGGTGATGATGAGCCTTGTAGTATAGTTGGAAAAGGTTCATTCAGGTTAAGATGCGAATCGAAATACATGGCTATTGAAGGATGTCAGACATGTGCCTACATTAAGGAGAAATTTGATATCGGTGGGGCAATTGGGAAGTGATGGTTGTACTGTGATATTTACAGCTAACTCTTGGAAGGTTACCAAGGGTGCTCTTGTGGTGGCAAGAGGTAAGAAGGTTGGAACCTTGTATTTAACCACTGATAGTACTAATGATTGTAATCTTGTGGCTTCGATGCGGATACACCATTATGAAACTATAGGCTCGGTCATACGAGCCATAAGGGCATGAACATCATAAAGATGAATTTGCTTGGATATACGAAAGAAGTTTGAATTTCTATGAGAACGTATATATGGGAAACAAAAGTGAGTAAGGTTTCTCAAGGTTAGACCTACGAAGAAAGAGAGTAAGTTAGAGCTGGTACATTCTGATGTGTGGGGGCCGGCTTAGGTATCATCTCTTGGGGGTTCAAGTTATTATGTTACTTTTATTGATGATGCAACAAGGAAAGTTTGGGTTTATTGTATTAGAAACAAATCTGATGTATTTGACACTTTTGTTAAATGGAAAGCCTTGGTAGAGAATGAAACAGGTCTTAAGCTAAAATGTCTCAGGTCAGATAATGGAGGGGAGTATTGCAGCAATGAATTTAATGATTACTATTCTAAGAATGGAATCCATGCAGGCAAAAGATGGTTCCAGGAACTCCACAGCAGAATGGGGTATCAGAAAGGATGAACAGAACAATAATGGAACGTGCTAGGAGTATGAGGTTACATGCAGGATTGCCTCTTTCTTTTTGGGCAGAAGTGGTGAGCATAGCTATGTACTTGATAAACAGAGGACCCTCAAGTGCCTTGGATGGAGGCATACCTGAGGAGGCATGGTATGGTAAGAAAGTTGATTATTCATTTCTTAGAGTCTTTGGATGTGAGGTGTTTGTTCATATAGACAAGGATGATAGGACCAAGCTAGAGGCTAAATCAGAAAAATGTACTTTCATTGGTTATGGTGGTGATGAATTTGGGTTTAAATGTTGGAGTATTAAGGACAAGAAAATCATTCGGTCTAGGGATGTGGTCTTTAATGAGAAAGTCATGTATAAGCAACAGTTGCAGGAAAACAAGGAAGAATCCAAGAAAGAATATGCAGTGGTAGAGGATCTTCCGGATGGGAAAGTGACCCATGAATCAGTTCAGGAACCTACTCAACAGGAACCCCAAAATCCTACAGTGAGGAGGTCTTTTAGGGTAAGAAAAGAACCTGAACGTTTTCTCCTTCTCTTTATTATTTATTACTCACTGATAGTGGAGATCCAGAGAGCTTTGATGAAGCAATGTAGGTAGATGCCAGTAAGAAGTGGGAGCAAGCCATGGATGAGGAGCATAAGTCTCTCATGGAGAACCAAACTTGGGATTTGGTGAAGCTACCGGAAGGCAAAAGAGCATTGCAGAACAAGTGGGTGTACATAGTTAAAGATGGAGAAGGATAAAAGAAAAGATATAAGGCCCGGTTGGTGGTCAAGGGTTTGCACAGAAATAAGGTATAGATTTTGATGAGATATTTTCTCCTGTAGTAAAAATGACTTCTATTAGAACTGTTCTTGGAATAGTGGTAGCAGAAGACTTGCACTTAGAACAGTTAGATGTAAAGATTGCATTTCTCCATGGTGATTTGGAGGAGGAACTATATATGTAGTAACTAGAGGGCTATGAGGTCAAAGGTAAAGAGGAGATGGTGTGTAAACTGAAGAAGAGCTTGTATGGCTTGAAACAAGCTCCACGTCAATGGTATAAGAAGTTTGATAGCTTCATGATGGAGCAAGGTTATATTAGATGTCATTCTAACCATTGCGTGTATACAAAGAAATTTGAGGATGGAAGTTATATTATCCTGTGTTTGTATGTTGATGACATGTTGGTTACAGGTAAAAACATGTAGGAAATAAAAGTACTCAAGAAACAGCTAAGTGAATCCTTTGATATGAAGGATTTGGGGGCAGCCAGACAAATCCTTGGTATGAGGATAACTCGGGATAGGAAGGAATGGAAGTTGAATTTATCTTAGGAAGAGTACATTAAGAAGGTATTAGACAGGTTTAACATGCAGGATGCTAAACCGAGTTGGGAGTCCTTTGGCAGGACATTTTAAGTTATCAAAGGAGCAGTGTCCCAAGACAGAGCAGGAAAGAAACCAGATGTCCAAGGTACCTTACTCATCAGCGGTTGGCAATTTGATGTATGCTATGGTGTGCACTAGGCCTGATATTGCCCATGTAGTGGGAGCTATGAGTATATTTATGAGTGATCCAGATAAAGAGCATTGGCAAGCAGTAAAGTGGATCCTTCGGTATTTGAGAGGAACCATGGGGATAGTTTTGTGCTACAGTGGATCAGACACCACTTTACATGGTTATGTAGATTCAGACATGGCTGGAGATGTAGACATCAGGAGGAGCATGACAGGTTATATTTATACTGTAGGTGGGACAAGAGTGAACTGGATTTCACAACTACAGAAGCTAGTGGCTTTGTCAACCACGGAGGCTGAGTATGTTGCTGCCACAGAGGCAAGAAAAGAGATGATTTGGTTACAACAATTGCTTGAGGAGTTGGGGCATAAGCAGGAGGAATGTAAGCTGCATAGTGATAGTTAGAGTGCTATACACTTAGCTAAGAACTCTGCTTTCCACTCCAGGACTTAGCATATACGGTTGAGATATCACTTCATCCGGACACTTTGGAGGAAGATAAGTTGAAGTTGGAGAAGATTCATACGATTAGAATCCTACGGACATGATGACCAAGGTGGTCACAGGATAAACTAAATCTATGTTCAACTTTGGTTGGCCTTCACGGATGACAATGAAGGGTTGAGAAGCTTGCTCGGTGGAAATCGGTCTCAGTGGGAGATTGTTATGTTTGTGGAGCCTATTTTCATGTTAGAGTGTGGTACACCTTCATGTGTTACACTCGGGTATTTTACTGGCGGTCTCGCTCGCGGTGAGTGGGTCGAGGGGGTTCGGGGCGAAGCCCTTGAAGAAAAATTTTCATGGGTGGTTTACTAACCCATGGGTAATGGGTAACCATTATGGGCTATTTTTGGCCCATGGTTTTCGGTACCCATTGTTTTGGAAAACCGCTCTCTTGGCTACCCATAGGTTTATGGGATGGTTTTTTTTTTTGCCCATTGTTTGATACCCATGGTTTTGTAAAACTGCTTAAGCAGTTGTCTATTTATATGGTCTTATGCATATGATAGAAAGATAAGCAAATGTATTGCAGATGTGCTTTGAATTCGGGTGTGAATTCTGTAGAGTTTGTTGAGCATAGCTCCAAACGGATCTGGGTATTGTATTGAGAGATTGGAGGCTTGTAATAAAATCTGAGCAAGTGATTCTTGGTGGACGTAGCCCATATTGGGTGAACCACGTTAAATATTGTCTCTCTATGTTGTGTTATTTATTCTGCACTTTTATTTGAGATCTGTAATATTTTCTGCATATTAGTTTCTACTGTTGTGATTCTGTAAGGGATTATTCCACATATTTTATCTCTTATTTCCTAACGAAAAAATAGTGTCTTGCATATCCCACACTAGGAACTCTTTAACTTTTTTATTATCCTTTATAATGGGAGAGAATTTCATAGCCTTGACCTTAGAATGATCTATTTTTTATGTTTCATGGCATGTAAGACAATAATAATAATCATCGATGGGTTGGAACTTCAACTTGCACGAGATGCTCATCTAACATATCAAATTGCTCATCATTGGTTTCATAATAATTAGTATTTGATCCTTCTTGTTGTGTTGAATTTGGTGGTAACAGAAAATTAAAAATATCCTCGGAATTCATCTTTATGTTCCCCCTTCCAAAGTGCCTATATATGCTCTAATTACTTTGTGGCCATGCATAAGGTACCTTGTTTGAGACTGTATATCTCAAATTTCTCCCTTTAATGTTTCTTGTGTAAATTACTCTTGTGAAATGTGTATTATTTACTTTTATTTTTTACACAATAGTATCATGCAATTCTTGCATTGCGATTAAATTTTCAAAATGATGTAGTGCTTTCATATCATTTTACGGATAGATGTATCTTATATGATTGATGAAGTTATATCAATTAGTAATGTATTATGCTCATCGACATAGATGCACTAGATTTAGGTACCCATTTATATTTACGGAATTGAGATGACCAAATAGGAGAGGTTCTACCTAGGAGACATCACTCATGGGAGGATCGAAACAAGTATGTCCCAAGAAGGACACTCATGGGAGATCACAACCTCCACAGGTGATGCCTCAAAGAAGGATAGGGAGATATGTCATGACATCATATATCAAATGAAATAATTCTGTACGCTCAATTTTTATCTTTCATTATAAAGCATAACAATCATTTTCATGATGTTCATTGATTCCATGATAATTGCAAAATGGTTGTCCTTTAATCTTGTCCAAATTTATGAAGGGGATAATAGTAATTATGTAACAAAGTGATTAATCACTTATCAAGTAGCTCATATAGAATATCATGTGGTATCATTCTTATTAACTGAAGAGGTGATTTCAGATGTGATCACATTAGTATTCAATATTGAAACTTACAACATGGAAAATTATTGACTCGATGGAGAAATTCTATGTGACTTGAACTAACAAATGTATCATGTGTATCACATTAATTTTCTTTATCCTCATATTTAAATTGATCATGATGTGTAGAGATATGGTTGACATGGGTGCATCGATGATTTCTTAAGTGTGTGACCCTATGTTTGAGTGATTTGATCTTAGTACTCATAGCTTAAATTGAATTTGACAACGATTTTGTAATGCTTGAATAGATTGTAGGATAAACTTATAAAAGTTATGATTTCTATGACCATATATTGATGAAGGATCCATAAGAGATGATCTAAGAGGATATTTTAAATTATTATCCTTTAAAATTTGATTCACACATGATATAACCATAAAGAATAAGCAAATTTTGACATTTAATAGAATATAGAGGCTTTGAATCCAAGCATAAAAAGGCTTTGACTATGAATAATATTATGATGAATAATATTATGATCTGTGTGTGATTCAATAATGCCTTGAGGTTTTAGTGTAATAGTTTTTATGTTTGGTAACACAATGACCACCCATGTTCGAATCCCACTTGGTTGGTTACACTTTGTATAGTCGGGGGCCCGTGGGTGCATAAACATCGGTGAAGCGGGGTTCATACGTATGGGAGTGCGAGAGAGAAGACACAACCCAAGGTCAATATTTGTAGAAGTGTGGTGGGATCTTATGATCTTGGTGTGTGGATTCAATAACACCTCGAGGTTTTGGTGTAACAGATTTATTCAAATAAGAAAAATTCCAAAGATAAGTAGGCCCAAAAGTGATTTGTAGGAAAAATCAATAATTGTCAAATTAGTAAAACAACTATTTCTAAAAATAGAATATGAATTTTATGAAACCAAGAGAGGTATTTTAGGAGATCAATAGGTTGAGAAAAATCCTTGAAGGCATTTTAAAATAACTGTATTTTTTCAATTATGCACTTATTACTAAAAATAGATATTTGGCAATTCTAATTTTTTTGCTAAAAATAGAATATGGATTTTATGAAACCAAGAGATGTATTTTAGGAGATCAATAGGGTGAGAAAAATCCTTGAGGCATTTTAAAATAATTGTATTTTTTCAATTATGCAATGATTACTAAATATAGATATTTGGCAATTCTAATTTTTTTGCCAAAAGTATGACAAACAAAAATAGGTTTGTATTTAAGTTATTAAAACAAGGAAAAAAACCTCATAGGGATTTGAAAATAAAGTCATTATTAATTATATATGTCTTGAAATTTGTGTTGAACACTAGGAATCCCTATAAAGAGGCAATAAAAGGAGAACCAAACATAAAACCCTCGAGAAAAAAAAATTGAAAACTAGATTTTAGGGAACATAATAGATAGAAATAAAAACTAAATCTGCATGTAAGCCCTATAATATTGATAAAACTTAAAATTTAGGGTAAGATAAGATTTTGCAAAGATCAAAAGTTGAGTTCACCAAATGTTTACACCCTAAATAAAATAAATAAGGGTTTGATATGAGTTATTTCCTTACTTATTAATAGGTGTAAGAATGTTATATGTAGAATATTAATTTAACAAAAATAAACTACGATGTTTAGATTACTTTGTTAAATTCTTATGTATCTGACAAATAGAAATGAGTGTAAAGCATAGAAATATGACCCAAAAAATAAGCAATGAAACTAAAACTCCGAGTGCAAGAGAGAGTTAAATCACTTAACTAATTTCGTAAATATCCCGATAGTGTGTGAAGATGGAAGAGTGAAAGAACGATAGTACATGACCTCAAAACTCAACCCAAAAAGTGCGGGAGTGCGGGAGGAGTAGGGACCGGGGTTCTAGAATGGTATTGAGGAGCCGGATGCTACGATCTCTTCTGGGTTCTAGTGGTCCGTGGAGGAGAATTGAGATGAATTTTGCGGGTCGTTGGTTGATCCGAAACCCTCCCTATTTTTCATTATTTGGTTGTACTATGATCACCGATGTCACAAATAACCTATAATAAAGAGATTGCCTACAAAATCCTCGAAAAGAACATTGAATCCTATAAAATAAATGTTCAAAATGAGGGGTTGAACTGTCTAATCTCTCAAACAAGTGATCTTACGACTGAGTATTGCACGACATCTTAGACCCAATGTAGTTCTATGTGTGTGTGTGTAGAATCGTGCCCTACGTGTCTCTTGTGCGTGTCACACTTGATAGTGAGCAAGTAGCTATATGTAAAAATATGTAATAGATGTGTGCATGAAACAAAATCAACTTCCCTCCTATGCGTGTGATGCAAAAAACCAACCCTTATCCCTTACTGATGGTGCTAGATGAATGTAAATATGCTCGTGAATATTTGTGATTTCAAGCTTATTCATTTAATTTAGTCATATCAATTTATATTTATATGCTTCTCTTGTTCAAATTTCATAATTGATCACTAAAAGGATGACCCCTAAGAGATAGGGATGCCCAACAACTAGAAAGGACCCAAAAAGGAGTGAGAAAAGTATAAAGAGGTCTAGGGCACCCAGAGGGGATGAGGACACCTAATCTGCTGGTGTCTTGGATGGGCCTCACAGTGTTCAAAGACGAAAAGGTGAAGTATGAAGGGTTAGAATAGGCAATGAGGTCTGTAAGGCTAAGAGGGAGACTAGAAGGGAACCTAAGAGGCCAAGTATAGTGATCAATTAATAATTTTCTCATATAAGAAGCATATGAATAGTAGTATGTGATTAAGACCTAATAATGTACCCAAAGTGTGTGATTTAGTGTCTAAAAATATTATGATTTAATTAATCCATATTAACCACACAACTTAGAATATAACTATATTATAATATATGATGATAGAATAACGAAATGATTTTCTTAAACAAAAAGAGGAATGAATACTTAGAATATTAGAGAGGTGCATAAGTGATATGCATGTGTAGGCGGATGTATAGGCTTATGAAAATATAGAAATGTTTTCCTCTATAACATTGTTTGCAAATTACTCCTGTAAATAACTATACAACTTTTGTTGGGGCATAGTATGATTCATTCCTAAGTTGTACAATTTTGGATTTGTATATGTTAGGGTTCTATAGTTTTTAGTGATCATTAATGTCCCGGGAATATGGCTTTTTATCTTTTTCTATGGATTGCGATTGTGTGACACCTTCTGTGATGACCTAGAATAGATACACCCTAGGATGCTTGTATTATTCCTTCATGAAAATGATTGTGTAAAAAATAATAAATTCATGTGTGGTTGGAGTTAGATTGACCCTAGAAGTCAACCCTTGTTGAACCAATTCATGTGTTACACTACATCCTCTAGCAAGTGGGAGATAAATTCCACGTGGTTCTGCTAGTGTAGGTGCAATAATGTATGTAAATCTATTTAAATATCCTATAATTCCCTTGTGTCTCTTGACACAATTAGTAGTGGGCATATCTATGAATAAAATATAGATATACCTTGTGTGGTAGTGATATAGTGTGATGTGCTTCATATGCTAAACTAATTTCCCTTTGTCCCTTAAGACCTTTGATAGTGATTTTTGTGACTTAATCTTGCTAAGACATGGCTCTAAAACCTTTGAAGGCTTGGTAATAGACAAATATAGAATATTGAACCCGGTTTGAATGCTTCAGACCTATGTGATGGTTGTTCAATATATATGTTGCTTCTTTAGGAGATTTAGGAGATCCTTGAGTAATTTGGAATGTAATTTTAAATAGATGCTCTTGATAATGCCGGTGAGTTATTAAGTGAATTAGACTTTATTATATAGGATTTTATAGGTTTGTTATCTCATTGAGGCCAACCAATAAGACAAGAAACAACCCATAAAATATATTCATTTTGAGAAAAGAGTCATTAGAATGTGGGAGACAAAAGTGTATATATTTTCATAAACATTAATACGATTTATTCCCATTCTATATGGTTTCATACAAGTAATTAGTGATGTTCAACTAAGATTTTAGGTGAGTGATATACTACTTTGAATATATACAACTGAATAAGTGAGCTACAAAGTAGTTTTTATAGTTAATAAAGTCATGTGGGAAAGAGAAGGATATGTCAATTAGGCTTGGAATGTGAGCATAGGTCATAATATAGGAACAAGCCAAAAAAATCATTTCTAAAGGATAAGTGATCAAATTTATGTTTCCACTTATGTTTCCTATTTATTACTGAATCTAATAAAATTTTTTATGTTTCCACAAATACTCATATGAGGAGGGACATTGGCCCTCCCTTGCATTCGAGCTTAATATATAATTATACCTTGATCGTATTTATGTTTATATTGATATAATATTTCACATGTATATGTATGTATGTGGGTATTTTTCTAAATGTTATTGTAGTGATCTTAGAACCCATTCTAGATATCTTACTTGGTATTATAGAAATAAAAGTTTCACCCCATATAACTTGTAGTTCGGAAGTTTTGGGTCACTCGAGAATCATAAAAATCATATTTCTCTAATTGAGTTCAGTTTTCCCCAAAGGTAGTTTCAATCTATTAAACAAATTGCCAAATTGCCCTTTTGTGTCAAATTTTGAGTCAATGTCTAGATAGTAGTTTTGGATTACCTTGGGAATTATGCAAAAATAAAAGTGTTATTTTTGACCTAAAATTTTCACCAAAAGGTGTATATTATTGTATACATTAGAACTTTTTTGTTTTAGAGTCTAAATTGGTGTTTGTACATTAGTTTTGGCAACATCAAAATTCATGCCAAAAAATTTGGGTCATGCTGATTTTTATAAGAAGATAGAATATGAATTTATAAGAATTTTTCTTTTATGCTAGGATATTTTATTCACTATGGTTTTCAATATTTTACAAGTTCTTTGGACGTATATTTTTAGCACATTCATTAGAAGATTTTTTCTATATTTTTGACATGAGAGCCTAACCGACGGTTAGCCCCAACATTTTCATAATTCTATGATAAAAAGTGGATATATAGGATCCAATATCTATATATTTTCATATTTCGACCTATTTATCATTATGAGGGGTATTTGGTGTCTTTATTACTTACATCTACTATATACAATTTCTTAGTGAACTCTTTTGTATTTTTGACATGAGACAATGCAATGATTGGTAGGTATGAACAAAATTTATTATTTTTTTATGATTGATAAATGGATCCACGAGGTTGACACATACAATTTTGAGTTCTACACATTTTTAGAGTACATGTTAAGGGGGAATATTTGTGTATTTAATCAAGCATACACTATTGTATGTGATTAAGATGCACCAAAGAACATTTAATCAGTAGTATGATGTTTATTTATTTACAAAGAAGAGTAAAGCATTCAAGTGTTTGAATTAATTGAATTCCATTATTAATAGATTAATAATAATAATAATATATTCTATTAATATATTAAAGTGAACTTTATTTTCAAGAAAACTACTCTCCAAATGTAATAGCCTTTGCTTGAGTTAGTGTTAGTAATTTAGTGTGCAAGAGAGATTCATCGTAATATTCCTATGAGGAGAGCCATTGGCCCTCCCTCAATTTTGATCTTAATATATTAAAAGTAATTCTACCTTGATCATATATGTGTTTATATTGCTTTAATGTTTCATAGGTATAGGCATGTATGTGGGTGTTTGTCTTAAGGTTATTAGAGTGATCTTGGAACCCATTCTAGAGATATTACATCTTTAACCGAATATGTTAATGTAATTATATGCAACATAACACTATTCCACTCCTAAATCTCTCGTAAAATTAGTAACTTTTTTGATTAACTTCTTTAATTGATGATTCAATATAATTTATCTCATAGTTATTTCTACCTAACTAAAGTTACCTATATAAATATTTTATCAAATTCCTTCGCTAAAAAGAATATGATGATTATTATTGTTCACTACAAGTAACTTGTGGCTAACCATTGGTGAAATTAATGAGAAAATGTATCACGACTAATCTATTCTCCCCAAAAATTCATCTAAATTCTTACGTTGTAAGAAACAAATGTCCTAATTGATCCATTTTTGAAAGTATTTTCAATTGAAGTCAACAAAAAAATATTTTTATCTACACATCTTATAATGCTTTAATGGCACATGCATATCATTGTATTCATAGCTACCATATGCTTTAATGCCACACGTCTCTACCTTCTCAACTACCATATTAATGCCTTTGCCTTCATAGCTTATGCTTGAATGCCTTTGTGCTTCTAATTAGGTAACATTTTCACACTTTTGTTTATGCATTTGTTTTTGTATTATATTTTTTTGAATATCATATTGTTTGTAAAGGATTACATTAATCTCTATTGATTTTCAGGGTCTTCACCACAAGGATAAAAATACTCAAAACGCCTTGAAGAAATTGTGACTTGTTGGTTGTTATCAAGATTATATTAATTTAAAATTACAGATGTTATATTACACACACACACACACACACACACACACACACACACACACACACACACACACACACATACACACACACACACACACACACACACACACACACACACACACACACACACTTAAATGGCATGGGTTACAATTTTTAGATTTCATTTAGGGTGACATATATTGCATCTAATTTTTTTCAAATGAGAAATGTGTTGTGTAAATTTTCTCACGTGTTTTGTCAAGTGCGGTTATATTTATATTTGATGTTCGTCAAGGGTTTTTCTGTGTAGTAACTAAACTCGAGACTCATGGCTATTATAATTAGATAGTAAATTATGAACCATCACCATTGAGCAACTTCCCACTAGCTTGGTGTTCAATCGAAATCATACCTAGATGAAGTGATTTTGAAATTTGACATGATTTCTTCTTGTTTACTTTTTGAATACGTAGATGATTTGTTAGGAAATATTATTTAATTAGTGCTCTCATTATATATTGTAATATTATTAATATGAGTTATATTATAACTCATTATTAATAATTCAGGTTTGTTATATTGTTGTACCCGTAATGATATTAACGGGTGTTTTGTTGTGTGACTTCCTGGTTTGTAGGAAGTCAGTTTTCTATTTCTATGGCTATTTATTAGCCTCAGTATTATTTGTAATTGGTATGCTGAATAGAATATTTTCCTGTGTATATTGAATATCATTTGTAATTGTTTTGTAAAATGCTTGCAGTCTGATCCAAATCAATATTTGGTATCAGAGCGACATTAATCACGTCACGTGATATTTTTATAAGTTTTTTTGATGGGCCGATTTATGGAGAATTCGGCTGGGAAAATATAGTTTTCTTTTGCTTGCATTCACTAATGATCTCTAGTCGTATTTTAGCAAATCAAATCTTGATTTTTTAGGTTCATATTATATCTATCAATCTTATTCACGGATTCCTAGCTATGCATTGACAAAGACTTCTGCGTGGAAGTATGGAAACATTTTCCTCTGACCGCATGCAAGTATAGCTAGGTGGATAGTTTGAGACGCCGAATGAATATGTTGTTATAGAAAATTCAAGATAGTTCGATATTGAACATTTATTCAAATCTTTCAGTTCGGCTGCACATTTATATACAAATCCAATGAATATTGATTTGTTCCAGGCTACTACGGACTCCAAGCTTCTCTGATTTTCTTTGTTTGTATCATACGGCCCTGGCAAATGCACGTGGAAGCGCTGACTTGCATGGATGCAAGACGTCCACAACCTGCAACTCTGACCATGCATTCCGCCATCAATTTAGCCTAATAACAGCTAAATACACTCAAGTCGTTTTCCACGTATCCACAATTTGCAGAATTGAAGGCGTATTGATTGTTCATTGACTGTCTACCCAGCGCATCGTGGTGTTTCATCAAGATATTCACTGTATTTTTTGGACTCGTGATCAATAACTGTTATGGACGTGTCAAATGAAAGGGTGAGGTGACTTGCATGATCACACAGTCCTGATTTGATAGAGCGCCTCAAGTATCTTCCAAACTATTTCCATGTATCCACATGTCCTACGTGTCCATGCAAAATTGTGAGTCAAACTATAAGTTGTGTTTGGTCATCTTTTAGTACATTGTCGGTTTAATTTTTTATTTATTTTGTGTAGTGCTTTATGTATATTTGTATTGAGCATGAGTTGGAATTTTCAATTCTGTTATTTTTGTATTAAGTCAAGTCAAAATATTAAAAAGTAATTAAATATTACTTTTAGTATTAATGTAAAGATTGTTTGTGTCAATTTTGTGGTCCTTAAAATAAAGTTTTATGTCAATAAAATTCATTGTTGAAAGTTATCCAAAGTCGTCAAAAGTCAAGAGTCGTAAAGTTGTCTTTGTCAAATTTATATTAAAAAAAAAAAAAAAAGAGTTGTTTTGTTTAGGTCTTTACGTTAAGTATAATAAAGTGTCGTTATTTATTGTCAGTCTGTCTAGGTAAATAATTTTGTAAAAAAGGGTGCATTTTCGGTTGTATCCGACACCTATCTCACAATGGTCAAGAAAAGAAGAAAACAATGTATTCTCATGGAACCAATTACCATGGAGAGAGACATAAAAAATATACAAGATCAAGAAAATTCAGCTATGCTAAATTTAGAAGAAGGATATGAAGGTGACAAATAATTTGAACCACCTAGAGCTCTAAAAGAAAAAGGTTGACAATAAAGAATACAAAGACCATCTTTTACGAAAAATGAGAAGTTCGGAAAAGAAGTCCGAGAGCACATTTCTCGACCTAAGCGCATGACACTTTGGAGGATGGAGGCAATCGAGGTTGGAGGTCATTCAGCGACCTCTCGTCGGTTGCCAAGCAACGACGGGGCCGCATATCGCTTTGGTGACAGTGTGTGTGTGCGCTTTGATTTTAGTGCTTCCAGTGTGGTGTGCCTCAGTTTGCAGTGATCCTGTTTTCAATAAGTGGAAATTTCACATTGAGGGGGAACATGATCCAATGTTCCATTTCCAGTATGTCAGCTTTTTCTATGTATGTACGAGCAACAGATTTCAGTAGAATTTCCTATGTTATTCCCTGCAGTGAGATTGTGATGAGAGTTGTTGATACTATTGCATCATCATGATATCGTGGTTGTTAGTTATCCAGAAAAACTATCCAGAGGTTGTTGGTACTATCCTCAAAAACCATATGTTGTGTGGTTGTTGGT